>JAPTHN010000006.1:40032847-41232847 GCA_026936325.1 Platynereis dumerilii | reverse complement strand
GTTTATGGTGTTTCATATCCAAAATGGCCTTCAAAGAAGATTTAAGTATGGCCTTGGCCTTGAGCCTTCTGAAACCATGGAAGCTGACTCAGGCCAAAAAATGGTCTAAAAAAGCATGCGAAATTGCTGAAAATATGCATTTTCATAGAAGCCGGAGTGGCCCGGCACAAGTCGCATGCCACATAATTTTTTTTGCACAAATTTTCATTTTTTGGCCATAGCCAACTTTCTATACCACTGGCACATTGAAATTCCAAAAAAAGTTTTTTTCAGCCCACCCTAATCTACAGCTTCACAGGCATTGACATGAAGACAAAGAACCCTGAAGTTCAATGGATGCTTTATGGAAAAATAAATGAACATTATCATATCATACTGCAGTTTCATACTGGTGCAAATAATGAATTAATCTTTTTAAGGATTTCCAAAAAAAAATATTAATTTGGAATACAGCAATGTAGAAAAGAGGAATTTGGCAGATTTGACATAATTATGACTATTAGTTCGTCGATTAGTGATGTTATGCCACATCCTCTTGTAAAGTGAACTGGATATTGTTTTGACTAGATCAGAAAATGCCTTTTGGATGGTTGTCTAGCTTGCACAAATAATTAACAGAACAGTTTTCATGTTTAATTAATGACAAGGCATGCCTTTGGCATTTGAATGAGCATTTACTTTGTTTTAATTCTCAATGAAAAATTTTAATAATCTGAATCCTTGTTTTAGTAATTGGTAAAGTAATTCCCCAGATAATTTTACACAACCATTATAAAGATGACAAAATAGCTTTTCTTCAAGCATATCATGCACATAAGTGGAATTTCTTTTTTTTTCAGTCAGTGATTAGATGTTTGACCAAGTTCTTACCTTATTCATATGTCAAATTGTTTTGTTCATTCAGTTTGCTTGTCAATATTCTTGACAGGTTTGTCATTTTGACTTTGAAGTCGAAGTGACACAAAATTTCAATTATCAAAATTTCAATTATTCTGAAACAAATATTGTCGAATAATGAAAGAGATATGGAACTTATTAAAGTAGTTCTTAGAGAGGGTATATCATCACAGTAAGACTCATCGCTATTTCCAAACTTTCCATATATCCCAATCTTTCAATGTATTATAAATCGATGGCGCTGGAGAGTGTCTGGGGACAGCTGTCCCTCTTGATTAGTCTGAGCCAAATAATCAGCCAAGTTTCAATGTACCTCATCAACGACTAATCATTAGTGACAGCTACAACAAAACTGTTTACAGGAGGGTTCTATACTGTTGTTTATTTACTTTATATTACACTGAGGTGTATGTCATTTTTAAGTCAACCATATCTGCAGGATAAAGCAATCCTCCTTCTGCAGAAGGAATAGTCATAGTTGATGTTTTATCTTATGACTGATATGCAAATTTGATAGATAGATCGATATATTAAGTACAGCCCCATGATCCCAGATTTGGCCGCTCATGAAGGTCATGCAGTTGGTGATAGAGAAGAAAGAGTGGGAGTCCTCAGTATACGTGTCAAAAAATTACCTCATGTGAGGGATCTTTTACTTGCCCAGCACAGACACTGACACAAAGGGCCCACCAATTTAACATTTCATCCAAACGGAGATATTCCTCATGCAAGTCCAATCAACATTGTTGATTACTCGGGGTTCGAACCCACGCACAAAAAGACCTTCAGCAGAGAAGGCCCGGCCTTTTTAAAATCCACTCAGCCACCCATCTGCCCTTGTTCTTCAGGTTGGTAGGTACACATAGGAAAGTTGCTTAATTGGTTTATGGGATTCAAGGTAACTTCACAACATGTTGCATGTGCATAGAATTTACACTGATAGGCATCAGCAATGCAATACCAAAACTAGAAATCCAATTTAAAGTTTCAAGGTTCTTTGTCCAGGAGTTCAGTATCATTGTTAACACATTGCCTCTTTGTGCTCTGATATTGGCCGAAGTGCATTCAACACGTGGAACAAATGATAAAAAGATCCAATTATTTCATGAGCTGATGTTTCAAGAGCGATAGCTGAATAGACAGGATTGTGTCTTTCAGAAATGAATAGAAAAAAGGTGCAGAGCATTTCAGCAAACAATACTGGGATCGTTATTTATCATATGATTTCCATTTCAAAAGTACTTGCATTACACCATGAACATGTTTACCTCTGGCTTCGAGCAAAACACTCTCAGTAAGCTTAACAAAGCTTGAAACTAATCAATTGTCCGAGGCACATCTTATAATTGATCATCTCCTGGCCCCAAGAATTGTTGTGCTGTCCTTGGAGCATTTTTTTTGTTTTCCAACAGAGGGAATCCTTCAAAATCCTTCAAAACGTTACATGCCATAAGGGCCATTCTCAAATTTCGGGACAACGGGTATAGGAAAATTGTCCTGTAACGGAGGGGACAATGTGGTAACGGAGGGGAATTTTGATGTAAAAAACCAACAGTAGGAACAGCAACAAAAGGAAAAATGATAAAAGATTGATGTAACTATTATTTTCAGAAGTACTTCCTCTCGTATCAGTAGATTTTTTGGTCCAAATGTCGATTTCTTGCTCATGATCTGGTAACGGAGTGGACAGTAACGGAGGGGAACACTTTTTTGCTTTTCGCTCATTATTGCTTTTTATTTTGGAGATTAGACAAAATAATTGCAGAATATTAAAACCTGCCACCCTCAGCAACATATACATGCAATCGTTCTGTAGAATTATCATTGGTAAGCTTGGAAATGAAGGAAACGGAGGGGACATTTTAGTGGGACCAAAAACATTTTTTATGAACATTATGTCATAATTTATTGAATACATGTTTTATGAAGTCTGCAGGGCAGTGGTACTATGGCGCACATGCGTCTGATGATATTCAGTGAAAATAGCTCATAAAAAAACAATAACGAACAGAGCTATGGCAAGTAATGGAGGGGACAAAAAAATTAACATAAATTAGTGACACATCTATTGTATCAATTTTATTAATGAAATTATAAAAAAAAAAATTGAATATGAAGTAAATATAAATTCAAGTCTATATTCCCATGAATCGTGCAAAGAAACTTTGAAAATAATGGTATATTAGGAGGAAATGAACACTTGATTTTGTCATGTCAGGTCCAGTGACAGAGAAAAACCATTGATTTTGCACGGATTTCTGGACATAATGCATTAAAAAAATGTCTAATGAATGACTTTTTGCTCCAAATGCAGTGGTTCTAAGTGGAAATATGAATAACAGATGCAGAGTGACGCTTCAGATATTTATCGCATTCATACTAATGTCAGGGAGCTAGAGTGACGCAAATTGTCCCGAAATTTGAGAATGGCCCATAAATGGCCATAAGCAGAAAGGAACCCAAAAACATTAAATAAAGCAAAAACTTTGAAACCATTATTTAACCACTCGTAATAATCAGTGACTTGGAATTAAATCCTGTTTTCATGCACCGGCTATTCACTTCGAATCAGAAAATCAAGGAATATGATCCTTTGGAAAGTAGGCAAAACACATGTGACAGGTACTGTTTGGAAAAAGTTCAATACCTTTACATATTATATGAATTATGCCAATATCACTAAGAAAGCATTAGTTTTATATTTAAAATTTACCATTGCCAGCAGAAAATTACAAAGCAGAACCACAGGCATGGCCAATACCACTTCAAATGCAGTAGCATGCCTGGTCATTACTGCTTGGAAACATGACAACTGCCTGATTAATTGTCTGCAAGCTTAGCAGCCAATCCAGAAGGCATTCTTTGATCTAATTAAAACTAACAGCCTGATCAGATTGCATGAGAGCGTTTTGGTAATAGATCAACTAATAGTCATTTGTCAAAGCCTAATTGTCAAATTCCTCCTTCCAGCATTTACAAATTCCACACCAAATTTGTGGCAATCAGGGAGAATGACAAATTCATTATGTTAGCATTATTGCCATTTTCTCTCTAATTCAACCACTACCCACTTTGATTTGCTGGGTGCCATTAACTAACTAATATTTTGCGGTTCATTCTAAATTGATAAAGAGACGTATTCTATTAGACACCGTCAAGAAATACTTTTAGTAAAAGTTGAGATGGTGCATTTAAAGCAGAACTAAAAAAACCCTCAGATAGGGCAAAGAAAGGGCTACATCATCCTGATTTCTCTAAAGGACTAAAAGGTCCCTGAAATGTTGCACTTTATCCTCTGATAATGGCTTTTTTAACCACTGTTCACCTTACAAAAAGTAATTAAAGGCACAGAAGAGTCTCAAGCAGGACATAGTTTTGGCTCGCTTTGGATTCTGTGTTTCTATTTTGTGAAACATATAACTAATTTACACAGAATAAAGTCTAGATGCCATGATAGAAGTTTGGAATAACACGCGATCTGTTTACAAATTGTCATGAATGAGCTAATCAAATTTCTTTGTTTCTGCTATTCTCTTAAATTCAAGATCTGTGATCTGAATCAAATTGTCATTAAAATATTAACCAGTTCCTTTGTCTACAGCTGAAATTTATGATCTATATTTGCATGTTCTGAGCTGGTCTAATTGAAATTCCAATAAAGACGAGAATGGATTCTGATCTAGAGATACATCAATAATCTTACAGTCAGACTTATTCATAAATATCTTCACAAATATTGACTGTGGAAAAAATAACGTAATTTTCAATTTGACATTGAATAATATTATGGCTTTATTGGTAAGTTATCGCAACATTTCTCAGAGGAAAAAATGTTATTGCATGGGACTGGCCCACATAATTACCATTTTGCCAGCAGTAAGAATCCAGCAATGATACACTGGTTGCATATACACCTTTTTATGGATACAATCAGACTTGAATTGCCAGATTCCTGCACTTACAGTCGACAAAAAATGAGTGCTCACAGAAAAGCACTGGAATGTTTCTTGTGAGGTCATAGTCCTATCAATGCCGTGTTATTCTCTATGAGTCATGAGCAATTTATGATAGATAGATAGATAGATATGGTAAGTGCAGCCCTCTAAGCCCAGTTCTGGGCGCTCACGAGGGTTGATTCTTGAGATGAGAGAGAGAGCAGGAGTCCTCAACATGTTACACATTTACCCCATGTGAGGGATCTTTTACTTGCCCAGCACAGACACTGATACAAGGGGCCACCAATTTAACATCTCATCCGAACGACATCCAGCTGGGATTTTGCTCATAAAGGTACACTGAAAATTTCGGGTTCCCCAACCGGGAGTCGAACCCATGCAGGCAAAGACCTTCAGCGGAGCAGGCGGGAACCTTAACCACTACACCACCCAGCTGACCCTTTGAAGATATTTATGAATAAGTATGAGGTCATAGCCTGTACTTGCAATGCTGGCAGGGAAAGCCATGTGATGTGTAATACCACTCATAGATGAGATCACAGGATACTGGTTGACAGATTGACACTTCATTTCAATGTATTTGATAGGACATTGTTGTAAGGTCATTGATGGCCACCAACAGCTTTTCTGTAAGCACTCGTTTTTTGTCTACTGTAATGACAATTCCACACCAAATTTGTGGCAATCATCAAAAATGACATAGTCATTAGTTCAGCCATGCAAAATATAATGATCAATATTACAGCCATTTACTTCATTATATAAAATTGGATATGACACATCATAACCCTATCAGCGTGCCTCTGCGGTCCGGAATCGGCCCGGCGTCGGTCCAATGTCAGTAGCATCGGACCGGCTTGGGGCCAGCGTTGGACCGCCGAGGCATGCTGATTGGGAAGCCCTCTTCATGATCATGATGCATCAAACTGACTCAGCACCTGTTGAAGGTGTGCTAATGACACACCAACAATAAAGAGTCCTACATGGAGTATGAATGGCCAAGTATGCACTGAAATGGTACTCTTTTCATATAAATAATAAAATCATAGTAATGCAATTAGTCACCTATTACAGTACTGAAAGACCATGTTTTAAAAATAGGTTTGATTTTACCACTCTTCAACAACAACAACAAAAACAATAATGTGAATTAGTGGTAAGGACAAGACTTAGTATCAAACAAGATATCGTTTTGAATCAATCTGATTTTGTGTCTTTAAATTTCTAGAACAAATATGGATGCAATGACAGAAGTTTGGAATAGCACAAGACCTGCTCACAAAGTTTCATTAATAAGCTAGTCAATTTTAATTGTCTCTGCTTTTCTTTTAAATTTCAAATCGTGATCAGCCTCAACTTATCATTAGTACCAAGTTCAGCTTCTTTGTCTGGAGCTGGAATATGTGAATCAAATTTGCAATTCTATGTGTTCGTCTGATTGACATTTCAATAAAGGCATGAATGAATTCTGATCAAGAGATATATTTGAATACTTTGACAAGTAGATTTATTCAAATATATCTTGTCATGAACTTGGTTAAGAAACATGCACATATTTACAAATCTGAAATAACTGCATTAAAGGATATGCTCGTTCAGACTGCATGGACTTTGTGTCTTAATTTGAAAACAAATAGCTCCTAGAACAAAATAAAAAGTCTGAAATAACAAATGATCTGCATGCAAATTAACACAAATAAGGCAATCAGTCTCCTTTGTCTCTATTGTTCTTTTGAAGTACAAATCGTGATCTGCCGCAAATTTTGAGTACGCTCACATTCAGTTTCTTTGTCTGGAGCTTGAATATATGATTTAAATTTGAATTTCTGTCTGTTGATTTAATTGATATTCCAAAAAGAAGAGAACAAATTTTGATCTGGAGATAATGAAAAATTTAAAATTCGACTGATTCGAACGTCTCAGTCTTTTTTTCATGAATATTGATTCAGGAAAACAATACATATTTTGAAATCGGCAAAGAATAATTGAATTTGCAGCATGAATTAGTTGTCAGTTTTCTCAGTAGAAAAACTACACAAAGCTGATATACCCACAAGGACCGTTTTTACAGCTGAAATAATGTGGCTTTGAGACATTGTTTGAAATGAAAATTATTACAGTCACATAAACTCCACATATTGCACCAGTCATGCATTTGTTAACTTTAGAAATATGTAAATGTAATGGATATATTTCCTGATTATAACAGAAATGTATGTACTTATCTATCCTTGCCACCATTTTGCAGTCAGTCAAAGTACTAACCTGGAAAGAGAAATAAAATGCAATTAGTGAGGAAATGACAACAACAATTTGCTCTACTACGTCCATAATAACGGCATCAGCCGTCGGTCGAAAAGCGCTGGACGCCGTGCTGTCTAATGGTTGTTTAAAAAAAGTAGGACTTCAATTTGCTGCAGAACACTGAACTGCTCTTTTTCAATTTTAATGGACAAGCCAGTCAGGGAAAGCCCTGCACATAATTTCAGTGACAGAGCAAACACAGACCATCCAAAAAATTAACCAAAAAAAATTGCCCAAAATCGAAGAAAAAAAAATTCCACGAAAAAAAACTGTTTGAAAAAAAATAATAAAAAATGCTTGAAAATAGCTGCAGCTGAGCTGCAGATTATTACAGGCAACCCATGTTAGAAAGATGTTTTTATCCTGAACAAAGAGTGCACATTACCTAACTTTAATCTTTGAAAGTGCATAAATACAGGTAAAATGCCCGGTCACCCACTCTCCACCTTCAATTCACTAAAAGACATCAAAACATAAATTATCTTTATCACTAGCACAAAATCTCTCTTGACAGTTCAGCCCATTACCTTACCTAACATTACATTAGTCACAATTTTATAAGATAACATGCCTCCTATCTCAAGAACAATTGGGATATGGATATTTGCAGGAGTGAGTCCATCTCTCTCTGTTCTGATGTATCTAGGATACTTCCTTTATGAGGATATGTGAAAGTTCTAATTGATTGTTTTTCAGAATATGACATATTTGAGCTCTTCCAACAATTTGTAAACTATTCAGAAACTTTGCATTATGAAAAACTCTGTGAAATTTCTGAAAATATTTTCAAAACAATTTCTTTGATGTTCTAAATTTGGGCTAACTGACAGAGGTCTCGAGGCCTGTGGTTTCACCCTGCCCAGTGGAACCATTCCACATGTCACATCACGTCTGAGGCACTTGAGGTCCCCTACGGACGTTCTTCTACTCATGGCTGGGGACATCAAGGCTTCAGACGGCCTCCATGCAGACACGATTCTCGCTCGCTACCAGCACATGCTCAAGGAAGCTATACATCACTTTCCTTGGACTCGAATCATACTCTCGGGCCTACCACAAACCGGAAGCAACCGCCGCCAAGACACAATTCGGAAAGTGAACAGCTACCTGGAGGCAGTTGCTCGTGAAGAGCGGCTGATAGAGTTTGTTCCCAACGCTCGAGCCAAGCTGGGAGACCACATCCACCTCAGTCGCACAGCCAAGGAAAGACTCTGTTTTGGCGTATCTAGTATTGTAAAGAAGATTTTTCTGTATATAGGTTCCAGCAACAGCAATCCCATGTAAATACTATAAACTCTTTGTCTGATCATCCCTCAATGCATAACTGTCAATCTCCTGAGTTTTCACAATGTATCAATGTTGAAACTGAAATCGATTTATCTTTTGATGACTGTGTGGTAATAGGAGATATTTGTGATTCTGAAACTCAAAATGATTGTGATTCTGAAGTTAAAAATAGTTGTGATTATGAATATTATGAAAATGAGTGTGCTTCTGATGTTGTTAACATTTCTGTCACAAAAGATAATGCTAACTCAGGTGAACCTGCTAGTAAATATGTAAATGGAGCTGTAGATCCTAATCAGGTTCCGTTATGCAACCTAAAGCCAGTTACCTATAACTATAGTGCAAGTATGAATAATGGATCGCATAATCTTAAAGTACTGTCATGGAACATCCAGGGAATAGGTCAAAAATTGGAGTTAGAAGAGATTAGAAATATGCTAATATCCTATGATGTAATTTTCCTGTATGAAACTATGAAACTAGATACCTATGACCCACAAATTCAGGGATACCACTATTTCCATTGTCAGAGAAAGTATAAACATCCTAGAGCTAGGAGGCCCTCTGGTGGGATAGCTGTAATGATCAAGTCAGATATCTTCAAATCTAAAATCATAACTATTGAAAAGGCCAATGATCATGTGATATGGTTAAAAGTTAAGGGATCAAACTGTGAAATATTCATTGGGGGCACTTATGTTCCACCTGAAGGTAGCACGATTTACTTGAATAGCAGATATGGATATGATGTTTTGAATGAATTGAGGGAAGACCTTGCCCGTTTCCTTGAGGGAACACCATTTGTTTCAATATGTGGTGATTTCAACAGCAGGACTGGTGATTTGAAAGACTTTGAAGAACTTGTGAATGGTAAAAACCCTAATTTTTCCGATTTATACCAGTCAAGTCGTGCTCCAATGAAAAGCACCTATTCCAGCTGGTCGACTAAACCTAGATTCTCTAAAGATAAAAAGATAAACACATATGGGAAAGATCTCATAAATTTATGCAAGGCTAGTGGTATAAGAATTATGAATGGTCTATTTAATGAAAGTGAAACAGACCAATTAACATGTCATACAGCAAATGGACATAGTGTTGTTGACTATTTACTTTGCAGTGAATCTGCATATAGCTGTCTTCAGGACTTTATGATAAACGATAAACTCACAGAGTCGGACCATGCGCCACTCATATTCTCTTTTAATTTTTCCGCAAAACAGAAAACTGACATTGTTACCTCAACCTCTAGGAGAAGTCCAAAAACGTTCAAATATGTGTTTGACCATTGTAAAATTGATGAATTTTTATCCAATTTTGACAGTGAAACTGCTCAAAGCACATTGTATAAGCTGGGCTGTGACATTGAGTCCAATGTTAATACTGACATGGTCATTGAAACTGTATATAACTATATAACAGATTGCATACAGCCAACATTTAAGAAAAAGAATTCAAAATCTGCCAAAAGCACATTTCCTACAAATAAATGGTTCGACCATGAGTGCAAAACTACTAGGAAGTCATTAAACGACTTTGCCAAACTGAATGATTTGACACTAGATTTTAATAAAACTCAGTATGGTAGCATGCTCAAAAACTGTAAACGAATAACTCAAATGAAAAAAAGACAGTTTCAGGAAAGAAATCGAGCTGAAATGCAAAAACTCATGGGTAAAAGTCAATCAGATTGTTGGAAATATTGGAATAAATTAAAAGCTCTTGGAAAAAACCAGATTGACAGCCCTGATTTAGATACTTTTCACGACTATTTTAAACAACAATCTTTCCCGCCTGAACGAGATTACTTTGATATTGAAAGTATGACTCTTACAACCAATAATGTTCAAAACTCCCAGTATAACTGCTCTAACGACATTGCCTGTCATATCTGTGATGCTGTAATAACGGAGGAGGAAGTCGCGCTGCACATCTGAAAACTAAAAAGTAATAAAGCTTGTGGTATTGATGGGATACCAGCTGAATTCTATAAATATGCCAGTGAGAGACTTGTGGTGCCATTCTGCGCGGTGTTTAATCACATTTTTGATAAAGGGGAATATCCTTCTCAGTGGTCTGAAGGGCTTATAAATGCCCTCCATAAAAAGGGAAGCCAAACAGACCCAGATAATTACAGAAAAATTACCATAAATGTAGTAATGGGTAAAATTTTTGACTCGATTCTGAATAGTCGGTTATATTTCAAAAATGAGGCTCTGAACCTTGATGACCCCTGTCAGTTCGGTTTCACACCAGGAGCCAGCACCACGGACTGTGTTTTCATTTTGGATACAGCTATCAACAAGCAAAGAAAAAGCCTGTGTATATGTGTTTTATAGACTTTACCAAAGCATTTGACTACATAAATAGGAATGCTCTATATTTCAAACTGAGGCAGCAGAGCATTGGGGAAAAAATGCTCAAAATTATTATAAGTATGTTTGACAAGGCAAAAGCTAGAGTTCACCTAAGTGGAAATACTAGCGACACAATTGACAGTCAATGTGGGGTCTTGCAAGGGGGAATTCTTAGTCCAAAGTTATTTAATGAATTTATGTCTGACCTTCCCCAGTATCTTGACAAATCAGATGGGATAAAATTGAACAATTTCACTTTAACACACATACTGTATGCTGACGATATTGTACTTATTGCTGATTCTCCAAAGTGCCTGCAGAACAGTATAAATTCAGTGCACAATTTCTGTAAAAAATGGCATCTTATAGTAAATGTTAGTAAAACAAAGGTGATGCAAATTGGTACCAAAGCAACTGACTCCTTCTTTTGCAATGGTGAGGAACTAGAAAAGGTGGACAGTTTCAAATATCTGGGTCATATGCTTACTAGCAAACGTAAAGTGCACAGCAAGATGACCGAATACCTGTCGGTGCAAGCTAACAAGGCACTTTTTGCCCTGCAAAGTGATTCGAAACAAGTCCTGGGACATATTGGCCCAATTATATCTCTGCGAATGTTTGATACTTATGTTCTACCAATCCTTGAGTACAACAGTGAAATATGGGGTAGTGAAAAACCTGCATCCGAATTAGAAGCTGTGCAACTCGGCTATCTAAAACGTATGTTAGGCGTAAGAAAACAAACACCATCTCTGGCTGTTTATGGTGAAAGTGGTAGATTTCCATTGCATGTTAGACAGAAAGTTAGGATGATCAATTATTGGATGAGATTAGAAGATGCACCAGATGGCAGCCTGTTAAGGAGATGTTTGCAAATTCAGAAAGATGCTCATATGAATAGAGCTAATGAAACTAATTGGTTCAGTAAAGTAAAAAACATTTTAAGCACCTGTAATATTGAATATGAAACCAGTAACAATACAAACTTAACAATCAACTGTATTTGTAGAAAGGTGAAATTAAAACTTTACGAATTAGAACAGGAACAATTATTCGTATCAATAAATGATAGTACACAACAACCAAAACTTAGGACCTATAAACTTTTTAAGACTGAGAGTAGATTAGAGCCATATCTCACGCTGCGACAAAACCGCAAGATGTTAACTAAGATTGCCAGATTCCGGACTAGTTCTCATAGTTTACGAATTGAAACAGGTCGACATCAAAAACCAGTGACTCCTGTAGAAAATAGAACATGTTAAAAGTGTCCATTAAATATGGTGGAGGATGAAATCCATTGCCTTATAGTATGCCCTGCTAATGAATCTTTCCGGGAAAATTTGTTCTCAACAGCTACTAAAAATTTATCAACAATTTTCTGTCTTTGAATGATACTGACAAATTTACATCAATAATGAAAAGTAAGGAACCTGACCTACTAAATATACTAGGGAAATTTTTACTTCAGGCTGACGTCTAAAGCAACATATCTCCTATATCCACATGGTCAAGGAACAGAATCGAGATAATTATGAAAACAATAATAATAAGCCTACACTTTACACTTTAATGAAATGAATTAATTTTAACATTTAATGAACTATTTAGAATTTTTTCTTTTTATTGTAGCATTGTTAAAGCAACCGTGAATGTTATATGATGCCTGTCTTGTAAATAATGTCTGGAATATGTAATATCATGCATTGTTAATTAATCTATATATTTGTTTTTTTTGTATGTCTGTTGCTCTGGTCTTAATCAATTGCAATTTTACTTCATTACTATTTGGGTGGCTGGAACCTAGTTTGTATTTCTTTTAATCGTGTGTTTGGTGCTCTTTTATCTTTTATCTGAAAGTTCTATTACTCATTCTTGAATTTTAGCTATTTATTGCATATATAAAATTAATGTTTTGTATATAGTTTATATTGCATATATGATTAATATCGTTTGATTTTAAATGTTTTATATTCCCATTACAAATGACATATGTATCAACTGTGATATTTGAAAATGTCAATAAAAGAATATATATATATATATCTAAATCTGCTTTGCACAATATCTAGGAGGTGTTATGCTAACTTTCTTTGTGATGAGTCATCTTTGATCTTCTAAGAAGTATGTTCTGATCAATGGAGGTGTCTCAAGCTCAACCAGGTCACTGCAACTACAAGTAAATAAATAACAATTGTTGATGCTAAGTTTGCTGCAACATCATCATATAAAATTATAATCATTTAAATATAGTAGACTGATATGCCTTGCTACTGACTAGATTGGTTAATTTTGTGGAAACAATAACGATTTCATATCTTTATGGTGTTGCTATGTACAGGGTAACCCAGCTCAACTGGTGCATTGACTAGTTTGTCACCGACAGTTGCCATTCTGAATTTTCTGACCTGGTAACATACACTAAAGTCTTAATCTCAAATTAACATCCTTTCCCCCTCACTAAGAACCTCCTTTTGCATACCAAAATAATTTCAGGCAGTTTCTGAGAATTTTGTTGACACTGGTGTAATTCTTCAGAGCTGACTTTTCGGCGCAAAATCAAACTGCGACAAATTTTCACCTGCCTATCATTTTTTATAGAATTACTGTAGAGGCTTATAACTCACTTAATTTAACAGCCTTTACTACCAATTAGACAATTATTTGTTTTCAAAAATTACCCGTCACATTTTTGTTTTCTTCACTGAAATCTTAAAGTCATGCACAAATTGAGGTTTGTCACCCTGTATGGAGTGTTTATTCTGCAAGTTATTGGGAATTATATTGGTTGGAAGTTATTGCTGACTTTCTAAGATAAAAAGAAACTTTTCCAGTTTGGTCATTTTTATTTGAGACATTATAAAATGTAGTGGCTTCATGTGCCATTCGGTAATATTATAGGAATGTTGTAGACAGATAGTCATTTCTTCAATGGCAACAAGCATACAAAAAATGTAATTGTATGCAGAAAACCATTGTTTTTGTAGTAGGAATTTAATTGGCAGCTACCAATATTATACAAGAAATTGTCATTGTACAATGTACACAGAAAGCCATTGTATTAAATGAAGGAATGGTTCATAAAAAAACATGGTTTTGAGCATTCACTGTAAAGATAAGTTTTACACAATCGAAATAGTAAATACCATAAGAGTGAAAGTTGCTGCTGAAAGTGTAGAGGTATTCTCTTGTTTATATTAGATCTCAATAAATCTCTCTGTATCTACAGAAAGGTGTCACCTTGAACTTGTAATCAAATTTTATACTGTAACTGCAATTAGAGTGCAGGATTACCATGGCATGACTCCTATTTGTTTCTACCTTGCTGTATTGTGATAAATGCCCGTGATATCGCTTTGGCATGCCAACCGGGCCCAGCCAAGGTGTCGACAAGTCTGGAGAGGAAAAAGCTCAGCCAAGCGCTCCCAAGTGTGAATCGAGGCAGAATAAATTGATCTATAACTCAGTAAAGGTTAATTGGCATAACTGAGTGACTCACTTGCGAGGGTAAATCACTCATGGTGAAAAGGACCCGGATGCCGACAAGTGTGATATAGTTAAAATAACACAAGGGAGGAAAGTTAAGCTTTCCATTCGCTACAGAGAGTTTATATCAATTGCTGCTGGGTGGCTAATAAAGTTGGGAAGCATAGTCGTCTATTCATTTGCTGTAGCTCAGGAAATTGTGACTGATGGCATTTTCTCCAAGGCTAACTCTCAAACTATTAATTTGCAGTTGCTTACCAGCTACACTTTATAGTGGAACACAAAACTACACTTTGAAAGTCACCTGGGAAGAAAAAGCAAACAGTGTCAATTTCCTGATCTCCAGCAAATAAATAGTCCACTCTGAGTCCAAACCTTATTAGCCACCCTGCAGCAATTTATTGATGTAAACTGTTGTAGTGAATAGACAGCTTAACCAGTTTTATATACGAGTATTTTATTTTATTTCTGTTTTTCACATAATATTCTGACTTGGTTACCATGGTTACCAAATTACAAAAAACTCTCATCTGATTTTTCACTGCAAAAAGAAATTTCTGAAACTACAGAATTCAGGGATTCAATCGGTATATAGGCCAACTTTTGTGGTCTTCTCTCAAAAAAAAGTTATGTCAGGTTATCATGAATTTGATGTATTATACACAAACAATAATTATTTTCTATCTCCTCAATGCAGATCTTTTTTTCAGGAACCGCATCAAGTGGATTTTTTTGATATTCACTTCATTAACAACATTTATTTAAATAAGTAGCTTCCTGTGGTATATTTAGGGGGTCATTGGGCCATGACCCTTGCCTTCATTTGGCCGCATAATTATTGTTACATGTTTTGACTCCCCTCCCTCTCTGAGGCCCTTTCTAGATATGCCCCAAGCTGGATGTTTCCAAAATATGCAGATAGATCCCTTGACAGCGGAATTGACAAATTTATTAAAACGGCTGATAGTTATTTGGCTCCAAAAATTGTACTCTGTTGCTTTGATGCTCTGGCACATGTTATGTTACCTTGTTAAGCAGACCATATGACCTGTGGAGCACTGTACTTAGTCATTTCTTACTATATCACAAGGCAGTGACAGCAATGCAGTAATTGGTAGACTAGAGTGACCAGACTACTGCTAACAATATGTTTTTGGAATGTAATTTGTCAGAAGCCGTGGGATTCTGCGTGACTGCCCCAATGTGCAATTTTTATATATCTTATATAATGATATCAAATGCTCAAATACAACAACATTCTGCAAAAAAGTAATGTCTGTAGCAAGACTACTTAGTCAATTTTCTCTGACTTCTCTACCTATCATAATATATCAATTTCTACATAATGTCATAAGCTATGCATGCAAACAGGCGAAAGCTCCTAATTGCCATCTATTTCCATTGAAAATTGCTCTTACAACAAGAACATTAAAGATTATACACATAATCGATAAGCACTCAGGACCCTCAATACATATGATAGCAAATTGGCAAAACTTTCACTCGACTTGTGGCAGCTCTGGCTGGTCAATAAAATTTAGGCATTGCACTGCACACGACAAACAGATCGAGCATTTGATAAGTTGAATAGAGATTCAGTAAAACACGGAATGATTGAATTAAGGAAGTTGAATGGAACCTTAACATGCTCAACATGTGTGAAATGTCTGACTAATCATGCTAAGTAGCTCAGGAAATCATTGCAAATATACAGCTGCATGAACTGTTGAGTCACTAAGGAAATGGAAGTGATTTGTCACATCCCAGTGGTCATTAAAAGTTAGAAATGGAAAATTAGAAGGGAATTTAAAGCAAGGCTGACATTGATTGAAATGCTACAGGCATGGGCAGTCATTAATGTGGGGGGGGACATGACAACTCACTTTTTAATTGGTTGCTAACTTGACTGTCTTTTCGTTGATTCTATTATCTGATCCTTGTAAAGTGGCGATCTGTGTGAATTCCTACCATTATTCTTGAGAAACAGTTATTTCCCCGATTTGGTTGTAAACTTAGTCATTAGTTCTGCTTTCATCTAATTATAACAAACAACTTGCTCATATTACTTAAGGACACTCCACTAATAGATAGACTAATAGTCATTCAATTTTGTCAGATTAATTGTCAAATTCCTCCTCATTCTCACGGTAATAGCAAATTCCACACCCAATTTGCAGCAATCAAGGACAGTTCATCATCTGAGACATCAAATCAAGTTCTGATTTTCACTCCACCTTTCAGACATTAATTTCATTTCTACTACTGTTCTGAATATTTGCACTTTTGAAGGCAGCAGTGCAACTCAAAAAAATTTCATAAATCCTTTACACTCAGGAAGATGTCCCCACCTTCATCACCCTTCAGTTCTTATCTTCACAGTGAATGCTCAAAGTAATTCACTTTAAATCAGTTACTATATCGAAATTTATTCCAAATTTTTGTTTTTTAAAATATTAAAAGGCTATCGTTGTGTTGATCTTGAAGCAGCTTTGAATGAAATATGTTAATTTATCAACAGAAATTAACTGCTACAATTTTAATTGACACGTGAGTGGTAGGGAGGGTTGAGGAGTGCAAGGGCATGGAAGTACACGGAAGTGTTGGGGCTTGTAAGCAGTGGCGTAACTATGGGGTCTCGAGCGGCCCACGATTCTCTTGGGTTGCACCCACTATACCAACTGGATATTCTAACCAGAGTTGGAAAGTTCATATGGGCGCACCTTGGGGGGACGCAGGTCCAATATGGGGGGGTACTTGCCCCCCCCTCCCCCCGTGCCTCTACAGTGACGCCAATGAGTGCAAGCATCTGCTAGGAAAATATTTAATGGATTGTAGTGTATTTAGGACAGTAGCAGAACACAGCGAGTAGGGAAGGATTGTTGATACTACAGCTGTACAACAAGATGCCGTGGCAGAGCATGAATCAAACCTGCTATCCAGCCACTGAAAATCCAGAATCCAGAGTATACTACCTATTGTATTAATCCCAATTCAACATCATGAAAACTTGAATTAAGAACATTAAGTACTGCCAAACAAGCTCAAATAAAGAATTACGTAGAGAAAAACTTAAGATTTAAGAGAATGAGGACCCTTGATGTGATGGATCATTTAGCTGTTTTTGATTTAATTTAAACCTAAAATTATCCATTAAAGAGAATGAATAAAGACAAATTACCAACATCAATGTGTAAAGATTCTCTTTGGCTTTCTTATTGAATCACCAGAGCTCTTTGTATTGAGTAATGTCTGCTTAGTGTTTCAGAATGATTCATCAATTCCATTTAATCTGATTGCACAGTTACAATGGTTTTAATAAGTATGTGATTATTTTCGTATGATGCAAAAGAATTTTGTATTTTTCTGATTTGCTGCATTTGCCAATCAGATTATTGAGAAATGCTGGGAAGCAAGTTGAAGAAATATTATTGAAACTGATATAAATTACTTTCCATGCTTTTGAAAGATCGTTCACAACAAGCTGTACAAAGCATGAAAGACATGAGTAGTTTCTCAAGAAATGCTTTGCATTTTTCAATCTCCAGGCCTCTGTGATTTCCATGTTCCTTTTGAGTATTTTTGTGTTGTTTTTTTTTGGTGGGAATACATCAAACTCTCCAAGCTGTGAAAGGCAATGGGCAGAAATCAACACCGAAACAATAAATAACACAATTGACACCATTACATGTCGACAAAAACAATATTTTTATACAATTAAATAATTTGAGACTGATAAAAACACATACCAGAGACAATTGAAGCCGATGTGCTCCTAAGATAATTTCATCCAATGTGATAAGGCCACACCTAGATAATTTCAGCTGTGGAAATTCTTGAGTATGATTGTAGTACTGGTTTAAAACTTTGGAATTCAATCCTTTTGTCATTTTTGATTTGGTGGAACTTCATCTCTTACGAAACCCAAAGTAATATTGACTTTAAAAGTTTGAAAACTTGAACCAAAATTGGCTTTCTCACAAACATTGACACCATATATTCCAGGGCTTGGGAGTCAGAGTCAGGAGTCAGAGTCAGGAGTCACAGTCAGGAGTCACAGTCAGGAGTCACAGTCGTGGAGTCTGAGGTTTCCTGACCCAATTAGCCCACCAGGTGCATAAATACAGGCCGTAAAGCCCCCAACATCCATCAGTCCATCATGCCGTTTCCTTGTCATTATTCTAGACAGGTTTGTCATTTTCACTTTGAACTTGAAGTGAGACAAAATTTCATTTACTTTGAAACAAATATTTTGATTAACAAAAGAAATATGGAATATCATGCACAGTTTTCACAAAAGTGAAACTCATAGTAACTGTTGTCTTGCTTATTAAAGTAGTCGCGCAAGATAGACAATCACTGTAAGACTCAATGCTATTTCCAAATTTTCAATATATCTGTAGTCTTTCAAAGTATTCTAAAATCTATGGCGCCAGTGAATGTCTGGGAAAAGCTGTCCCTCTTGATTAGTCTGAGCCAAATAATCAGCACAGTTGCAATGGACTTCAAGAATGACTCATCCTTAGTGAGAGCCATCACTAGACTGTTGGACTGCAGGATTTTTACCGTGGTTGATTTACTATATAATACACTGAAGTGTATGTCATTTTAAAAGTCAGCGATATTTATCAAAATTAATGTTTTGTCGAAGACTGACATACAAGTTTGATAGATAGATATATATATTAAGTACAGCCCTACAATCCCACATTTTGGTCGCTCATGATGGTCAGTTGATGAGAGAAATGTGAGAGTGTGAGTCCTCAGTATGCCCAGCACAGACAATGATACAAGGGGCCACCAATTTAACATTTCATCCAAACGGAGATTTTTCTCATGCAGGTCATCTGGGACTCAAACTCACAAAAAAAAGACCTTCAGCGGAGCAGGCCCGGCCTTTAGCCGCCTTTTATGACAGGTAACGTTTTAATAGATTCTCTCTGAGGGAAAACATGTAAATGTTCCAAAGACGGCACAATGCTTTAGGCCAGCTGATGATCGATTGCAAGACGTGCCTTCGACAATTGGTTAGTTTCAAGCTTTGTTAAGCTTACTGTTCATGGTGTAATACAAGTACTATTGAAATGAGAATAATATCATAAATGACAATCCTGGTATTGTTCGGCGAAATGCTCTGCAACTTTTTTCTTTTCATTTTTGAGAGACATAATCCTGTCTATTCGGCTAGCGCTCTTGTAATATTTGAATCTTTTTATCATTTGTTCCATGCACATGTTGAATGCACTTTGTCCAATATCAGAGAGCAAAGAGGCGATGTGTTAACATTGGTATTGAAATCATGGACAAAGAACCTTGAAACTTTAAATTGGATTGCTTGTTTTGGCATTGCATTGCTGATGTTTATCAGTGTAAATTCTATGCAGATGCAACATGTTGTGAAGTTTCCTTGAATCCAATCAACTAATTTAGCAACTTTTCTACGTGTACCTACCAACCTGGGTGGCTGAGTCACAAACAGAAAGGAACCCAAATCACTCAATAAAGCCAAAAATTCTGAAACCAACATTTAATAACTCAAAATAATCAGTGACTTGGATTTATATCCTGTTTTCATGCACTGACTATTCACTTAGAATCAGAAAATCAAATAATATAATTTGTTTGGAAAATAGGCTTAACAGATGTGACAGATACTGTTTGGAAAAGGTTCAATACATTCACAAATATATGCATTATGCCAATATCACTGAGAAGAATTAGAATTACCATTGAGAGCAGAAAATGACCATTAACAAAGAAGAAACAAAAGCATGGCTAATACCACTGCAGTAGCATGCCTGGTCATTGCTGGTTGGAAACATGACAACCACCTTATTAATTGGCTGGAAGCTTAGCAGCCAATCCAGAAGGCATTCTTTGATCTCATTAAAACAAATAGCCAGCTCATATTACATGAGAGCGTTTGGTAATAGATCAACTAATAGTCATTTGTCAAAGCCTAATTGTCAAGTTCCTCCTTCCAGCATTGGCAAATTCCACACCAAGTTTGCGGTTATTAGGAAAAATGACAAACTCATTATGTTAGCATTATTGTCAAATTCTCTCTCTTTTAGCCACTACCAAGTTTGATTCTAGATTGATGAAGAGTCTTATTCTATTAGACACTGTTAAGAAATACGTTAAGCAAATGCTGATATTGTGCATTTAAAGAATCAGGATGCTGCCTTTTTCGTTGCCCCTCGGGGTTTTAAGGTATAACTTAAAACCCCGAGATTGGGTCAAAGGAAAAGGCAGCATTCTGATATCCTATAAGGTCTCTGAAATGTTACTATTTCTCTGATAATGTTTTTTCTTACCAAGTGCTGTTCACCTTACAAAAAGTAATTAGTGGTACAGACGAGTCTGAAGCAGGACATAGTTCTGGCTCAGCTTGGATTTGTGTTTTGTCTTGTGAAATAAATAACTCATTTACACAGAATAAAATCCAGATGCAATGACGTAAGTTTTGAATAACACACGATTTGCTTACAAATTGTCATGAATGAGCTAATAAATTTTCTTTGTTTCTGCTATTCTCTAGAATTTCGGATCGTGATCTGAATCGAATTGTCTTTAAAATCATATTCAGTTTCTTTGTCTAGAGATGAAATTGATGAATTATACTTGCATGTTCTGAGCTAGTCTAATTGAAATTCCAATAGAGATGAGAATGAATTCTGATCTAGAGATACATCCGTCATCTTATACAATCAGACCGATTCAAAATTATATTTTCACAAATCTAGACTGTGAGAACGAAAAACATTATTGTCAATTTGACATTGAATAATATTATGGCTTGATTGGTAAGTTATTGACATTTATCTCAGAGAAAAAAATCTATGCATGGGACTGGCCGACACAAATACCAATTTACATGCAGTAAGAGTCAAGCAATGAGACACTGGTTGCATTTACACCTTTTTATGGCCACAATCAGAGCTTAATTGCCAGATTCCAGTACTTAATCTCTCTCTCTCTCGTGTGTGTACCTAGGTTGCTAGGCCGCTCGTAACCTGGAACAGGGAGCTAAACATTTGTATTATGTATTTCAGTCATGATATTTTTTATTTTTTCGGTGATTGCTTTTAATTTCAGGTAGTTGTCTTCGTAGATGTCTTTGAGTTGTATCTTGTTGGTGTCATCCGGGTGGATTGTCGTGCAGTTTTGTAGTACATGTTCAGTTGTTTCGTCTTGGTTCTTGCACATTCTGCATTTGGTATCTCGGTATTTGCCCTTATAGTTGTTTTTCACATCCAGCATTCTTGTCCTTGCTTTGAAGATAGTGCTGGCCTGTTTTCTTGTTAGTTTATTTAGGTATCCTCTCCTTTTTTTGGTTTCCCAGTTCGTGTTTTCCAGGAGGGCTTTTACTTTTGATTTTTCTTGGGATTGTGTTTCTATTCTCAGTTTGAACTGTTCCTTGATTTTTTTGGCTATCGTTCTTCTTCTTGTTTTTTCCTGTTTTGCCATGTCCTCTTCCGTTATGCTGTATTTAGCCATTGTTTCTGACATCGTTTCTCTCCAACCTCCCTTAGTTTCATCGTTCATCATTGTAGTCAGTAGGTGGTTGGCTGTTGTTCTCAGTCTGCTCATCATTCTCAGCCGGTTTCTGTCCATCATGGCCTCAAAATCAAGAGTTCCCGTCTCAATGTAGATAGCCTTGTTGGGTGTTGACTGCGGTGTCATCAGTAGTCTTTTGATGACGTTAGTCCATATGCTATTCAGTTCACGTAACTCTGTCTTGTTGGGGTTTAGAGCTTCAATTCCATATGTCACTATTGGTTCTATGCAAGTTTCTATGATTTTCCATGCTGCTTCCAGTTGGATCCCTTTCAGATCAGAGTCTTCGCATATTGTCATCATTGTTTGGTATGCTGCTTCCACTTTCGATTTGGTCGATTTGATGTGCTCCTTTAGGTTGTTTTTATTGTTTAGGATCACTCCAAGGTATTTGTAGTTTTCTGTTCGTTCTATCTCCATTTCTCCAAGCATAAATGTTTTGTTTACATCGGTTTTTCCCATTGTCATGATTTTACTTTTCTCTGCTCCAAATTTTATGTGGTATTTTCTTGCGATTTCATTGGTTATATTTAGCATTTTGTCCATTTCTTGTTCATTGTTCGCTATCAGCGCTACGTCATCCATCCACAGTAGGCATCCTACTGCTTCCTGGTTGTTGAACTTGACTCCAATGTTTTCTTGTAGGACTGCTTTGCTTATTTCGTCCATTAGTAGAGCATACTGGTTGACTGACAGCACTCCTCCTTGGCGTATGCTGTCCTTTATGTTGATTTCCCTGGTTGGTCCGTGTGATGTTTGTATCGTGGCTGTTAGTTTTTCATTCAGTTTCTTTATAATTTGCCAGTTTTTTCCTTCCACTCCATTATTTCTCATTACATACATTTGTCGTATGCTTTTGTGACGTCTAGGAACGTTATGAGAACTTTTTTATTTGTTTTCTTGGCTCTATTGATAGTGTTTTTCAGGACCATCAGGTGGTCGTTAGTGGCTCTTCCTTTCTTTCCCCCTGCCTGGTGGTCTGTCATTCTGATGTTTGTTGTTATTCGATTATTAATTATTCTTTCGAAGATTTTCCCCATGTTGCTGGCTAGGGTTATTCCCCTTTCATTTGAGCATTTTCCCTTTGTTCCTTTTCCTTTATACAGTCTTTTTATACTTCCTTTTTGCCATTCCTGTGATATGTTTTCTTTGTTTAGTATTGCATTGAGTATGGATCTGTGTATATCCATTGTGTGGTGGTCAGCTTCAATAAGGATTTCATTTGGGATGTTATCCGGGCCTACTGCCTTTTTTCTTTTTAGTTTTTTACGGATGGTTCGAAGTTCCTTTTTTGAGATTGGTTCTTCAGTGGCTGTTTGTTCTCTCATCCATTCGGATACTTGGTTCTTAATGTTCTTTGTGCTTTCTTCTGTTCCAGGTTCTCCCTCTCTTGCTTGGTATAGGTCTTCAAAGTAGTTTGCTATGTGTTCTTTGGCTGCATGCTCGTCTGTGATTTTGATGCCGTCTTCAGTTATTGTTACTTCTTCTTCCACTGCTTTGGTTTTCTTTAGTTTCTTTGAAACTTTCCATATTGCGTCTGTCTTCGTTTTCGCGTCCTTGGCTATTTTCTTTATGATGTTCTCCGTGTGCGCCTTGGCGTCTTTTTCTATGTTTTCCCGGAGTTCCTTTTGTGCTTCGATGTATTTTCCGATATTCTCTCGTTTGGTGTTGGGCTGGTTTCTTGGGTTTATTAGTTTCCGCATTTCTCTCATTCTGTATCTTGCTCTTTTCGTTTCTTCACTTTCCTTCTTCTTCCCGCTGCCTCTGATTGTGATCTTTGGGATATATTTGTCGAGTCCATGTTTTATCATGTTTCGGTAGACCTCGTAGCTGTTGTCTTGGTTATTTTTGTGTTCCTTTTTTATGTAGTCGTTGAATTGTTCCCAGGCTTTTTTGTTGTCGAGGTCCCATACTTTGTGAGCCTTCTCTTGTTTTTTTTGTTTTTCTTTGTAGTTATGTATTTCCAGTATGATGGAATTGTGGTCCGTTTCTTCTTTTCCTTTCAGTCTCCATATGCCTGTATCGTCTACTTCGATGCTCTTTGTTTTATTATTGATTCTAGTTGATGTGAGTACATAGTCTATTACGGATTTCTCCGTTGGGTTCTTTCGGTTTTCTCTTGTCCACTTTGGGTTAGTCTTTTCAAGGGATGTTACGGCCAGGTTGGTGTGTTCGATCATTTTGCTGAGGATTTTCCCATTTCTCGTTCGTTCTTGGTTTATGTTCTCAGTGTTTATTTGTAGTTTTGCGTTGAAGTCTCCTGCTAGTATTATATCCCCTTTCGTTTTCATTTGTGTTATTTGTGTAGCAATTTGGGTGTACTGTGCCTCCGTCTCCTCTTTTGGTTCTCTTTCTTGTGGGCCATAATGACATTCCATACCAAATTTGTGGCAATCATAAAAAAAAATGGCAAAGTCGTCAGTTCAGCCAAGCAAAGTATAACGATCAGTATTACAGCCATAAACTTTATTTTTTAGCCATGCCAATTCAAATATTTGATCATATAAAATCGGATGTGACGCATGAAATGGTCTCTTCATGATCACGACACATCAAAAAGACTCTGCAGTTACAATGTCGAAGGTGTGATGATGACACACCATCATGTATTATGAATGGCCAAGTATGCACTGAAATGGTCCCATTTTTATGTAAACAATAAAATCACAGTAATACAATAATTCACCCATCACAGTACTGAAAGACCATGTTTTAAAAGTAGTTTTTTTTTCACCACTCTTAAACTAAAAAAACAATTAGTGGTAAAGCCAAGTATGAATCAAAATATAGTTTTGATTCAATCTGATTTTGTGTCTCAAAATTTCTAGGACAAATATGAATGCAATGACAGAATAGCACAAGACCTCCTGCTTACAAATTGCCATGAATAAGCTAATCAACTTCAATTGTTCTTTTAAATTTTAAATTGTGATCAACACTTACCATATCTATCTATCCATCAACTCATCACTAGTACCATGCTCAGTTTTTTAGTATTCAGCTGGAATATGTGAATCAAATTTGCAATTTTGTATGTTGGTCTAATTTACATACCGATAAATACATGAAGAAATTCTGGTCAGGGGATATATTTGAATATTTTGATGTGTGGATTTATTCAAATATGTCTTGGCATAAACTTGCAAAAAAAAAATGCATGTATTTACAAATTATGATGGAATAACAACATTTATAGCATAGTTTTGATTCAGTTTGCCTTAACCTTGTGTCTTAATTTTTCTGAGTTGAGAGCGGTGCTTCAAACAGGTCCTAAACTACAGATGTCAACAGCATTGATAAACTCTGGAAATGACAGAGGTCCTTGTGACACTGGGAGTTGTATCAGTGGCGTAGATATTGAATAAAGGGTGCACTAAAGGGGTTTTACCTCTGCTGAAACCCCCTAAAAAGGTAACAGATATGCCCATGAACACTGATGAAGCAGGGCCAGATCTGATGCTTTATGAGAAACATGCATTAGCCCAGGACAGTGCAGTTTTTGGTGTTAAAGGTGTGTAATTTGATAGGCTTGTGTGGCAGTTTGTGCATTTCACCGCTCTCAACTCAGGGGAAACAGACTATAGAATAAAACCCAAAGTTTGAAATGACAAATGATCTGCATGCTAATTACCAGGAGTAAGACAATTAATTTTCTTTGTCTCTGTTATTCTTTTAAAGTCCAAATCGTGATCTGCCTCAAATCATGAGTTTGATCCTTTTCAGCTTCTTTGTCTGGAGCTTGAATATATTATTTAAATTTGAATTTCTGTGTGTTGGTTTAATTGATATTCCAAAAAGAAGAGACCGAATTTTGTTCTGGAGATAATGAAAATACTTGCAATTACTGATTCAAACGTCTTAGTCTTTCTTTCATGAATATAGACTCAGGAAAAAAATATTTTGAAAATGGCAAAGAGTAACTGAATTTATGGCAATAATTACTTGCCAGCTACGTCGATGTAAAACAACATACAGCTGTCCAACTCACAAGGACCTTTTTTACAGCTAGAATAATGTGGCTTTGAGACATTGTTCGCAATGGAAGTTATTACAGTCACAAAAATTAAACTTTTTGCAACAGTCATGCATTTCGAGCAAAGTTTGAACTCAACTAAATAGGTGATAGATGTATAAATTGTGAGCGAAACAAAAAGGTATGTACTTATCTATTCATGCCTCCATTTTGCAATCTGTCATTATATACCATACTGACCTGGAAAGAGAAACAAAATGTATTTAGAGAAGAAATGACAGCAACTACTTGCTGTATGTCCATATAAAAACAGTAGGCCTACTTGTAATGGAAAAATCGCATAAATAAATATCATGAGGAGGATTGAGGACTTTAAATTCTGATATTGAGCTATGCACCATAATTTTTGTCAAAATTCATACATTTCATGCACGAGCGGAAGTACCAGTCATTGATAGACATGGTATATCAGGGCTTGTAGATCAATTTAATCCTTCAATATAGCATATGACAAGTCCAAGAAATGCCCTGGACATTCGCGTTTTGATATATTTGTCACAGATTCTATCAAATTTGACAAATGACTATAACAAACATTTTCTCAAAATTCGCAGTTATTTTTGAGTGTTGTTAGATCTATAAGTTGCAGATTCTCATATATTTTTATCTCATGTCTAACTGCTAAAAGTACACATAGAATAAACAATGTATAACAGTTTGCTATGGTTGTATTCTAATTGGAATTTGTCATGTGACTTTGGAATAGGCTCCCACTGTTTTTTTATTTCTTCAAAATATGCAAATGCTATAAAAGAGAAAATACTTTGCATGCCACAACATTATCAAAATAAGTGACATACATGTACAAGGCCAACTATTGCATTGCACCATGTCTGTGTGTTATTTGCAAAATGGCTTTGCTCCTGCAATCTCAAAATTCGAATTGCATACGCTTGTATTGTCTGTAGGGTATTTATTATTGGTATTAATGCACCTGATTTCATGCATACCCTTTTGTAAATGCAGAATTGCAGGTCATTACAGGCAACCCATGTCAGAAAGATTTTTTTATCCTGAACCAAGAGTGCAATGTTTTCCCTGTCAGGGCACTGCGACTACATGTATGTACATTGTTGATGCTGAGCTTACTGATATGCCTTGCTACGGACTAGATTGGTTGATGTTGAGGAAAAAAATAACATATTCATATCTATATGAACATTGTTGCTTTGTATTATGTGTTTATTCTGTAGCTCATTTGAAATTATGTTGGTTGGAAGTTGCTGCTGACTTTCTGACATAAGAAGAAACTTTTCCAGACTAGTGATTTTTATGTGATATAATGAAGGGTAGTAGCTTCATGAATCATTCTGTAATGTACTGTAATGCATAACCAGCTGCTTTTCTGCAATTGCAAGCGTTATGAGTACCATGAAATAGTATTCTTAAAAATAGTTTAAAATGATCCAAAATATAGTTTATAGCAAGGATATATAAACAAAAGTGGTCGCTACCAGCCTTTCTTTCAAAATATTTGAGGTTATGTAAAAGAAAGTCAGTCGACGCAAACCTGAAAAACTCAATTTTTTTCTTAATTTTTTTACTGTGAAGTTTTCCCTGCCATTCAGTGGCCATTCATCGTATGTTTTCAAATGAAGCATGGAATTAAAGAGGACAGTTTTATGGAAAAGCTGATTAAAATTCCAGAAAGATATATTTAGTATAAAGAACTTTTCTGGGGGTTCGGATCAAAAGTTATGATTTTGAAAAAAAAATTTTTTTAAGAACAATGGCGCTAAAAAAAATGACGAGATAGGATTTTTTGTTTCTTTGTCATTTGCTTCCAAATGAAGTCAGGAACAATATAATGACACAGACATATGGCCCTATGGGCCTGGAAATTGATATAAACATTTATTTGTGTTACAGAGTCATTTTTGAGAAACTAGACATGCTTTCCGAAAATCGCCAACAAAAATGTTCCAGTAAGAGTAGAAAGCTGAAAGTCTAGCAGCTGATAGTCATCTTCATAGCGCATCTTATGCTCAAAACGAGAAGTCTCTAACCCAAATAGAAGTGGCGCAAATTGCAAACGAAGCGGCCGACTCACGAAATTCTCAGAATCAAAAAAAGATGCTGAACAGTGTCAGCAGAGCTCAGCTGTAATGGTGACGTTACGATAGATAGGGCCTTCCTGGCTGCGCGTCAATGTGTGTGAATGACCATTTATCATTAGTAGCGAGCCACCTTAAATAACACACATGAGAAAAGCTGGCTAAGCCGTCTATTTGCTGCAGACAGTTTACATCTTCTGCGGCTGGGTGGCTAATAAAGTTAGGAAGCAGAGTGGGCTACTTACTAGCTGTAGCTCAGGAAATTGTGATTGATCACATTTTTTCTAAGGCTAACTTACAAACTGTAAATTTGTATTTCCTTACAAGCTACATTTAATAGTGGAGCACAAAATTACACTTTGAAAGTCAGCTCAGGAGAAAAGGCAAACAGCATCAATTTCCTGACTCCCAGCAAATAAATAGTCTACTCTGTGTCCAAACTTTATTAGCCACCCAGCAGCAATTGATGTAAACTTTTGAAGTGAATAGATCGCTTAACCAGCTTTTCTCCAATGTGTTATTTGAGGATATTACACTTGCTCTGGATCAATTCCTTTTCACCCTGAGTGATCTACCCTAACAAGTGAGTCACTAGGTAATGCCAATTAACCTTTGCTAAGTAATAGACCACTTTATTCTGCCTTGATTCTCACTGGGAGCACTGGGTTGGGCTTTTTCGTCACCACACTAGTCAGCAACTGGGGTTGGCGCGGCTGGCATGTCAAAGATTTATTATGGACATTAATCTGAATACCAGTAAAGAAAGAGGAACAAATGAGATTCACAAAGTTTTTTCTTGCACAAATAATTGCAGATACGGTACGATGTTCAGTCTATAGTTGCTACCAAGTTCCAGCTGAGATGTTTCTTCAGATATAGATCTCTTTAGATGTCAGTGGAAAAAAAGAGATGCCTGTTCAGCGTACACATTCAGCAGTGCCACTGAAAAGAGTCATACGCTGTCAAGCAAGGCAGGTCTTGTCCCTTTTTACTGTGTTTGCCTTTTGGACAACTCATCCATCCATTGATTGTTCACAACAATATGTTTCTATTAACGATTCTAGTATATGCCCATTACTATTATTATTAATATATCGTAAACACAAGGATTTTCTATGATGTCATAACACGTTTTCTTATTCATAACAGTAGTTGCCGGCAACAAGACTCACCCATGTAGAATATAACCGTAACGTACATAAAGCTACTATCATTCATAATGTATCACATAAAAGTCACCGGATTAGTAAAATGTCGTTTTTATGTCAGCCAGTTAGCAATAACTTCCACCCAATATGATTTCCACATACTTACAGGATGGATACTAACTTCATACAGAGCAACACCAGTGAGATATGAATCTTTTATTATTTTCTCAATATAGTCTGGCAAGGCATATCAATCTACTCAATAAGGCAATCATTTTATATGATGATGTATCATCAATCTTGGCATCATCCGACAATTGTTACATACTTAGGTGAGTTCCCTGAGTGAGCTGGAGATCCCATCAATTGGTGTGATCATACTTGTAAGGAGATCAAAGAGAACTTGTCACAAATAAAGTTAACATAACACCTTCTGACATTGAGTAAACCTGATTAAGACCAAGAACTTCAAAGACAGTGTTATAAAGATCTCCTTGCAGAAAACTTCACTTTTTTTATGCCTCAATCGGTATTTTGTAATAACAATTTTCACAAGTTTCATGAAGTAGCGTATTCTAAATGGGGAAGTTTCTTAAGTTTTCACATTTTGGAATTGTTCAGAGAGCTCAGATATGTTATATTCTGAAAACAAAAAGAGATCAATTAGAATTTTCACATATTCCTGTGATGGAAATATCCTTGTTTCAGAGAGGATATATTAGAAGAGAGGGTGAGTCACAGTTATATTTATCCATATCTCAATTGTTCTTGAGATAGGCCTGAGAGGGCTGCGACTAAAATGGTATGTAACATTAAACGCTGTAAGTCAGAATGCTCGGCTTTTATTGAATGACAGGGAAGATGGTTGGGATGTAAATGGGTATTTGCTTTATGGAATAGTAGATTAAATAATGACATTTTAGCATTGTTCGCATTGTCCAATATTAAAAAAGTTAGTAGGAATTCTGAAAAATGTGCTCACATAAACTTAGCAAGATGCTTAATGTATTTTGGAAATTTATGAAAACATTTTTTGGATGTAATCATTTCATTTATAGGGTCATAAAAGGATGCAAAATGCTTGCAATTTTATACAAACGAGTCATTTTAATATGTTTATTAACTACATTAAATTTAAAGAATGACTTGGGAAGACTCATCAATGGGTTAAGAAATTTTAAATTCAGTATGGTCAGTCAAAGTGAAATTTTCTGAAAGTTGCTGTAAGACTGTGTTCTTCATTATGAATTTGGAGACTATTTAACACATATCTTTAGAGATTTGCATTCCTTGCAAAATTCTGATATTTTACTTATATGAACATATGTGGCAGTTTCAAATCGATGGCTTTCTATTGGGGTTTTTTTTTTCTCTGGTAACTTCACTTGTGCAAACTTTTACAGACTTCTTAAAAGTGTAAGTTTAAGATCAATCGTGTTTCAAAATGCTCTACTGAAAATTGCAGACTATGGCAAAACTCTGTCTGAAAGTTTTATGAAACTTCCCACCCAAAAATTGGTATTTCCCACGCTAAAATTGATATATCAAAATATCAATTAAGACAACAGAAAAAGCAAGGATATGCAAGGATATCTTCATGACGGTATCATTGATTTTAATTTTAGGAACTCTGGCAGGTGAGAAAGGTTTTAGTGACATCTTTTGTGTGAAGTTGTTTTTAATCTTTAAAAGTTGCCTACTACAGTCTACAGAAAGACCCAACAAAATTTCCTCATTATCATTACATTTGACATTCGTCAGTTGTACTCAATGATGCCAATACCGAGCTAAGCCTCACTTCAAGTGCTTTCATTCTATACATTAAAGAAATATATATATAAGCCAGTTAAATTGACTTAAAACGGATTGGAAAATAACTTTTGAATTTTTCTTGTTATTGCTATATAAACTTCTTCCTGAAAAATTCTCTATCTCAAGTAGGATGAGTTGGCCTGGTGAGTGGAAGGCGTAGAAGTGTTTCGGTAAGCAGAGTGGGAAATTAATGGTTGAAGTATACGATATCGATATCTATCGACTGACCAGTGTTCAGGAAATGAACTTTTCCAATTTACAATTTTATGAATCAGGCTGTCTTTCAGACATGATTTAAAGGACAATGTTGCAATTAATCACTTGATTATTTGTAACAACAGCCATGCTATGTACAAGGATATTCAAGAGTGCTATGACCTAGTAAAATGCCAAGGTTTTTTCTTGTGATTTAAAATTGAATAAATCATTCCTAATCTGAGAGCGCAGAGACAAAGTATACTCCAGATCATTGTTTTAATCTTGCAAATGTAATATTTCACACAATGAAAATCAAGGACATTATTATGTCAGTTGTTGCACAGGCGGAATGATCACAATGGCTTAGCAGTTCTAGAGATAGAGAGGAAGGTGTATGGCTCAAGTGCCGCCTGGTGGAGTGTAAATATAGAAAAGTGATTAAAATTGCTCAAGGAGCAGCCTTTCACAACATTCTTGTTGGTTCTGTGAGATAATAGTCTTTCAGCTACACTTAGAGATGATTTTCACCCACTACACTGCATTTAGACTCACATTAAACCTTGTTTGGCCAATCTTACCTATGTGTGCACCCATATCAGCAATGTGTGCACCATATCAGCATACATCACAAGGGAATTCCCTTTGACAGCCAATCAGAATTTAGGAGACCACAGAGCCATCTCTTGATTAAATTGGAACCTCAGTCTGCCCTTTGGTGAGCATACTATAGCCTGTTTCCCATTCACCACAAAACAAGCCTGGTGGCCATGGGATATCCCAAGAATACTATATATGGCAACTTCCGCAAATATGACCGCACACGACGACTGTCATTTTCCCATAGGGGGAGCTTGAGCAATACACCTTGGTATAATATAACAGAATAAGGGCAAAGCATGTGTATGCTGCCTGTGGTTGTTGTATGAAGGCTCACGACAATTAATAATGTTCAGATAAAATCTGTAAATGACCACTGTAAAGATTGATATTACTCATTTAGGTGATTTTAGGAGAGGGAATCCTGGGTGCAGCAGATACATTTGTTTAGCTGTTTATCATAGCTATTCCCTTGGCTGAATTATATTGTCTGGAAGTTATTGCTGAAATAAAACAATGGAAACCTTCTGCCTGTGTTGTTTTTATGTCTCACACCTTGACAAATGGCCGTTTTTATGAAGTATGAATTATCAGGCCATCTGTTTGTTTGAGTTTCTCTCCTTTAATCCCCACTTTATTTAAAGATTAGCAGGTTGTATCAAAAGAAACCTGGATTGGGGTAGAAACCAATGACTCCTGTCTTAAGATTTGGAATAAATCAAGAACATTATCCTGGAAATGTGTCTAGAGAGGAAAAAGCCCAGACAAGCTCTCCCAAGTGTGAATTGAGGCAGAATAAATTGATCCATTATTCAGTTAAGGTCAATTGGCATAACTGAGAGACTTAATTGTGAGAGTAAATCACTCATGATGAAAAGGACCCTAATGTTCGCAAGTGTAATATTGTTAAATAACACACTGGAGAAAAGCTGGTTAAGCCGTCTATTCACTACAGACAGTTTACATCAGTTGCGGCTGGGTGGCTAATAAAGTTGGGAAGCAGAGTTGGCTACTTATTTGTTGTCGCTCAGGAAATTGTGATTGATCACATTTTCTCCAAGGCTAACTCTCAAACTATTAATTAGCATTTCCATACCAGCTACATTTTATAGTGGAACACACAATTACACTTTGAAAGTCAGCTGGGGAGAAAAGGTAAACAGCGTCAATTTCCTGATCTCCAGCAAATAAATAGTCCACTCTGTGTCCAAACTTTATTAGCCATCAAGCAGCAATTGATGTAAATTGTTGTAGTGAACAGAGCGCTTGACCAGCTTTTCTCCTGTTTGTGTTATTTAAGGATGTTACACTTGTTCAGCCTGAGTGATTTACCCAAGCAAATGAGTCATTGGTTATGCCAATTAACCTTTGCTAAGTAATAGATCAATTTAATCTGCCTCGATTCAAACTGGGAGCACTGGGTTAGGCTTTTTCCTTTCCACACTTGTCAGCAACCGGGCTGGGCCCGGCTGGCATGCCATAGAGATATTACATATATATTTTTATCCAAATATGGCACATCCACGCATGGTAGTGAGCGCATGTACACGCGCGTGTACATGTAATTGCGCGCATACTCACGCGTGTATGTGGGTTCACGATCACCTGTGGATGGTCCATCCAGTGCATGCGTGGACCTACATTGACGCGCACGCGTGTATGTGCGATCGTGGGTTTGCCATCCAGCTCATGCTTGGGTGCCATCCAGCGCAGTATTGCATGTATGCAATGTAGGGGATTCTCAGGGCAGTGGCGTATCTATTCTATTGCTAGGGGGGGAGCTGGGGAGGCCCTTGCAGGTCCCTGCCCCGGCCTGTAAACGAGACAGGCTTGTATTTGAGACCATGCTTCTATTCCAGGAAATACAGTAGGCCCAATTTGAAAAAAAAATTTTTTAGAGACTCAAATGTGATAAGTATCGCTGCCCCCTTTAAAAAAATCCTGGATCCGCCCCTGTAAACTACCCATATGCGCTGGAAAGCATTTCCACGGGTGCGCTGGAAAGCATGTCCACTCATGCGCTGGAAAGCATGTCCACTCATGCGCTGGAAAGCATGTACACGAATCCAAAACGTTCGCGCGTGTGCGCGTTGTGACACATCCACGCGCGTGTATGTGTCAAATCTTGCACATCCACGAGTCCCAAAAGCGTGTATGTGCGCTCTAGAGCATGCGTGGGTATGTCATATTTGGATAAAAATATACCTCGATATTATTGACATTTATCCTAATTAATAAAAGGGAAACAAATGAGAGACATAACATGTTTTTCTTGTACTTTGTGCATGGACAACTGTAGATCACGGGACAACAGCCAAAAGTTGTTAATAAGTTCCAGCTGACCCTTTTCTTTAGACTCCGATAGTTGTCTTGAGATCTAAGTAGATACAAAGAGATGCCTGTTCAGTGTACTAATTCAGCAGTTTCACTGAAAAGAACCATACATTGTTAAGGCAGGTGTTGTACAACAATTCCTACTAGAATTGCGTAAACTCATCGATCCAGTGAATGTTCACAACAACATGTTTCTATTAATGATTCTAGCCAGATCCTGTCATACATACAACAATTTTCTGTAGCCACATAGCAAGTTTTTATATTCATAACAGTAGTTGCCAGTAACGAGACTTACCAATGTAGAATATAACTGTATGGTACATAAAGCTACTGTCATTCATTATGTTTCACATAAAAGTCACCAGACTGGCAAAATGTCCTTTTTATGTCAGCCAGTTAGCAATAACTTCCACGCAAAATAAATTCCACAAACGTACAGATAGAATAGAATAAGAATAAGAAAGTGAGATATGAATCTTTTATTCGTTCCACAATATAGTCTGGCAAGGCATATCAATCTTCTCAATAAGGCAATCAGTTTATATGATGATGTATCAGCAATCTTGGCATCATTAGACAATTGTTACACATTTATTTGAGACCCTGAGTGAGCTGGGGATCCCATCCATTGATGTGATCGTACTTGTTAGAAGATCAAAGAGAAATTGTCACAAAAGTTAACATAACACCCCACGACATTGAGCAAACCAGATTTAGACCAAGAATTTAACATCAAAGACACTGTTATAAAGATATCCTTGCAGAAAACCGCACTCTTCTTATGCCTCAATCGGTATTTTGTGATAACTATTTTCACAAATTTCATAAAGTGGCATATTCCAAATATGAAAGTTTCCCAATATTTCCCATTTCAGATTTGTTAAGAGAGCTCAAATATGTCACATTCTTAAAACAAAAAGATCAATTAGAATTTTCACATATTCCTGTGAAGAAAATATCTTGGTTTCCATATATTAGAAGAGAGAGTGACTCACAGTTACATATATCTGTCTCTTAATGGTTCTTGAAATAGGCCTCAGAGAGCTGCTGACTAAAATAGTTTGTAACATAACAAAGTGGAAGTCTGTTTCCTCTGCTTTTTTCCAACGACGGAGAACATAGTTTAAATATAGATGGGCAATGTAGTTGCTTTACGGAATGGGAGATTAAATAATGACATTATAGCATTGTATGCATAGTCCAATACAAAACATTGTTGGTAAGGATGATCCTGTTAAATGTGCTCACATAATCTTGGCAGGATGCTAGAATGTATTTTGGAAATTTATGAAAACATTTTTAAGATGTAATAATTTTATCGAGTCAAAATTGTTTGCATTCAGGTTATTTATACAATATAGTCATTTAAAGATGTATATCAACTACAACTGTATATTTACTACATTTAGAAAAAAGAATGACTGGGGAAGACTAATCAATGGTTAAGAAACTTTATATTCAATTTTGAAAATCAACTTGAAAGTGGAGTTTTCTTGAATTAAGTTACTACAAGGCTGTGTTCTTCACTAGGAATTTTGAGAATATGTAACATTTATCCCTAGAAATTTGTAAACCTTGCAAAATTCAGATATTTCATATTTATAGGCATATGTGGCGGTTTCAAATTGATGATTTTCTGGAGTTTTTTTAAATCTTTGCTGTCTGTTAACTTCACTTCTGCAAACTTTTACATATTTTTTAAACGTGGAAGTTCCAGATCAATCTTCTTTCAAAATGCTGCATTGAAAGTTGTAGACTATCGCAAAATGTTGTCTGAAAGTTTCATGAAACTTCCCACCCAAAGATTGGTGTTTCAAAATATCAATGTCTACACATAGAGTATGCAAAGATATCTTCGTGGGTGTCATTGATTTTAATTTAAGTAACTCTGGCAGGTGAGAATAGCTTTTTGTGACATCTTTTGTGTGAAGTTGTCTTTAATCTTTCAATGCTGACTACTACAGAATGACTCAAAAACTTCTCCTTTTTATCATTCCCTTCCAAATTCGTCAGTTGTCACTCTCACCCCTCAATGCTTTCAATAACAAGCTAAGCTTTGCGTGAAGTGCTTTTATTCTATAGATTTTAAAAAATATATGTGGCAGTTTTAAAATCCATCCATATGACTTAAAACAGATTGGGATTTAACATTTGAATTTCTAAAATTGTTATTGAGACATTTTTAAAACTATGTACGCTGAGACACAATTCGTCCTGAAACATTCTCATTCTCAAGTTGGAACATGAATAGGTGGCCTTTCGCTTGGAAGGCGCAGAAGTATTTAGGCATGCAGTGTGGGAAAATTAATATTAATTTGGTATTGTACGATATCGATATCTACCTACTGACGAGGTGCCTACTTTCACTTCAATGAATCAGACTGTTTCTTTCAGACATGATATTATGGATAATGTTGCAATTAATCACATGATTCTTTGTAACAACAGCCATGCTATTCACAAGGGTTTTCAAGAGAGTCATCCCTTGTCTAGTAAGATGACATTGTTCTTTCTCTTGATTGTAAAATCAAATAATTTATTCTGATTCGAAGAGCGCAAATACAATTATAGTCCAAATCAATTGTCTTAATCTCACACGTGTAACAATATGGTGTCAGTAATTTTATGAAAGGCTCACAACGATTAATAATGGTCAGATATGATCTGTGTTATGACCACACTATGGATTGATACTATTCATTGAAATAATTTAGGCAAAAGGAGTCCTGGGTGTTGCAGATAAATGTTTCTACGGTCCAGCAGTTTATCGGATGCATTATATTGTCTGGAAGTTATTACTGAAATAAAACAATGGAAACCTTCTGCCTGTGTTGCTTTTATGTCTCACACCATGACAAATGGCTGTTTTTATGCAGTATGAATGTATCAGGCTATAGTTGCTCTGCTTGTATCACCACATCATTTATGATGAGCAAGTTGTAGCACACGAAACTTAAATTGGGTTATAGTCTGCTTAATTAATTAATCACACATAGATCAGATGTTTTACTGTCTATCTTAGTGGTGGCTCGCCATTATTAGTCAGGTATTGTTAAGATATCATATTGCACATTTAACAGAAGTTCCAATGAACTAACATCAGACCTTTACTTTAGCATGTTTGCTGCAGTTTGTTCTATTCCGAATACAAACACAAAGCCTTGCTGTTTTCAACAAGATTTGTGAGCTTACAACCACATGCAGAAAGGATTTCTGTGTTCTCAGAATTGCATTTCACTTGTTCTCACAAAGATATATTACTGCTCCACTAATCTACACTACTTCTAACAACAACTCTGGACAGAACCATTCTTTGTATTTTGAAAGGAGAAAAAGAAAAAAAGCGAGTGGCCAATTGGTAGAGCTGTTTATATTTTGTGTGAATTGATGTCCTTTTTGCGTTTAACACATAATGATACTTCTTTGCAACAAATAATTCAGATACAAATTCACCAATGATGTTGCATTTGCTGTAACAAAGTGAGAGAACCCCAAAGTGATGGCAAAATAATCGATTTGTCACTGGTAAGCTAAACACAAACACATTCAAAGACACTTCACACTAAGTGCAGATGTCCCTGTGTGCAATTTGCCTGTCACTTCACAGTTGGCATTACCACTACATCTGAGTTAACCAAAGCCCTGCCTATGTGACTGTTGTGCTCTGACCTTTGACCTCTATGTCACCAAAGGTCACCAGAGGTCATTCAGCCTGCTTTTTCGGAGTCCCAAGATGCCAATTCATTGTGTCCACATCCTCCACGATGTGTGACTAGCTTAGGAAACTTCAGAAAACCCCCACAAGACTTAGTGTATGGTAGTCTTAAACTGTCGTAGTTAGGTATACACTTGACTGTACTGTATAACTACTAGCTATTAATGAAAAAATGTTAAGTGGATTAAATAGGTAATATAATGAACAACTGCAACTCTTCATACATTTCTAGCACATTGACTGAATATCTCTCTCGCTGGTAAGCCAAACACATCTGAGGACACTTTGAAGTAAGTGCAGTGGTCCCTGTGTGCAATTTGCCTGTCACTTCACAGTTGGCATTAACACTACTTCTGAGTTAACCAAGGCCCTTGAATGTGACTGCTGTATTATGATCATTGACCTCTGTGTCAACCAAAGGTCACTGGGAGGTCAACCAGTCTGCTTTTTCAGAGTCCCAAGATGCCAATTCATTGTGTCCACATCCGCCACGATGTGTGACTAGCTTAGAAGAACAGAGAAAACTTCTGTATGCGTCTGGTGGCCTTTTAAACCAACTATGCATGAGACAGTTGTTAGATGTTTACTTGGCTGTACTGTGTAGCTATTTTTTGCTAATAGATACAATCAAATGAAAAGAACTAATTAACATTTATCTTGTGGATAAACTGAATAATATAATGAAAGCATAGGCATACCAGTGAGAATAGACATATTTATTTGCATGATCCAATTTTAGGGTGAATGTATGCAAATGACTCCATTAGTAAGAGTTGTCTTCCAGCTTAAGTTGAGACAATATGGACAGAACTTTAGAATTAACCATGTACAATGGAAGTCATAACTTTTTAAGCACTACATTTATCTTATGTCAAATTTGCTTAATAGCTTCTCAACTAAACATTGTGAACGTTTGAACAGGTACCGTTGATATTTATAAGAACCAGACATGCTTTTGTGACATAATGTCAAATTTGGAATTTGCAAAATTGAAAAAGTGATAGGGGAGTGGAGTACAGATGTTTTCACTCTATTTTATTAATTTCAAATGGTCAAAACAGGTGTCCATCAAGATTGTAGGTCTAAATTTGACCAAAAACAGGATAATTTCTGATGCGTACGATGAAAAAGTGTTGAAAATGATGTGACAAACAAATGTGAAAAACACCAACTTGACAGAAAAATCAACCAAATACTCACAAAACCCCATAAAAAGGCGTGAGTGACCACCTTGATTATTTCCACACTCTAAATATTGAGCTGTGACAGACTTCACATGCAATCAATTTTGAACCGATTTGCATTGGTTGTTATTTTGGTTTTTGGACATGATGCACTAAAAGTGGCCTAATCCAGCTGTTTCACTTTCTTTCTTTATGAAATTGTCTGGACATCCACCAGTGATATGAACAGACATCAGTGTAAAGTTTCATCAAAATATCTACTTTATAAGTTGGTTTTTAAGCTGTTAAAAAATGTGTGCGTTTTTAATTTGCTGAGTTTACTTTCGAATGAGATAAAGTTAGTTACTTTCAATATTGTGAGTGCATCTTTGACTACATGAGATTTCTTTGCAACCACAATAAAATTTGTGTAACTGAAAGCTTGAACCTGGTCTCTATGATTGTAGAAAGTGTGGTCTGAGAGAGACTACCTGTATAATTACTAAGAATGTTAGAAACAATGATAAGATGTTTCACTTAAAGCAAATTTGAATCCCTCTCATGGGCCCCCATACAACTCGTTTGTGGCAAGTTTGCACAAGTCTGCACCTCACTGATTTCCCTTATGGACTATCATGGACCTGAAATGGTTGATCTTTACCTCCGTTAATGTTGATGATGGCCATTAAACCATCATTTAGAGAGGACCTTTGTGAAGGTACATACCTATTTCATACATCGATGTCAAATGACGTTTGAGGTACTTATATTTACAATCAATGAAGGGACAAAAGAAACACAATGGTTTATTTGAAAACTTCCAATGACTGCTCATCCATGATTGACTCCTCTTCATTTTGGAAATGAAAATAAACAAAATAATGGCCTTGTAGCAATTGTTGAAAAAAGAGGAAATGGCTTAAAGACGAGTCTAGAGTTTTAATGCATAATCCAATAGATCAACAAATAGACCTATATCAATTTTAGAATACACGGAATGTGTATTTTTTCAAGGTTTGTAAACATTATTTTTACGGTGTAGCAAGAAAAAAAAACATTCTAACACTGTCCTTGTGTATCCTCCGAGACGATGCTACATAATAAAATCCAATGATCCTGTAAATTAGGTACGTCACAAGCCTTAGTGTTGAGTATTAGCCCCAATCCAAGCCATGCCATGGCCCATTTAAGAGCATGCAGGTGCCATCGGGGGCTTCTTAATGAATCAATTTTATCTTGTTGGTACTGAAAACATTTTCTCCGAAGGAAGCACTGGATTGCAGGATTGCAGGAAGACATGAAGGTGTTGTGGCTGCGTGTAGGTATGCTCATGATTGTGTATACCTTGTATGGAAAATGCTGTTACTAAACGTACAATATTTTGAATTAGAAATAAAACCATTTTTAAAAAAGCGGAATACACATAAAGTAAGAAAGTAAAACAAAAGAGTTAACATGCCTCAAATTATATTTGGAATTGTACCGTTATAAGAGGCCACTGTTGTGAAGTTTTTTTTAGGTACCATGGCAAATGTCCTGTAATTGTTTGCTGTCGCGCAAAATTAAAAATTTTGTAAGATTACGGATGTAATACTGTTAAATTGTGCACTGTTCATAAAGAAATTAGGATCCAGAACACATATCAGAATTGATTTTTTTTTTTCAGTAATTTCAAAGTTTCAGCAATTGCGTGGATAGGGGATTTGGAGTAGGGGGAGAGGAGCATGCAATTCTCTGGTGGAGAAAGGCTTAAAATACAATGTAATAATTGCATATTTCATCAAAACTCTGCCTTTTAAGACACCTCTGCTTTCCAATGACAGAGTTTCATGCAATGAGAATCTGTCAAAATGCCACAAGCCTCAGAGTCCATGCACCACAGTATAATCATAACCCAAAACTAAATACGAAAAACGATGAATGGACACAAATGCAGAAGCAGGATGCAGAGCCTGTTGCACATGCATTAAATCGGATCAAAGATTTTGGACCGTGAAATAAATAAAATTAAAAAAGAACATGAACTAATGCTTCCTGGCTGTGTGTGGGATTGACAAGCTGAGGGCTTAATAACAGATCAGAATGTATGCTGAGAATGACAAGGAGTTTCTCTTAGCCTAATGAAGCCTTGAGATTTGGGTGGGTATTCATTTGTTCTGGTCCAAGCCTCTGGGCCAATGTTATTTCTGGAATTAGCAGCAAAGTGAAGGAGAATCAAATTTCTTTGGTTATAAATGAATTATTCAACCATCACTGAGCATTCTAGACAATTGATTGAGCCTCAATAAATATTACACCACTCACAAAATAAGGTGTTTTATTTTCAGCAGCAAAGAGATTTTTCCATCGAAACGCTAATGATTTAACAGAAAGGTGCAGGTTTTTGAAGGCTTTGAGATTGCAAATGGATGTAACATAATCTGCATGTATTTCAGTTACAAACTGACTATCTAAGAATACTGATTTGGCTACTGCCCTGGAGGAGCAAATCAATCTGAATAGTGCTTCAATAACGTCTCTGAGAAAGGTGTTGCAAAGACTCTGCAAGACATGCAATTAACACAGGTATCCTTGCTAAATTGGTGGTTCTGATGAAACTATAACAAGTAACATGATATTTTTCACCTTTTTCTATCTACAATTATTTTTTTCTCAAATTTATCCTCACGTTTATCTGATGTTATATTTTGTATCAAGGTACAACTGTGACATGCAACTATTAACCATCTCAGCAGTGGGCCAGCCATTAAGAGTCTAACATGGTTAAAATGATGCACATTATTATTATGGAATGAATTTATATTGCATTAGCAAGAGCCCTTTTACTTTAGCATGTTGTTCACTGCTGTTTGTTCTATTGTGAATCCAAACACATAGCCTTGCTCTTCTCGGCAAGATTTGTGAGCATACAACCACTTGCAGAGAGGATTCCTGTGTCCTGTGAATTGCAGTTAATTTGTTCTCACAAAGATATATCAGTGCTCCACTAATCTGCACTGCTTCCAACAACAACTCCTGACATAACCATTCTATGTATTTTGAAAAGAGAAAAGAGAAGAGAAAAGGGAGTTGCTGCATAAAAGTCACTTGGTCCAAGGCATGTAGAGTGGGTCGGGGCAAAAAGCCCGGGTTAGGTGAGAGGCCCCTCCAGGGTTAAATCTAAACTAACATTTTAGGTGCTTTTTTCTTATTGATAGGATTGAAGATAGAGGCTTTTTAGGTGACGTCACCAATTTTCAGGGCAAACAGCATCAAACCATTGTAGTAATTAAATAAACAAAAAAAGGTGCATGGTTTATGAAATTAAGTGCACTGGTCCCTGGTGGACAGAAATAACTTTGGAAATTTTTAAAAGTGTAATGGATATATGCATTGCTTTACTTTATGACCATCAGATAAATATGATTTTGATCACCTTTTTTGCATTTTAGATCAAAATATAGAGGTCAAATTAAAATATGTGGGTTTTGGGCAAGAGGCCCCACATGGTATGGGGCATGAGGCCCCCTTCACTGAGGCCTCAAAGCTGCTCCAGGAACTATTTCATGATGTGTACTTTACCTTAAATCGTGATCGAATAGCTAATTGAAATGAAAAAAAAATTTGGCCAAAATTGAAACAGGGCAAAAAATATTTAAAAAAATAAAAGTATGAACAGAAAAATTATGAAATTCAGAAAAAGTGAATAGAATGCCTTAAAAAAGATAGAAGAACCCCGAGAAATAACTTTCAAGCTGAATGCGCTCGCAAAAAAAAAGTTGCCATAGGATTATAATAGGGGGTTTGTTGCCCGATGGGTGGGGTAAGAAGGCCATTTTAATTTTTTTACAAAAAGGGCCGTAACGCCTTTATTAAAATTGGTAGACATTTGATTCACTAGTTATAAGTAGAGTCAAGTGATCCCTTCCTGACAGCATGAGCATTCAAATAATCAACAACAAAAAGTAGGTCAAATTGCACCTCGAAGTTAAGGGGGGCTGCATGCCCCGCGCTACTCTATATCTGGGGTTTAGTCCAGGAGCTTATGGGGAAATAAGGGGTGTATTGTGCAGGTTTGTCTACAAGCATGAAATTTGGCACAAATGTTGCTGAGGGTATATAGATTCAAATTTTTGAGGGCGCCGGAGTGGGCGCTCGTCTTGGTTGCCATAGCAACAAATTCAAAATGGCCGCCGCTCGATATCTAATTTTGAGTATAACTCAGTAACAAAAAGTCATAGGATTGCAAATAATAGCTCTAAATATATGTTTTTGATGCCAGGGATTCTGATTCTGCCATTATTTTTAATGTCAAACACATATTTTGGTCTATGGAGCCAAAATTGCCTGTATATTGGGGTTATAGAGCCTAGTTTATCGAAACTATCAACATATTTTCAATTTCCTGATAACAGTTCACTCTAACAAGAACCAAATTATCAATTATTTATATATATTGTACATAGATACCAAAGTAGCCAAATGAATGTATCAGACAAGGGTATTGTTAATGCAGCTGCATCTATGCACTCCTGTTCTTTTGCGCACGCAGTTCCCGAATCTAAATCTTTCAAATATCACAGCACTACATGATGCTAGCCAATAAGTTGTGTAGTATACTAAAAGAAACCTGTTGCTGTCTTTGTGTGTTGGCCCGTATGAACTCTATGATGTACTTATCCACTTCTGTTTGCCATCCCCATACTTTGAAATCCTGAAATTTTTTAAACATGCAATGGCGATTGATTCGAAAAAAGAATTTTTTTTCAGTTACAACGGAAATACAACCTTTATTTGTGCTTAGTAATACATGTAGATGCTTCTTGGGTATATGTCTGAGGGATACTATCACACTACCAAGATATTTGTTTCATATGTGCAGTGACTTTGCACAGACTGTCTTGTTTGATTAACTTCAGTCACATCTCACAAGTCTTGAAATTGATTTGACTTGGTTTCTTGCATGCTACAGCCACCTGTTCCATTTTGACAGGAGGGAGTGGGCTAAAACATTTCAGTAGAGGCGTTGTATTTCATGTCTGTGTATGCATACATGAATTTTTGAGGCAGCCCAGCACAGTTCTGCGGAGTTCTGCGGAGTTCTGCTGAACGCGGACCTGAAAAGCAACTGCACTAGTGCCCCAGATGCCAATTCCATACCCAATTCGAAGTGAATATCTTCAGTCTGCAGCCTTGCTAGTTCGCCTGCCTCTACAGTAGACTGTTGTCAGTCAGGATTTCTTATTATGATCCGACATGTGGCACATGGACTTTGTTGAGAGCCTTCCAACAATGGCACTGCTCAGGGCAGCCACAGTGCAGTACCCATGGGTAGGGGACAAGAGAACATTGCTCAAGGTTCCCTGCCGTAGCACCTTCACTTTTGGTGATCGCAGTATGCATGATGAGCGATGAGACGACTAGGAGTCATGCTATAAAACCAGTGGTGTCCAGGGTCATTGAGTAGCCCCAGAATAGAACACTCCATCTAATATCTCATGGGCTTGGAATAAATTGAGTTCAAGGGTTGGGGTTCGAACCTAAGCTCTTGAAACCTGTGCATGCACTATCTAGCACTCTAAAACATTCGATCACAGGGAAGTCATTAAATTGTTAATATGGTATGTCAAAACAATACAGAATTGTGATGGATCATTCTTCAGAAAGACCATGGTATTAGTAACTGGAGAACAATTCTCTTAATCTGACCAAGGAGACTGTTTTTCCAACAGGCAATACCAAAGGAAAATCATGTCACACCCAAATGAAGCATGAAGTACAATACCAAGTGACCCAAACATTTAGCTTGGTCGAGTTCGGCACAAGTTTAATTTGCTGGGATGTCACATATGTTTCTGCCAGTTCCAAGAGAATTCAAGTACATAAGAGACCGCCTGACTCATGCAGAAGAAGCAGTCCTTTAACACAGGGACTGTTGTAGGCCTACCACTGTTTCACCGTCTGAAGTTCACACGCTGGTAGAGCAGTAGGCTAGCTGTTTTATTACTTGCAACATGTAGATTGTAGATGATAACTTAGATAAGGGAAGAGGGTTTTTGTGCCTAAAAGTGATAGCTGGTGGGAGTTGAAAGATACAAGAAGATTTTTTTTGACAAGACAATCTTGAAATTAGTGCTGCCTAGCAGTGTGTCATCAAGATCTTGTATGTTGAATAAAATAAAACTTTTGACTTCTATATTCATCAGGAAAATGTGTACCTCTTTTTGTTTATTGCCTGAAATATTGGCTGCGATTCCCACCATGCCTATGTTTGTTCATCTGAAATGTAGGTTTGGAGAGTCCTACCAGTACATTGACGAACGAATATCTTAAAGCCGTCATAAGGGAAGTTGTCCTAGGTATACATACGAACTACAGAGAACAGCATCCAAACAACCTCAGGACTGATTGGTGAAAAGCATAAAGTGTTTCTTCGATAAATTAATATTTGTCCTTTCTAAAGTATTCCAGTCATGTGAAATGGACCACCAATGTCTTGCCAAGGATAACTAAAATTGCATGTTCCAGCTCAATAATGAACATTGAGGCTACTCCTTTTTATCTACATGCAGAAAGTCACACAGTAGCCATTGTGTGAAATGCTAAACAGTCGAATGGTGGTAAATGCTGCTGGATTTTCATTTGAATTTGGCCTGACTTAAATTTGAGTTAGTAAATTTTGTACTAAAACTGGTACATATCAAACGTATAACTGAGCCTGGCCAGGGGAATGGCATTGGTGGGGTGAATGTGTAACAAGTTGAGGAATCCCGCTCACTTTCGCATCTCATCAATCAACCCTCGTGAGCCCCAAATGGGGGTTAGAGGGCTGCACTTACCATATCTGTCTAGTATTGTCCTTCTTCCATGCTTATATACATTGAGAGAAGTTCCTTTTCCTTTGGTATTGGAATAGTCACCTTACCTGTAGGAGGATTTCTGATACCTTGGTCCCTTTGAAAACTGATCCTCCACAAGTGATTATTGTCTTGACATTGCATGCAAATAATTTCAAAATTTGTGGGATGTGGGTTGGGCAAAAGTCAATGAAACATGAGTCTGTTCACAAGTAGAAATGAAAATCTCTTGGTAGCATCCCCCTCATAGGACTGCAATTCGTGCTGAAATATATCAGACTGCTCGCTATGTATCAGACTGCTCGCTTCGCTTGTACACAATTTTTCTTTTTATTCTTCCCATTAGACTTCCGTCTGTTAGGAGCATATGATGTGGTGCTTTTGGGATGAGGCAGTCTGATCTCAGACTGCCTCAGATATATACCCAAGAATCATTTATGCTTGAGCACAGATAAAGGTTGTAACTGCAAACAAGTCTTTCTTCAAATCAATTGCCACTGTATCTTTAGGAAATCCAAAATTTCAATGGAAGGGGATGGAAAACAGGAGAGGGTAAGTACATAATAGATGTCATACAAGCCAATACTTGAAACAGCAACAGGTTTCTTTTGGTATACCATATAAATTATCGGCATGCAGCATGTAGGGCTATGGATTTGAAAGATTTCGTGGAGAGGACTGCATGCGCAACAGAACCTGTAGGTGTGCGTAAGGCAGCTGCATTGACAATACCCATTTCTGCAACATTTGTTTGGTTACTTTAGTATTATCGTACAGATGATATGTTGATGTATTTCTATTACATAAAGCTGGTGTTTATTTTTGTTGTCAAAACTTGATGAATTGCTGCTTGGAACAATTTGTAATAGTTTAAGCTGAAGATTGGTGGTGAATTTCGATAAAATTAGCTCTATAACCCCAATATACAGGCAATTCTGGCTCTATAGACCAAAGTATGTATTTGACAGGAAAAATAATGGCAGAATCAGAATCCCTGGCATCAAAAACATATATTTAGAGCTATTATTTGCAATCCTATGACCTTTTGTTACTGAGTTATACTCAAAATTAGATATCGAGCGGCGGCCATTTTGAATTTGTTGCTATGGCAACCAAGACGAGCGCCCACTCCGGCGCCCTCAAAAATTTGAATCTATTTACCCTCAGCAACATTTGTGCCGAATTTCATGCTTGTAGACAAATATGCACAATTATCCCCATAAGCTCCTGGACTAGTTGATTGATGTCTTTTACACATTTAAAGAATAATGTGGCTCCTTTCCCACAAAAGTAATGATTAAGATACAAGTCCACCGAAGATGTGACATTTGCTGCTTGAAAGTCAGACAACCCCAAAGTGTTAGCAAAATAATCAATTGTCACTGGTAAGCCAAACACAAACACTTCCAAAGACACTTTGAAGTTAAGTGCAGGGGTCCCTGTGTGCAATTTGTCTGTCACTTCACAGTTGGCATTAACACTACTTCTGAGTTAACCAAGGCCTTCCAGTGTGACTGCTGTATTCTGACCATTGACCTCTGTGTCAACCAAAGGTCACTGGGAGGTCAACCAGTCTGCTTTTTTCAGAGTCCCAAGATGCCAATTCATTGTGTCCACATCCGCCACAATGTGTGACTAGCTTAGGAAAATTCAGAAAACTCCCACAAGACTAAGTGTATGGTAGTCTTAAACTGTTGTAGTTAGGTATACACTTGACTGTACTGTATAACTACTAGCTTTTATTGAAAAATTGTTAAGTTGATTAAATAGGTAATATAACGAACAACTGTAACTCTTCATACATTTCCAGCACATTGACTGAATATCTCACTGCACATTATTCACTCCACATAGGCTTATCTAAAAGGTTTAACGCATAAAGAGAGAACTCTTGCCCTTTTGACAACTTTTTTGCATGTTGCCATTTAGTTACCAAAACAGTATTTTAACATATAAAATATCTTCAAATCATTTTTGAATGTGCTCATGCAATCTGCATGCAGCATTGCTAATTAAGTGCATGCTGGCGAAGTGTTTCGGAGCAGCCATCATTCTTGATTAGTCTTAAACGAATAATCTGCTCACTCACTGGGAACCTCGTCAGCCACACATCATTAGTGACAGCTCGAGTGATGCTGCTGGGCAGCCTTGCTTTTGTCTGTTCAAGTTGTTTGTTCAGGCCTGCAAAGGCTGTTCAAATGAAATGTGGCCAATGAGAAGTGCACTGTCACCATAGCAAATCCAATGATGGCAGGCATCTGAGGATTGTATTGAAAGCTAGCAGCATTTAGGAATCATGATTAAGAGGCTCTGCCTGTCAAAACCTGCAAAATCAGAAGATGGTGGCCGGGGACCCGTCAGACTTTGCAAAATGTCATATACCGGGGGTTAGCTTATAGTCTCAGGAGGCTCAAAATCATATTTTAAGGTTCAGAAAATTATTGGTATCCATAGCAACAGCCCCAATATTGACCAAGGTCAGACCCCCCTTTTTTACAGCTGTTTCAAAAAGTGCAATTTTGCCAATCTTGATTTTATACATTTTTGTTGGCTCTGCCAAGATTTCTTACCAGGTGGATCAAGGACTGTCAGTCATTTTTGCAACTAAGTTGGCACCGCGACCCTTCCACCACAGGACCAATGGTGGAACCTAAATTTTTGACCCAGGACCAATTCAGAAACTGGTTGAGTTGATTGAGATGATGGTGGAAATACCTACCAAAAGTCATTTTGTGCCTTACCCGGGGTGTATAGGGTCGCACAGCATTGGGAACCCTCCATTCCACCACAAGACCAATGGTGGAACCTTTTATCCACCACAGGACCAATCGGATAGTTTGAGTCAGCTTTTGCTTAAATGCTTGTTATATGTCTCTTAAAAGTCATTTTGAGTAATTAGGTCAGTGTGGGGTTACATGGATGAAGGAACCCTGCATTCCACCACAGGACCAATGGTGGCACCTTCTTTTTTCAACCCAGGACCAATTCAGAAACTGGTTGAGATGATTGAGCTGATGGTGGAAATACCTACCAAAAGTCATTTTATGCATTACCCGGGGCGTATAGGGTAACACAGCATGGGGAACCCTTCATTCCACCACAGGACCAATGGTGGAACCTTCTTTTTTCAACCCAGGACCAATTCAGAAACTGGTTGAGATGATTGAGATGATGGTGGAAATACCGACCAAAAGTCATTCTGTGCCTTACCCGGGGCGTATAGGGTCACACAGCATGGGGAACCCTCCATTCCACCACAAAACCAATGGTGGAACCTTTTATCCACCACAGGACCAATCGAATAGTTTGAGTCAGCTTTTGATAAAATGCTTGTTATTTGTCTCTTAAAAGTCATTTTGAATAATTAGGTCAGTGTGGGGTTACACGGATGAAGGAACCCTGCAATCCACCACAGGACAAATGGTTGAACCTTCTTTTTTCAACCCAGGACCAATTCAGAAACTGGTTGAGATGATTGAGATGATGGTGGAAATACTGAACAAAAGTCATTTTGTTCCTTACCCGGGGTGTATAGGGTCACATAACAATGGGAACCCTCCATTCCACCACAGGACCAATGGCGGAACCTTTTATCCATCACAGGACCAATCGGATAGTTTGAGTCAGCTTTTGCTTAAATGCTTGTTATATGTCTCTTAAAAGTCATTTTGAGTAATTAGGTCAGTGTGGGATTACACGGATGAAGGAACCCTGCATTCCACCACAGGACCAATGGTGGAACCTTGTTTTTTCAACCCAGGACCAATTCAGAAACTGGTTGAGATGATTGAGAAAATGGTGGAAATACTGTCCAAAATTCATTTTATGCATTACCCGGGGCATATAGGGTCACACAGCATGGGTAACCCTTCATTCCACTACAGGACCAATGGTGGAACCTTCTTTTTTCAACCCAGGACCAATTCAGAAACTGGTTGAGATGATTGAGATGATGGTGGAAATACCTACCAAAAGTCATTTTATGCATTACCCGGGGCGTATAGGGTCACACAGCATTGGGAACCCTCCATTCCACCACAGGACCAATGGTGGAACATTTTATCCACCACAGGACCAATTGAATAGTTTGAGCTAGCTTTTGCTTAAATACTTGTTATATGTCTCTTAAAAGTCATTTTGAGTAATTAGGTCAGTGTGGGGTTACACGGATGAAGGAACCCTGCATTCCACCACAGGACCAATGGTGGAACCTTCTTTTTTCAACCCAGGACCAATTCAGAAACTGGTTGAGATGATTGAGATGATGGTGGAAATACCTACAAAAAGTCATTCTATGCATTACCCGGGGCGTATAGGGTCACACAGCATGGGGAACCCTTCATTCCACCACAGGACCAATGGTGGAACCTTCTTTTTTCAACCCAGGACCAATTCAGAAACTGGTTGAGATGATTGAGATGATGGTGGAAATACCGACCAAAAGTCATTCTGTGCCTTACCAGGGGCGTATAGGGTCGCACAGCATGGGTAACTCTCCATTCCATCACAGGACCAATGGTGGAACCTTTTATCCACCACAGGACCAATCCAATAGTTTGAGTCAGCTTTTGATAAAATGCTTGTTATTTGTCTTTTAAAAGTCATTTTGAATAATTAGGTCAGTGTGGGGTTACACGGATGATGGAACCCTGCATTCCACCACAGGACCAATGGTGGAACCTTCTTTTTTCAACCCAGGACCAATTCAGAAACTGGTTGAGATGATTGAGATGATGGTGGAAATACCTACCAAAATTAATTTTATGCATTACCCGGGCATATAGGGTCATACAGCATGAGGAACCCTGCAATCCACCACAGGACAAATGGTGGAACCTTCTTTTTTCAACCCAGGACCAATTCAGAAACTGGTTGAGATGATTGAGATGATGGTGGAAATACTGACCAAAAGTCATTTTGTTCCTTACCCGGGGTGTATAGGGTCACATAACAATGGGAACCCTCCATTCCGCCACAGGACCAATGGCGGAACCTTTTATCCACCACAGGACCAATCGGATAGTTTGAGTCAGCTTTTGCTTAAATGCTTGTTATATGTCTCTTAAAAGTCATTTTGAGTAATTAGGTCAGTGTGGGATTACACGGATGAAGGAACCCTCCATTCCACCACAGGACCAATGGTGGAACCTTCTTTTTTCAACCCAGGACCAATTCAGAAACTGGTTGAGATGATTGAGATGATGGTGGAAATACCTACCAAAATTCATTTTATGCATTACCCGGGGCGTATAGGGTCACACAGCATGGGTAACCCTTCATTCCACCACAGGACCAATGGTGGAACCTTCTTTTTTCAACCCAGGACCAATTCAGAAACTGGTTGAGATGATTGAGATGATGGTGGAAATACCTACCAAAATTCATTTTATGCATTACCCGGAGCGTATAGGGTCACTCAGCATGGGTAACCCTTCATTCCACCACAGGACCAATGGTGGAACCTTCTTTTTTCAACCCAGGACCAATTCAGAAACTGGTTGAGATGATTGAGATGATGGTGGAAATACCTACCAAAAGTCATTTTATGCATTACCCGGGCGTATAGGGTAACACAGCATGGGTAACGCTCCATTCCACCACAGGACCAATGGTGGAACCTTTTATTCACCACAGGACCAATTGAATAGTTTGAGCTAGCTTTTGCTTAAATACTTGTTGTATGTCTCTTAAAAGTCATTTTGAGTAATTAGGTCAGTGTGGGGTTACACGGATGAAGGAACCCTGCATTCCACCACAGGACAAATGGTGGAACCTTCTTTTTTCAACCCAGGACCAATTCAGAAACTGGTTGAGATGATTGAGATGATGGTGGAAATACCTACCAAAAGTCATTTTATGCATTACCCGGGGCGTATAGGGTCACACAGCATGGGGAACCCTTCATTCCACCACAGGACCAATGGTGGAACCTTATATCCACCACAGGACCAATCGAATAGTTTGAGTCAGCTTTTGATAAAATGCTTGTTATTTGTCTCTTAAAAGTCATTTTGAATAATTAGGTCAGTGTTGGGTTACACGGATGAAGGAACCCTGCAATCCACCACAGGACAAATGGTGGAACCTTCTTTTTTCAACCCAGGACCAATTCAGAAACTGGTTGAGATGATTGAGATGATGGTGGAAATACCGACCAAAAGTCATTTTGTTCCTTACCCGGGGTGTATAGGGTCACATAACAATGGGAACCCTCCATTCCGCCTAGGGACCAATGGCGGAACCTTTTATCCACCACAGGACCAATCGGATAGTTTGAGTCAGCTTTTGCTTAAATGCTTGTTATATGTCTCTTAAAAGTCATTTTGAGTAATTAGGTCAGTGTGGGATTACACGGATGAAGGAACCCTCCATTCCACCACAGGACCAATGGTGGAACCTTCTTTTTTCAACCCAGGACCAATTCAGAAACTGGTTGAGATGATTGAGATGATGGTGGAAATACCTACCAAAATTCATTTTATGCATTACCCGGGGCGTATAGGGTCACACAGCATGGGTAACCCTTCATTCCACCACAGGACCAATGGTGGAACCTTCTTTTTTCAACCCAGGACCAATTCAGAAACTGGTTGAGATGATTGAGATGATGGTGGAAATACCTACCAAAATTCATTTTATGCATTACCCGGAGCGTATAGGGTCACTCAGCATGGGTAACCCTTCATTCCACCACAGGACCAATGGTGGAACCTTCTTTTTTCAACCCAGGACCAATTCAGAAACTGGTTGAGATGATTGAGATGATGGTGGAAATACCTACCAAAAGTCATTTTATGCATTACCCGGGCGTATAGGGTAACACAGCATGGGTAACGCTCCATTCCACCACAGGACCAATGGTGGAACCTTTTATTCACCACAGGACCAATTGAATAGTTTGAGCTAGCTTTTGCTTAAATACTTGTTGTATGTCTCTTAAAAGTCATTTTGAGTAATTAGGTCAGTGTGGGGTTACACGGATGAAGGAACCCTGCATTCCACCACAGGACCAATGGTGGAACCTTCTTTTTTCAACCCAGGACCAATTCAGAAATTGGTTGAAATGATTGACATAATGGTTGAAATATCTACTAAGAGTCATTAGCTAGGCACATATAGGGTCACATGTCCTTGGGAACCATCCGTTCCATGCCAGGCGCATAACCAGTGGTTCAACCTTTTTTATTTTACAGAAAAAAATTTATTGTTTGTTCCGACTATTGATAAAATTCATGGGTAATATCACTTATAATACATCATAATAAGTAATTCGACCAGTATGGGCTTACATTGACAAAGGAACCTTTCAATCCACCACAGGACCAATGGTAAACCCTAACCCCCTGCCCCTGACTACACTTAATATTTTATAATTATAATTTCCAATAAACATCTCATAGTCAATGCCCCAGATGACAGGGAACCTCAACTTCCACAGCTGGACCATTGATATAACCTGACCTCCTGAAAAGGACAAACTTAATATTTGGAAGGAACAATATTTGATTATTAAGAAATGCCTGATAATTAATGCTCTATAGACCTGGCCCCGTCACCGCACAACATCTAAGATTCAAATTCTGTTAGTTGAATGATGAATTTGAGTTAGGTATTTGGATATTGGGTCAAAATGGTATTTTGAACGCTAAGGTGACAGCACCTGCCTGGCCAGGGTTACAATAACAAGGCCATTGCCCGGTGATGGCACTTGAAATATGGGGAAATACTTATACTCAGGGCTTTGGAGTCGGGAGATAAGTGAACCGTCTCCGACTCCCGACTCCTTCGGTTTTCTGAAAAGCCACTCCGACTCCGACTCCTTAGGTCTCCTGATTTACGACTCCGACTCCGACTCCCGACTGCGCTTATCAGCATTATTGCACATAAATATTACATGGTTAACAGAGAAGAAAAAGTCATTCTACAAAGTTTTCATAGGATTTTGTGCATGAATACTTGCTTAAGAAGTTTTATATAAAATTTGGAATTCATTTCAGATTTTTGAAATTGTGTTTTTGTAAATTATATTAATTATTTTAAGGAGTCAGGAGTCACCACTTTAATTAACGACTCCGACTCCGACTCCACCTGAAAATCAAAGTGCGACTCCGACTCCGACTCCGACTCCACCCAAAAACCTCCGACTCCACGACTCCGACTCCCGACTCTGACTCCAAAGTCCTGCTTATACTAATTATATTAATTCGCTATAAGTTTTGCAAAAACAGGCGGTTCATAGAATTAAAGGTGTTAGTCGAAGAACACCTTCGAACAGTACATTTAGTTAACTTAAAAATTGTACAACCACCTAAATTGTATAAAGTTTCAATTATGATGTTTATGTATAAGTTTGTAAGAAGTGAAATGCCGAGAATGTTTTCAGATATGTTAAATTATCCAGCTGATTTTTATCATTACGGAACAAGAAATATGAATAACCTTTGATTACCATTTTGAAGATCAGAAATTGTTAAAATGCATGTCAGATTTAAAGGTGCGGAAATTTGGAATTCTGTTGTGAATGTCATTGATTTAAATTGTAGTAAATTTACAATTAAAAAGAAAGTAACTAATATTTTAAGGAATTTGTGGTCTCTACCTAGAATGTCTTTTGCTATTCTGTAATACAAAACTATTATTAAGATTATTGTCATTACCACTTTTGTATATATGATAGTGCCTATTAATGTTTTTAATTTATCAGTATTATTATTAATTTGTATTTCCTATAATATATATTCATTCACTGTTCCATAAAGATTAAGAAATTATATTGTGAAATTGCTAGGGAACATACACAGTACACACATTCAGTGTGTCAGTTCCTTTTTTTTATTGGTATTATAATTCTGCTATTTGTTATGTTGATTCGTTGAAGTGTAATTGTATTTTGTTGTCAATAAATTCTAATTCTAATTCTAATTCTAGTCTAGATCAACTTACCAATTAAGTAGTGGGATCAAAATCAAGGATTGTTACATGACTATAAACTAATACCACTTAAGTAGGCCAGCAGGGTGTATTTTTTCCCCGTTTCTATCCATTTGTTTGATTCTTTTAAAATAGCTTGGAATAGATATATATAATATTATGAAGGCTGCACAAGGTATGGAACTTCATCATACAGCGGACCAATGCTGGAATATCTTGTCCTCAAGAGGACATTGTTAAATTTATTTACTTGAGCTAAATATAAAATTATGGAGATTACACAAATCATTGATCTTTACCTCCACCAAAGGACCAATGCTGGGACCTTCTCCCCTCAAGAGGACCACTTTTAAAATTTACCACTTGGTACTAAATATGGAATGATGGAGGCTATACATTCAAGTAACCTCCTCGTCCACCACAGCACCAATGCTGGAACCTCTTTCCCTAAGTATTTTAAGAAGAATAATTTGATATATATATAATAGTTACTCAAATCAATTTATCTGCTACACATCATCATGTGGTCAGCAGAAGATAAATTCAATTACTAAAATGTTTCAAGAAGGTTTTATGCATTAATATTATTTAGTTTCATTGAGTTTCAAACAGGATAATAACGTAATTACAAAACTTACTACAATAGGGATTACTGCATCTTTAGCAACATGGCTCTAGATGAAGAGAAATTTATTTCTTTTACAAGTAAGGATAGATTTAGCAGTCACTTTAATTTCTGACATCAATATTCAAATTTTTCTAGATGCTCCAGTTTTCAAAAAAATATACATGTGGTCTTGTCCGTTTTGAGCTTTTTAAAATACTTTAATTTCGTTCTTCCTCAAAAAACTTACATTGTAAAAGAAAATGAACTTCGAGTTCAACATCACCTTTTTATAATTTACGCAAATATTCCTCTACACTTTTGCAATACCATCTATCTATTTTCGATCTCCAATGGAAGTATGCCTGTCCTAAACAGTGCAAGAAAAGAGCGTTCTTTGTACGACGCATGAATCTTGTGACATATATGGTTCAAGGCAATATATATTCATGATTAAATTGTATGTACACAATTTTGATGTTGTATTAATGTCTTCTACCCATTGGATGCAGCGGAGTTCATGTTAAATTTACCAGGCATTATTTAAATGTTGTAGGGGAGACTGGGGTAAGTTGTGCCGCGGGGTAAGGTGTCCCGCCCACTGTTGAGGTGAAATGAAGAACTGGGCAAAGAAGGTAATGCCTACCATATATACCCACTTGGTCAACATCATTTGGCACCAAGAAAAAAACTACCAAATATAATGGTATGAAAAGCTACACTCATAATTTCAATTTTGTTACTGAAAACTTGAAGTGCCGAGTACTGACATTCTTGTTTCTCTGTCATTTGGTATTTAATGAGATGATGTCCCTCTGGTAGGATGGAGTTGGGAGGTATATCTCGACATTTGTGTTGTTAGATTTCTTCTCGCATTATTTATTTATTTTTGACAATCAGTTTCATCCAGAAAATCAATTTGGGGTAAGTTGTGCCATTTTGATAATTGGGGTGAGTTGTGCCGATGGTATGACATAGGAATGATTTTTTTATTCATCTTTACTTGTCTTCATTTTTGCATAAAATGTTTGATAAGTTTCAATGTCATGTAACATGTCAGCCATAAGTTAAAAACATAATACAAATGATCTATCTTAAGAAACGGGTGAAATACAAGGTTTTTTTGGAATAAATTAAGAAGATCAACTGAACCCGTCATGCGGCACAACTTACCCCGGCACCTACTTTTTTAAAGTGCCTACCATGACCTTCCCAATGGTCAGATTGCTCTGAAACTTTGGTCGATTCTGGCCAACGTATTGTATTTTGATGTCTGACTTTCAGATTACTTGATTAGGCCTCGGTTTTTCGGAAAATCAGCCTGATGCCAAAGATTGCACAACTTACCCCGGTCTCCCCTACTCTTGGGCATTTAATATTAGATGCTTATTGTAGCAAATGAAAAAAATTGAGGGTAGTCTTGTGCTGCATAATTATATTTTTAATCGAGTATAAATAAAATTATTTGATTTTGAATTTGAATTTATTTGAATTTGCAAGTTAGGTTCCACCATTGGTTCTGTAGTGAAAGAGGAGTTTCATGGTCCTTTGGGGTATTTATTATCAGGCGTTTATTGGAAATAATGAAATGTTGAGGGTAGTCCTACTGTGGAAGATGAGGTTCCTGGTCTGTTTAGGCCTTTATGGTGAGGTGTTTATTGGAAATAATGAAATACTGGGGGTTGCCCTGTACAGGAGGTCAGGTGCCACCATTGGTCCTGTGGTGGAAGATGATGTTCCTGGTCATTTTGGGGCATTTATGGGGAGATGTTTATTGGAAATAATGAAATATTTGGGGTTGTCCTGCACAGGAGGTCAGGAACTACCACAGGTTATGAGGTGGATTGCAAGGTTCCATCAATCATTTATCCCCATACTGAACCAATTACTCATAATGACATTTAAGAGATATATTACAGGCATTTTATAAAAGCTCACTCTAACTATTCAATTGGTCCTGTGGTGAATAAAAGGTTCCACCATTGGTCCTGTGGTGGAATGGAGGGTTTCACAGGCTGTATTACTCTATATACACCCCAGGTAAGGCAAAAAATAATTTTTGCTAGGTATTCCCACCATCAACTGCATCATTTCAACCCATTTTTGAATTGGTTCTGAGTTGAAAAAAAGAAGGTTCCACCATTGGTCCTGTGGTGGAATGGAGGGTTCCACAGGCTGTGTGACCCTATACGCCCCAGGAAAGGCACAGAATGACTTTTGTCAGGTATTTCCACCATCATCTGCATCATTTCAACCCATTTCTCAATTGGTTCTGGGTTGTAAAAAAGAAGGTTCCACCATTGGTCCTGTGGTGGAATGGAGGGTTCCACAGGCTGTGTGACCATGTACGCCCCAGGAAAGGCACAAAATGACTTTTGTTAGGTATTTCCACCATCATCTGCATTATTTAAACCCATTTCTGAATTGGCTCTGGGTTGAAAAAAAGAAGGATGTCACATAATGACTTTTGTTAGGTATTTCCACCATCTTCTGCATCATTTCAACCCATTTATGAATTGGTTCTGGGTTGAAAAAAAGAAAGTACCACCACTGGTCCTGTGGTAGAATGGAGGGTTCCACAGGCTGTGTGACCCTATACGCCCCAGGTAAGGCACAAAATGACTTTTGTTAGGTATTTCCATCGTCATCTGCATCATTTCAACCCATTTCTGAATTGATTCTGGATCGAAAAATTAGGTTCCACCAGTGGTCCTGTGGGGGAATGGAGGGTTCCACAGGCTGTGTGACCCTGTACGCCGCAGGTAAGGCACAAAATGACTTTTGTTAGATATTTCCACCATCATCTGCATCATTTCAACCCATTTATGAATTGGTTCTGGGTTGTAAAAAAAGGAAGGTTCCACCATTGGTCCTGTGGTGGAATGGAGGGTTCCACTGGCTGTGTGACCCTATATGCCGCAGGTAAGGCACAAAATGACTTTTGTTAGGTATTTCCACCATCTTCTGCATCATTTCAACCCATTTCTGAATTGGCTCTGGGTTGAAAAAAAGAAGGTTCCACCATTGGTCCTGTGGTGGAATGGAGGGTTCTACAGGCTGTGTGACCCTGTACCCCCCAGGTAAGGCACAAAATGACTTTTTGTAGGTATTTCCACCGTCATCTGCATCATTTCAACCTATTTCTGAATTGGCACTGGGTTGTAAAAAAGAAGGTTCCACCATTGGTCCTGTGGTGGAATGGAGGGTTCCACAGGCTGTGTGACCCTATACTCCCCAGGTAAGGCACAAAATGACTTTTGGTAGGTATTTCTACCGCCATCTGCATCATTTCAACCCATTTCTGAATTGATTTTAGATCGAAAAATAAGGTTCCACCATTGGTCCTGTGGTGGAATGGAGGGTTCCACAGGCTGTGTGACCCTGTACTCCCCAGGTAAGGCAAAAAATTACTTTTGGTAGGTATTTCCACCGTCATCTGCATCATTTCAACCCATTTCTGAATTGGCACTGGGTTGTAAAAAAGAAGGTTCCACCATTGGTCCTGTGGTGGAATGGAGGGTTCCAGAGGCTGTGTGACCCTATACGCCCCAGGTAAGGCACAAAATGACTTTTTGTAGGTATTTCCACCATCATCTGCATCATTTCAACCCATTTATGAATTGGTTCTGGGTTGAAAAAAAGAAGGTTCCACCATTGGTCCTGTGGTGGAATGGAGGGTTCCAGAGGCTCTGTGACCCTATACGCCCCAGGTAAGGCACAAAATGACTTTTGGTAGGTATTTCCACCGTCATCTGCATCATTTCAACCCATTTCTGAATTGGCACTGGGTTGTAAAAAAGAAGGTTCCACCATTGGTCCTGTGGTGGAATGGAGGGTTCCACAGGCTGTGTGACCCTATACGCCCCAGGAAAGGCACAGAATGACTTTTGTCAGGTATTTCCACCATCATCTGCATCATTTCAACCCATTTCTCAATTGGTTCTGGGTTGAAAAAAAGAAGGTTCCACCATTGGTCCTGTGGTGGAATGGAGGGTTCCACAGGCTGTGTGACCATGTACGCCCCAGGAAAGGCACAAAATGACTTTTGTTAGGTATTTCCACCATCATCTGCATTATTTAAACCCATTTCTGAATTGGCTCTGGGTTGAAAAAAAGAAGGATGTCACATAATGACTTTTGTTAGGTATTTCCACCATCTTCTGCATCATTTCAACCCATTTATGAATTGGTTCTGGGTTGAAAAAAAGAAAGTACCACCACTGGTCCTGTGGTAGAATGGAGGGTTCCACAGGCTGTGTGACCCTATACGCCCCAGGTAAGGCACAAAATGACTTTTGTTAGGTATTTCCACCGTCATCTGCATCATTTCAACCCATTTCTGAATTGATTCTGGATCAAAAAATTAGGTTCCACCATTGGTCCTGTGGTGGAAAGGAGGGTTCCAGAGGCTGTGTGACCCTATACACCCCAGGTAAGGCACAAAATGACTTTTGGTAGGTATTTCCACCGCCATCTGCATCATTTCAACCCATTTCTGAATTGATTCTGGATCGAAAAATTAGGTTCCACCATTGGTCCTGTGGTGGAATGGAGGGTTCCACAGGCTGTGTGACCCTATACACCCCAGGTAAGGCACAAAATGACTTTTGGTAGGTATTTCCACCATCATCTGCATCATTTCAACCCATTTATGAATTGGTTCTGGGTTGTAAAAAAGGAAGGTTCCACCATTGGTCCTGTGGTGGAATGGAGGGTTCCACTGGCTGTGTGACCCAATATGCCGCAGGTAAGGCACAAAATGACTTTTGTTAGGTATTTCCACCATCTTCTGCATCATTTCAACCCATTTCTGAATTGGCTCTGGGTTGAAAAAAAGAAGGTTCCACCATTGGTCCTGTGGTGGAATGGAGGGTTCTACAGGCTGTGTGACCCTGTACCCCCCAGGTAAGGCACAAAATTACTTTTTCTAGGTATTTCCACCGTCATCTGCATCATTTCAACTTATTTCTGAATTGGTTCTGGGTTGTAAAAAAGAAGGTTCCACCATTGGTCCTGTGGTGGAATGGAGGGTTCCAGAGGCTGTGTGACCCTATACGCCCCAGGTAAGGCACAAAATGACTTTTGGTAGGTATTTCCACCGCCATCTGCATCATTTCAACCCATTTCTGAATTGGCACTGGGTTGTAAAAAAGAAGGTTCCACCATTGGTCCTGTGGTGGAATGGAGGGTTCCAGAGGCTGTGTGACCCTATACGCCCCAGGTAAGGCACAAAATGACTTTTTGTAGTTATTTCCACCATCATCTGCATCATTTCAACCCATTTCTGAATTGGTTCTGGGTTGTAAAAAAGAAGGTTCCACCATTGGTCCTGTGGTGGAATGGACGGTTCCACAGGCTGTGTGACCCTATATGCCCCAGGTAAGGCACAATATGACTTTTGGTAGGTATTTCCACCATCTTCTGCATCATTTCAACCCATTTATGAATTGGTTCTGGGTTGAAAAAAAGAAGGTTCCACCATTGGTCCTGTGGTGGAATGGAGGGTTCCAGAGGCTGTGTGACCCTATACGCCCAAGGTAAGGCACAAAATTACTTTTTGTAGGTATTTCCACCGTCATCTGCATCATTTCAACCTATTTCTGAATTGGTTCTGGGTTGTAAAAAAGAAGGCTCCACCATTGGTCCTGTGGTGGAATGGAGGGTTCCACAGGCTGTGTGACCCTATACGCCCCAGGTAAGGCACAATATGACTTTTGTTAGGTATTTCCACCATCTTCTGCATCATTTCAACCCATTTATGAATTGGTTCTGGGTTGAAAAAAAGAAGGTTCCACCATTGGTCCTGTGGTGGAATGGAGGGTTCCAGAGGCTCTGTGACCCTATACGCCCCAGGTAAGGCACAAAATGACTTTTGGTAGGTATTTCCACCGTCATCTGCATCATTTCAACCCATTTATGAATTGGCACTGGGTTGTAAAAAAGAAGGTTCCACCATTGGTCCTGTGGTGGAATGGAGGGTTCCACAGGCTGTGTGACCCTATACGCCCCAGGAAAGGCACAGAATGACTTTTGTCAGGTATTTCCACCATCATCTGCATCATTTCAACCCATTTCTCAATTGGTTCTGGGTTGAAAAAAAGAAGGTTCCACCATTGGTCCTGTGGTGGAATGGAGGGTTCCACAGGCTGTGTGACCATGTACGCCCCAGGAAAGGCACAAAATGACTTTTGTTAGGTATTTCCACCATCATCTGCATTATTTAAACCCATTTCTGAATTGGCTCTGGGTTGAAAAAAAGAAGGATGTCACATAATGACTTTTGTTAGGTATTTCCACCATCTTCTGCATCATTTCAACCCATTTATGAATTGGTTCTGGGTTGAAAAAAAGAAAGTACCACCACTGGTCCTGTGGTAGAATGGAGGGTTCCACAGGCTGTGTGACCCTATACGCCCCAGGTAAGGCACAAAATGACTTTTGTTAGGTATTTCCACCGTCATCTGCATCATTTCAACCCATTTCTGAATTGATTCTGGATCAAAAAATTAGGTTCCACCATTGGTCCTGTGGTGGAAAGGAGGGTTCCAGAGGCTGTGTGACCCTATACACCCCAGGTAAGGCACAAAATGACTTTTGGTAGGTATTTCCACCGCCATCTGCATCATTTCAACCCATTTCTGAATTGATTCTGGATCGAAAAATTAGGTTCCACCATTGGTCCTGTGGTGGAATGGAGGGTTCCACAGGCTGTGTGACCCTATACACCCCAGGTAAGGCACAAAATGACTTTTGGTAGGTATTTCCACCATCATCTGCATCATTTCAACCCATTTATGAATTGGTTCTGGGTTGTAAAAAAGGAAGGTTCCACCATTGGTCCTGTGGTGGAATGGAGGGTTCCACTGGCTGTGTGACCCAATATGCCGCAGGTAAGGCACAAAATGACTTTTGTTAGGTATTTCCACCATCTTCTGCATCATTTCAACCCATTTCTGAATTGGCTCTGGGTTGAAAAAAAGAAGGTTCCACCATTGGTCCTGTGGTGGAATGGAGGGTTCTACAGGCTGTGTGACCCTGTACCCCCCAGGTAAGGCACAAAATTACTTTTTCTAGGTATTTCCACCGTCATCTGCATCATTTCAACTTATTTCTGAATTGGTTCTGGGTTGTAAAAAAGAAGGTTCCACCATTGGTCCTGTGGTGGAATGGAGGGTTCCAGAGGCTGTGTGACCCTATACGCCCCAGGTAAGGCACAAAATGACTTTTGGTAGGTATTTCCACCGCCATCTGCATCATTTCAACCCATTTCTGAATTGGCACTGGGTTGTAAAAAAGAAGGTTCCACCATTGGTCCTGTGGTGGAATGGAGGGTTCCAGAGGCTGTGTGACCCTATACGCCCCAGGTAAGGCACAAAATGACTTTTTGTAGTTATTTCCACCATCATCTGCATCATTTCAACCCATTTCTGAATTGGTTCTGGGTTGTAAAAAAGAAGGTTCCACCATTGGTCCTGTGGTGGAATGGACGGTTCCACAGGCTGTGTGACCCTATATGCCCCAGGTAAGGCACAATATGACTTTTGGTAGGTATTTCCACCATCTTCTGCATCATTTCAACCCATTTATGAATTGGTTCTGGGTTGAAAAAAAGAAGGTTCCACCATTGGTCCTGTGGTGGAATGGAGGGTTCCAGAGGCTGTGTGACCCTATACGCCCAAGGTAAGGCACAAAATTACTTTTTGTAGGTATTTCCACCGTCATCTGCATCATTTCAACCTATTTCTGAATTGGTTCTGGGTTGTAAAAAAGAAGGCTCCACCATTGGTCCTGTGGTGGAATGGAGGGTTCCACAGGCTGTGTGACCCTATACGCCCCAGGTAAGGCACAATATGACTTTTGTTAGGTATTTCCACCATCTTCTGCATCATTTCAACCCATTTATGAATTGGTTCTGGGTTGAAAAAAAGAAGGTTCCACCATTGGTCCTGTGGTGGAATGGAGGGTTCCAGAGGCTGTGTGACCCTATACGCCCCAGGTAAGGCACAAAATGACTTTTGGTAGGTATTTCCACCGTCATCTGCATCATTTCAACCCATTTATGAATTGGCACTGGGTTGTAAAAAAGAAGGTTCCACCATTGGTCCTGTGGTGGAATGGAGGGTTCCACAGGCTGTGTGACCCTATACGCCCAAGGTAAGGCACAAAATTACTTTTTGTAGGTATTTCCACCGTCATCTGCATCATTTCAACCTATTTCTGAATTGGTTCTGGGTTGTAAAAAAGAAGGTTCCACCATTGGTCCTGTGGTGGAATGGAGGGTTCCACAGGCTGTGTGACCCTATACGCCCAAGGTAAGGCACAAAATTACTTTTTGTAGGTATTTCCACCGTCATCTGCATCATTTCAACCCATTTATGAATTGGTTCTGGGTTGAAAAAAAGAAGGTTCCACCATTGGTCCTGTGGTGGAATGGAGGGTTCCAGAGGCTGTGTGACCCTATACGCCCCAGGTAAGGCACAAAATGACTTTTTGTAGGTATTTCCACCGTCATCTGCATCATTTCAACCCATTTCTGAATTGATTCTGGATCAAAAAATTAGGTTTCACCATTGGTCCTGTGGTGGAATGGAGGGTTCCACAGGCTGTGTGACCCTGTACGCCCCAGGTAAGGCACAAAATGACTTTTGGTAGGTATTTCCACCGTCATCTGCATCATTTCAACCCATTTCTTAATTGGCACTGGGTTGTAAAAAAGACGGTTCCACCATTGGTCCTGTGGTGGAATGGAGGGTTCCAGAGGCTGTATGACCCTATACGCCCCAGGTAAGGCACAAAATGACTTTTTGTAGGTATTTCAACCATCATCTGCATCATTTCAACCCATTTCTGAATTGGTTCTGGGTTGTAAAAAAGAAGGTTCCACCATTGGTCCTGTGGTGGAATGGAGGGTTCCACAGGCTGTGTGACCCTAGATGCCCCAGGTAAGGCACAATATGACTTTTGGTAGGTATTTCCACCATCTTCTGCATCATTTCAACCCATTTATGAATTGGTTCTGGGTAGAAAAAAAGAAGGTTCCACCATTGGTCCTGTGGTGGAATGGAGGGTTCCAGAGGCTGTGTGACCCTATACGCCCCAGGTAAGGCACAAAATGACTTTTGGTAGGTATTTCCACCATCTTCTGCATCATTTCAACCCATTTATGAATTGGTTCTGGGTTGAAAAAAAGAAGGTTCCACCATTGGTCCTGTGGTGGAATGGAGGGTTCCACAGGCTGCGTGACCCTATACGCCCCATGTAAGGCACAAAATGACTTTTTGTAGGTATTTCCACCGCCATCTGCATCATTTCAACCCATTTCTGAATTGATTTTGGTTTGAAAAATTAGGTTCCACCATTGGTCCTGTGGTGGAATGGAGGGTTCCACAGGCTGTGTGACCCTGTACTCCCCAGGTAAGGCACAAAATGACTTTTGGTAGGTATTTCCACCGTCATCTGCATCATTTCAACCCATTTCTGAATTGGCACTGGGTTGTAAAAAAGAAGGTTCCACCATTGGTCCTGTGGTGGAATGGAGGGTTCCACAGGCTGTGTGACCCTATACGCCCCAGGTAAGGCACAAAATGACTTTTTGTAGGTATTTCCACCATCATCTGCATCATTTCAACCCATTTCTGAATTGGTTCTGGGTTGTAAAAAAGAAGGTTCCATCATTGGTCCTGTGGTGGAATGGAGAGTTCCACAGGCTGTGTGACCCTATATGCCCCAGGTAAGGCACAATATGACTTTTGGTAGGTATTTCCACCATCTTCTGCATCATTTCAACCCATTTATGAATTGGTTCTGGGTAGAAAAAAAGAAGGTTCCACCATTGGTCCTGTGGTGGAATGGAGGGTTCCACAGGCTGTGTGACCCTATATGCCTCAGGTAAGGCACAATATGACTTTTGGTAGGTATTTCCACCATCTTCTGCATCATTTCAACCCATTTATGAATTGGTTCTGGGTTGAAAAAAAGAAGGTTCCACCATTGGTCCTGTGGTGGAATGGAGGGTTCCACAGGCTGTGTGACCCTATACGCCCCAGGTAAGGCACAAAATGACTTTTGGTAGGTATTTCCACCGTCATCTGCATCATTTCAACCCATTTCTGAATTGGTTCTGGATCGAAAAATTAGGTTCCACCATTGGTCCTGTGGTGGAATGGAGGGTTCCGGAGGCTGTGTGACCCTATACGCCCCAGGTAAGGCACAAAATGACTTTTGGTAGGTATTTCCACCGTCATCTGCATCATTTCAACCCATTTCTGAATTGGCACTGGGTTGTAAAAAAGAAGGTTCCACCATTGGTCCTGTGGTGGAATGGAGGGTTCCACAGGCTGTGTGACCCTATACGCCCCAGGTAAGGCACAAAATGAAATTTTGTAGGTATTTCCACCGTCATCTGCATCATTTCAACCCATTTCTGAATTGGTTCTGGGTTGTAAAAAAGAAGGTTCCACCATTGGTCCTGTGGTGGAATGGAGGGTTCCACAGGCTGTGTGACCCTATACGCCCAAGGTAAGGCACAATATGACTTTTGGTAGGTATTTCCACCATCTTCTGCATCATTTCAACCCATTTCTGAATTGGTTCTGGGTTGAAAAAAAGAAGGTTCCACCATTGGTCCTGTGGTGGAATGGAGGGTTCCACAGGCTGTGTGACCCTATACGCCCCAGGTAAGGCACAAAATGACTTTTTGTAGGTATTTCCACCATCTTCTGCATCATTTCAACCCATTTCTGAATTGATTCTGGATCGAAAAATTAGGTTCCACCATTGGTCCTGTGGTGGAATGGAGGGTTCCAGAGGCTGTGTGACCCTATACGCCCCAGGTAAGGCACAAAATGACTTTTGGTAGGTATTTCCACCGTCATCTGCATCATTTCAACCCATTTCTGAATTGGCACTGGGTTGTAAAAAAGAAGGTTCCACCATTGGTCCTGTGGTGGAATGGAGGGTTCCACAGGCTGTGTGACCCTATACGCCCCAGGTAAGGCACAATATGACTTTTGGTAGGTATTTCCACCATCTTCTGCATCATTTCAACCCATTTATGAATTGGTTCTGGGTTGAAAAAAAGAAGGTTCCACCATTGGTCCTGTGGTGGAATGGAGGGTTCCACAGGCTGTGTGACCCCATACGCCCCAGGTAAGGCACAAAATGACTTTTTGTAGGTATTTCCACCGTCATCTGCATCATTTCAACCCATTTCTGAATTGATTCTGGATCGAAAAATTAGGTTCCGCCATTGGTCCTGTGGTGGATAGGTCGCGGCGCCGACCTCTATCCATTTTTGGTCAATATAGGTCAATAGAATTTTCACAGACTATTACTGGGGTGCAGGCAAGGTATTGTGTTCTCACTACAGCGATTTTTGGTCAATATAGGTCAATAGAATTTTCACAGACTATTACTGGGGTGCAGGCAAGGTATTGTGTTCTCACTACAGCGCCCCCTAGTGGCCATGTTTTCTCTATTATCTCATACCTCGAAAAGTCTCAACTTCAAGGCAAATTTATTTCTATATCGAACGAGACCCAGGTAAGTGGTGCATGTTGGGTTTTACCCCAATTGCTGTATTTCACAAAACTGCCATAAAACTCGTGGGCACTCATTCCATTTTCAGCGGCGCCCCCTATGTATTTTGTGAAAATTTCAATTTTTTTGAAAATTCCATGTATTTTAGCATGCTATATCTACAGCATGGAAAGAAATGAAAGGCTGAAAGTTTTTGGAGAAAAAGGTCAAAACAGCTGCAGCCCAGGGGCGATGCAAAATATTCCATGGGGTCAAAGGTTATAGAGTGATTAAAGCCCCCTGGTGGCCGTTTTTCACATTTTTGCAGAATTAATGAAATTTACGCCAAAGACAAATACTTTGATGGAAGGAATGTGCTTTGATTAAGTTGCTTCAACCATGTAAAATTGAAATATAATGTCATGCCTAATTATGCAAATTAACAACTGCATCCATATATGGAAGTAGCACTACATTGTATCAACCCCTGGTGGCTCTATTTTCAAATCTGTTTTTGATGGATATATGCATCTCACACAGATTTAGCAGGCTATCTCTCCAAAACTAAAGCATCAAGATGTTTGAAATTCATGGTGGTAACAAGGCAAGACATCCTCAGAAAATATATTCATGAAAACATTCCATGGGGCAAAGATCTCTGCACTCTGCTGCCCCCTGGTGGCCATTTTAAACACATTTTTGAGTTAATATGCCTGTCACAAAAGTTTATTTGTCCACACATCCCAAAAGTAAAGCAGTAAGGTGGTTCATATTCATGGTGGTAACAAGGCAGGACACCCTCAGCCAATATATTCATGAATACATTCCATGGGGTCAAAGGTCACCACACCCTACTGCCCCCTGGTGGCTCTCTTCTATATATTTTTCGGTGAATAAATTCATGTAAAAGATGTTCAGCAGGCCGTACCTCCAAAATGAAACCATAAAGGTGGCTCATATTCATGGTGGTAGCAAGGCAGGACATCCTCAGCCAATATATTCATGAATACATTCCATGGGGTCAAAGGTCACCACACCTGGTGGCTCTCTTCTGTATATTTTTTGGTGAATAAATGCATGTTAAAGATGTTCAGCAGGCCGTACCTCCAAAATGAAACCATAAAGGTGGTTCATATTCATGGTGGTAGCAAGGCAGGACATCCTCAGCCAATATATTCATGAATACATTCCATGGGGTCAAAAGTCACCACACCCTACTGCCCCCTGGTGGCCCTCTTCTATATATTTGTCGGTGAATGCATGCATGTAAAAGATGTTCAGCAGGCCATGGCTCCAAAATTAAACCATAAAGGTGGTTCATATTCATGGTGGTAGCAAGGCAGGACATCCTCAGCCAATATATTCATGAATACATTCCATGGGGTCAAAGGTCACCACACCATGCTGCCCCCTGGTGGCTCTCTTCTGTATATTTTTCGGTGAATAAATGCATGTAAAAAATGTTCAGCAGGCCATATCTCCAAAATGAAACTATAAAGGTGGTTCATATTCATGGTGGTAGCAGCGCAGGACATCCTCAGCCAATATATTCATGAATACATTCCAGGGGGCCAAAAGTCACCACACCCTACTGCCCCCTGGTGGCCCTCTTCTATACATTTTTTGGTGAATGCATGCATGTAAAAGATGTTCAGCAGGCCATACCTCCAAAATAAAACCATAAAGGTGGTTCATATTCATGATGGTAGCAAGGCAGGACATCTACAGCAAATGTATATGCCTGTCACATAAGTTCAGCAGGCCATACCTCCAAAAGTAAAGTAGTAAAGTGGATTATATTCATTGTGGTAACAAGGCAAGACAGCCGTAGAAAATATAGTCATAAAACATTCCATGGGGTCAAAGGTTATTGCACTTTACTGCCCTCTGACGAATCTCTTCTAGAAATTTTTCAGTGAATATGCAAGAGAAGTTCGGCAGGCCATACCTAAAGAATTAAACCATAAAGATGGTTCATAAATATTCATGGTGGTAGCAAGGCAGGACATCCTCAGCAAATATATTCATGAAAAAATTCCATTGGGTCAAAATCACTGTAATTAACTGCCCCCTGGCAGCTATTTTACAAACATTTTTCAGTGAATATATCGTCTATCTCAAGGAAGACTCAGTCAAATCAATTTGACTGAATTTTGAAATATATCTGAAAAATAATCTCGAGGATTTCTAGCACCAAATGGCGTTAGAAATAAGCCCAATGGGTCCATTTATTACCATGCACTACTCCTTCAAACTCTCGGTATTTTGGGACATTTCCCCTCTGTTTTATAGCAATTTTCCATGAAAAACTGACATCTTTCATGGCTCATCTGACTCAGCCCAACTGATTTGACCTAGTCTCCCATGATACAATGAAAGAAGACAATCAGTCGTGTCAACATACAAATTGATTTAACCTTTTATGCTTATGCATCATTCAAAAAAATAGAAAGGTTAGTCTTAAGTAAAACTAGGTTTCAATGGTTTGACTGAGTCTTCCACTACAGAATCTGAGTTGCACAACTGGAACTTTTGAGCTAAAAAACAGTTAAACCTGCTTTGACTGAGTCTTCCATTGATTTTTTCCCTCCAAAAAGTTGTTTGTTGTGCAAGCTAAAAAGGTCAAAATGGTTTGACTGAAGCCGACTCTATGAATCTGCATAAGTCTAGTGGAAGACTCAGTCAAAGCTATGTTTTGGCTGGGCCATCCTCCATTTTCTAGTGGAAGACTCAGTCAAAGCTATGTTATGACTCAGTCTTCCACTAGAAAATGGAGGATGACTCAGCCAAAACATAGCTTTGATAGGTGGCAGATTCACAGAGTCGGCTCCAGTCAAACCACTTTGACCTAGTATGGAAATTAAAATAATAAAGCCACTGCCTTGCAGCTTCCTGGAATAATCAGTCAAAATAACTTTATCAAATAATTTTTACGTTTTTTAAACATCATTTTTGTTTCTGCACGATCACAACACCAAGCTGAACACAATGATATAACTCTCAATACAATCAGCAATGGGAAACAGAAGTTATTTGCTGATTTGTTTCGTTTTCAGAATTTCCGGTCTGCTGAAAATTGCAAAATTTGCTATATCTGAGTCTTCCATGAGATAGACGATATTATATGCCTGTCACATAAGTTCAGCAGGCCATATCTCCAGAAGTAAAGCAGTAAAGAGGTTCACATTCATAGTGGTATCAAGGCAGGACAGCCGCAGCAAATTTATTCACACAAAGATTCCATGGGGTCAAAGTCACTGCACAATATTGTCCCCTAGGGACTGTTTTCAACCCATTTTTCAGTGAATGTGAGCATGACACAAACGTTTAGTAGACCATACCACCAAACTTAAGCATTAAGGTTGTTCATATTCATGATTGTAACAGGGTAGGACAGCCACAGCAAATTTATTCAAAAAAATATTCCAAGGGTTAAAAGGTAACTGCACATTGCTGCCCCCTGGTGGCTCTTTTCTATACATTTTTCAGTGAATTAGATGTTTGTCGCAAAAGTTCAGCAGGCTGTTTCTCCAAAACTTTGGCAGTGAGGTGGTTTACATTCATCGTGGGAACAGGGCAGATCAGTAAATCTATTCATGAAAATATTCCATGGGGTCAAGGGTCACTTCACATTATTGACCCCTGGTTGATTTTTTGTCTACATTTTTCAGTCATCAAAACTGGTGCAGGGGCGAACTCAGCAGGTAATTCTGCTGGTGGCTTGTTCCCGGCAGTGGACTTAGCATTCTGGAGACAGAGACAGATGGCGCCAGTTTCGGGATCCCTTGCACCCACCAATGTACGGTTGAGGTCATATATGTTAACTACTTTGCGATTTCCCATAGGAATTTATATAAGATGTATTTAAAATAGATGTTTGTAAATGATTCAACATTATGTTTACTATAAAGTCAAGTTGCTCAAAAATGGATTCATGACATGAACGTTTTAGTCAATATAAGCAACGACATCTTTTCTTGATTTTGGTTGGGTACCATATATTGTATGGGTTATAAAATTCAAAAGTAAACATACACCTACCTCCATTGAAATAAGCTATGCTAGGTATATGTTTACTTCTGAACTGAAATCATGAAAACATTGTTTTTGATACATTGATTTCTTTTGTGCTACTTGATTTAATTGTACCCATTATTTTGAATTTCTTATTAAAGCATCCATTAGAAATGTATTTTAAGCCACCTAGCCACTTCTTGGTTCAAATGTGTATTGTTTTTTGTTTACAGTGTTTACATGATTTATGGTTACAGAATCCCATTCACTCTTCACCCATTCCAATAGCTACGCCTATGGCTAGCTAAAAATGCTAGGTTCCGATTGACAAGTTATAAAAACATCTGCAGAATGAGAAGGGTGAAAGATTTTGTATTTCTGATTTCAGATTATGATTCAAGGAGAAATTTCACATAAGATAGGCTATTTTTCATACCGAAATTCAAAAATAAAATTTTGGACCAAAATGCTACAAAAATCTTACTCAAATCTTGAACCTTGTCATAAACTCTTGCGATAGGCATTATGATAATCCCTGATAAATGTAGACAAAAGATCAACCAGGGGTCAATAATGTGTAGTGACCCTTGACCCCATGGAATGTTTTAATGAATACATTTACTGACCTGCCCTGTTCCCACCATGAATATAAACCACCTCACTGCCAAAGTTTTGGAGAAACAGCCTGCTGAACTTTTGCGACAAACATCTATTCACTGAAAAATGTATAGAAAAGAGCCACCAGGGGGCAGCAATGTGCAGTTACCTTTGAACCCTTGGAATATTTGCGAATAAATTTGCTGTGGCAGTCCTACCCTGTTACCATCATGAATATGAACAACCTTAATGCTTAAGTTTGGTGGTATGGTCTACTAAACGTTTGTGTCATGAACAAATTCACTGAAAAATGGGTTGAAAACAGCCCCTAGGGGGACAATAATGTGCAGTGACTTAGACCCCATGGAATCTTTGTGTGAATAAATTTGTCCTGCCTTGCTACCACCATGAATCTAAACCACCTTACTGCTTTACTTTTTGAAATATGACCTGCTGAACTTATGTGACAGGCATATATTCACTGAAAAATGTGTGTAAAATAGCCGCCAGGGGGCAGTTATTTGCAGTGACTTTGACCCCAAGGAATGCTTTCATGAATACATTTGCTGTAGATGTCCTGCCTTGCTACCATCATGAATATGAACCACCTTTAGGGTTTCATTTTTGAGGCATGGCCTGCTGAACATCTTTTACACGCACGCATTCACCGAAAAATATGTAGACGAGGGCCACCAGGGGGCAGTATGGTGTGGTGACCTCTGACCCCATGGAATGTTTTCATGAATATATTGGCTGAGGATGTCCTGCCTTGCTACCATCATGAATATGAGCCACCTTTATGGTTTCATTTTGAAGATATGGCCTGCAGAGTGCAGTGACCTTTGCCCCATGGAATGTTTTTATGAATACATTTTCTGAGGATGTCTTGCCTTGTTACCACCATCAATGTCAAACATCTTGATGCTTTAGTTTTGGAGAGATAGCCTGCTAAATCTGTGTGAGATGCATATATCCACCAAAAACAGATTTGAAAATAGAGCCACCAGGGGTTGATACAATGTGGTGCTACTTCCATATATGGATGCAGTTGTTAATTTGCATAATAAGGCATGACATTATATTTCAATTTTACATGGTTGAAGCAACTTAATCAAAGCACATTTCTTCCATCAAAGTAGTTGTTTTTGGCGTAAATTTCATTAATTCTGCAAAAATGTGAAAAACGGCCACCAGGGGGCTTTAATCACTTTATAACCTTTGCCCCATGGAATATTTTGCATCGCCCCTGGGCTGCAGCTGTTTTGACCTTTTTCTCCAAAAACGTTCAGAATTTCATTTCTTTCCATTCTGTAGATATAGCATGCTAAAATACATGGAATTTTCAAAAAAATTGAAATTTTCACAAAATACATAGGGGGAGCCACTGAAAATGGAATGAGTGCCCACGAGTTTTATGGCAGTTTGGTGAAATACAGCTATTTGGGTAAAACCCAACATGCACCACTTACCTGGGTCTCGTTCGATATAGAAATAAATTTGCCTTGAAGTTGAGACTTTTCGAGGTATGAGATAATAGAGAAAACATGGCCACTAGTAGGGGGGATGATAAAGTGGCTTTTTCGCTGGGCGCACATGCGGGGACGCCTTCAAATCAATCTTTATTGTTTTAAAAGTCCATCCAAACTGAAATTTCTGGATTTTGAACCTGCTACTAGCTGCTACTCGCACTTTTGTATGACAGGAAAAACGACGTTTTTGTGAACTTTCGCCTATTCGCGATATTTGTTAATTTTGACAAATTAAAAGATAGGAAGTTGAAAATAACACCATTAAACTGAGTGTAAAGAGAGCTTTCATTTGCATACCAACACTTCTAGTCTGTGACAACTACAAAGATCAGTTAAAGATTTATTTTATTCTTTTGAATTATAATGGTTATGAAACTATCAAAGACAGTGTGGAAATAATTGCACAAATTATGACTTGTCATTTTCAAGAATCAATGACACTATGTACACTGTAGAATCATGTTAAATAAAGCCTTAGTACACTCATTTGAATGTTTTACTGATGTGCTAATCAGTAAGGAACCAACTGAAATAACCAAGCTAAATCAGGATATCATAGTAAACCTTGTACTTTAATGAATGTCTGTTATTTATGAATAATGTGCACTTAAATATTTCTAATTGGTAAATAATGAATTGCAAAAGTGCTGCAAACAAATGACTAAACCCTGAAGTTAAAGTGTGCATTAATATTAAATAATATTAGTCTGTGCCTCTGAGAAGTAAAAAAAATTCACAAATTGTGGGCCTACCGACATTGACCAATTGGAACTGAAATTTTAGAGGAGTAACTTGATAATGGCATCACAAATACATGAACTAACTGAAAATTTGCAGAAAAATCATTAGTTATGGAGCAATTGGAGCATGCATGGGTAGGACGAATCCGTAGATTCTGAAGTTTAAGTGCAACAAAATAAAAATGTCAATATTGGAAATTAATCCAGGTCCATTTGGAAATGGTATTTATTCAAGGAAGTGCCCAAATCCTTTTGGACACACAAAAAAAAAATTTAACAACTCAATTGTCTGTTTCAGACAATCTGAAGATCAGACATATTATATTGTACAACTATTGTCTGATATCAGACAATCATTTTTTTCACCGTGCAAATACCCCTAACTCGACTGGTATAATGCAACGTACAACATTGACAAATGTATGATATTTTTGTGTGTTATTTATAAGCGAGTGAAGGTCTGCCACAATATTTTGAAACTATTTGCAAAATGGTAATCACAATCATATATTATGTATCTATGTGATATTCCGCTGTCAAATAAAAGTCTATATATATAATATAAAGACTTGTATGTGTAGAAGGGAACAAAACCATCAGAATCATTGATCTATAGTCTCTGACAACCTTTTTTGGGAAAATATAAAGTCAGCATTAACGGTGACACTATTATAATGATAAAAATTTGGCTCTGATATACCTAATGACAAATTATCCATGCCACAGCAAAATCACCCAGCCCTACACCCATTCCCAGTCATAATTTAAGCCATTGTCTCAACAACAACTGCACCCAGAAAGTTGAAATCCAGCAAAATGTTCGGAATGCCCAATTTCCTATTCAATGTCATGACATTTATATGACTTAAAATCAATTCTTTTCAATTTTGATCACCATTTTAGGCAAATAATTCAACATTCTGTTGATGAAAGCACAGCAAAGAGGTGGCAGAGACACTGTCCTATCTACACACATCTGATAGAGCCATCACCAATGTCTTCTCATTTCCCTTTACTTCAAGCCGTCAGTATTGGCAATCCCCGAATGTGCAGGTTGCTGATACAAGTGATACTTATTTGCAATTCAACATCTAGAGTACTGTTCTATTTCGTGATGAAGTCATGATACATATTTTCAATGATCCACATGATTATTAATCAAAATTCTTGACATTCTTAGATTTAAACAACACTTGATGCTTCGTAATTTTCATGAAACTTCTTTGAAAATGCACCTCAAATGGCCATATCTCAAGAACCACTGCACCTAGAAAGTCAAAATATACACCAAAATGTTCGAAATACCCAATTTCCTATTCAATGTCAATACATTTATATGACTTAAAATTAATACTTTTCAAGTTCTGATGGAAAATACAATTTTCGACATTTGAAAAGACGCGGTTTTACATTTTGCCAGTAGCAGGCAGAATAAGCTATGAAATTCTATTTGGTAAAATTTTTCTTGATTCTGCTGGCAATGAGCAACTTTTGAAGGCGTCCCTGCAGATTTTTAGGATTATCATCCCCCCCTACCACTAGGGGGCGCTGTAGTGAGAACACAATACCTTGCCTGCACCCCAGTAATAGTCTGTGAAAATTCTATTGACCTATATTGACCAAAAATTACTGACAGTCCTTGATCCACCTGGTAAGAAATCTTGGCAGAGCCAACAAAAATGTATAAAATCAAGATTGGCAAAATTGCACTTTTTGAAACAGCTGTAAAAAAGGGGGGTCTGACCTTGGTCAATATTGGGGCTGTTGCTATGGATACCAATAATTTTCTGAACCTTAAAATACGATTTTGAGCCTCCTGAGAATATAAGCTAACCCCCGGTATATGACATTTTGCAAAGTCTGACGGGTCCCCGGCCACCCTCTGCAGGTTTTTACAGGCAGAGCCTCTTAATTGATTATATCTGAAGTCGTACTTGTCATTGTTTTTTGGTTGATTCAGAAATTCCACACATTTTACAGATTACTTTGAGACGATAGGAAGAGTCAAGTTTGAACAGAAATATGATTATTGACCAGTCAACCTGTTTTAAGTTGTCTTTGATCATTTGTCGTCAACAATGAAATGATGTCTAATTTAAACTCATGCTGATTTTTGCAAATTTGGTAGAACACCTACTGAATTGACAAAAACCCTTTACTTTAGCATGTTCACAGCTGTTTGTTCTATTCTGAATTCCAACACATAGCCTTGCTCTTTTCAACAAGATTTGTGAGCTGACAACCACTTGCAGAGAGGGTTTCTGTGTTCTGAATTGCATTTCACTTGTTCTCACAAAGATATATTAGTGCTTCACAAATCTACACTGCTTCTAACAACAACTCAGGAGAGAACCATTCTTTGTATTTTGAAAGGAGAAAAAGGAGGAAACTGGGGAGTTGCTGCATAAAAGTCACTTGGTCCAAGGCATGTATCTGTGGGCCTGTTTGATGTCCTTTATACATATAAGAATAATGTGGCTTCTTTCCGGCAAATGATTAAGATACAAGTCCACCAATGATGTGACATTTGCTGCTTCAATGTCAGACAACACCAAAGTGATAACAAAATAATCAATTTGTCGCTGGTAAGCCAAACACAAACACTTTCAAAGACACTTTGAACTAAGTGCAGTGGTCGCTGTGTGCAATTTGCCTGTCACTTCACAGTTATCATTAACACTACTTCTGAGTTAACCAAAGCCCTCCAGTGTGACTGCTGAATTCTGACCATTGACCTCTGTGTCAACCAAAGGTCACTGGGAGGTCAATCTGCCTGCTTTTTCAGAGTCCCAAGATGCCAATTCATTGTTTTCACATCTGCCACGATGTGTGACTAGCTTAGGAAAACAGAGAAAACTTCCACATGTGTCTGGTAGTCTTAAACTCAGTAGCGCTTTTATATATTCTGGCTTAAATTGAGAGAAAATTGACAGAAGTTCAGAATTACATACAATGCGACAGGTAATGATGAAGTTAGTTTCAATTTTTTTCACACCCACAATACAATGAATGTAACTGAATGCTTGAACTTGGCCTCAATGATTGTAGAAAGTGTGGTCTGAGAGACACTACCTGCATAATTACCAAGAATGGTAGGCGCAATGACAAGATGTTTCACTTAAAGCAAATTTGAATCCCTCTCATGGGCCCCCATACTACTTGTTTGCGGCAAGTTTGCACAAGTCTGCATCTCACTGATTTCCGTTAAGGGCTATCATGGACCTGCAATGGTGGATCATTACCTCCGTTTATGCTGATGATCACATACCTAATGACGTACCCATTAAACCATCATTTAGAGAGGACCTTTGTGAAGGAACACATCTATTTCTTTCATCAGAGTCAAATAGCGTTGTGAGGTCAATTATTTTCAAGTCAATGTATAAAAAAACAAACTGAAGTTTTTGTTGCATTTTGAAAAATTCCAATGACTGCTCATCCATGATTGACTCTTTCTGAGTTTTGGTATTAGATACAAAAAGAGATTAAAACTAACAGAATTATGGCCACGTAGCAATTGTTGAGAAAAGAAGAAATGGGTTTAACACGCGTCCAGATTTTCCAAAGTACAAAGCGATAAATCAACAAATAGACCTATATCAATTTGAGTCAGAAGAAAGTGAAGGTGTGCATGCGTGACGCCAGTGTGTTGTGTGTAATACACGGATGGATCCATATGATGGACTGGCGGGCTCCCTCTATGTGTTCAACAAATTTCGTTTCACTTCATAGAAATGATTGCTTTGTTGAACCACGGCAAGGAGCCAATGGATGGAGTTATAAAATGTTTATTGTAAATTTATATTGAATATATAATGGAATGGAATCAAATGTGGAAATGCCAGAAATGTAGGACATTAAAAGGAAATTGATAACAAGGGTAAAATTATAGTCATAATACATAGGCAGTTAGTGAATGTGTATTTTTTTGAGGGTTTACACTATTTTTACAGTGTAGTAAGCAAAACGACATTCTAACACAGTCCTTGTGTATCCTCCGGGACGATGCCACATAATTCAATCCAATGATCCTGTAAATTAGGTCCAATACTCGCCCTTAGTGCTGAGTATTAGCCCCAATTCAAGCCATACCATGGCCCATTAAAGAGCAAGCAGGTGCCATCAAGGGCTTCTTAATGAATCAATTTTATCTTGTTGGCACAGAGAAGATTTTCTCGGAAGGAAGCACTGGATTGCAGGAAGACATGTAAGTGTTTTGGCTGCATGTAGGTATGGTCCCGATTGTGTATACCTTGTATGGAAAATGCTGTTATTAAACGTACAATATTGTGAATAAGAAATAAAAATATTTTTTTTAAAGTGGCATACACATACACTGTAAAGTAAGAAAGTAAAACAAAAGAGTTAACATGCCTCAAATTATATTTGGAATTGCACCGTAATAACAGGCCACTGTTTTGTGAAATTTTTTTAGGTACCATGGCAAGTGTACTGTAATTGTTTGCTGTCACGCAAAATTACAATTTTGTAAGATTACGGATGTAATACTGTTAAATTGTGCACTGTTCATAAAGAAATTAGGCTCCAGAACACATATCAGAATTGATGTTTTTTTTTTCAGTAATTTTGAAGTTTCAGCAATTGCGTAGATAGGGGATTTGGAGTAGGGGGAGAGGAGCATGCAATTCTCTGGTGGAGAAAGGCTTAAATACAATGTAATAATTGCATATTTCATCAAAACTCCACCTTTTAAGACACCACTGCTTTCCAATGACAGAGTTTCATGCAATGAGAATCTGTCAAAATGCCACAAGCCTCAGAGTGCATGCACCACAGTATAATCATAACCCAAAACTAAATACGAAAAATGATGATGACACAAATGCAGGAGCAGGATGCAGAGCCTGTAGCACATGCATTAAATCGGATCAAAGAGTTTGGATCGTGAAATAAATAAAATTAAAAAAGAACATGAACTAATGCTTCCTGGCTACGTGTGGGATTAAACAGCTGAGGGCTTAATAACAGATCAGAATGGATGCCGAGAATGACAAGGAGTTTCTCTAAGCCTCATGAAGCCTCTGTTGGAGAGTGGGGTGGGTATTCATTTGTATTGTTCCTGACCGTGGAACCATACAAACCTCTGGTGTTGTCGACACGGGCCTCAGCGACTATCATCGACTTGTGTATGTGTTTTTCAAAGCACATGCCCCAAAACATGTTACACGTCAAGTAACATACAGATCCTTCAAAACGTTAGACAGTGCAAAGTACTTGAGCGACCTTCAGGCTGCTCCATTCCATGTTGCGGACATCTTCAGCGATGTCGATGACAAGTACTTTTTCATCAACAAACTGTTCACTGATATCACTGATGATCACATTCCTCTTAAAACCAGGAAAACAAAGAGCAATTCACCCCCTTTTATGAATAGCAATCTACGTAAGGCTTGCATGAGAAAAGCACAGCTTCGACATCGTTACCAGAAACAACCGACAAATCAAAACTGGGAGGCATACAGGGCCCAACGCAATCTCACAAGCAAAATTAAAAGGAAGTCAATCAGGACATACTTCCATGAGAGGTGTAATAACGCCTCAGATGCTCAGACTTTCTGGAACACTGTTCGCCCATATTACTCATCAAAAGTAATATCGTCCCAAAACATACAACTTCTGGATAGTGAAAATCTCATTAGCGCACCAAAAGAAGTTGCAAATGTCATGAACGATTATTATACAAACATTTGCTCCGAGATAGGAGAACAAATTGACAATACCTCTCTTGAACTCTCTGATTCACAATTCATTGACTTCAGTAATGCTAAGTTTGCAAATCATTCTAGCATCAGTGAAATAAACAGTCGATGTACAGCGACTGATTTCACTTTTGAATCAGTTAAACCATCATGTGTATTGAAAATTCTGAAGAATCTTGACACAAAGAAGGCTACAGGCTTCGATGGTATCTCTCCAAGGATACTCAAAATTGCTGCTGAGGCTGTTTCAGCTCCAATATCGTCAATTATAAATTCATCGATATCAACTTCTCAATTCCCAGCAGACTGTAAAAAAGCTGAAATCGGTCCCGTTCATAAAAAAGACTCTCTCCTCTCCAAGAAAAACTACCGCCCTGTCAGCGTTCTGACTAGCATTTCCAAAGTTATGGAAAAATGCCTGAACAACCAACTACTATCATTCTGCAGTGATATATTATCACCCTTCATTTCTGCATACCGAAAGGGCTACAGCTGCCAATGCACCTTGATGCAACTGTGTGAGACTATGAGAGCTGCTCTGGACAAAAAGGAAGTCATTGGATTGGTCCTAATGGACCTTTCCAAGGCCTTTGATTCACTTCCTCATGATCTCATCGCGGCCAAATTAGGAGCATACGGGATGCAGCCGGCTGCTGTAAAGCTCCTGATTAGCTATCTGCGTAACAGATGGCAGCGAGTCAAAGTTGGTCCAGAGAGATCAGACTGGCAGAGAGTACTTAAAGGTGTACCACAGGGGTCTATATTGGGTCCCTGTATCTTTAACATCTTCCTTAATGACTTTGTGTTTTTGTGTCCGAGAGCAGGGCCTCGGGCCCTTTGTCGTCATCAATGGGATTGTCATATCAAAGTTGGTGTGGATCGAAAAGCATTTCACAGATGCAAGAACAACCCAAAGTTATGATGCCATTATGATGCCCAGTGTTTACAATGTTGCACTAGATGCCCTGGCTTTAATCTTATGCCTCACTGCTCTAAATAGTTAACTTTAATCCCCCAAATTCATCCTTGCTCAGCAGACGATTTCTGAGAAGCATCTTCTTCTTCTTCCCTTTGGCCCTTCCGCCCTGAGACAAAGTGGGGTGCACCACAACCTGAGATTTATACTTCAGCCAATTACTAAAGATAGACAGATAGAGACATAGATAGACAGATAGATAGATTGATAGGTAGATTGATAGATCTATAGATAGAATGCTACTTTTAACAATTTATAGAGATGCGTTAATGTAATGATCATATCCCATTGAGTTATAAGGGTTATTAAATTGCTCGAGGACACGGTGCATGCATTGCATGCTATTTTTCCTTGACTCACCGCCCATTAACTACGCTGATGACAACACAATTTGCTCAGTTGGCAAAACTGTTGCAGACTGTTTGCAAAAATATAAAAATGAAATTCAGCGCTCTGTTTTGTGGTTCCGCAATAACCAAATGCAGGCCAACCCTGGAAAATTCCAATTTCTCCATACCAGTAAGGACAATAATGTGTCATTAACATGCAATGAACTCACAATTGACTCTGAAACTCAGGTTAAACTACTTGGTGTGAACATCGATAAGGACTTAAAGTTCACAGCACATGTCAGTGTTGTAATGCGAAAATGTGCCAGACAACTTAATGTACTAAAAAGACAATCCAGGTTATTGAATACAAAGACTAAGTTATTAATCTATCATGCCTTTATTGAAGCAAACTTCAGTCACTGTCCGCTTGCCTGGACTAACAGAAATCGTACTGATATGAAACGGTTAGAAAATATCAACAAAAGGGCTCTCCGTTTAGTATTTGGTAAAAATTTCTCATATACAGAACTCTTATCAAAGGCAAAGACTTGTAGCCTTGAAGTGAGGTGGAAAAGACAGTTGGTCACAGAGGTCTACAAGGCTCTAAATGGTTTGGCTCCGCCATACATCTGTGATATTTTTAAACAAAAGACCACTGCTTACAATTTCAGAGCCATTAAAATTAGTCAGCCTCGTTTTTATACTCAAGCACATGGTTTTTATTCCCTCAGACATGAAGGAACTCGTTTGTGGAACAGTTTACCACCTCACTGCCAGAACTGTAATGATCTCAATGCTTTTAAACGTGAAATGTGTAAATATATTCTCTAATTTTATTTGCTACTACAAACTGTTGTTTTTAACCTTGTCCCAATTTTAGATAATTGATTTCTTTTACATGTTCTGGTTTTATATGTCATTTTACCTTTTTGTCAAAAGTTTTTATCTTTCCCCGTTTTACATTCTGTTTATTTGTTATTTCTAGTCGGCTGTACAAGTACCTTGTGGACTTATGTTTTTGTTTTCAACCCGACTTTAAATAAATATTTCTTTCTTTCTTTCTTTCTTTCTTTCTTTCTTGTATTGGTCTGAGCCTCTGAGCCAATGTTATTTATGGAATTTGCAGCAAACTGAAGGAGAATCAAATTCCTTTGGTTAAACAAGAACTATTCAAGCATCTCTGAGTGATCTCCACAACTGAATTGAGCCTCAATAAATATTACACCACACATAAAATAAAAGATGTTTCATTTTTGGCAGTAAATGAAATTTTTTTTTCTATCGAAATGCTGATGATTTAACAGAAAGGTGCAGGTTTTTGAAGGCTTTGAGATTGCAAATGGATGTAACATAATCTGCATGTATTTCAGTTACAAACTGACTATCTAAGAATACGGATTTGGCAACTGCCCTGGAGGAGCAAATCAATCTGAATAGTGCTACAATAATGTCTCCGAGAAAAGTTTGGCAAAGACTCGGCAAGACATGCAGTTAACACAGCTATCCTTGCTAAATTGGTGGTTCTGATGAAACTATGACAAGTACAGTTCGAGAAAGTGCAGAATTCAGGAGCACTCCCGAATTCGGGACAAGGGTGTTCCCGAATTTGGGAACTGTTCCCAAATTCGGGAACAAAAGTGTTCCCAAATTCGGGAGTTTCATTTTTAAATGACCCTCGGACGTTGGGTATTGATATCGGATGGATTTTTATTGGCCAGGCTGGTCCTTTGCAAGGTAATTAAGGATTATACCCTGTGAAAAAAAATTCAATGCTGTGGTTTTCTTTACAGAGCAAATCAAACTTTGCAAGTTGACTAATTCTGTCCTAAAATCAAGTTTCCATTGGCTTATTATGAATATCCGAATGTTGTCAGGGTATGAATTTAAATTAATTTATATGACATAATTCACTGTACTGTTGGTACTCACTCTGAAAGTGTGTATATAGAGGTGCCCCTGGATGGTACTGCTTTTTTGGGCTTTTTGGATTAAAAAGTATTTGGTTTTTTGACAATTCTGATTAATTTGGCTTTGTTTTTTGCTACCCCGCACGTTTGGTATCGCTTGAGTACCCCCCCCCCCCACCCCTGGGGCTGGAGAACCTGTCCCTGGTCTGTTCTGCAGCATGTACTCCGCACAGTGTATGTACACAAACTGGTAAACCACTGAGATGGTTAAATATGATTTTGATGCAAAGTTCACCGACTCCACCCCCTTATACAACTTTGGCGATCCGCTATTGTCACTGGCAGCTAAACAGACAGACAAGAAATTTATAAACAATTATGAGACACACATCATAAGCAATTTATAAGACATGTGTTTTTTTAACATAAGAAACCAATTTGGTCAATTAATTCTCTCTTTATTACGGGGAGTCCTCTCAGAGAGCTACAATTTTTGCAGGTTTCACTAATAGTACATATGTGCTTCCTTTGCCCAAGTATTAGCCTTCAACATAATTGACCCTCACCGCACAGTTAATGAAAGAACTTTTAGTGTAAACTTGGTGAAAGAACCATTACTTTTAATAGCCCCTGGCTCAAATCCACCCAGTTGCAGAAAAAATCACAAAATACCCTACAAAAAATAAATGGATTGAAAACATCTGACATAGAAGCGGACCTGATAGAGAAAACAAAACAAACTGAATGAACTGAATTAACCTGTGTGCAAAATGTGAATTTTTTATTTCAGCTTCAATTCAATTTAACTAATGATCTTCACGAAATGAAGCAAGCCAATGATTTGAGAGACAGGCACTTCCAAATTCTAAATGTGTTTTCATCAAATCAGATCACTTATTTGTAGCAATGACTCCTCAGTCTCAGTGTTATAACTTATCATATTGATGGTGACATATAAGTATTGTATTAGCCTACTTCTGATGTCACAACTACTTTGGAGAGCATGCAAATCCAGTCTTAAAAAGTTGAAGAGATTCGATAATTAGTTATAGAAGATACGATGTAGACATGTCAGTAGCCAGGTCAATAACCATGTATAGCTGTAGGTCAATAATCCGGTCAACAGATAGATGGATAAATATATATAGGCCTATACTTGAAAAGCTGGATTGATGCTATAAGATATTATTCCTGTACAGTAAATACCTCTGCTGAAGCAAAATGAACAGTTTTCACTGTTCAGAGTGATGTGTGCTCCTGAATTCGGGAACAGTTCCCGAATTCGGGAGCACTGTTCCCAAATTCGGGAGCGCTCCTGAATTCTGCACTTTCCCGAACTGAGTAACATGATATCTTTCACCTTTCTCTATCTACAGTTATTTTTTTCTCAAATTTATCCTCATGTTGAACTGATGTTATATTTTGTATCAAGGTACTGTGACATGCAACTATTAGCCATCTCAGCAGTGGGCCAGCCATTAAGAGTCTAACATGGTTAAAATGATGCACATTATTATTATGGAATGAATTTATATTGCATTAGCAAGAGCCCTTTACTTTAGCATGTTGTTCACTGCTGTTTGTTCTTTTGTGAATCAGAACACATAGCCTTGCTCTTCTCAACAAGATTTGTGAGCATAAAACCACTTGCAGAGAGGATTCCTGTGTCCTGTGAATTGCATTTCACTTGCTCTCACAAAGACGTATTAGTGCTCCACTAATCTACACTGCTTCTAACAACAACTCTTGACAGAACCATTCTTTGTATTTTGAAAGGATAAAAAGAAAGAAACCGGGGAGTTGCTGCATAAAGGTCACTTGGTCCGTGGCATGTATTTGTGGCCCTGTTTAATGTCTTTTATACATTTAAAGAATAATGTGGCTTCTTTCCCACAAATAATTGAGTTACAAATCCACCAATGATGGGACATTTGCTGCTTCAAAGTCTGAGAATCCCAAAGTGATGGCAAACAATCGATTTTGTCACTTGTAAGCTGAACACTAACACATCCGTGGACACTTTGAACTAAGTGCAGTGGTCCCTGTGTGCAATTTGCCTGTCACTTCACAATTGGCATTACCACTTCTTCTGAGTTAACCAAGGCCTTCCAGTGTGACTGCTGAATTCTGACCATTGACCTCTGTGTCAACCAAAGGTCACATGGAGGTCAACCAGACTGCTTTTTCAGAGTCCCAAGATGCCAATTCATTGTGACCACATCCGCCACGATGTGTGACTAGCTTAGGAAAACAGAAAATTTCCACATGTGTTTGGTAGTCTTAAACTAACCATGCATGAGATGATTGTAGTTAGATGTCCGCTTGACTGATTAGCTACATATTTTTGCTAATAAATACTATTTAATGAAAAGAAGTATTTAGTATTTATCAAGTGGTTAAAATGAAAAAAAAAATTAACAACTGTAATTCTCAATACATTACCAGCATATTAAGTTAATATTTTACTGCACATTACTCACTTCACAAAGACTTATCTTAAAGTTTGACAAATAGAGAGAACCCTTGTCCTTTTTGGAACTTCTTAGCAAATTTTACATCCGGTAAGTTGGTATGAAAACATTTTTGCAATATATTATATTCTAAGATCATTTTTTAATCTGCTCATACAATGTACATGCTGCATTGCTAATTAAGCGCATGCTAATCAAGTGTTTCAGAGGAGCCATCATTCTTGACTAGTCTTAGCCGAATAATCTGCTCTCTTGCTGAGAGCCTCATCAGCCACACGTCATAGGTGACAGCTCGAGTGGTGCTGCTGGATGGCCTTGCTATAGTCTGTTGTTAGTTTAAGCCCGCAAGAGCTGTTCAAATGAAGTGCAGCCAATAAGCGGTGGAGAGTCATCAGGACATATGGTACTTGATGATAATACTGAAGGGCTGCAGTATTGAAGAGGAACCATGCTTAATTATTCCAAAGGCATTCTAGTTATTGTTCTTCTGTTGATTTGAAATTTCTATACATTTGTATCGATAACTTTCAGATGACATTAATGTATAATCAAATGGATCAACAAATAGACCTGTATATATCTGAGAATATATGGAATGTGTAGTTTTTCGCAGGTTTATATAATTTTTGCAGTGTAGTAAGCAAAACGACATTTCTACACACAGTCCTTGTGTATCCTTCGGGATGATGCCACATAATTCAATCCAATGATCCTGTAAATTAGGTTTGGTACAAGCCTTAGTTCTGAGTATTAGCCCCAATCAAATCCATTCAATGGCCAATTAAAGAGCATGCAGGTGCCGTCAGGGGCTTCTTAATGAATCAATTTATCTTGTTGGCACAGTGAAGATTTTCTTGGAAGGAAGCACTGGATTTACAGGAAGACATGTAAGTGTTTTGGCTGCGTGTAGGTATGCTCCCGATTGTGTACACCTTGTATGGAAAATGCTGTTATTAAACGTACAATATTTTGAATAAAAAATAAAACCATTTTTTAAAAAGCGGCATACACATAAAGTAAGAAAGTAAAACAAAAGAGTTAACATGCCTCAAATTGTATTTGGAATTGTACCGTAATAAGAGGCCACTGTTTTGTGAATTTTTTTTTAGGTACCATGGAAAGTGTAGGCCTACTGTACTTGTTTGCTGTCGTGCAAAATTACAATTTTGCAAGATTACAGATGTAATACTGTTAAATTGTGAACTGTTCATAAAGAAATTAGGCTCCAGAACACATATCAGAATTGATTTTTTATTTCAATAATTTCGATGTTTCAGCAATTGCGTAGATAGGGGATTTGGAGCAGGGGGAGAGGAGCATGCAATTCTCTGGTGGAGAAAGGCTTAAAATACAATGTAATAATTGCATATTTCATCAAAACTCCGCCTTTTAAGACACCACTGCTTTCCAATGACAGAGTTTCATGCAATGAGAATCTGTCAAAATGCCACAAGCCCATAGTCCATGCACCACAGTATAATTATAACCCAAAACTAAATACGAAAAAGGATGAATGGACACAAATGCAGAAGCAGGATGCAGAGCCTGTTGCACATGCATTAAATCGGATCAAAGAATTTGGACCGTGAAATAAATAAAATTAAAAAAGAACATGAACTAATGCTTCCTGGCTACGTGTGGGATTGACCACCCGAGAGCTTATTAAGAGATCAGAATGGATGCTGAGAATGACGAGGAGTTTCTCTAAGCCTTATGAAGCCTTCATTGGAGAGTTGGGCGGGTATTCATTTGTTCTGGTCTGAGCCTATGAGTCAATGTTATTTCTGGAGTTTGCTGCAAACTGAAGGAGAATCAAATTGCTTTAGTTAAACAAGCATTATTCAAGCATCACTGGGCATTCTAGACAATTGATTGAGCCAGAGCCTCAATAAATATTACACCACTCACAAAATAAGATGTTTTATTTTCGGCTGCAAAGACATTTTTTCCATCGAAACGCTAATGATTTAACAGAAAGGTGCAGATTTTTGAAGGCTTTGAGATTGCAAATGGATGTAACATAATCTGCATGTATTTCAGTGACAAACTGACCATCTAAGAATACTTATTTGGCAACTGCCCTGGAGGAGCAAATCAATCTGAATAGTGCTACAATAATGTCTTAGAGAAAAGTTTTGCAAAGACTCAGCAAGACATGCAATTAACACAGGTATCCTTGCTAAATTGGTGGTTCTGATGAAACTATGACAAGTAACATGATATCTTTCACCTTTCTCTATCTACAATTATTTTTTTCTCAAATTTATCCTCATGTTGATCTGATGTTATATTTTGTATCAAGGTACTGTGACATGCAACTATTAACCAACTCAGCAGTGGGCCAGCCATTAAGAGTCTAACATGGTTAAAATGATGCACATTATTATTTTGGAATGAATTCATATTGCATTAGCAAGAGCCCTTTACTTTAGCATGTTGTTCACAGCTGTTTATTCTATGGTGAAACAGAACACATAGCCTTGCTCTTCTCAACAAGATTTGTGAGCATAAAACCACTTGCAGAGAGGATTCCTGTGTCCTGTGAATTGCATTTCACTTGTTCTCACAAAGATATATTAGTGCTTCACTAATCTACTGCTCCTAACAACAACTCTTGACAGAACCATTCTTTGTATTTTGAAAAGAGAAAAAGGAAGAGAAAAGAGAGTTGCTGCACCAAAGTCACTTTGACCAAGACATGTATCTCTGGCGTTGTTTGATGTATTTTACACATTTAAAGAATAATGTGGTTTCTTTCCCACAAAATTAATGATTAAGATACAAGTCCACCAATGATGTAACATTTGCTGCTTCACAAAGTCCGAGAACCCCAAAGTGACGGCAAACAATCGATTTTGTCACTTGTAAGCCAAACACAAACACTTCTAATAGCGGGGCAGATTTGTCATGAATAGGGAAGTAATATTGCATTTTTGCATAGAAGCATGAAACTTGGCACACAGTTCAAAAATGTCTTAAAGAAAATATTTAGATAGGGAGCCACGTCAGATTTGACCTGGTTGACCATTTTCCAAAATGGCGGCAAATTTTCTAATTTTCCTGCTTTTTGTGAAGTGCCTATGGTTTGATTATGTGAAAATAGTACTCATTGTTCCTTCTAAAGATCTAATAGATATTATCAATTGATTTCTGAATGGAATTGAGGAATCTTAGGGTGGTCAGGGTCCATTTTGCTAGAACTGTTGAAGAAAATGTAGCATTTTCGCGGTTTCCCGTATTTTCGTGGAATCTCAATTGATTTTTAAACAGATGACATATTTGAATTCCTTGCGAGAAGAGCTTTCAAATGAATGGTAGCATCAATAGTTTCCGTGAATTCTTTGTCAAATCTAAACTAAAAACGAAATTTTCAAAAACAATTTTATTTAAATTTTTCCATTTTCATACAAGATGTTCGAAACCCATTAATGCAGGTACTCATTTGAAAGCTCTTTTTGCAAGGATTTCAAATATGTAATTAATTTTGAGATCTATCAAGAATTAGCGTAACCATGTCATACCCCGAAATCCAGTATGTGAATCAATATTTCTACCAAAATGGATTCCAACAAGCCTAAAAGTAGTCCAGGCTATCAAAAAATGTTACAGTGATCTACTGAATACCTAGAGAAGGAACAAAAAACACTATTTGCATGCATTATATTTGTAGGAACTACACACAAGCAGCAAAATGGAAAAATTGACCGCCATTTTGGAAAATGGCTGCCATTAGACACCTAAGCTAAATCTGAGGTGGCTCCCTCTCCAAATATGTTCATTCAGATGTTTTTTAAGTGTGCACCAAATTTCATGCTTCTATGTATAAATGCACTATTTTTTTACATACCTGCCCCGCTATAAAGACACTTTGAAGTTAAGTGCAGTGGTCCCTGTGTGCAATTTGTCTGTCACTTCACACTTGGCATTAACACTACTTCTGAGTTAACCAAGGCCCTCGAATGTGACTGCTGTATTCTTACCATTGACCTCTGTGTCAACCAAAGGTCACTGGGAGGTCAACCAGTCTGCTTTTTCAGAGTCCCAAGATGCCAATTCATTGTGTCCACATCCGCCACGATGTGTGACTAGCTTAGGAAAATGCAGAAAACTCCCACATGTGTCTGGTTGCCTTAACAAACTATCCATGAGACGGCGTGTTAGGTGTTCACTTGGCTGTACTGTGTAGCTATCTTTTGCAAATAGATACAATCAAATGAAAAGAACTATTTAACATTTATCTAGTGGATAAAATGAATAATATAATGAACCACAATACAGTTAGTGTAACTGAATGCTTGAACTTGGCCTCGATGATTGCAGAAAGTGTGGTCTGAGAGACACTACCTGAATAAATACCAAGAATGGTAGGCGCAATGATAAGATGTTTCACTTAAAGCAAGTTTGAATCCCTCTCATGGGCCCCCATACAACTTGTTTGCGGCAAGTTTGCACAAGTCTGCATCTCACTGATTTCCTTTAAGGGCTATCATGAACCTGCAATGGTGGATCATTACCTCCGTTTATGCTGATGATCACATACCTAATAATGACTTACCCATTAAACCACCATTTAGAGAGGACCTTTTCGAAGGAACACATCTATTTCTTTCATCAGAGTTAAAATAGCATTGTGAGGTCACTAATATTTAAATCAACATATAGACATAACAAACTGAAGTTTTTGTTGCATTTTGAAAACTTCCAATGACTGTTCATCCATGAGTGACTCTTTCTGAGTTTTGGTATTGCTGACAATAAGAGATCAAAATTAACAGAATTATGGTTACATAGCAATTGTTGAGAAAAGAAAAAATGGGTTTAACACACGACCAGATTTTCCAAAGTACAAAGCGATAAATCAACAAATAGACCTATATCAATTTGAGTCAGAAGAAAGTGAAGGTGCGCATACGTGACGCCAGTGTGTTGTGTGTAAAACATGGATGGATCCATATGACGGACTGGCGGGCTCCCTCTATGTGTTCAACAAATTTTGTTTCACTTCATAGAAATGATTGCTTTGTTGAACAACGACAAGGAACCAATGGATGGAGTTATAAAATGTTTATTGTAAATCTATATTGAATATATAATGGAATGGAATCAAATGTGGAAATGCAAGAAATGTATGACAATAAAAGGAAATTGATAACAAGGGTAAAATTAGAGTCATAGTACATAGGAAGTTCTACAATAGAAAATAAATCATAGTGAATGTGTATTTTTTCGAAGGTTTACACTATTTTTACAGTGTAGTAAGCAAAACGACATTCTAACACAGTCCCGGACGATGCCACATAATTCAATCCAATGATCCTGTAAATTAGGTTCGGCACAAGCCTTAGTGCTGAGTATTAGGCCCAATCCAAGCCGTACCATGGCCCATTTAAGAGCGTGCAGGTGCCATCAGGGGCTTCTTAATGAATCAATTTTATCTTGTTGGCACAGAGAAGATTTTCTCCGAAGGAAGCACAGGATTACAGGAAGACATGAAGGTGTCAGCTGCATGTAGGTATGCTCCTGATTGTGTATATATTGTGCAGAAAATGCTGTCACTTTTGCATAATATTTTGAATTTAAAAAATAAAATAAAAACATTTTTAATAACGCAGCATATACATAAAATAAGAAAGTAAAACAAAAAGCTAACATGCCTCAAATTATATTTTTGATTGTACCTTTATTGTTTGCTGTCGTTCAAAATTGACATTTTTTGAAGATGACGGATGTACAATGTAACACTGTTAAATTGTGCACTGTTCATAAAGAAATTAGACTCCAGAACACATATCAGATTTGATTGTTTTAATTCAGTAATTTCAAAGTTTTCAGCAATTGCGTAGCTAGGGGGTTTGGAGCAGGGGGAGAGGAGCATGTAATTCTTTGGTGGAGGAAGACTTAAAATACAATGTATCAATTGCATATTTCGTCAAAACTTCGCCTGTTAAGACACCACTGCTTTTCAATGACAATGTTTCATGCAATGAATTTCTATCAAAATGCCACAGGCCTCAAAGTCCATTCACAACAGTATAACAATAACCAAAAAAAGATTACCCGAGATGATAAATGGATGCAATTTAAAAACAGAAGCAGGATGCAGAGCCTGTTGCACACAGGCATTGAATCGGATCAAAGAGTTTGGACCGTGAAATAAATAAAATTGAAAAAGAACATGAACTAATGCTGCCTGGCTACGTGTGGGATTGACAAGCTGAGGGCTTAATAACAGATCAGAGTGGATGCTTAAAATGACAAGGAGCCTTTCTAAGCCTCATGAAGCCTTCGTTGGAGAGTTGGGTGGGTATTCATTTGTTCTGATCAGATCCTCTGAGCCAATATTATTTCTGGAATTAGAAGCAAACTGAAGGAGAATCAAATTGCTTTGGTTAAACAAGCATTATTCAAGGATCGCTGAGTGATCTAGACAATTGAATTGAGCCTAAATAAATATTACACCATGCACAAAATCTAATATGTTTTATTTTTGCAGCAAATGGGATGTTCCCCCATCTGATATAAGTGTTGCAAAGACTTAGCAAGACGTGCAAGTAATAAAGGTAGCGTTGTTAAACTGGTATTTCTGATTAAACTATGACAAGCAATAACCTGTATTTGACCTTTTGCTGTCAACAATGAAGTTTTAACCTCATTCTGTTCTGATATTATTTCGTATCAAAGTAATGAAGTCAGGTGAGATCAGAATGCCCCCGCCGGGGAAATGTCTCAGTGATTTTGCTTTTGCTGTATCAAAGTGGGAGAACCCAAAATTGACGGCTAAATAATTGATTTCTCGTCTGTAAGCCAAACACATACACTTCCGAGGAAACAACTTCTGAGTCTAAAACCAAAGCCTTATAGTTTGACCGATGTACTCTTGACTTTTGACCTCTGTGTCAACCGAAGGTCATCAGGGGTCAGTCTGTCACCTCTCTAGGTGCCAATTCATTGTGTCCACATCCGCTATGGCGTGTGACATGCTTAGGAAAACATGGGAAATTTCTAGTGTCTAGTAGTGCTACATTTAATTGATATTTTGCCTAAGACTGTTTTTGGAACATTTGACCGTGCTGTTGCTGCCTTTGGTGTTGCGAATAATTTCGAATGAAAAGAAGAATTGAAAAACAACAAATTAAAAAAAGCACAGAAATAATAATTTTAGTTGTGTTCACTGGAAATCTTGCAGCAAATGTTCCCCTTACACATAAAGAAACTTGATCATGGTTAAGTAAAAAAAAAAGGGCGCTTCTCTTGGAAAGAACAATTTTGCTTTTATCATAAGTGCAACATCAAATATATCTTCAGAAATTTTTATTTGTTTGTGCTCATTCAATGCACATGCTACATTTATGCATGCTGACAAAGTGTATGGGAAAGGCATCACTCTTGATTAGGTTGAGCCTAATAATCTCCACACTTGCAATGCACCTCATCAGACACACATCATTAGTGACAGCAAGAGTGATGCTGTTGGGCAGTCTGGCTTTATTCGGTTGTAAGTTTAAGCCAGCAAGAGACGTGCGATTGAAGTGTCATCAGTGAGTGAACAACCATTGGGGCATCCATCATTTGATGATTGTATTGAAGGGCTGCAGAATTGATGAAGAGTCATGATTTTGTCTTCTAAAGTCCTACTGGTTATTGCTCCTCCGTTTGTTTACAAAATTCTTATATTTTACTAATTTTTTTGTCGTACAGAAGCATCTGCTTTTATCCTTGTATATCTTGTATATCTTATGATTGACTGAATACGACGTTAAATAAAATTTTACCTACCTACCTACTAATGACTTTCAGATGACAGAAATCATGACTTTAATTTTGACATTAATATGATTGTCAACCATGTATTTCGCTAGAATTCACTTTATACATGTAACATCATGCTAAATTATCGATAGATCACTGCAAACATTAACCAAACTCTTGCACGTTGTACTATAATATTTCTAGTTGGGCTCTTGGCTCATTTCCTGACTGACATGTCCCTATTGACTTACTGACCTTACTTATTTCTGACGTAGGGCATGCGACAGGAGCGTCAGTTCCATTTGAAAGTGGTGGGGCAAATAGTGATCACACCTCCGTGGAAGATGTTAGGAAAAATTACAGTTTTTAAATTCAGAAACATGTTTACTTCGGCAAAAAAAGTGGTGGGGTATCCGCCCCGACAGCCCCATAGGAACTGACGTCACTGGCATGTGACCCTCCTGTTCTGCTGGGGAAGAAAACAGGAAATAACAAGATATATCTCCGCGGAAACCCAAGTATATCATGAAAACATGTCAGGTTCAACAAATTATTATAATAACTATAAATATCATATAGAGGACATTAGAGGTCTTGAGGCTCACCTCATCCTCTGTTTCAGTTGTCTTAGAGACTCACAACATAAACTTAAAAGCAATTTAGGAGCAATGATAATATTTTTTTACTTAAAGTAAACTGAATCCCTCTCATGGGCCACCTATCACCAGTCAAGTCTGCGCAACAAGTTTGTGGCAAGTTCATACAAGTTTTCATCTAAATGATTTCCCTCATGGGCTATCATGGACCCTCCAATGGTGGATCATTACCTCCGTTAATGCTGATGATCTCATCCCTAATGTTTTCTTTAAGCAGCATTTAGAAAGGGCCAATGAGAAGGTACTCAACATCCTAGTTTTGCATCAGCATCAAATGGCATCATGATGACATCAACAACCAGACATCACAAAGTGAAGTTACACACATTGATTATATTTTGAAGACTTCCAATGACACCCATGAATGCTCATCCGTTAATTACTCTTCTTGATATTTGGTGTTGTTGATAATGAGATACGAAGTCTAACACTAAGTAGCAGTCCGTAATTTTCCAAAAAGAAAAATAGGACAAAGTTGATACCAAATAAAGCGCCAAGTAAAACATTTTGTAATGCAAAAACTAGTGTATTAACAAATACGCCTTTATGTGCGTTAATTTTCAAATATAATTAATATAAAAAAATATTCCTAAAGATAAAATTACATTCACAGTGTAGTATGGAAATTGCAAAATGACATTCTAACACAGTTTTTCTGCATCCCCTGGGACGTTTCTACTTAATATAATCTTAAAGAATCAATTTATCTTGTTGGCACAGTGAAGATTTTCTTGGAAGGAAGCACTAGATTATAGGAAGACATGAAAGTCTTTTGGCTGCATGTGGGTGTGGTCCTGATTGTGTATAGATTGCAAAAATCTGGAATTGAACTTCAACAAATGTTACACTGCACGTTTTGGACAGAAAATGATAATTTTCTCTTGACATCAAAATTCGAAAGAATAAAGAATGGTGTGGGGTTTTGAGGACTTTGAAATTGCAAATACATCTTTCATTTTCTGCATGTATTCGACACTGGCTATTTTAAAGATACTGATATGTCCATTGCCCTGGAGGATCAATGATGTCAGCCCGAAAAGTGCTCCTAGAGATGTCTATCAGAAAAGTGACACAAATGACACGGCAAGACATGCAAGCAATGCAGGTGATCTTGGTTATGCATTATTCTGACTGATAGGAGTTTTTAGAAGAGATGATGTAAAATTAGGACTCTAGTCACATAGAGTAATAATGCAACCCTTCTTCGTTGAAGGATGAGTGCCCAAAGATGCATTTATCTTGCCATTAAGGGTACTCAGAAATACTAAGGCTACCTAACCCCGTTATAGTTGTTGTCACCATACAATGTGTAATCCTAATTCCCTCACTGAATCTTGCATGAATTGAGCTTCCTAGTAGGAAGTTCCTACATTGTAATGATAGAGGCCTGCTAAAATTTTGTGTTATTGATTAGGGCTTTAAATCCAACATTCATGCTCTTGGAAACTTGGTGGGCTAATAGGAACAGGAGGAGGTCACATCATAACAATGAGGCGAAGGATGATTGTAACTGCAGTCTGACAGAAGTCCCGATTACTCAGTCAGGGTGGGAATCAAACATGGGACCCTGCGACAGGCAGCCAAGTTTGCACCCAATTGAGCAAACCCCACCTTTTGTCACTATTACATTTGTTATATACTTCCATTACGTTCTTGGTTGATGCCACCTTATGGTAGGTATACATCATAAAATACCGTGTTAAGTACTATTTCTAAAAAATGCAATCTGAAGAGATTTTTGATAAAGAAGTATCAAGCAATTGCCTAGCCATGCCTTCACAGTGCACACTTGCCCCTGGAATAACCAGACATTTCTAATACAACGTGTCCTGTTCTCTTAAACGTTAATGAGTCCTTTAAAAAAAAGTATTTTATCTGTCCTCTTTCATCTACATGTCTTGATACCATTACCCTTTTTTATATCATTCGTTTTGTTCACTCTGACACATAATTATACATGATGTCTTCTCACTGAGGAGTCTATTCTGCACTTGTGGTGCATTTTCTGGGAAATACAGGAGCCTCAGTCTAGTGGGCTTTGATGTAATATCAGGAGACCCTAAAAGCTTTGTAACTCTAGCCCTAAAATGTGTCTCTCTCTTTCTCTGTATCCCGAAGCTGCGACATCAAACAGCTTTTGGTTCACCAACACTCATTGTTACAACAATACTGTGATCTGTCTAATATTAGTTTCAGTTATGAATGATTGTTTGCAATGTCTTTGTCGTATAATTGCTTTACCAATGATCAGATGTTCATCAATGCACATTAAACATTGTATTTTTTGTGGTGAGATTGGCACACCTGGGGAAGTAATCAATTTGTAGAAAATGTAATATTTTCTTTCTTTGGTAAAATCTGCTTCATAGAACACAGCCTTGGGCTTTTCATCACCTCATTTTCACTGCATACCCATAAAATATCTGCCAATGTGTGTGCCTTCACAACACAAGTGACATTTATGTGATAGCAAGCCACTTTCTAGTTGAAAATATAAACCGCAGCCAACACTGCAGGAATTATTCCTCAGTCGAGGTAGGCTAAAGTAGTGTTCAGGTCAAAGCAAGAGGGCTTATAAAACACATAGGCCTTATGCCAGTTGTAGTTTATTGATAAGATTCTAATTCAACAGTAATCTACAAACCCTACACCTCATCTATGCTGAAAAAAAAGCTACAATGGAAAAGTATGCAATTCGCTGCCATACTTTATTGGCGATAACATCTGCGTAACACACTGTCAGTTTGATGCAGTTTCTTTATATTTCAATTTGTGGACAGCTTTGTATCTTTCTTTGGTAAAAAAAACTGCCTTGGGATTTTCCACACCTCATTTTCACTTCTTACACATACAGTATCTGCCAATGTGTCTGCCTTTACAACACCAGTGACATTTATGTGATAGCAGGCCACTTTCTTGCCGAAAATATTGACCGCACCAACACTACAGGAAGTATTCCCCATCCAAGGTGGGCTAAAGTAGTGTTGAGGTCAATGCAAGAAGTCTCATAAAACACTGGTCATGACAATCAATGAGTCTAAATCAAGTCGGTAACATCGAAGAGAGGATATTTTAGCTGATTGCCCCTTGAACTGAAGCATGCACTTGTCAAACCACTTTTGAAGAAAGAGGGTCTTGAACTGATCAAAAAGAATTATCGGCCAGTCTCAAACCTTTCTTTTCTAAGTAAAATCATTGAAAGTGCTGTAATCAAACAGTACGTTGAACACCTCACTCAGAACAATCTTGAGGATGAAAAACAATCAGCCTACAAGCAATTTCATAGCACAGAAACCCTCTTAACAAAAATCCATAATGATATTATGCTTAATCTGAGCAACGGTGAGGTGACAATGCTAGTATTGTTAGACTTGTCTGCTGCTTTCGACACAATTGACCATGGAATCTTGCTAGAAAGACTGCGCAACAGGTATGGTGTGCACAGTGCAGCCTTGAGATGGTTCAAATCTTACATTTCTGAAAGATCACAGTCTGTGATAATAAATGACAAAACATCAAGCAAACTTCCACTCAATTTTTGGGTTCCTCAAGGTTCCAAACTTGGACCAATCCTATTTAACTCCTATGTTGTCCCAGTCAGTGAAGTAGCACGAAAAAATCAAGTTCATGATCAGAAGTATGCTGATGATGAGCAACTTATCCTGTCATTTAAACCAACCTTTTTGGGTGAACAACATGCAAAAGAGAAAATGGAAAATTGCATTGCTGAAATCCGAAATTTCTTGCATGATAACAAGCTTTGCAATAATGGAGATAAAACTGAACTTCTGTTGATTGGAGCGCCAAACCAATTGAAGAAACTTCAAATGACATCTATGAATGTAGACAATGTTGAAATCAAGACTGCCAACTATGTCCGCAACTTAGGTGTGCTCTTTGACAAAAATATGACCATGGAGAAGCAGATCAACAAAATGTGTCGTAACGCATATTTCAATTTGAGAAACTTATCGAAACTCCGAAAAAACCTTGAAAAGGAAATAGTTAAAACTGCTGTCAATGCACTTGTCACACCTCATTTGGACTATGGAAATGGGCTGTTGTACGGCACTGCCACCCGATTGTTAAATAAACTTCAGGTTGCACAAAACTCAGCAGTTCGATTAATTGAGAGATTGAAAAAACTTGACAGTGTCAGCCACAGTAGGAAACAACTGCACTGGTTACCAATCACAGCAAGAATTCAATTCAAATTGATGATGACTACATGGAAGGCAATCAACAATCAGGCGCCTCCATACATCCAAAATCTTCTGCAAGTCAAATCACAACAGAAACATAACCTGAGAAGCAACCACAAGCTGCTGTTAGCAGAACCTGCTCCATGCAACAAAAATAAGTTTGAGGATTGGGCATTTTCCTATGCAGCACCAAAACTCTGGAACAGTTTGCCTGAAGAAGTTAGAACTACAAAAACCTTGGAAAGTTTTAAGAAGAATCTAAAAACCCATTTGTTTCAGAATTCCTATAAGTGATTTGATCTGAAAAAGCGCTGATGAGCAGTTTACTGAAATTAGCGCTATATAAATCCATATTATTATTATTATTATTATTATATTAATAAGACGTAAAAAGGTAAAAAAATATTATAATATTATCAATCAATGCACTCTTAAATCAGAGAACGGAAAATAACGAAAGATAAAAAAAAATCAAAATTCAACCGTTGCATACATACATATTGATCTACGTTGAAGAAACCATTGTTATATGAGAAATTGATGTACAAAATTAATGTACGGACTCATTGATCGATGGACAATATTGGACATGGAGAGACAAATTGAAACAAGAACAAAAATAAACCAAAAGGAAATCTTAAAATGGTATACCTGTATGATATAACCTTTTCTGTATACTTACATTTTATCATATAGCAGCGTATTTCACCACTTGAGTATCTAAACGGTGTGCTATTCTGGTATGTTTGTTTTGTGGTGTTTTTATGGCCATGTTGCCTATATGCATTCCTGCAAGGTCTAACAGTCAGAGGTGTAAAACTGCCACACTGAATATATTTGCAACACAATGAACTTCCTGCTTCAAACGGCTTGTTTGGCTTTTGTGTAGATGTGTACAATCAACCACCTAAGGCTGTGTTTGCAAAGGCATTTTGAGCTTGTAAGGATAAAGATGAACAACTTGAAACAGATTCCAGAATAACACAATATTTTCAATCATAAGTCAAAAGCGGTTACCTCCGAAGAAACATTAATGTATCCATGTTGGATTGGAGAGGAAACATTTGGAAGGTTACCGTCATGAAACCAACCAGTTTTTTAACAAAATTTTGGCCTAGTTCAAAAATAATGAAGCCAAAGTGTGACATGACCATCAAAATTTTAAAATGTTTATATGTATCAAATGACCACATAATATTGTGACAAACATATCTAAGTTCTAGAAACTATATTTACCATTTTGCTGTGGTTTGTGGAAATAACTGATAAAAGCGGAATATTACCAAATTTTATTATTTTTATTTCTATGGCAGTAAAAGAAAAGTAGACTAAATGGTAACTTATCTTCAAATTAAATATAATTTTTTTGTTGGATGACAAAACTCATGTACTCCTTAAGTCTCCATGGCACTTTTCATCCAAATTTCGCTAAATATTTTATGAGGAAAACATTATTTTTCGAATTTTGTTAAAATATTTTTTTTTTAAACTTACTTATTTTCTCCTCAGATGTACAAATTTTCTTCTAAAATGATTTCACCTGTCCTGTGTTATGCGTCTGTATGTGGGCTTCGAATTGGTACCAAATAAGTGCCACCAAAGTGGATACCAACAGAGCAAATGATGATAGAAGAGTGTTTTTTAGCCTAATTTTCCAGATAAAAAGCCAATTTTGGGTAGTGCTGTGACACAAAAGTCAAAAAAGTGTCCTGGTTTTGACCAAAATCGATTTTATATGCATTATCAATAACAACTGGATGAAGCGTAAGAGTAATTACAAAGTTAAAGTGAAATTTGTGTTAGTTATTGCCTTTTTCAACAAATTGGCCTCAAATTTTGAGGAAAGCTTTACAATGAGCAAAATTTTGATAAAGAAACATTGAAACATACTCCAACTACTGAAATATTGTGTTGATTATCACTACAAGTAATACTAGAATGATTTGCGTTACTCCTTGCAGGAAAACCAAGAAAATATGACCAATATTTTCCACAGCGTTACGCTTGCGACAAAGCCCCTTTTAAGAAATCTTTGTATTTTACCACCAGAAACCAGCTGCAGACCTGGATTACTTGATTGTTTCTCAAAACTACACAGATTTTGCAACATTACAAGCCAAACCAGATTTAAAACGGAGCTTTTATTGCTCTTTGGCACTACAAAGTATTCTGAGCGTTACGCTTGCGACGGATTCACCTACCCTGCTATTCATTGGAATTTTTTAGTGAACTAAATTTTCCACAACCATACGAAGCTCCAAAACGGATAAGCAGATATAAGACTAGGTCTCAAGGGCAAAAAGATTCAACTGACACATGTCAAAGGGACACTAGAGCATCCCAGATCAGTAAGAGTCAAATTTGACTAAATTTTTGGAAGTCAACCTTTGAATCAAAATAGCTCAATAATGTCAACACAGGCAAATATAAATACTTTATTTGATGGATTTATGAAGCCTGAGGATATAGAGATTCCAAAAAGTGTTGAGAAATTGCCTTAGAATACGTCAAAATTTGTAGAACTGAAAGAATTCAAGAGGTCAAAAATGCTATGTCACGTTTTATTTGTCAAAAAATGCTATTTTTTCGATGTAATTCAACTCTATCTCAATGACTATGTGACAGAATGTCATGAAATTTTCAGGAAAGTTGCACAAGAATGTAATTAAAGCAATGGTGTATCATGAAGTTGTCACATAGAGCCAATCTCATATTTTGAGACCCCTACAGAAAATATGCTGCGTGGCTTCATTATTTTTGAAATAGGCCAATTGTTCACCTAATAAATATTATTTTTTCACCATCAGTCCATATTAGCAGGGCAGATTTGTCATGAATAGGGAAGTAATATTGTATTTATACATAGGTGCATGAAACTTGGCACACATTTAAAAAACATCTTAAAGAATATACTTAGATAGGGAGCCACTTCAGATTTGACCTGGTTGACCCATGGCAGCCATTTTCAAAAATGGCAGCTAATTTTTTTCATTTTCCTGCTTTCTGTGAAGTGTCTATAGTTTGACTGTATGAAAACAGTGCTAATTATTCCTTCTACAGATTTAAAAAACATTTTCAATTGATTTGTGAATTGAACTAAGGAATTTTAGGGTGGTCATGTTCCATTTTGTCAGAACTGTTGAAAAAAATGCAGCATTTTCTTCTTTACACTACATAATGACCAGGCACCACATCAATAATTTTATTTTGTTTTTTCTTGCTTCACATCTTTGTGTGTCATAAAATATCCTTGGTGAATTTGGCAAAGAAAAAGACAAATGATTGATGTTGTAAACTTTTTGACACCAAGACAATACACAATTATAAGTTCATGTTGAGAAAATTGGACTTTTATATTCATCATATTTTTATTCCATTGAAGACCAACACAATGTCAAGACAGTATAAGAATCAATTCCCCATGACGATGACAGATTACCCGGCCCTTTTTCATACATAGTTTCTGACATTGCAAACTTTTGTTGAATCTCATGGTCATGGCACGGTGTAGTAGATGAAATATCAAATCTTTTGCTAGGAATGTCATAACTTTCACACGAGTACTGGATTGTGTCAGCGCTTAAAGCGAGTTATTCTAAGGTGGTTAAGTAATATTACTGATATTGTGTCGATGCTAAACATGAGTTAGGTAAGTGGTTTTAATCAATTTATATCATAACATGACCAAATGTTTTTGACAGTATCTCAGAAGAAATTTACAGGAGCAGGAGTTAATCAATTCATGATAACCCATATTAAGTTGCATACAATGTGGGGATACAGAAAATGATTGTACTGTCATGGTTGATAAGCGATCACATTGTTGTTGAAGAATTGCCCACATAGGTCAAGAAATAAATTTTACTTATCACTCCTTCTCTTTTCTTTCCGCAAAACGCAGCAAAACTGACTTGAAAATGCAAAGAAAAATTGTTAGCAAAAACATTAACAATTGTTCAGTTTGCAAATATGAAATGCGTAATATAAAGTACTTGCCATTTTATTTATGCCAATTTAGGGCGTGGGTTCGAATCCCACCCTGGAACTCAATTTAGTCCGAGCCCATGGGACATTAAATGGAGGCGGGTTGTATCCAGTGTTCTATGCTGGGGCAACTGAAAGACCCTGGGCATCCCTGAATTAATAGGGTATGTACCAGACTCACAGTCTTCTCATCTCATCATCATACGGCGATCGCCTGCCTCGATATAGCCCACTTAGGTGCTGCTGAGGCGTAAAACACAAAACAAACAAACAAAATTAATGCAAATTTGTTTGTATCAGGTTACATTCTTGACAACCTAGCTTTTGGTAATATTCTTTCTTATTTACTAAATAGACAATCTTGTCAACTAAGAATCTAAGACTACAGACAGCTCAACTCCGAAAACAAAATGCTGATGCAGTTAGTATCCCCAAGTGACAGCGCAATAATCAATATGCTTACGAAAGCCAAAAGCAAACACTTTGAGAGACACCTTGATCTAAATGAAGTGGCCCCTGAGCAAAAGTGCCCGTCATTTCAGAGCTGACTTAAAATCTTGGATGATTATGTCTTTGTTAATTAAAGACTTGCCAATGTGATTGCTGTTCTGTGATTTTAACCTTTGACTTCTGTGAATGCCTGAATGTCATGACCAGTGACAATCGAATTGGGGAGCATGTGAGGCATATGTCTCTCCTACTTGAATGGAAATGTGGTCCCAAGGTGTCCTCTTTCCATATGAAAATTATTCCCTAACGTACAGCATACCGTTAGTACAGCAAGTACCGTTCAAGAAAATTGCAAGCCCCCAGTGCCCTTTGCTTGTGCCACTGGTCTTGAATGTCACCCTGGAGTCATGTTTCTCATGCAGGTTATTGAGATTCTCTTACAAAATTAATTAATGTAGTTTCTAAAATTGCTCACTTTGTGAAGTTATATGGTGTAACTGAAGTTCAGTGGTACCAGCATTGTAAGACACCCTGTTGTATTTTTAGTGCATTTTGCACCCTAACGAGGGACCGCACCCTCAAAAGAGACAGCCCTGGACTGCATAAATGTAGCCACACAGCTCATCCTCTTAACTACTCAGCCATGCGCTGCCATACAAAAGGATGTAGTTTTAAGCAGACCAAAAACAAAAGTAACGCATGATTATAAAAAGCAGATTCTACTCTCTGAAGAACAGAATATAACATTGCGAAAAATACAAGGAAAGTGGGCGAGAATTATTTTCTGACAAAAATTGTTATTTTGTATGTATTTACAGTCTGGCACATACAGGATCTGCAAAACATTACAGTCTCTATAATTGCATTGTTTATGCACAGATATCTTTTTTGTCTGTTTATATAATCGCAAGACCATGCAGATATGAATCCCTGTGGACTGAAACATCGGATTCTTTCCTAATGCTATTGTCAGTCGTACGTCTCCGAACACTTTTTGCATCATATTACCATACCGATCATGGAATACATTTCAGCAATGTAAATGTACCATTTTTCTTTGCAATTCTTTCATTGTTTTGTATCCTAAGATGTTTCCATATTTCAGCAGACAGATAGCTGGTGCTTGGATTATTCTATTGTGCGTATATTACATTATAATAGTCCATTGCAAGTAGAGGAGTGGTATAGTAGTTGTGAGCAGTTTTGGAATCTGACATTGAATATATAGTGAATCATCTTGAAAGTCACTGGTTAGAGTTGACAATGTTATGAAGCAGTTAGTAAACAGGCTACCTGTAGCTTGGTTACACCAAATGTTAGTCATTCCTATCTAATGTGACATACCAACACAAAGTGGCTGGAAACCAATTTCCCATTACATTTACATCCCTGAGCCATACTAATCATACAATGCCATGACTTAAATACTAGAAAATGACCTTGGCTATTTGGAACAGGAATAATTATAGTATGGGATTATTGGTGAATCCCTTGGTTGCACAAATTGCATGACATGCAGCATCCAGTTGGCGATCTTTTCACAATTAACTTGTGACATGCTATGAATCACTGTTCAGCATTGCACACTGTATCATACTCAGCATAGAAGTGGTATGTTTGCAGCTGAATTGAAGAGATGTGCTTCAGGATTGCAGTTAGTCAAAAAGAAATCAACATCAGTACCCAAGAATTACTTGACTTATGTTGAGCTGCACTTTCCTTTTGGGTGACCACCTTATGATGATGAGATGAGAACAATGTGAGTCTGGCACATACCCTATGTTCAGGGATGTCTAGGGTCTTTCAGTTGCCCAAGCATAGAATACTGGATCGAGTGAGTGTGAGTGAGTTTGTGTTTTACGCCCCATCAGCACCAGTGTGGGCTATTTAGAGGCAAAGAATACTGGATCGAATACGCCCCATTTAATGCCCAATGGTCTCTGACTAAAGGGAGCTCCCAGGGAGAGATTTGAAGCCACGCCCTCAGGGTCGGTGGTGGAGCGTTCTTAAGCATTAGGCCACTGGGGAAGTCAGATTAGTTTACAATGCATTAATATAATATTGGTATATTCTTCAGAATGAGGTTTTTCAAATATATATTGTGCAATGTGCAACATTGAAATATTGTATGTCTTTGGGAATATTTGACAAAGAGCCCCTGGGAATGTTGTCCCCTTTTAATTATTAAGAAAAATTACAACATCATCCTCCTGTCAATATTTGAATTCAAATTATTGCCGACAGTTTGAAAGTACCAATTTCAATAAAAATTTTCAGGACCTTAGATCTTACGCGTGATTGAGGAATCCTATTGCCAGACTTGCCCACATAAACTCTGAATTTATGTGGCAGATTTCTGTAGTCAGCCATTTACTTCTGAATCTATGAACCAATTCCAAAAGTGACAGTGTGATTTAATTGATTACCTTACAAAAAGTTCCCTCAGTTGTGCAACTTGTGCCGGTTAACCACTGAGTTGTAGATCCATCTATTCTGGCTGGACACAACGGAATTTCCCTGTGCAGCACTATTGCAGTAACTTTGTACACAGTCTTCCATGCCATAGAGATATTATGGGCATTAATCAGAGGGAGAAAGATAAATAGCTCCAGGACATTTACAGGGGTCTGGTACCTGTATAGCTATTTCCTATAGCATACTGCTACTTTGAATGCACATACATAGGGAATTGTAGTAAATGAAAAAAGAGATTAAAAATATTTTAAGAAATTGAGACTAGTTACAAAAGGTGGTTTAAGAATCAAAATTTCATTGATAAAAATAGCGACAAGAATGCTATGCTTTGATTACAAAGAGTTAGGCTTGCACTGTTGTCTAAGCAATGAAGTCTGGCTCAGAGAATATTTGCAAAACATTACAGCCTCCGTAATTGCATTGTGCAAGTGTAGATATCTTTCTTTTTGTCTGTATATCGTCAGAGTGTGCTGATATGAATCCCTGTGGACTGAAACATATTTTCGTAGATTCGTTCCTAATGCTATAGTGTGCTGTATGTCTCAGAATATTTTTGGCATCAAATTGTCATGGCGGTCATGGAATACATCTCAGCACATATATGCCAGGTCTTTATGGATGGCCCCAGTGTACTTAGTCTTGTCTGTTCTTCATCCGATAAATGTCCATAGTGACACTTTAGCATTCTTCTATTCCCTGTGAAGAAATAGCCCCAAAAAGGTTGTGCCCAAAAATTGAGTCACTAAAAGTTAACACTTGCAGATCCAGATACGACAGTCTAGGGGGGGGGCCAGACATATTTCGACATTCGCCGGTCCGCGATAAGACAATTATTCTTCAACATGCCACTATTTATCTTGGTGGCCTAAGTGGGGCCTGGCCCCCCGAGATCCGCAATTGGTTAACCTGCATAACAGTATGAGATGATCATACAGAATGGATTGCTTTTAAATCAGCGTGATCCTCGAAAAGTGTCACAATAAGATAATGATTTTTCAACTGCCCTCAAGAATGGATAATACCATTCTGAAATGCGCTGGGATAACTGTCTTTCAGAAAAGGGTTGCAGAAGACTTGGTAAGACATGCAAGAAATACAAAGGTAATCTGGCATATTAATTATTCTCACAAATATGGGTTTTTACAAAATAAAACACTGTAAATTTAGTACTCATGTCACATTGATAGATAATACAACCCTTCACCACAAAGATGCACTTATAGTTGTTGTTGGTATACAATGCAGGTATAATAGGCCTGCGTATAATTTATGTTACTCTCAGATTGATGGATGATGGTGGCTTTGCATCAAGCATTTATGCATTTGGTAGGCTAATCAGGACAGGAGAAGAACATGCACAACAATGAAGTGAAGAATATATATATATATTTCCATTCAGTATTTATTCCCTTTCATCTATTCACACAGTAATATGTTTACCTTCATGATATCATTTATTTTTATCTTTTTGTTTCGTCTAACACATAATTGTACACAATGTCTACTGAAGAATCTATTCTGCACTTGCATTGTATTTTCTGAGAAATACAGGAGCCGCAGCCTCTAGTGGGCTTTCATGTAATATCAGGAGACCCTAAAAGCTTTGTAACTCTAGCCCTAAAATGTGTCTCTCTCTTTCTTTGTATCTTGTAGCTTGGAAATCAAACGGCCGTTGGTTTACCAACACCCGTTATTACAACAATACTATGGTATCTTCTATTGTTTCAGTTGTGAATGATTGTTAGCATTGTCTTTGTCATGTGATAGCTTTACCAACATCCAGATGTTCAGCAGTGCACATTATACATTGTATTTTGTTCAGATGAGATCGGTACAGCTGGCAAAGTATGGGTGACATTTGAGTTCATGGTATGATTCCACTGATTGCCATTTTTGTTAAATTCACACATTATATGCTTATTACTGTTTAACTTGGTATGTCACTGTTTTCGTTGTTCTCTATATATATGCACACGTCCAACATATTCCTCATTATATTCCTGATGATGGTCTAATAATAAAGACCGAATATTGAAGAAAAAAAAAAAGTTTTCGAAATCATTCACTATTATATATATTGTTAGTGATTAAATTCAACTATATATTCTGAAAATACCAGAATTTCATGAAATATATAGAAAAATTAGTCTATTTATTTTATAAGCTCCGTGCTGTCCATCGCTAGACCTGTATTGGCTAGATCACCTAGACTTATGCTTATGTTGGACAACAGTTTCAAGTCATACAACTTAATACAGGGACCACTTAATAATAATGAATCCCTTATATACACAATACATTCAGCTCAATATCAGTGAAACCTCTACAATACAAGACAAAGCAGTGTTTGTATTAAACAATGTTAAGTTATTAAGATAGATATTTATTTCTCTTGTTGCAAAAGGACATGCGTTTACATGATAATAACAAAGGTGATTATTTACAAATTACAAATAACAATAACATCAGACCCGAAAGAGTTGGGAAACTATTTAAAATTGCACCTGACTTAAAAGTTTATAATATAATACAAAAAGTTAATATACAGCAATGGCTTGACAAAAATCAAAAATGTATTGATCTAGAAAATATTAGTGAAAATATCTAATGAAACGAAGCAATAGAAAAGAAGTTGACTTTTCAGTAATTGAAGTGTTTAGACATTGAGCAGCTTGAGAAAACAACCATTAATTTTGCAAAACAATTCATACACAGCCATAACAGTGATGCAAGGGATGTGTAACAGGCAAAAATATAGATGATAAGGAGGAAATGAGATGGCTGTAGCCTCAAGAGTTTGTTTATTTCCCCTGTAATGTGACACTAAATGTTCAACTTGAGAGAACATGCAATATATAAAACATAGGAAATGTTTATAACATATACAGATTGCAAGCATCATGTTGAATAAATTCATTGCTGACAGTTATCGTTCTTATATATCACACAAATTCCCCAACACAAAAATATATTTCATCCTCAGAGAGTAATTTACAAATTCTACACCTCTATCTAGCTCTATGAAATATAGCTACAATATGAACAAGGCTATTGGTCGCATATCTCATTTGGCAATAACATCTGTGTAATACCCTGTTACTTTGAAGCAGTTTCTTTAGATCTCAATTTGAAACTCTTATATTTCTTTGGTAAAAAATGCCTCACAGAACATAGCCTTGGGCTTTTCCACACCTCATTTTCACTTCATACCCATACAATATCTGCCAATGTGTCTGCCTTCACAACACAAGTGACATTTATGGGATAGCAAGCCACTTTCTAGGCGAAAATATAGACCACACCAACAATACAGGAAGTAATCCGCAGCCAAGGTGGGGTAAAGTAGTGTCTAGGTCAAACCAAGAGGTCTCATAAAACACAGTCATAATAACCAAAGAGTCTGACACATAGCAGTGAGGATATTGTTAGCTGGTGGATTGCATGATAACAAGATGCAAATGTAAGGCTTTTGCAAAAATTCTTTCAGAAAGAGTGATGAATAAATATAATATCTTGAAATACACTCTTGGATCATAGAACGGAGTCAACGGACAATAACGAAAGACAAACATTTCTCCTAAAAAAACGACCAGTGCATGTACATGCAGATGATGAAATCAACCTTTGTTATATGAGATATAGATTACCAATTTACCATGATATAAATTGGCATATGTTGAGAGATTGATGGAAAGGATTGATAAAAAAACAATGCAATATAGAAAAACAAATCGATATGATAGAATAGATATATTACCTTTTGAACAAGTAAACCTATTGAATAGCAGTGGACATTTACACATACTTCTATATTTGAGTCTTGAGTGCCCAAATAGAGTGCTGTTCTGGTATGTTTGTTTTGTGGTGCTTTTATGGCCACGTTGCCTATGTGCATTCCTCCAAGGTCTAACAGTCAGAGGTGTAAAACTAGCACACTGCATATGTTTGCAATACAATGAACTGTCTGCTCATTTTCCTTTTGCGTAGATGTGTACTATCAACCAAGTAAGGCTGTACATTTCAATACAGCGTGCGTTGGCTTTGTCAGCATGTTAGGATAAAGATTTAAAAAAATCCAGAATAATATATATTCAAAGTCCAAAGTGGTTACCACTTCAATAACGTTAACATCTCCATCCAGAGGTTGAGAGAAAACACTTGGAAGGTGATTGACAAAATAGTTTTAATCGTTGTTTTCCTAATGTCACTACATTTTTTTTCACAACCTGTCCATATGAACTAACTTTTTGACTTTCTAAAAGGTAACTTTTTTGCATGGACTGGTTATTCAAAAAAATTAACATTATGGATTTACCAACGTGATAAACTTCTGTAAGAATTGTATTGCTATCATATGGAGCTCTTCTTTACATTACATAATGACCAGACACCATATGAATTTGTTACATCTATTTTTTCCAATTTCTTGTTTTTGTGTATCTCAAAATATCCCCTGGTGAATTTGGCAAAGAAACGGGCTGCATGATTGATACTGTAAACTTTTTGACACCAAGACAATACCCAATTAGAAGTTTATGTTCAGAAAATTGGATTTTTATATTCATCTCTTTTTATTCCATTGAAGACCAACACAATGTCAAGACAGTATATAAATCAATTCCCAATGACGATGACAGATTACCAGCCACCAGCCTTATTTTTATAAGGAGTTCCTGACATTTGCCAACATTTGCTGAATATGATGGTAGCAACGTAATTTTGTAGAGGAAAAATATCCAGCCATTTGTTAAGATAACCTTGCACAGAAATACAACATGCCTAATGATATTCCAAAATGTTGCCAGGAATGTCGTGATTCTCACACCGGATTGTAGTTTTACTGTCATGGTTGATATTTCATAACTTTGGCACAGGTCAAGAAGTCAATTGTACTTATCACTCTTTTTCTGATAATTTCCCAAAATGCAGAACAACTGACCTGAAAAAAAAAAAATTGTTAGAATGAATTAATAGACAACATGACTCTTAAGACAAAATGCCGACGTAGTTAGTATTTGGCGTTTGCTACATGTTAAACTGGTGCAATTCCAAAGTGATGGTGAAATAATCGATATGGCTCCTTGAGCCAAAAGCAAACACTTTGAGAGACACTTTGATCTCAATGCAGTGGCCCTTGTGCAAAACTGCCTGTCATTTCACAGCCGACTTCAGAGTCTCGGACCATTATGCAATTGCTAATTAAAGACTTCAAATGTGATTGCTGTACTGTGATTTTGACCATTTACTTCTGTGATTGACTCGAGGTCACCAACAGTGGCATTTAGAAGGAGGAGCATGTGAGGCATGTGTCCCTCATATTGGAATGGAATTTGCTCCCCAGGTTCCTCCAGAATGAGAATTGTTTTCTTACTTAAAACATACAATAGCTACAGCAAGTGCCCCTCAAGAAAATTGCATGCTGCAAGGTTCCCCCTGCTAATACCAATGATCATGAAGGTCATGTTTCCCATGCGGGTTATCGAGACTAATGTTACAATACAAATGCACTTTAATGACTTTATAAAATTGCTCACATTGTGAAGTTATGTTTTGTAACTTGGGTATCGATTACAACTCATTCTGTAGTGTTGTTATATTTTGTGTTTATCTCTATTCTGTGGAGGTTATCATTTACGTGGTGTGGAAGTTATTTCCGAAATGGACTTAGAAAAATTGTGATTTTGTATGTAATTGGGGTCTGGCTCAGACAGAATTTGAAAAACTTTATCCCTTCTGTAATTTCTTTGCGTATGCATAGATGTCTTCCTTTTTGTCTGTATACATGTATTCACAAGACTGCCTTGATATGAATCCCTGTGGACTGAAACATCTTTTTGTAGATTCCTTCCTAATGCTACTGTCAGCCGTACGTCTCAGGACATTTTTTGCATCACATTATCATACCAGTCATGGAATACATCTCCACCGTGTAAAGGTACCTTATTTTTGTTCCAATTCCTTTATTTTTTTGTATGCTAAGATGTTTCCATATTTCTCAATTCCAGCAGAGGGATGGTGCATAGATGATGTAATACTTTGGAAGAAAATATTGCATTACAAGTCCAATAGGCATGTTGGGGATGGGGATGTAAGTGTGAGCAGCGCTGGTATCATTACATATGACATTGAATAAAGGTGAATCATGGTGCAAGTATTGGGCTATTTTTGATAATTTTATGGAACAAGTGACTGCGCTGGCAGCCTGTAGTTGGTGTTACAAAAAAAATTAAGAATTCCAAAATTAATGTGACATACTAACTGAAAATGGGCAGGAAACCAATTCCCATAACATTTACATGTACATCCCTGACCTCCGCAAATCACAACATGCCATGACATCTGGTTCTGGAAAATGACCTAAGCCATGTGGAACAAGAATATAATATGGTATTATATGTATGTTGTGGCTTGGTTAATCCCTTGGCAACACACATTGCATGATTACAACATCAAGTAATGGTTCATGTTGAAATTAACCTGTGACATGCTATGAATCACTGTTCAGCTGCGCGCTGTGTCATACTCAGCAGAGAATTTGTATGTTGGCAGCTGAAGTGAAGAGGTGTGCTTCAGGATTGCAGTTAGCCAAAAAGAAATTAACCTCAGTACCCAAGAATTAATTCACTTATGTTGTGTTGGTATGACCAGGATCATCCAGGGCAGCTCAACCTCCATCTTTGTGGAGGGAGCTGCACTTTCATTTTTGGTGACCACCGTATGATGATGAGATGAGAAGAATGGAAGTCTGGCACATGCCCTATTAATTCAGGGATGTCCAGGGTCTTTCAGTTGCCCCAGCATAGAATACTGGATACAACCCACCCCATTTAAAAGACCCATGCTCTCTGACTAAAGGGAGTTCCCCGGGGTGGGTGGAGAAGCGTTCTTTACCATTAGGCCACGGGGGAAATCAGATTAGTTTATAATGCATTATATACAATATTGGTACCTGCTTCAGAAAGAAGCTTTTTCAAATGTATTATGCAACATTGAAAATTGTGTTTATCTTTGAGAATATTTGACAAAGAGCACCAGAGAATATAGCTTTTTCTACGTTTGTCAAAATGACGTCAAAAGAAGAATTACAGGAAACCCATTCACTGTGAATGAAATCAGCTCACTGGCTACGACACTATCTGTGGTATTTGATTCTACATATATGGCTGGAGATTTGGCTGCTCATGAATTATATATATTTTTATATATATGTGAGATAGTATATAATATAACAGTTGGGATTAATTTATTATCTTACTAAAAGTTCAATCAGTTGTGCAACTTAACCAATACTTAGTTGTGGATCCATTTATTCTGGATGGACACACTGGAATTTTTCCTGTGCAGCATGCACTTTGCATTCACTCCATACACAGCCATAGAGATACTATGGGCATTTACCAGAAGGGAGAAAGATAAACAGCCTCAAGACATTCTCAAAGGTCTGGTATCTGCATAGTTGCTTATAGCAGCAGACTGCTACTATGAATACACTCATATAGGAATTGTAGTATGAGACAGAAAAATACATACAATTTTAAGACAAGACATGTACACTTGGTTACAAAAAATATTTTGGTGATATCAATTAAAGACGTAAATGATTTATGTAATTTCACATAAATTCATGCTTGTGCTCAACATGGTGAGGTAGTATTTGCTAAACTTTACAGTCTCTGATTGTGTATGTGAATATATCTTCCTTTTTGTTTGTGCATTCATAAGACAGTTCTTATATGAATCCCTGAGGACTGAAACATCTTTTCCTAGATGCCTTCCTAATGCTATTGTCAGCCGTATATGTGGCCCGTATGTCTCAAAATATTAGCAGTCATGGAATACACCCCGACAGTGTAATTGTACGCACGACTGCGTGGTTTGTTCTCTAAATTAAATCACTTTGTAGCAGCAACTTAGTTTGTTTTGACCAGGCAGCAAAGGTTTGTTCGTTAACATCAATTCCTAAGTTATCCTGAATAATATGTCTGGTACTTGCATGCCATAGAGATATTATCGGCATTTATCAGAAGGGAGAAAGATAAATAGCCTCCAGACATTTACTGAAATCTGGAGTCTGAAAATAACAGCAGATAATGAGCACATGCTAGACAGGCGTGGGAAATATAAATATCATAATGACTAATGATTCAAAATGACAAACAAGAATATTTGGAGAAAACTGGTCACTAAAAGTCTAAAACACTAAATCTTGTAAAAAAAATTGTAAAAAATCCCAAATCTTGATGATGAAAAAACAAAATCTTTATTCCGCCATTTTTCATAAATATCATATTGTTGCAGTGTGTATAATGCCAACTAATTACAGGTATGTTTCAGTCTCCTTCATTGATGTTACATTTTGTTATTTACTATGTACATTTTCCCCATTGGCCCCTATGGGCTATTTAAATGTATAAACCTTGACAATTGTACAAATGAAGTGTACTTCTTTTGATGTTTGTGAGACACAGAATTGTCTGCTGTCTATGTAAACCAGTCACATGCTTTGTTGGATGATGGGATTGCTAATTGGCATCTTGGGCCTCATAATTGGAAACAAAATTACCGTTGGCTGACATTAATTTGAACCCAGGGGTCAAAGGTCACAATGGGTGTTCAAGAATTAATCACATCTAAAGGCTTAAGTTGACAAAGAAGAATGTTAGTATTAGCTGCATACCACCATACTGGGACATTGCAGTTGGTTCATATTGTTTCGGATGGTTTGCAGTAGGGTGCATCAGATGCCCCCAACCTTTACCGATTTTGATGTCTGTGTGATATGCTAGGAGGTTGGACGTCCTGAGCATGCACACCAAATTTCAGGTTGATATTCCTATGAGAACAGCCACCTCCATGGCATTACTTATTTTAATGAAATTTCAATGAAACTAAACTACAATATTTTGCAAGTTTGTCGTAGCTCAAGAACCAATGGTGTGCAAAAGTTTTATTTTGTAACTAAGTTTAGTCTTCGACACTGATAGATAGATAGATAGATAGATATGGTTAGTGCAGCCCTCTAAGCCCAGTTCTGGGCGCTCACGAGGGTTGATTGATGAGATGAGAGAGAGAGCAGGAACGAAGATAAAATAATTATGTAAATCAATGCTTTGACAAACAAGATATCATTGTAACCTATAAAATAAAATAAATTTTCAATTCAGCTTAACAAACAGTTGTTCTTGACAGTATTTATTAACTCTCAACCGATGCAGTAGCATTGAATTTGCCATAGGACACAATTAACAAGGAATTGAATAACAAGTGATTGAGAGACATATTAGCAGCCAGACAAAGTGACTTTCAATGTCATTTATCCATCTCCCTTGGGTATTTTTTTATTAGCGTGCCTAAAGAAGATATGCAATTCTCCTGCGAATCTGAGAAACCCTCTGCAGAATGAAAGAGCTCTCATATTTCTTTGTTAACACCAGAGATATACAAGTCACAGAACACAGAAATCCTCTCTGCAAGTGATTGTGAGCTCAAGAGTTCTTTTCAAAATATTCAAAAGGCAAAAGGTGCAGTATTCATTCATATGGATATATCTATCTCAAGGGATCCATATTGAATTTCTGTTATATTTGTTATTGAAAAATATAGATGATACGTGAATGTATATTTTGAGTGCAGTGACAGTATGAGCAGTGGCATAATGACAGGTTTCGAGTGGAGGGGGCCTCCCATGGGAGACAGCCAATTCTAGACCGAGGTCACAGTCTTCACGTTGCTGTAGGCAATGTAGACTGAGGACATTCCATTTGCTGAGTACTCTTGAAATCATTGCAAGCAATAAGTGATAATAACAAACAATCAAACAAGAAAACAAACCGAAAACAACAAACTGCGAACAGAGAGCAACATACTGATTTAATCTCAAGCTGTTTTAAACACCAAGTGCAGTAGTCAAGATTTTACAAAGTGGCAGGGGCAAATTTATTTCTGGATTTTGTTGACAGTTATATCTATCTATCTATCTATCTATCTATCTATCTATCTATCTATCTATCTATCTATCTATCTATCTATCTATCTATCTATCTATCTATTTGTCTATCTATTTGTCTAGCTGTCTAGCTGTCTATCCATCCATTTACCTGAAGGGCAGTTCACTAGACATTTACATTGGAGTGTATGTTGTGATGTGTTTTAGGGAATTTCATATCTACATAATTATTATCTAAAATATAGGCTAACATATATCATACCAAGGCGTAATGTCCTTGTGTTATAAGCAGGAAAATAATACATTTATGAAAAAGATAGAAATACACCTTCATTTAAATAATACCCTAAAAAGGCCTGCAAATTTCATTCAGTCAAAATGCGACCTGAAATTGTGAAGCATGGTGCAAGTCAATCACTGCCTACCAAAGTTTGTAGAGCCAACCAATCATATCATATATGATATGCTTGGTCAAGTATGACTGACTGCTAAATGTAACAGTCCAGACCTATTCATTGGAAAACAATAGACATACAAACAAAAAAAGTGAATTATGAACAACAAAATGATTAACAGAGCTCTATCATTTTATGCAAAGGCCCCCTCCCTTCTTGCAGAAACTTGTGTCATTTTTCTTGATAAATGTTTGAAAATCGGCCGATTTTGACACTTTAAAGTACAGGAAAGTTCTGAAAATCGCACACAATACATTTTAAACCATTTCCTATCAACCCATACCTTTATTTTTGATGGGAATAGGCCCTAAACTGATGCGATACGTTCTTGTGTCGCAAGTTTAGTGCTCAGCCCATGTAATGTCTCCCATCCTTCTCATCTGCACTGAGAAGGTGGGTCTTCCTATCTAAGCCAATTCTCTGGTAGGGACAGCGGCAGAACTGCCTAGTGATTTTTTAATGTAGGCCATAATTTAAGGAGTAGGGAACATGCCCCTACAGATACACCGCTGATGTTACAGAAATAAAAGACATCTGTTCACTTATTCAAAAAGTCAATAAGTATAGAAGTGAATCCATGCTTTTACAAGTCCTTATGTAGTCAGGGAAACACACCTTTGCCTCCTGAATTTACCTCGCCAAATCTGGCATGCAGGAGCGCTTTCCTACAGGAATTCAGTGTAAGAATACACTCATTTGGTGTGCTTGATGGCATATTTAGAAGCTAATACCATATTTCTTGTGTCAAATATTGTCAATCTCACTAATACAAGTGACAGAGAGAAGTCTCTCACAGTCACAATTTCTTGGCATTCTTGGTTTCAGTATTACCTGCCCTAAGAAGCTGAACTTTCAGTTTCCATGGCAACCACAGAATGACTTAATAATGTCCAAATTGTCCAAAATTTTGGAAATCCTTACCAAATATGCTGAGTTGTATCCTGTGAAAAATTCATAGTTCTAGACGGAAATAAGTATCCATATGAAAAAGAGCCGTGAACTTTCAGAACGCCTCTCGTATTTGAATTAATTAGTTTTTTTCAACTTTGAGAGTTTTTTTTAGCATCACCTGGAGAAATATCCCGCTGTGTTCATCATGTGACACTGATACAGTGTTTAAAATGAAGTACATTTTCCGAAAATTGGATTTTCCAAATTTCCTGTATCTCCATTAACAAACCACCGAAGGTCAGTAATGTCACATCAGTTTCCAGTGAAAGATAGCTAGTCAGAGGAGAACAGTCTCTCAAACTATAAAGTTTTGACAACTGAGTGTTTCAGCTAAATCACTTTGACATTTTACTGGAAAGGTCCAATGCGATGATAAAGATACTAGTTACATCATCATACTCTATAACAAATTATTATCTTATATGCTTGAAAATACATGTATGTTATCATGAATAATTGCAATATGATGTTGAAAACTTGACAGAATCAAATAGTTTTAAAGTTCAGCTGGCTGACTCATCTAGAAAAAGTTAAGCAGGGTAAGTCTTATATGGTTATTTAAGTTCATGTGCTGAGTTAAAATGTTAAGTCTTTGTAAGCCCACTGCAAATAAAATCATGTCAATGCTACTTGATTTAAGTCATGAATGATATATTTACATGATTATTTTAATTACATATCATAGACAGAGATTTGAAATATTGTGTAAATTTCCAAAGTACAGTCACACAAAAAATTAAACTACTATGACAGTAGGGCAACAAAAACACACGACTGCGACACTGCGAAAGATGATTTAGTCTGAAGAGATTCATATCAGCATTCTCTTTGGGACATACAGACAAAAGAAAGATATATTTAGAATATAGAGAAAAGAAAGTATCTGCGCATACACAATGTAATTACCCAGGCAGCTTTGTATTGCACATACCCTGTTAGGCAATCTTGTGCTGCATAATACAATATTTGGTTTTTCTCTTACTTTGTATACTATCGAATTAGATTTCAACTGTGGATATATAACGCTTTGTGATGCAACACTGTTAGAAATTTCCGTAGATTTTACGGTCAAATGACCGGCAGTTTTGGCTGCCAAAAGAAAACCGTAAAATATACGGGGACCTGTAGATGGTTTACACACACCTGTGAAGTTCACGGCAAAAAACCGTAAAATTAACAGGCTTTGTGCCGTTAATTGTACAGAGTAAAATAGATATCTTTGTAGTAAACCACCTGGGCAATGTGAGATTTACAGCGATTTGATCGTAAAATTCACAGCCATTATTATTGTCAATTTGTCTGCACTGCAATGCATTTTACAGACTTTTTAAGGTAATATTAAATGTACATGTCCATATAATTGGGATATATTACGGCCAACATGATGTAATATCCACTGTGGATTTCATGTGGAAAATACTCCCTTGAAGTATGGAAATTTCACATTCCTCTTTATTTTATAATTATGCACACGTTGAACAGTGGCAGAGGTGCGAACCGTAGCAACAGTACGTGGACAGGTAATAATTGCACATTCAGTTTTACAAAACGTACGTAACATGTATGTATGTACTGTAAGGAACCAAGAGAGTCTGGCTTTACCAGGAGTGCCATTGAAAAAGCCAACTCCCAATTGCAGGGACAGGTGTCAAAAAATGAAAGCTGTATGCAGTTATGGTTTGTGTGCTCATCAAAACAGATAAACATGTATGCATTGGACTTCCTTTATTATGGTAGAATCACATATATATCAAATAAAAGACAGGATCATGAAAGACGTCGTACTGTTAATTTATAAGCTACAATAACAAACTGTATCCAGAGTATATTAAAATGATTTATACAGTCTATTAACCGATTAGTTGCTTCATGCAATGACATTATTTTACTCAAGACGATAGCATTTCCACACAAAATAAATTCTTCTGATGAAAATATTAAAGTCTGCATTATGTATGTAAGAACACATTGCCTCCAATATATTGAATATGTAGACTATAAACATTAAAGGATACTAATTAGCTGCTTCGCACAACAGCATTATTTCACAAAATAGGTGACAACATTTCCACAGTGGAATAAAAACAAGATCAAAGGATACTGATTAGCTTCTTCACACAATAACATAATTTCACTAAATAGGTGTTAACATCTCCACAAACATCTATTCTTCTGATGAACTTAATTCAATAAATGTGTCTTAATATTAAATACATGTGTCTTAATTGTGAAGTCAGCATAATATATTTGTGAGAACACACTGTATATCATAATTATGCTGTCCCATGTCCATACATGTTGTTCATACATGTAGACTATATAAACAGTACTGTTTCCCGATTAGCTTGATAACAATTTTTCGAAGTAAATATTTCAAGCACCTCTATTTAATGTCACTTTTTTATGAACATGACTCCAAAGGACAAGAATGCAATATCAATAGAATTATTTTTTTAATTTATCTCAAAATGATGGCAGCATACATTACTGTATTTGCCAAAATGACAGGAGTTATTAAAAAGTTGCCATTTCATTGACAAAGTTCAAAACTTTTGGATTAATTGTCGTGCGTTTCTTTCCTTTCACTCGCTCCGGGTTTATCTTGAAGAAACACTGAAACACAATAATTCAAAATGTAAAAGCTTTACAAGAATAACCCATTTTGTTTGATATTCTGTTGGGTTTATTTATTATTGTTAGAACTTCCACATTTTCAAGTTTGCAAAAAATAGCCAAGCAGTGACCTCTTAGCCTCAATTTATTAATTCAGAGAAGTCAGTATTACTGTCAGTTACTATAACATATTAAGAATAATGTTACCTCTGCATAAATTCGAGGCTTGTTTGCGCTTCTGGAGGATAAGCGTTATTCACGATGTGGTGTTGTAGTAAGAGGCAAAAAGTCGTGCCAGAGCATCGTAGAAAGTCTTCATTTTTTCTATCACAACTCTATTATCTACCACCAGCGAGAAATCAGTTGCAGACATGTCACCTTGAACAAAAGGAAAATGGTTAGATAATCAATAGATGAGGAGAGGGAGGAGGATCACACAAACAACAATACCATGTCTGCACTGATTAACAAATATTTAATGTGTTCAAGAAATGGTTGATCTAGTCAAAATAGGTTATATAGAAATCATAAGTAAGTCGTGGTTGCAGTGGGATAAAGCATTATGATAGATAGATAGATATGGTAAGTGCAGCCCTCTAAGCACAGTTCCGGATGCTCGCGAGGTTGATTGATGAGATGGGAGAGAGAGCGGGAGTCCTTAACATGTTACACATTTACCCCATATGAGGTATCTTTTACTTGCCCAGCACAGACACTGATACAAGGGGCCAGCAACTTAACGTCTCATATAACTTATCTTTTAATGGGTTACTGGGAAAATGATTTAGTCATTATATACCATGAGATCAGCTTAAAACATGGCTAAGTTATTTTCACAGTAACCATGTTAAAAGTTATGAGTTAACCAATTTAAGATAACCCGTGTCAAGCGTTGATACTATCTGGTACTGAACGACATCCAGCTGGAATTTTGCTCATGAAAGTCCACTGAAATTTTAGGGTTCAGCCGCTGGGAGTCGATCCCAGGCAGACAAAAATCTTCAGCGGAGCAGACGGTCATCTAGACCACTCAGCCAGTCAGCTACCCAAGAAATGGCCAAATTGCAGCGTAGGTATAGAACTTTGCTATTGTACACTCAACAAAAGAAACGTCCCACTTCATTTTTGCTTATAATTTGTGAGATAATTTTTTTTGGCCAAAACCAAATAAACCCTTACTGGACTGAGCAGTCCCAGAAAAACAATCCTGTGCTTGTGACGTCAACAGGGACAACAGCAGATTTTGGGGATATAAACGCCCCAACAGGCAGAAAGCTGGGGATGCACATAAATGTCCCTTTGTCTGGTAAGGGTTGAAAAATGCTGATCCTATTATAAACAAGTATCAATGTGCCGAAAAACATTCAAGTGCGACCATTTCCTGAACATTTACCTTTTACCTTGTGTGACCATTTCCTGAACATTTACCTTTTACTTTGTTTATCACAGTTGGATTTTTTTAAATGGCCCCAGACCAACATCTCACCAAAAAAAATCTGGGTGTCATTTCATATTGTGCGACGTGGGGCCATAAAAAACGAAAAAATGGTAACATATGCTTTATTTTTGATAGCTATAGATCAGCTTCCAGATGTGTGGTGTGTTTCGTACAGCAAGGGAAATGACTGGTGTTATTTGGCTGTGAATTGAGTTATTTTCAAAAAATGAGTCTTCTGTTTGATATTTTGATTTGAACAAAGCATTGGCATTTCCAAGATGCAACTGGTCATGTCATGTAAACTTTTCATAAAAGTCATTTCACTTGCTGTACCAAATGCACAAAGATGACCTGTAGCTAAAAATAAAGCATTTTTCTGCTTTTTTAGGGCTCTAGATGTCACACACTTCGATTTGACACCCCAATTCTTTTGGCGAGATGTGGGTATTGGCATTTAAAAAAAAGACCCAAATGTGATAAAAAAGGTCCAAATAACAGGAAATGGTCGCACTTGAATTATTTTCACATTGATACATGTTTATAATAGGATCAATACTGTTTAATTGGTTTTGGCCAAAACAAATCATACAAAATAAAAATGAAGGGGGATTATTTGTTCTTTTGTTGAGTGTAGAAATGATACCAGTTTAGGCCTTTTTTTCAATGTAGCCAGGCTTTATCAATGACATCTAACAAAGGCATATTTACCATATCAAATAATTATTATCATTGGTGACACTGGCACTCCTCGTTCTTCTGCCACCTCTGGTCTGCCCACCTGTTCCTGTAAATAGAGAGAAAAATATTTTGTCACTTGATGCAAGACAAGGCATAATTGAAATATTACCAGCTGGTTGGCTATGAATATCATCAAATTGTTTACAGCCTAAATATCAGGACCCATGATGTTTTTAGAATCACTTTCAAAGGGAGATCTGATTTGACAATAGTTTTGACATCACCAGCATTGTAGAATGAGATACCTGATGATGTCACAAAACAGCAGGCCAAATAATGCAATTGTGATGTCATGACCATTGTTGCTCCATGGGTACATCACATTTCTGTACTTACATGGTCATGAGGAAAAAAATCTTTATAATTAAGATTTAAACCAGGTGATAGAAAAACTACCCATTAGAGCACTACAGTTTGTCTCACAACATGCAGACTGGTGTTTGGCTTGATTGCTCAGCATCTACAGGTCACACAGCAGAAATACACATACTCACGGGTAGAAGAGACAATTTGCAATTTATTTATCACATTTTTGTGACGTTTTCGTGCATTTTTTGTCTTATATTTGATGACGACCGTACGTTCTAGAAATGAGACAGACTGTACATGATATCATGATTGTGATCCTGATTCGAGTGGTTTTGACATGTTGTTATATTTCAAAACTGCAGTGGCATAGCCAGATAATTTCCAAGAGCGGGGCAAGTAGTCTTTGAGGGGGCATTTGGATAACCTCACGTAATCAAGAAATTTTTTAAAATCATCATGCTGAAAGGCACACTAAAAGTACTATAATACTGGAAGCAGTACATGTGATTTTCACAGCAGAATAAGAGAGAAACTGAACAAAATGCAGAAATTTGTGGGGTCACAATATATATAGCATCTGAAAAGTACATTGCCAAATATCAATTATCAGTCTTCACAGGGGAGGGGAGGGCAAGGATGGCTGGTGCGGGATGGGCTTGCCTCCATGTCAACTACCCCCCCCCCCCTGGTTTAAGTCAAAAGTGTTACTTTAAAAGAGTACTTCCTGCCATTACAAAAATGTGAAGTCATGATGAAGCAACCATGATCATGACAATACATTGACATTGTTTGGGCTCTTGTTTGATTTTGACATCAGGCAGCTGCAATGCCGGTGATGTCTTAACTATTGTTTAAGAATAATCTTTTGGAGAGAAGAGAGGGAGAGATGAGAGGGATAGACGAGAGGGATAGACGAGAGGGAGAGACGAGAGGGAGAGACGAGAGGGAGAGATGAGAGGGAGAGATGAGAGGGAGAGATGAGAGGGAGAGATGAGAGGGAGAGGCAAGAGGGAGAGACGATGGATGGATGGATGATTGGGGTTTTACGTCCTATATTTATGCACTTGGTAGGCTAATTAGGACAGGAGGAGGAAACAGCAATAAGGCGAATGATAATTGAAACAGCCAACCAACATGGGCCCAGACGACCCGGCAAGAGCTGGATTCGAACCCTGGATCCAGCGATTGGCAAGGGAGAGATGAGAGGGAGACACAAGAGGGAGAGAGGAGCGGGAGTGATGAGAGGGAGAGAGGAGCAGGAGTTGGGATAGAAGAGAGAGGAGAGGGTGAGGGGGGAGAAGGGTGGGAGAGAGGAGAGGGAAAGAGGAGAGGGAGGGAGAGACGAGAGGGAGGGAGAGACAAGAGGAAGGGAGAAGATGGAGAAAGGAGAGGGGAGGTAGAGAGGAGATGAAGAGAGGAGATGAAGAGAGGAGAATGAAAAAGGGAGACCAGCCAGCAACAAAATATTATCCTGTTCAAATTCTTTGTTGTCCACTTATCTGAAGTTCGATTGTTTGAGTGATTGTCTTGTGGCTCAAGTCGGTTATTCAATATGGTATCAGGAATATGTTTATTACATCTCGGGCTAAAGCACCCAGGTGATGAATAACATATTTCCTCTCTTGTGGTTAATAACCTATACCTATTTCAAAATGGCTCTACCGCACCAGAAAGGCAGGAGAAATAAAGAAGGCAAACAGGAATGAAGGAAAGAAGAGGAGAGGGTTGGGGGAAAGAGGGAATAAAGAGGGACACACAGCAAACGGGAAAGGGGATAGGATTGGGAGTGGTTGAAGGGGAGGGGGTCGCGGATGGAGATGTAGACAGATGCTAGAGGGGAGATTGAAGAGGCAGCAATCAAGACTATTTTTAACAACATTACATTTCCATATTTATAACTTCTTAAATTAACCACCACAAAACTACATTTTATTAAAATTGATACAAATATATTTGAAATAATGCAAACCTCAATGATTAGTTGGAAAGTCCTAATTATATTTCATTAAATTGGCATGAATATGCTGTTGGGATCAATGTGCCACTGACCTTGGAAGAGTTGATAACTTGAAAGACCTGAAGACACAATCATGAAAGACCTTTCCGTGAATTTCATGACTTATTCATTAACTGGTGTTGCACAAGATGCATGTACTTCATCGGCGTCCGTCTTGAATCTGAAAATCGACAACACTCTTTAATTGCATATGCTTATAAGTTAACCCTCTCCCCACCCCGTACGGAGGTAGGAAAGAGGAGAGTGAAGGAAAACAGAAAGAGGATTTAGGGACGTCTGACTATGATAGAAAAGAGGGAGAAAAGAGGGATGAAGGAGAAAGGGAATTCACCAGCGGGCAACCAAGATTATTTCAAAATGGTTGGAGGGAAAGACTGACAGGCGGTAGGAGAGAAAGTGGACAGGAGGGGTAGAAAGAGAGGGAAGAGGGAATAGGGGATGAGACAGGGAAGAGAAGTGGAGAGGGAGAGAGGAGAGGGAGAGAGGAGAGGGAGAGAGGAGAGGGAGAGAGGAGAGGGAGAGAGGAGAGGGAGAGAGGAGAGGGAGAGAGGAGAGGGAGAGAGGAGAGGGAGAGGGAAGAGAGGAGAGAGGAGAGGGAAGAGAGGAGAGGGAAGAGAGGAGAGGGAAGAGAGGAGAGGGAAGAGAGGAGAGGGAAGAGAGGAGAGGGAAGAGAGGAGAGGGAAGAGAGGAGAGGGAAGAGAGGAGAGGGAAGAGAGGAGAGAGGAGAGGGAGAGAGGAGAGAGGAGAGAGGAGAGGGAGAGAGGAGAGAGGAGAGAGGAGAGGGAGAGAGGAGAGAGGAGAGGGAGAGAGGAGAGGGAGAGAGGAGAGGAGAGAGAGGAGAGGAGAGGGAGAGAGGAGAGGGAGACAGGAGAGAGAGACAGAAAAGGGAGACAGGAGACAGGAGAGGGAGACAGGAGAGGGAGACAGAAGAGGGAGACAGAAGAAGGAGACAGTAGAAGGAGACAGGAGAGGGCGACAGGAGGAGGAGAGGGAGACAGGAGAGGGAGACAGGAGAGAGGAGAGAGGAGAGAGGAGAGAGGAGAGAGGAGAGAGGAGAGGGAGAGAGGAGAGGAGAGAGAGGAGAGGAGAGGGAGAGAGGAGAGGGAGACAGGAGAGAGAGACAGAAAAGGGAGACAGGAGACAGGAGAGGGAGACAGGAGAGGGAGACAGAAGAGGGAGACAGAAGAAGGAGACAGAAGAAGGAGACAGGAGAGGGCGACAGGAGGAGGAGAGGGAGACAGGAGAGGGAGAGAGGAGAGAGGAGAGAGGAGAGAGGAGAGAGGAGAGAGGAGAGGGAGAGAGGAGAGGGAGACAGGAGAGAGAGACAGAAAAGGGAGACAGGAGACAGGAGAGGGAGACAGGAGAGGGAGACAGAAGAGGGAGACAGAAGAAGGAGACAGAAGAAGGAGACAGGAGAGGGCGACAGGAGGAGGAGAGGGAGACAGGAGAGGGAGAGGGAGACAAGAGAGGGAGAGAGGAGAGGAAGACAAGAGAGGGAGACAAGAGAGGGAGAGGAGAGAGAGAGAGAAGGAGAGGGAGAGGAGAAGAGAGGTTAGGGTTAGACAAGATAGGGGATATTTGGGGAGGGAGAGAGACAGGGAGAGGGGGAGAGGAGAGGGAGAGAGATTGGCCAGATAGCAACCAAAGTTATTTCAGAATGGTTGGACGTAAAGACGGAAATGAGGAAGAAGGGAAAGGGGATTGAGAGGAGAGGGAGAAAGAGGGAACGATGAGAAGGAGAATGAGAAGAGGACAGGGCAGATAGGATAGGGCAGATAGGATAGGGCAGATAGGATAGGGCAGATAGGATAGGGCAGATGGGATAGGGCAGATGGGATAGGTTGAAGGCATGGAGAGGGAGCAAGATTGGCCAGTGAGAGTGACAGACAGTACGAGGGAGGGGGCAATTCTAGTGGGGAGATTGCCTTGCCAGCAATCAAGGTTATTTTTTAACTAGAACCGCAAGCGGTTTAAACGCTCGTCTGTCAATGTGAAACCTATCAATGTGCGCCAGATTATCACCCACAGGCCATTACCTGCAGCTAATTTTATAACCCTAAGCGATATATTAAGGTTACAATGGGCAGGTAAAGAATGAAGAAAGATAGCAGGCAAAATGACCACAATCTTGGATTTATTTACATGCTCCTGATCCATGCCTTCAGGCCAATAACTGTACCTAATTTCATAACTCTAAGTGAAATATTGAGATCACAATGGGCAGTTCAAGAAATGAAAGATGGCTGCCAAAATGGCTGCCTCAAAATGGCCGCCATCTAGGATGTTCCCAATCGATACACACAGGCCAATACCTGTACCAAATTTTGTAACTCTAAGCAAAATAGGAAGGTTACAATGGGCAATCCAAGAAAGGAAAGATGGCTGCCAAATTGGCCACCATCTTGGATTTCTCAGCATGTTCCTGATCAATACCCAAAGGCCAATACCTGCGCCAACTTTCATAACTTTAAGTGAAATATTAAGGTCTCAATGGGTACTTCAAGAATGAAGAAAGATGGCTGCCATAGTGGCTGCCACAAAATACCCACATGCCAATACCTGAAGCAAATTTCATAACCGTAAGCGAAACATTAAGGTCACAATAGGCAACCCACTTGGATTTCTCAACATGTTCCTGATCCATACCAACGGGCAAATACCTGCACCAAATTTCATAAATGTACGTAAAATATTAAGATCACAATGGGCCGTTCAAGAATGAAGAAAGATGGCTGCCATAATGGCCAACACAAAATGGCTGCCACCTTGGATTTCGCGACATGCTCCCAATCCATACCAACAGGGCCATACCTGTACCAAATTTCATAACTGTAGGTGAAATAATAAGGTCACAATGGGCAGTTCAAGAATGAAGAAAGATGGCTGACAAAATGGCCGCCACAAAATGGCAGCCATCTCGGTTTTGTCTACATGTTCCCGATCCATACCCATAGCCCCATACCTGTACTAAATTTCATAACTCTTAAGTGGAAAACTGAGGACGTAAATGGACACTTACACAAACCTTCACCGGGACAACGCTGACGACGCCGACGATCGAGTGACAACAATAGCTCTTCATTTTCAAAGAAAACAGACGAGCTAAAAACCATTGGATATCCATAATTATAGCTTTGCAAAATAAGCCATGAGAATTTGGAAGTTAAACTGTTGCAAAACATGCAATTAAATTTGGAAATTAATGCAAATATATGTGAAATATTGCAAACCTCAGTGATTACTGACAAATTACTTTGGTATATTTCACTAGCTTAGGGCAGACATAGTATATTACTATGAGTGACTTTTTTGAGCATTAATTATTTAGAGGAAAGGAGAGCAGACATAAAAATGTTGTTGGGATCAATGTGCCACTAACCTTGGAAGAGTTGACAGCTTCAAAGACCTGAAGAAACTATCATGAAAGGCCTCTCCATGAACTAGCATTGCACAAGACACAAAAACTCCATCAGCCTCTGTCTTGAATCTGAAAATTAGACAACACTCTTTAACTTGTATAGGCTTATAAGCTTGTTGTTGATAGTTTGCTATTGAGTTGATTGCCTTCGGTGCTTAAGTCTTAAGTCTGCAAACATCACCAATGAAAGCCAGACCAAAGTCCTTAAGTGACACTCTCAATGCAAAGCTATTTTTAAATCATTGATAGTGGTGTAATATATAATCACATGTAAAACTTAAAATAATGACAAATAAATTATATAAATAAATAATAAATGGTACAAGAAAAACAATAAAATATTTTTACACAGTAGGCCTATAAATAGTTCAACATTGTAGACAAATTAGAAAGTAACATTTAAGTTATTCTAGTCTAAAGGGATGGATGAATGTGTGGGGCTTTACGTCCTATATTTATGCACTTGGTAGGCTAATTAGGACAGTAGGAGGAAATGGCAATGAGGCGAAGGATGATTGAAATAGCCGTCCAACATAGGTCCAGGTGACCCGGCAAGAGCTTGATTCGAACCCTGAACCCAGTCCAGCATGCCACCACCAGACCAACCCTCCACCCTCTAGTAAAAAGGGTGATGATAATTTATTTATATTGATTAATAAATGCCTCTGTTAAGGAGGGGGCAGGGGGGATCCAGAAAATTCCGGTGGAGGGGGGAGGTCTATCGGGCTGTCGCGTAGCAAAATGCATAGCTCGCGACCAAGGGTGCCGGAAGGAAACGAGGGCGGCAGGGGCGGTCGGCGAGAAAGGGCAAATCTAATTTGGGCATCAAAATTTTAAAGTAGCGGCAATAAAAATTTTGAATATATACTTATACATTTTTGCCTAAATTCACTTTAAATTAAGGAATAATAATGTTTTTTCTTTGAGATGAAAAGGGCAACCTTGCCTCCCCCCCCCCTGCTCCTCCTGGCCAAGGGCAGGAGAGGTAATTGCCCCCCCTGTTCCGGCACCCTTGCTCGCGACATTACATGACTGCGCGCTGATAAAATTAACATGTAAAAATATATAAATTTTGGTCTGATGGGGGGGATGCATCCCCCATCCCCCCCTGCATACAAGTGCATAAATACAGGACATAAAGCCCCATCCATCCTCATCAAGGAATATTTCTCACAATAAAATATTGTGGGTTGTGGTACCTTACCATTTTACACAGTATAACCATTACGGTAGTTATTAAATAACAGGCAATTAGATATAATTTTGCATTATCATGCATGCTAAATAAAGAAATAACAGTAATCTTACCTTGCTCATGAGTCTCACCAGTCCTCCTTCCACAGATCAAATGACTGCTCTTAAGTTAAACACCTTGATTAAGGCATTGCCAATTAAGCCTATTTATTTAAGGACACGGAAAAAAAAACAAGGCTAAGTCTTCAGTTACAGTTTTTAAACCGTGAATTCATAAAACGCGTTATCATAACATCCAGAAAGCTGTAATTTTTACGGTTTCATGATCACGGCCGTTGGACCATATTAATTACGGAATAAAACCGTTGATAGTACTGAAATTTCTAACAGTGAAGATGTATTTGTTGTTTACTTACTTTACATTGCCTTTGTCTGCACAGTTTAATTTCTGTGTTTACAAATAAACAAAATGATTGCCAATTTGGAATATTCCGGAGGGAGCTTTTCTACATGTCGAAATTTTCTAGAAATTAAATTGGAAAAAACATAACTGGTAAGTTATTTGAATTTTGGTTGCTCACCATGGTTTTACCAATGAAAGCAGGTCCCGCTTTAAGCAAATACCTCTTTGACCCATTTCAAATTAAAGTGTTTTTCAGTTTTGGTTTATAATAGCCACCATTTTTTTTTCGGGAAACTACATGCCGCAAAAGGAAGACAAAATTCCTTTAACCAAACAGTTCGCTAGGCATACTGTATAGACAAGAACAGTATGCCATAGTGCATAAAGTTAAGCAAACGGAAGTACCCTCGGTTTTATGTTAGCAATAACTTCCACACCACATAATTAATATCCCTCCATGGAGTGGAGATAAAAGCATAACTTCTCCATGAATTCTGAGTCAGTGGAATCAATACTGGACTGTATGACCTCCTAGAATAAGGTGAGGGCTGCTGAAAGGAGTTGGCATCATATTATAATATAGAGTAGCGCGGGGCATGCAGCCCCCCTTAACTTCGAGGTGCGATTTGACCTACTTTTTGTGGGCGATTATTTTTAAAATGCTTACGTTGTCAGGAAGGGATCACTTGACTCTACTTATAACTAGTGAAACAAATGTCTACCAATTTTAATAAAGGAGTAACGCCCCTTTTTGTAAAAAATATAAAATGGCCTTCTTACCCCATCCATCGGGCAAGAAGCCCCTATCGTAATCCTATGGCAATTTTTTTTGTGAGCGCATTCAGCTTGAAAATTATTTCTTGGGGTTCTTCTATTATTTTTAAGGCATTCTATTCACTTTTTCTGAATTTCTATGGTTTGGTGCTGTTTGCCCTGAAAATTTGTGACGTCACCTAAAAAGCCTCTAGCTTCAATCGTACCAATACGAAAAAGCACCAAAAATGTAAGTTCAGATATAACCCTGTGGGGGCCTCTCACCTAAACCGGGCTTCTTGCCCCGACCCACTCTAAATATAGAATTTTTGGATTGCTAAAATTATAAAGAGACCACCAAAATAAACATCGGGAGCTGAGGAGACTTGGCATTTTCAGTCAGTTAGTGACCATTTGTAACACTCTGAAATGTAATAACATTTAAAAAACGTTAACTGAAACAAAGTTCAACATGCAATGTCCTGTATGGCCTACTAAAATAAGGTAGTAGGGGCAAAGGATAGTTGGTATAACAAACTGTACTGTGGCAGTTGGACATTACTTAAAATGGCAAGGCATTTTAGGTCCATCAGATGAGTTGGTTTTAAATCTTGTTTGCTTTTTTTCGTTTGTTCATTCTGATTTTTAGGCCAGCTACTTATATAAATGGAGTATTTGAAAAAGTCTAATAATACTAAACAAACAGTGATTAACTTAGTGATTTTGTAATGTTTGGGCTCACCAAATCATACCTTCAATAATTTTTTAATTTCAATGCAGTAATTGGTTCACAATAATTAGAAACTTTTTCTTATGAATCAAAACCCAGCTTCCCTGTTTGCTGTATACATCATAATCCCAACAGATAAAGCGAAAGTTTCAAAGTCTCTGATACACAGTTAGACGGACAGGCATACACATCTATCTTTGAGAATAGACTGGAGCTGTCAAGCTGTTGCTGGCCTCAAATGATGTTTTGATAGGATGATATAAATAAAACAGTATTAAAGACAAAAATCCAATTTTCTGAATACAAACAGCGCTTGTCTCACAGTCAAAGGTGACAATATCAATCTTCCTGCCTGTTAACAGGGCCTGCTTCTTAAAAATAAAGGCAAACTTTCTGGGAGTCAGGCTAATTCATATTATTTGTCTTCCTTGAAAAAACTTAAAGGAATCTTCTTTGTTGCACTGAAATACGAGTCTGGGATTATTTGATAAAGGGCACCCAGGGAAACAGTTTTTAAAATATTTTGTCAAAGTGACCAAGAAAGAACAAGTAAAAGCTTAATGTCCATCAATTCACCCTAGCATGATTACAATTTTTACTATTTCGAAAGGTTGGTTGAGCCACCTCCAAGTGGAATTTTTTACTTGAAGGCCTTTCGAACACAAGAGATCTGCCACTTTCGTCCAGAGTCATAGCGGCTGACTCACCTACATAAATCCAGAACTTATGAGACAGATTCCTCTGGTCAGACATGTACTGGTGAAGCTATGGACCAATTAATTGTGCTAGTCTATGGATTGTCCCATTCAGCAGAAATGGAATTACCTTACCCAATCCTGTTATTGCACTATACTGCAACAGTGTTTATACTATGACACTGAATTAAGATGAAAGAATTATGTTGATAAGTACCTGACAACACTAAAAATATTATGGTTATCAACAAGAAAATTGTTCTATTTAGGTGTCAAGATTTCAATTCTCCTTAATATGCAGTTGCTCTGGAAAGCAAGTGTACCCCTCGTTCAATTGAATAGCATTGAACTTGTGGATGTAATTACCTTTCATGGGCCAGATTTAAACCCGTACTTTAAAACCTACCTGTTACAAATAATTATTAATGGGCATGCCTGTATACGTATTAGGAATAATAATGATGAAAGAAAACACTGGACACGAAATTGAATATCAAATTACCAAGAGGCATAATTAGTTTTTATTTTTATTTACTTTCAAAAGTAACTGTGAGCAGTCAAACAGCAATGCAAGTAGACTAAAGCACCCACGTAAAGTGACTTTCAATGTCATATATCAATTTCTGTTGAGTATTTTTCCAATACATGCCTCGCTTCCAAAACTGCAGAATTTTTCTGCGAATGTGAGAAACCCTCCACAGAATAGAGGAGCTCTCATATTTCTTTGTTAACACCAGAGATATACAATTCTCAGAACACAGAAATCCTCTCTTCAGGTGATTGTGAACTCTTAAGTTCTATTCAAAATATTCAAAAGGCAAAAATAGTTTTCACACATACGGAGATGACTGTCTCAAGGGTTCCATATTGAATTTCTATAGATTATATTTTTGAATGAAAAATGTGGATGATACGTGACTGATTTTTCAGAGTGCTCAGCGATTGTAAAAGCAGTGGCTTAACAATAGGTCTCAAGCAAAGGAAAGACACCAATTGGGACAGCCAGTTATCAGAGTGATTCTCACTGAACTAATGCTTTGATTTTTGAAGTTGGCCAAAATTTTTATATTATGTGGGGGTGGGGTACATTCTCCATTATTTACACAAGTAAGTACAAGGAAATACTCAAGCCTTTTTTTGCGAATTTTCTTGAACCATCTGGACAGATAATCTTTGTTTGCATATGAGGATACAACATTGACACAGTAGCCAATATGAAGTACCCCTATTAGAATGCCTCGGCGGTCCAACGTCGGTCCAGCGTCAGTCCGATGTCAGCAGCATCGGACCAGCTTCGGGCCGACGTTGGACCGCCAAGGCATGCTGATAGGGACATGTTTAGAAAATTGGATTTCTGTCTAAATTTGTTATATCCTATTGACAAACCACTGGGGGTCAGCAATGTCCGACCGCTATTGGTCAAAGATAGCAGGTCAGTGAAGAACAATTTCTCAAACTAAAAAAAAATTCTTTAGTGGAAGTTTCAAAGTCTCAGGTGCACAATATGGAAGACAGGAAGACACAACTTTCATCGAGAATAGGTTGGAACTGCCAATTCATCATTGGCCTTAAATTTTGTCTTGATATGATGATATAAATAAAACAGCAATAAGGAGAAAATCCAATTTTCTGAACATAAACATCCATTGATGGTAACAATATCAATCTTGCTGTCTGTTTCTTTACACAAGTCACAAAGGCTATATTTTCATGAGTGAGGCTAATTCACATTCGTGACTTTGTCTTCTTTGAAAAAACTTAAAGGAAATGTTGTTGTTATACAGAAATGGTCTGGCAATATGTAATTTTGTAAAGGTCACCAAGGGAAACGGCTTTTAAAATATTTTATCAAAGTGACCTCAAATGCAGAATTAAAAGCATCATTTTCCTCAATTTGCCCTAAAATTATTTGAATTTTCACTATCGGCAAAAGGTTGATTGAGCAACCCTCTTGTGGAACTTCTAAGGCTTTTGAATTCAAGAGATCTCCCACTTGCTTCCGGAGTCATAGAGGCTGACTGGCCAACATAAATCCTAAAATTATGAGACAAATTCCTTTAGTCAGACATGTACTGGTGAAGCTATGAACCAATTTATTGTGCAAGTCTTTGGATAATCCCATTCATTGCAAATGGAATCACCTCACCCTAACCTGGCACTGCACTATATGGGAGATTTTTTATTTGCAAGGTCAGTATATTGACGTGCAGGTCATGGAGTTAGAATACTTCTGAAGGAGTAGGCCTGTGTAAAGTCACATAAGTCAGTCCCATTATGGCACAGTGATTCATTCTCTTAATTAGGTCACTTGATTATGCAGGTTGACGAATAGTGAGTTATAAATCAATTTGTTATGACTGGGCGGCTAAGATTCTTACCACTTTCGGAGTTACTTTGTACGTTTAGCATAGTACTCGCATGCCATAGGGATATTATGGGCATTTATCAGAAGGGACAGAGATAAATAGCCTCAGGACATTTGCAGAGGTCTGGATTCTATACAATTACAGCAGACTAGCACTATGCCTATGTACAACACAGGAATGCAAAATGTGTCTGTGTTACGACTGAAAATATACAAACACCAATATTTCAAGAAACCAACTTAACAAATCATGAAATCACTAGGAAAGAAATTACCTGAACAACCAAAACATTCTGACGGATGAAAAATAAAATCATGGTTCAGCCATTTTGCAAAAATATTATACCATTGATGTACATCTACAATTCAGACTGATAAAATATTTGGCTTAGTCTCCTTCATGACTGTTTCAATTTGTTATTGACTCTGGCCACTTTCCCAATTAGTCGCTATTCACCATCTGTACACTTTGACAAGTGTGGAAACAACTATTTCAAATGTACTTCCTTTGATGTCTGTGAGACACTTGCAGAATATTTTCCTGTTTTTTCTAAACAAGTCACACATTTTGCCAGATGAAGGGTCAACTAATTGCCATCTTGCGCCTCATAATGGCCAAACAAAATGACCCTCGGGAGACATTAGGTTGACCCAAGAGGTCAAAGGTCACAATGAGACTGCAAGAATCACAACTCAAGGCTTCAGTAAAGAAGGAACACATGATAATTGGCATACTAGCTGGGAAATGACCAACGCATTGGGACAACTGCATTAGTTCGTTGTGTTTCAGATGGTCATCTATCTAGCTTAAAAGGGCCAAATCAATGATAATTTGACTTATTATTCGGCTTTGCCCCAGTTAAACACAGAAATTGCTAAAAGGTTTTTCATTCAATTGCAGCTGCTGCTGCTTTAACCCTTTTCCCTAATTGTATTCAGCAAATTTAGTCTGAGACTTCAAATGGAGAAGAATGAATTACGGAAATTAGTACCTGCACATGAAATAATATGGTACTCTATTGAAAAATATTCAATTGATAAGCATTCAGAAATTCTGGGATGCACTTGCTTTTTATTTGCCAGTTGTGGACCCACGTATCTAGATTTAACCCTACTGATACAAATGATTATCTGTTGGCCATGCTAATAGATGTAGTTAGAAAGCATGATGCAAGCTGAGTGTCAATGATACAGGCAATATCAGTTATAACCCTTATCATAAGATACAGTTAAAATGGAATTGAATGTCCAATGACTGAAAAGAAGTATAGGCCTAAAAGCAGCCAAACCGCATAGAAAATTGTCCTAAGTTCTCAGATAATGTGACTGTCAATGGCACCATTCTCTCTTGAGTCTTTCTCCGTTTCTGTACCATTCTCCTGCGAATGTGAGAAACCATCTGTAGAATAAGAGTCCCCCTGAGCTCCCATATTTCTTTGTTAACACCAGAGATATGCAATTCACAGAACACAGAAATCCTCTCTGCAAGTGATTGTGAGCTCAAGAGTTCTTTTCAAAAGGCAAAAGACATATTTTTCACACATATTGATATATCTGTCTCAAGGGATTCATATTGAATTCTTGCTATAGTTCAGATTGGAAACTATGGATCGTATTTGACTTTGAATTTTAAGCGCTATGAAGGAAATAGTCATTTTCACAAATTTTTTAACTGAAATTACTTCTTTTTTTCAACTGTGACAGTATTTTTTAGTGTCAGCTGGAGATAAATATATCCCTGTTGCATTTTTGCATACCTTGATACAACACTGAGACAGAATTCGATATGCAGTACATGTTCAGAACACTTGATTTATAATAATATATGATATAATGAAATGATAATAAGCATTTGTATAGCGCTAATTCCAGTAAACTGCTCACTAGCGCTTGTGCATGATGGATCTATTTGTAGAAACTCTTAAACAGGTGAGTTTTAAGATTTCTTTTGAAACCATCAAGTGTCTTGGAGGCCTTGACATTCTCAGGGAGTTGGTTCCACAGTTTTCGAGCGGTATGTGAAAAGGCTCTGTCTTCGTATTTGTTTTTGTTGTAGGAAGTTGGTTCATTCAAGAGTATTTTGTTATTGCTTCTCAGATTACAATTTCTTTCAGATCTTAGCTGAAACATATTTTGATTATACAAGGGAGCTTGTCCGTTTAATGCTTTCCAAGTTGTTATTATGAGTTTGAATTGTATTCTGGCCGGGATTTGCAGCCAATGTAGTTGCTTCCTATGCTGGCTTACACTGTCATGCTTTTTCAATTTGTCAATGAGTCAAACTGCCGAGTTTTGGGCTACTTGAAGTTTATTTATTAAGCGAATGGATGTTCCATACAAAAGACAATTTCCGAGTCTAGGTGAGGAGTGGCATTGACTACTGTTTTACAAGTTTCCTTGTCTAGAGACTTCCTAATTTTTGAAATATTTCTTAAATTGAAATAGGCATTCAGGCACATTTTGTTGACTTGTTTTTCCATGGTCATATTTTTGTCAAAGATTATACCTAGATTTCTAACGTGATCAGTTGCATTAATTTTGACATTGTCAACATGGATTGATGATACTTGGAGTTTATTAAGTTGGTGTGGACTGCCAATGAGCATTCATTCAGTTTTTTCTCCATTGCTGCAAAGCTTGTTTTCAAGAAGAAATTTCCTTATTTCCGCCATGCACTTTTCCATCTTAAATACCGTATTTCTCTCATCTAAAAAAGTTGGCTTGAAAGAGAGAATAAGTTGCTCATCATCTTAGGATTTATATCTAAATTCCTGTATCTCCATTGATAAACCTTTGAGGGTCAGCAATGTCACAACCGTTTTCAGTCAAGGATCGATGGTTAAGCAGAGAAGAACAATCTATTAAATGATATAGTTCTGACGACAGAACGTTTAACCTAAATTGTTAGTAACACATTTAATGGGAAAGTTCTGTGTGATTAAAAAATATTAGGTACATCATCATACTACATGGTCATGTATATCTTTATATTCTACATATCATGTAGTGTTAAAAATGCACTCAGTAAACATGAATATTTGGTTGCCCTGTGATAACTTTTCATATGTATACACCCTTATAGTGTTGCAAACTGAACAGATCTAAGTTTTCCAGTTTGGCTGGCTGATATCATCCAGAAAAAGTTAAAAAGACATGTGGTATGGTAAATTCAATGATGGAGTTAAAATGTTAAGCCTTTCCCCTGCAAATAAAAGCATGTCCATCATTGCTCATCCCACATGATATAAGTCATGAATACTATGTAAACTTGAAAGTTTTCAAAATTACGTATCATACACAGAGTTGTGAAGTTTGTAAAAATTCACAAAGTTACACAACATACACAAGACTTCAAACTGGTGTGACAGTATGATGACAAAAAACATTTTGAGACAAAAGACTGACACAAGAAAGACCTTCAGTCGGCAGAGATTCATATTAGCATTCTCTTTCAAACAAAAAGGAACAGTCTAGAATATAGAGAAACAAGAACATATCTGTGCACACAAACTGTAATTACCAAGGCTGTGATGTTTTGCAAATATATTGTTCGACATCTCGCACTGTATAATACGTAATCCTTTTCTTGCTCATACTTTATATCATATCAAAGTACTTCTCATCTATGGAAATATGATACACTCAGAAGTAAGCTCTAGTTGTTGTTTATTTTCCTCAGCCTTTGCAAGATATTATGTGCCTTTGCTCATGTTTATTCTGGAGGGATCTGTTTAATATTAAGAAATTCCAACCAATACATGAAAACCACCCCAAGATGTTTGAATTTTTGATGAACATCATGGACTGCGATTAAACTAAATTATGATTTATTCAAGGATTATTAATTATTATGCAAATACACCTTTTTTCTTCAACTTACTATTATAACAGCAAAACACTTGATCAGGAAACTACTTTCATAGGGAATACCCCGTTTTACTGACCAAATCGTTCACTATATATTTTATAGAGGACCAGCATGCCATGGTGCATAAAGTTAAGCAAACGGAAGTTTCCAAGGTTTTATGTCAGCAATAACTTCCACACTACATAATTGATATCCCTCCATGGAGTAGAGATAAACACAAAATATAACTACACCATGAATTCAGTGGAATCAATATCAGGTGGTATGACCAGCGTGAGATATTATTGTCACATGAGGACACTATAATGTAGTATAGCAATTCTAGCCAAGTCCTTCGTTTGAGATGATGATTTTGTTTGTGCACTTGATCAGCCTGCATGGTGTCAGAAAAAAGTCTTACCTCTGTGCAGCCATTTTCACTCCACACCAGCATGTCAGTAGCTGGGCTGATTTTATCCTATTTCACTAAGTCATCAGCCCCTCATGACTGTACCCTTTTTTCTCTGCAACCATCGGTTTCTTTTCCTGGTCATGACATAGAGAGGTGTGACAAAATTTTCAAAAGAAAGTTGAGACACTGATGCAACTCCATGCCAAGTTAGGCATTGATAACAGCAACAGTTATCTTTAAATTGCTTATCAAAGATTATGTTGAGCACTGAAAGAGTCCTGATCAAGCAAGGACCCTTAATAGGGTCATGACAAAGTGAAGACTGTGCTGGAATGTGAGTCCTCTGGGGCTGCTGAAAAGGGTCGGCATAATAGCAGGATTGTTTGGAACATTCCAATATTAAAATTACAATACGGGGCCGTACGATCCCTTGAAGCTAGGCAGTGGAAACCATGGAGAGTTAGTATAAATTTCAAATAAGTGCAGACTCTTCTTATGAAAATATATAAGCAGCTGTAGGTTATTGAAAATGATTTGTCCCTGGCCTCTATGAGGTCTGTATAACCTTTGCTTGACCCTGTGGTTAAAGGTCAAACTCAAAGAACCGCAGAAACTTGGACCAGAAAAAATTACAATACCGGGCCGTATGACCCCTCGGAACTAGGCAGTTGAAGCCATGGAGAGTTAATATTTTAAATATGTTGGCAAAAATGTGTAAGACTTTAGTTATTTCAGTTTTTAACACTTTGGTTTCTGCTTGGACAAGGCTTACAGAGAAGTAATGTACAGTTCTGCCCAAAAGTTTACTTACCCCACTGCAAAATGACAAATTTCTCTATTTCGAGGGCAATTTTAACAACAATTGGTAAATTATACATGAAATACAGTGCACTGCATTTGGCTAAACACTACTGAACCATTAAAAATTCGATAGCATTGAGATTAAATTATATTATCACTTAATTGCATTTTATGACAGTTTCAAAAGTTTACATACCCTCCTGTATTATCACATATTTTTCCACTTAGAATCAAGAACAGCTTACAGGATTTTACTGCAACATATCAACAGTACTCAGACTATATCAGCAGTAATTTTAATCCATTCTGCATTACAGAATTTCTGCAACTCCACCTTCGTTGTTGGTCTCGGCTGAGGCATGGTCTGATCGGATCAACCCATAATCTATCAATTACTATTCAAGTCTGGATGGTCTTAAACCACTCGAGAAGCTTCTCCCAACTGTCCTGAAAAAAGTATTTGAACAAGATTCATGGAAGGTCTTGGATTGTTGTCATGTTGCAGCGCCTTTTTTCATCCCTTTCCTAACTTTCACACTAAATCATGTCGATTTTCCTCCAAAATTTTCTGGAAATCAGTGATATTGAACAATTATTCAGTCTTGATAGCGCACCACACTGGTTTAATTTGGCAATGGTCTTCTTATAGCCGTAATTCTGAATGAACTCTTGCAAACACATTGCAAGGGATTACAGGGAATGATATAACACCTCAGCTAAGTCTCCTCCATCCAAAAACATTTCGGCAGATGGCCTGGGACTTTCTTCTGGTGTATTGCATCAAAGTTTGTCTTATAATCTCCCGTGCTATGTTTGGACGCAAGTCAATCAGGTACGCAAGCTAAATTGAACCATTCACAGGGTGAACCAAGGTGGTGCATTTATGATACATTGTGCACATGTGGCTATATGAGTGCAAATAGCACTGGAAAATTGGTCAAGACTAATAAAAGTTGTAACACCACTAAATTCCAGAAAATGTTGGCGGAGAACCGACATGATTCAGTGTGAAAGTTAGGAACGGGATGAAACAAGGTGCTGCAACTGGACAACAATCCAAAACCTTACAACCATCCTGTCCAAATATTTTCCAGACAGTTGGGAAAAGCTTCTCAAGTGGTTTAACACGGTCCAGACTGAAATTTTATTGATAAATTATGGGTTAATCCGAGACAGACCGTGCCCCAGCCAAGACCTAGATTGAAGGTGGCGTTACAGAAATTCTGTGATGCAGAATGGATTAAAATCACTGCTGATGTAGTCTGAGTACTTTGACATATTGTGGTAAAATCCTGTAAGCTGTTCTTGATCCTAAGCAGGAAAATATGTGATAGTACAGGAGGGTATGTAAACTTTTGAAACTGTCATAAAATGCAATTAAGTGATAATATCATTGAATGTCAATGCTATTGAATTTTTAATGGTTCAGAGGTGTTTAGCCATATGCAGTGCACTGTATTCATGTATGATTTGCCTATTGTTGTTAAAATTGCCCTCGAAATAGAGAAATTTGTCATTTTGCAGAGGGGTATGTAAACTTTTGGGCAGAACTGTATCAGGCCTACACAAGCTGTGAAGTGACAGGCAATTGTACACAGGCGCCTGTGGTCTGGAGTTTGCTGATATATAGTTAATACTGATCAGTACATAGTGCACTTAACAATAATTATTATTGTAAGTAGCTTTTTTCACCTACCAGATTTGTCAGCTTGAAATATTCGGCAAGTTATAAACTGAGTAATTTGGCATTTCCCAACATATTTGATGAGCAGCAACTAAATGATATCAATACAATATATATGAGATTTATCAGAACTAACACTTTAACATTGTACAATTTACACAACAGCAAATGATTCACAATTTTTAGAAACACTTCTTTTGTCTTTAAATCAGGTTTCCTTGTCCAGTGTCTATTGGATATGTCATAATCACAAGAGATTCGGCAAAGTTTCAAAGTTCCAGATACACAATATGAAAGACAGGCATACACATCTTTCAATGAGAATAGATTGGAACTGTCAAGTCTTTGTTGGCCTCGGATGATGTTTTGATACGATGATATAAATAAAACAGCAATAAAGACAAAAATCCAATTTTCTGAACATAAACATCCCTTGTCTCAGTGTCAAAAGGTGATGATATCAATCTTGTTGCCTACTTAGCAGGGCCTGTTTCTTGAAAACAGTCACAAAAGGCAAACTCTCATGGAAATACCGAGGCTATTTGTGTATGTCATTGTTACAGAAAATGAAAAAGGAGTGCTTACAGAATTGGGCTGAAATGTTCCTTGTGAAGTCATAGCCCTATCCATTCCATGCACATTATTCTTTGTGAGTCATAAGCAATTTATGAGGTCATAGCCTATACTTGCTATGCTATCAATATGAGTGAGCAACTGATTGTCACTGAGGTCACAAGTTGCTCAATGACAAATGACAGCTCATTTCAATGTATTAGATAAAGCTCGTTGTGAGGTTATTGATGGCCACCAACCGCTTTTCTGTAAGAACTTGTTTTTCGTCTGCTGTAAAGAAGTTGAAAGAATAGATCATTGTTGCGCCAATTAATGACAAAAAAAGTGATCCACCTTCGTAACATTTCAGCCCCTAATAAAAAACAGAATTTTCTTCAGAGCCAGTACAATACTACAATTTCAGAGATTGAAATTGGTATTAAAACACCACACCACAACCAACTTTTCACTTACTATTCCTCAATATTTCTGTTTTATTCCTGAGAATTTAGGTTGTAGCGCCAACACTGCTTCACAAGCTTGTCTGTATCGGAACATATTTTACATGTTTGTTCAATACACTTGGACATATATTTTGAAATGACACTGTACAGGTGAAGTCAATCGTATTCTGCTAGGTTATTTTGAAGTTTCTGTGACATTTTGAGGAAAAGGTAATAAAAACAAACTTACTTGGACATTTTGGTTGAAGAGGGAAAGTCTTCAGCCGATGTTTAAAGACTTATGCTTAGTTCTCACGAGAGTGGTTAAGTGACGGCGAAGCTGTAGAGGTGCCAGGAAGTCAAGTTTCGCCAACTTTCGGCGTTTCAAGCCATTTTTGGACAATTATATCATCAATTAGAGGTTATACATCGTCGTTGATGGTTCCTATTACGACGAGGCTCTCGTTTTCTACGCCGAATGGCTCGTAATTACTGACGAGGCAAGAAGAGACTTGTGTCGGCGAGTTGTGAGGAGCCTCGGTGCAGTTCCATTGCTTCAATGTTAAACTAGGATCGCCCAAGGAGTCTCTTGCTTCGCCCTAGCATCCTCTTGCTTCGCCCTAGCATCCTCTTACTTCGCCCTAATCTTAAATTACGCCCAAGCAATAGCTGTTACGGTGAGGCAAGTAGCTGTTTCGGCGTTTCAACAGCTTGTTTGTGACAGCGAGTTGTTCTCTTTTTTCGCCGAAGTTCCATTGACTCAATGATAAATAGCCTCGCCCAAGCACTCTCTAGCTTCGCCCAACCTGCCTCTAACTTCGCCCAAGCTGTCTCTACCTTCGCCCAAGCATTTTGGGGGTCTTTCAGGTCTTTTGCATCGTGACTTCTTGCTTCGTAAAGATTCAACAGGTTGAATCTTTCGTGAAGCAAGTTCTTGCTTCACCATAAGGTCACGTGATTTCTAGGAACTTGTGGCGAGAAAGTTTAAGATGCGCCGTAGACGAAAATATCGTCGCCGAATTGTTTAATGTAATCTAACAACCTCCCACTTTCCTGGAAAAGCAAGAAGCGCCGCAACAAGAACCCTCTATTACGTCTCCGTGTGAACTAGGCATTAGTCATCCAAGTTGAACAATAAGAATAGAACGATACAAATAGAATCACAACAATCTCCTTGATTCAACGAAAAAGTCCAATTCCAGAAGAAGTAGACCAAATGGACAGAGATAACTAGTGATTGTCTTGTCACTACTGATAAATTGCACTCAGTCAACCATTTAATTTCAAGTGAATCTAAAAGTTCACTATTGACTCTGAAGTTTCTAATGCCACTGGGTTTTGCCTTATTTTGTCGAAGATATCAATTGGAGTGCTCAATATTGATTCAACCTGGAATGTAACACAAATCGTTGTCTGGGTGGTTTGGAAATGAAATAAGTACCAAATTACACAATCCAATTGAATGTATGATACAATATAAGAACTGCCTAATGCTGTATTTGCCAGACAAACAGACTCGATAATTACATTGTAGTTGCAAGAATAGCTTCTCTGTTGTTTGCTCACCGCTACAGTATAAACAGGGTGACATATTACCTTAATGCTCAATGTTCCTTTTTGAGAATATGCTTCCGTACAAGTGTACAACACATATCATTCTCATACTTCAAAGGCAGGAAGCACCGCTGTATACTCGTAGTATAACTGGGGTGTAAATGAACATGTATACTAAATCTCCAAACACTTCCTGAGTCAATTTATCTTTCGTCGCTGAGATAAATACTCCTTATATTGCTTTAGCATGCTGGTATCCCTGTGTGCAAACAGCTCCGTAAGTGGAGCACAGGAGCTAAATCTCCAATTTGTATATCCTGAATAGTAAATTGATCTGAAAATTGTGTTTAAATATTGTTTTTAAACTAGTCATCCGGCATTTCTATAACCAGGCAATCCAGTATGGTTAGTAAATCTCTTAAATTGGAATAGTTTCAAAGCAGTTTGAGCAGGACGTCCAACCTTCCATCTCCTCCCACACAAGACCCTCGAGTGGAACTGACTGTCACAAAACGAGCACAACATGCCATCACCGGAAGAGGAATCTCTTCTTTATGTCCCTGCAGCTTGTATATGATTTTAGGCTTGTTTGGTCCTCATAATAATGGGGCAAAGCCAAGTAAAAAGGTATGCTGATGGGTGATCAAAAGACGTTTTGTATGTTGGTGAGTTTTGCTTCTTAGATTAAGGCCCTACATTTCTTTTTACATACCATTTTGGTGTATAGATAATGAAATTATAGTTACAGGGTGGTCAAAAAAAACTTTACGCTTATGAATAATTTTTTGGATGACGCTCATTGTAACAAATGCTTATTTTTCAATGCAAAAACAACTAGGATAGCAAAGTATAACTCTTCTAGAGACAATTTAATCATTCGGAGGTCCTTTTGGACTGATGACTTTTCTGCAGTGGGCCTAAATGATGCAGAGGTGTCAAAAATGTAACGTTGTGTCCGTTTTTCCCATACAAACGCAATGGATGCCTTTCTAGGCAACTAAGGTCTGTGGTGTCTTGCAGGGATCTGCGTCTAAGTTTGCCCGTCCAGAATAATCACATTGATTGAGATCTTGTGATAACAGGGGCCATATTGTCCCACTGAGAAACTTGACAGAGCGAACCTTGATCCAGTTCTAGGCTTTCCAAGGGAGTGTGGCTGATGCCCCGTCTTGTTTGAAGATCAAATTGTCTGTGGCACTGTATGTATTATCTATCCAGGGCTTTAGATGCTCTTTCAAGATGTTAATATGCACTTTTCATGTGATTTCAACACCTTGATCATCCACCTTCAGACGGCTTTGTTTTAAAATCTTATAATGGCCATAGTGAAGTCTGAATTTGCTCGAGCACCTTCTTGTTTGTGCTGAATTGTGCCTCTGTCTTCTCAATTTCATTTTATGTTGTATTTATTTTGTCCTGTTAAACTCAGTAGCTTCAAAATTGCTGATGGGCCATGAACAACCCAGAGTAGTAAAAACGCTGGAGTACTCCCGGCTTCCATTTTGTCTGCTATCAAAAATTTTATGAACCGTTTTGATTATTAACCAATTTTCCAAAGATCTAACATACTTGGCTTGTATACACAATAAGTACCCAGGCACTGACTCAATCATGGCAGCCTGGAAAATGAAATATCAACTGTAAAGTTTTTTTTTTACCACCCTGTATAAGGATAGCACCTGTTCCAGATATATCAGCTGACAGCCGTTCACTATACTGAATTGCAATAACACAAATCATCACAGTGATAACCTCTGGATATGGCCAGAGTGAAAATTGAACATGCATCCACAGCCCACAGTGCGGATGTCTTAACCACTATGCAATGGAGCCACATGTGGATGTTTGAGTTTTTTGTCTGCCACTGCATGTGCACCCGTACAGAATTATATTTATTCATAAAATGAACAATATAAGTCTTTCTTTCAATGTTAATATTTTGTTTTATTTTTCGCTTGTGTTAAGGTGTCTTTGTATGTCAAAACAAATATTCGATCTGGTTCTATTTTATGCCATTGAACTTTTTTTAACATCGCTCCACATAAAATTTACATGTTTACTGAATGTTTCAACTTTTCAACTTCAGACCCATAGAATTCACAACTATATTTTGGGAATGTAGGCTGTTTTGATCCAAAAATGTTGGAAACATGTGATACTTTGATTTTCAACACTGCTAGGATGTTCAAATTGATGTTTTTTGTTATATGTCAAGATGTCTGAACTTCTTTCAAATTTTGTGAACTTTTCACAAAACTTTTATAACCAAATATATGCCTAAGCTCACAAAATGTATTTCAGAGCTTCATCAATCATCATATATAGAGAAACATCTCCGTACATGTTTTTCATCTTTACCAAAATTCATGTTTTTAAAAGTTGTCAGACAAGTTTGCTCTTTGAATTCTTCTCTGCTTTTAGTGACAATATTGTCATCCAAAAACAAAAAAGGGAACTTCCCTATCAGCGTGCCTCGGCGGTCCAACGTCGGCCCGAAGCTTGTCCGATGCTACTCACATCGGACTGACGCTGGGCCGACGCTGGACCGCCGAGGCATGCTGACAGGGATTGTGATATACAGGTCTACATATGTGTATATGTCCAGAGAGAGCAAAACAAAGGTAATTTTATTGAAATGGTGTATCAATAGTATAAATCTGGAAAAGAAATGAAATGACATTTTGCAGACCAACCTCTTTTTAAGTGCACAATGAACCAACTGATTTTAATAACAATACTAACTTAGCTTTCAAAGAAACTATGGTTCCACCATGAACTTCAACTGCTTTGCTGAACTGAATGTCATTCTATACCTTTTGGAAGAAGTTTCAAGAACCTGACTCTTGAATGGAATTGAAAAACTATGCAACCTTTACTCTTTTATCTTTCAGCTTAAATGGCTTTCTTATTGTTCTTTTGCTTTTTCATAGACAGTCAAGACAGGCAAATATGTCAAGCTGACCTGCTTGGTCATCTTTGGATCTAGTAGATGGTCTGATCTGCTTTCTGTTGCTTGATTTGGTTTTGGATGGAAGTGAACTGCAACTTTGTAAGGCAGTCAAGTGGACAGATATTCAACAACACAAAACAATACATAAAAATCACACTACCATTTATACGTATATGCAATGTTTTTGTATCGATGTCTTAACCTGTAAAAAAAACTTACATGGAAGTATACTTTACAGTACTTCGATTCATCAAGGTTAGCAAAGTCTAGTGCCAGCCTCTCTCCATCCATCAATTCATTTGTTCATCTATATATTTACAACATCTATCTATCTGCATACATATCCATCAAGATTCTGTAAGCTGCCTTTTCCCTATCGTCTTTCTAATATTTACTTTATTTTCTCTCTTTTAATGTTGTCTATTCTTTTTTTATTATGTTGATTGTTGTATCATCTATTTATCTCTGTTTTTTACCGGTTTCCAATTATATCTTTATTACTTGCTGTCATATCTATACTATCTTTTGAAAAAGTCCTTTCTAATAGCTTCCATACGTTGCTTTGTAGGTCTGCCACACTGGAGTCTGCTTTTTTCCGGATATGTGCACCAAAAGTATATCAAATACATTTTTCATGTATTTCACATTAATCTGCATGACTTGGCACATATGAATAGATAGGAAAGTATACGCTATTCGAAGCAAAAACTTTCCTGAGAAAGTCACACCAGTTGGCGTGGTGTTGTTGTGGTCAATCTTTTATGCTACTATGTGGCAAGCTAGCCATAAACGCCAGCAGCGTTGTAAAAGCTGGCACTTTGGAAGATACTGTATATTTATATAAGATGGTGGAAATGAGGTGTGGAAAAGTCTAAAGCAGCATTCTGTGAGGCATTTGCCCCTGAAGATGCATATAACATCCATTCACAAAGTTAGATCTAAAGAAACCACATCAAAGCTATGGGGTGTGTCACTGATAGACTTGCCAAATTACTTATACCAGCAAATGACCATTCAGTATTTTTTTCGAAGGCCTTGGCGAAAGAGAGTTCTCAGGCTCTCTGCTTCTTTTTGGCAATCCATAATCATGTAGTACAATGCCTTATAATTTCTTCATATCCACTACCGAACTCCCAGCCATACCGCAGTTTTTGGCATGATTTTGGCACAAGCTGAACCTCTTAACTATTCAAAGAGGAAATTAATTACTTTCTTAGATTTTTCTTCGAGAATAATTTAACATAACAGGTCCTTTTTTTTTCAGAACATTCAAATCGGGATACCTTCTATAAATGTATCATTTTAGTCTTGCAAGTCTCGCCATCTTTGTGTTCAGTTCTGTATGTTTCCATTAGCATCTTATCTGTCAGTCTATCAGTCTCTGCTCGCTGGTACAGGTGTATTTCCATCTGATCCGATTTGTAACATGCTACATACTTTTTGCCAGAATATTGATCCCATTAGATGCATTTTATTTCCTCACTGCTGTACCTCGAGCCTACATATTGGACTGCTAATGCATCAGAGTATCAAATATCTTCCTGCCAAACATCTGCCAATATGAGGCAAAATGAAGCCTTGAAGGCCACAGAGTGGGGAAAATATATCTAATATGTTTCTGGAAAAAAAAAAATTTGTAGGTCATTGACTGCAAAACTTGCCAGCAAGAGGACTAGTAAAGACATGGTAGACTATATTGTGGGAGGAAAAAAAAGTCAAATATATGCTATGATTAAAGTATTTGAAAAGAAATTTAGCTACACTGCAGGTAGCAAAAGTGCCTAGAATTAATTAGTGTACAGTACTGTTGCGTTTGGAGTGTAATTATGTAGATATGTACCACATACTCAATACTGACTCTTTAATAGATCTTAACAAGGATTTGTTTGATATAGGCTATTCATGATCCACCAATAAAGCTGTTTCGAGAATTCAATCTATGACAAAACATTGTTGATTCCATTCAACCAATATGTATTCAAACAAATCACTTTCCCATCCACCAACAATTTAAATAATTTATCAATATTGAATGGAAATCATTTCCTACTGAATGCAAGCAGCACATTGCATAAACTAACACAAAAAGACAACAACAAACAAATACTGAATAAAAATTATGTCATACTAGATAATAATAATAGATATTGTAGGACATTTTTAAAAAATACCTAAATAAAAGTACATGTACTTACTCTACGATTTCCATTTTTTGTTAAGATGATATTCTTACCTGAAAGATAGAAAAGGGGAATTTAATAGTTATTTGACAAAATAAGGATGCCACACAAAATACTTTCATTGAAATATACTTTTGATAATTAAGAGGCTCTGCCTGTAAAAACCTGCAGAGGGTGGCCGGGGACCCGTCAGACTTTGCAAAATGTCATATACCGGGGGTTAGCTTATAGTCTCAGGAGGCTCCAAAGCATATTTTAAGGTTCAGAAAATTATTGGTATCCATAGCAACAGCCCCAATATTGACCAAGGTCAGACCCCCCTTTTTTACAGCTGTTTCAAAAAGTGCAATTTTGCCAATCTTGATTTTATACATTTTTGTTGGGTCTGCCAAGATTTCTTACCAGGTGGATCAAGGTTTGTCAGTCATTTTTGGTCAATATAGGTCAATAGAATCTCACAGACTATTACTGGGGTGCAGGCAAGGTATTGTGTTCTCACTACAGCGCCCCCTAGTGGCCATGTTTTCTCTATTATCTCATACCTCGAAAAGTCTCAACTTCAAGGCAAATTTATTTCTATATCCAACGAGACCCAGGTAAGTGGTGCATGTTGGGCTTTACCCCAATAGCTGTATTTCACAAAACTGCCATAAAACTCGTGGGCACTCATTCCATTTTCAGTGGCGCCCCCTATGTATTTTGTGAAAATTTCAATTTTTTTGAAAATTCCATGTATTTTAGCATGCTATATATACAGAATGGAAAGAAATGAAATTCTGAAAGTTTTTGGAGAAAAAGGTCAAAACAGCTGCAGCCCAGGGGCGATGCAAAATATTCCATGGGGTCAAAGGTTATAGAGTGATTAAAGCCCCCTGGTGGCCGTTTTTCACATTTTTGCAGAATTTATGAAATTTACGCCAAAGACAAATACTTTGATGGAAGGAATGTGCTTTGATTAAGTTGCTTCAACCATGTAAAATTGAAATATAATGTCATGCCTAATTATGCAAATTAACAACTGCATCCATATATGGAAGTAGCACTACATTGTATCAACCCCTGGTGGCTTTATTTTCAAATCTGCTTTTGGTGGATATATTCATCTCACACAGATTTAGCAGGCTATCTCTCCAAAACTAAAGCATCGAGATGTTTGAAATTCATGGTGGTAACAAGGCAAGACATCCTCAGAAAATATATTCATGAAAACATTCCATGGGGCAAAGTTCACTGCACTCTGCTGCCCCCTGGTGGCTATTTTAAACACATTTTTGAGTTAATATGCCTGTCACAAAAGTTTATTTGTCCACACCTCCCAAAAGTAAAGCAGTAAGGTGGTTCATTTTCATGGTGGTAACAAGGCAGGACACCCTCAGCCAATATATTCATGAATACATTCCATGGGGTCAAAGGTCACCACACCATGCTGCCCCCTGGTGGCCCTCGTCTACATATGTTTCGGTGAATGCATGCATGTAAAAGATGTTCAGCAGGCCATGCCTCCAAAATGAAACCATAAAGGTGGCTCATATTCATGATGGTAGCAAGGCAGGACATCCTCAGCCAATATATTCATGAATACATTCCATGGGCTCAAAGGTCACCACACCATGCTGCCCCCTGGTGGCTCTCTTCTATATATTTTTCGGTGAATAAATGCATGTAAAAGATGTTCAGCAGACCATGCCTCAAAAATCAAACCCTAAAGGTGGTTCATATTCATGATGGTTGCAAGGCAGCATATCTACAGCAAATGAATTCATGAAAACATTCCATGGGGTCAAAGTCACTGCAATTAACTGCCCCCTGGCGGCTATTTTACACACATTTTTCAGTGAATATATTATATGCCTGTCACATAAGTTCAGCAGGTTATATTTCAAAAAGTAAAGCAGCTATTTTACAAACATTTTTCAGTGAATATATTATATGCCTGTCACATAAGTTCAGCAGGCCATATCTCCAAAAGTAAAGCAGTAAAGAGGTTCAGATTCATGGTGGTATCAAGGCAGGACAGCCGCAGCAAATTTATTCACACAAAGATTCCATGGGGTCAAAGTCACTGCACATTATTGTCCCCCTAGGGGCTGTTTTCAACCCATTTTTCAGTGAATTTGTGCATGACACAAACATTTAGTAGACCATATCACCAAACTTATGCATTAAGGTTGTTCATATTCATGATGGTAACAGGGTAGGACACAGCAAATTTATTCACAAAAATTTTCCAAGGGTTCAAAGGTAACTGCACATTGCTGCCCCCTGGTGGCTCTTTTCTATACATTTTTCAGGGAATAGATGTTTGTCGCCAAAGTTCAGCAGGCTGTTCCTCCAAAACTTTGGCAGTGAGGTGGTTTATATTCATGGTGGGAACAGGGCAGGTCAGTAAATGTATTCATTAAAACATTCCATGGGGTCAAGGGTCACTTTACATTATTGACCCCTGGTTGATTTTTTGTCTACATTTTTCAGTCATCAAAACTGGTGCAGGGGCGGACTCTGCAGGTAATTCTGCTGACGGCTTGTTCCCGATAGTGGACTTAGCATTCTGGAGACAGAGACAGATGCTGCCAGTTTCGGGATCCCTTGCACCCACCAATGTACGGTTGAGGTCATATATGTAAACTACTTTGCGATTTCCCATAGGAATTTATATGAGATGTATTTAAAATGGATGTTTGCAAATGATTCAACATTATGTTTACTATAAAGTCAAGTTGCTCAAAAATGGATTCATGACATGAACGTTTTAGTCAATATAAGCAACAACATGTTTTCCTGATTTTGGTTGGGTACCATATAATACATGTATGGGTTATAAAATTCAAAAGTAAACATACACCTGCCTCCATTGAAACAAGCTATGTTTACTTCTGAACTGAAATCATGAAAACATTGTTTTTGATACATTGATTTCTTTTGTGCTACTTGATTTAATTGTATCCGTTATTTTGAGTTTCTTATTAAAGCATCCATTAGAAATGTATTTTAAGCCACCTAGCCAGTTCTTGGTTCAAATGTGTATTGTTTTTTGCTTACAGTGTTTACATGATTTATGGTTACAGAATCCCATAATCTCATCACCAATTCCAATAGCTACGCCTATGGCTAGCTAAAAATGCCAGGTTCCGATTGCCAAGTTAGAAAAACATCTGCAGAATGAGAAGGGTGAAAGATTTTGTATTTCTGATTTCAGATTATGATTCAAGGAGAAATTTTACATAAGATAGGCTATTTTTCATACCGAAATTCAAAAATAAAATTTTGGACCAAAATGCTACAAAAATCTTACTCAAATCTTGAACCATAAACTCTTGCGATAGGCATTATGATAATCCCTGATAAATGTTGACAAAAGATCAACCAGGGGTCAATAATGTGCAGTGACCCTTGACCCCATGGAATGTTTTAATGAATACATTTACTGACCTGCCCTGTTCACACCATGAATATAAACCACCTCACTGCCAAAGTTTTGGAGAAACAGCCTGCTGAACTTTATAGAAAAGAGCCACCAGGGGGCAGCAATGTGCAGTTGCCTTTGAACCCTTGGAATATTTTTGTGAATAAATTTGCTGTGGCTGTCCTACCCTGTTACCATCATGAATATGAACAACCTTAATGCTTAAGTTTGGTGGTATGGTCTACTAAACGTTTGTGTCATGCACAAATTCACTGAAAAATGGGTTGAAAACAGCCCCTAGGGGGACAATAATGTGCAGTGACTTTGACCCCATGGAATCTTTGTGTGAATAAATTTGTCCTGCCTTGTTACCACCATGAATCTGAACCACCTTACTGCCTTACTTTTGGAGATATGGCCTGCTGAACTTATGTGACAGGCATATAATATATTCACTGAAAAATGTTTGTAAAATAGCTGCCAGGGGGCAGTTAATTACAGTGACTTTGACCCCATGGAATGTTTTCATGAATATATTTGCTGAGGATGTCCTGCCTTGCTACCACCATGAATATATATGAACCATCTTTATGGTTTAATTCTTTAGGTATGGCCTGCTGAACTTCTCTTGCATATTCACTGAAAAATTTCTGGAGAGAATCGTCGGAGGGCAGTAAAGTGCAATGACCTTTGACCCCACGGAATGTTTTATGACTATATTTGCTACGGTTGTCCTGCCTTGTTACCAACATGAATATGATCCACTTTACTGCTTCTCCTTTTGGAGGTATGTGACAGGCATATATTCAATGAAAAATGTATGCCAGGGGGCAGTTAATTGCAGTGACTTGGACCCCATGGAATGCTTTCATAATACATTTGCTGTAGATGTCCTGCCTTGCTACCACCATGAATATGTACCACCTTTATGGTTTCATTTTGGAGATATGGCCTGCTGAACATCTTTTACATGCATTTATTCACCGAAAAATATATAGAAGAGAGCCACCAGGGGGCAGCATGGTGTGGTGACCTTTGACCCCATGGAATGTATTCATAAATATATTGGCTGAGGAAGTCCTGCCTTGCTACCATGAATATGAACCACCTTTATGGTTTCATTTTGGAGGCATGGCCTGCTGAACATCTTTTACATGCATTTATTCACCGAAAAATATATAGAAGAGAGCCACCAGGGGGCAGCATGGTGTGATGACCTTTGACCCCATGGAATGTATTCATGAATATATTGGCTGAGGATGTCCTGCCTTGCTACCACCATGAATATGAACCACCTTTATGGTTTCATTTTGGAGATATGGCCTGCTGAACATCTTTTACATGCATTTATTCACCGAAAAATATATAGAAGAGAGCCACCAGGGGGCAGCATGGTGTGATGACCTTTGACCCCATGGAATGTATTCATGAATATATTGGCTGAGGATGTCCTGCCTTGCTACCATCATGAATATGAGCCACCTTTATGGTTTCATTTTGGAGGTATGGCCTGCTGAACATCTTTTACATGCATTTATTCACCGAAAATTATATAGAAGAGAGCCACCAGGGGGCAGCATGGTGTGATGACCTTTGACCCCATGGAATGTATTCATGAATATATTGGCTGAGGATGTCCTGCTTTGCTACCATCATGAATATGAACCACCTTTATGGTTTCATTTTGGAGATATGGCCTGCTGAACATCTTTTACATGCATGCATTCACCGAAAAATATATAGAAGAGGGCCACCAGGGGGCAGTAGGGTGTGATGACCTTTGACCCCATGGAATGTATTCATGAATATATTGGCTGAGGATGTCCTGCCTTGCTACCACCATGAATATGAACCACCTTTATGGTTTCATTTTGGAGATATGGCCTGCTGAACATCTTTTACATGCATTTATTCACCGAAAAATATATAGAAGAGAGCCACCAGGGGGCAGCATGGTGTGATGACCTTTGACCCCATGGAATGTATTCATGAATATATTGGCTGAGGATGTCCTGCCTTGCTACCATCATGAAAATGAACCACCTTTATGGTTTCATTTTGGAGGCATGGCCTGCCGAACATCTTTTACATGCATGCATTCACCGAAACATATGTAGACGAGGGCCACCAGGGGGCAGTAGGGTGTGGTGACCTTTGACCCCATGGAATGTATTCATGAATATATTGGCTGAGGGTGTCCTGCCTTGTTACCACCATGAATATGAACCACCTTACTGCTTTACTTTTGGGAGGTGAGGACAAATAAACTTTTGTGACAATGTGACAGGCATATTAACTCAAAAATGTGTTTAAAATTGCAACCAGGGGGCAGCAGAGTGCAGTTATATTTGCCCCATGGAATGTTTTCATGAATATATTTTCTGAGGATGTCTTGCCTTGTTACCACCATGGATTTCAAACATCTTGATGCTTTAGTTTTGGAGAGATAGCCTGCTAAATCTGTGTGAGATGCATATATCCACCAAAAACAGATTTGAAAATAGAGCCACCAGGGGTTGATACAATGTAGTGCTACTTCCATATATGGATGCAGTTGTTAATTTGCATAATTAGGCATGACATTATATTTCAATTTTACATGGTTGAAGCAACTTAATCAAAGCACATTCCTTCCATCAAAGTATTTGTCTTTGGCGTAAATTTCATTAATTCTGCAAAAATGTGAAAAAATGGCCACCAGGGGGCTTATATAACTCTATAACCTTTGACCCCATGGAATATTTTGCATCGCCCCTGGGCTGCAGCTGTTTTGACCTTTTTCTCCAAAAACTTTCAGAATTTCATTTCTTTCCATTCTGTATATATAGCATGCTAAAATACATGGAATTTTCAAAAAAATTGAAATTTTCACAAAATGCATAGGGGGCGCCACTGAAAATGGAATGAGTGCCCACGAGTTTTATGGCAGTTTTGTGAAATACAGCTATTGGGGTAAAACCCAACATGCACCACTTACCTGGGTCTCGTTGGATATAGAAATAAATTTGCCTTGAAGTTGAGACTTTTCGAGGTATGAGATAATAGAGAAAACATGGCCACTAGGGGGCGCTGTAGTGAGAACACAATACCTTGCCTGCACCCCAGTAATAGTCTGTGAAAATTCTATTGACCTATATTGACCAAAAATGACTGACAGATCTTGATCCAACTGGTAAGAAATCTTGGCAGAGCCAACAAAAATGTGTAAAATCAAGATTGGCAAAATTGCACTTTTTGAAACAGCTGTAAAAAAGAGGGGTCTGACCTTGGTCAATATTGGGGCTGTTGCTATGGATACCAATAATTTTCTGAACCTTAAAATATGCTTTTGAGCCTCCTGAGACTATAAGCTAACCCCCGGTATATGACATTTTGCAAAGTCTGACGGGTCCCCGGCCACCATCTTCTGATTTTGCAGGTTTTTACAGGCAGAGCCTCTTAAGTTTTGCAACAGGCAGAAAACTTATTAGGAAAAGTGTGTGTAAAAATAAAATCAGTGTCTGGAGTAACAGGATAAGATAGCTGAAATGTAGGGAACTAATATCTGTCCAGAATGAGAGAATTGTGTGACAGAATTTTTGGTGAATGGATGAACATCCCATTACAAAGATTCTGTAATAGGTCTCACAAGCAATAAACGAGGTTTTTTTTCTCCAAAAGTTCAGTCCATCTTGTCATAACTTTTGACACATGAACTTCGGGTCAGTTAATATTGAGGTAATATGCAATTGATTTGCAAAATATCAGATTAGGGAGATAAAAATAAATGGTTAGTTTGTGGCCGAGGAAGCCTGAGGTTATGGAAGTGGTTCAGATTATGTAGTAATTTCTTACTGTTAACTAAACAGCTGTCTGTTGTAAATGGCTTCACTTACTGATTCGAAGCATGTCAATGATTCTTTTCTCATGATATACAACGGGCTTGAAGCATTGAATAACAAAAAACAAAAAACAAACAATTGTATAGAAATAATTTTGTCACTTAACTCTTCCAATCAATAAAGTCTGTTTTCCATCAGATAAGAAACTTTATGAAATTCGAATGAGATCACAGACATCTATGAAATTCATATAATATACAGGCTTTTTTGAAGGAATAGAAGCAACATCAAAACTGTCATCAACCTGAAGATAAAAAGGCTCGTTTTTCAATGCATGAAGAAATACATTATGTACCCAGTAGATTGCTTAGAGAAGTTGTGATATGATGATTTTTGTTCTCGGTATGTTTCCAGTTGAATATATCATAAAATAATTAAATGTATTGACAAAAAAATTCTGTCACTGCCTGTTTTTATTCTCTGGGTCGCATTTCAAGACTTTTGGTTTATTTGGCAACATAACCACTAAATTCATTCATATGATCTGATTCTTTGGGGGTCAGTTGAACAGAGCTTTTTGAAAACCTCAGTTTTAACTGATTCAAATATCATGTCTCTACAGCTGAAGTTAAGGCCAGTTTAACAGAGCTTTTTAAAAACCCCTCGTATTACATCAGGAAGACCAAAAAAATCTGAGAATTGGACATATTCTAAGTATGATGACACCATAATGTTTGGCTTAACACTTCTAAAAGCAAGAACTATTGAAGTTCTCTTGTCATATTCATTGATGATCTCCTTATTGTTCATTTAGAAGTTCATACACTGACTTCCTTAAAATTTCCTTTAGGAGTACCATCATTTTGGGTCAGTCTTTATCTCAATATTATCATGATTTTCATATATTTTAGCCACCCTCCGTTCTCTTATCTTTATCTTTCTTCTTATTTCTACTATCTTGTCTTTTCTTTCTGTTCTTCCAAGCTTCCTCTCTGTCATTCTCACATTTGCAGTTTTGTCAAAGCCTACAGTAACCATTTTGGTATTCTTTTATGTACTTTCTTGTGCATCTTTTTGTGGCTTTTCTTTTATTCACCTGTCTTTCTTCTCTTTCTTTTTGTACATTTGCCATTTCAGTTCCCTTTTGAGCAAACTCCACATACATTTCTATCCATCTATTTTCATTGAAAAATGTTGAGTAAGCTCTTGAACACATACACAATACTGCAACCGCCAAATATAAAGGCAAAGCATATTGTAGTGGTCCATCTTGTTGTATGAGGCCAGTTGCTACACAAATATCAGCAGTGTTGCAAAGGCAGACACATTGGCAGATGTTGTATGAGATGTTGTGTGTTAGAAGTGAAAATGAGGTGTGGGGAAGGCTATTTCTGTATTCTTTTTCACATTCCCATGTATCCAAGTTGTTTAGTATTTCCATTCACACATTTCGATCTAAGAAACCACATCAAAGCCACTGGTTGGTTCATTGACATTCTTGCCAACTGAGTCACAAAGCAAGTGACCACCTTGTACATTCTTGTACCAATTATAGATGGGCATTGAACTGGCTTCTGGATATTTAAGTGTGATCTATATAATCTATATACATATTTCATATCAACAAAAATATTTTTTTTATGAACAAAAGCTTTATAAACAAAATAACCATGCAATGTTCTGATTTATACCACGAGCCCTGGACATAAGTTGATGCATTAGCATTAGTCTGAAAACATTATTTTCTACTTGTCTTTTGCTTTCGTACAATTAATCCATTCCTCTTTTCAAATCAATGCTTTGATATTAAAATAGGATGCATACAGTATCAGAAATGAGATGAATACAATGGCACCCTGCATGTACTGCAAGGGAAGCCAGAGACAAAATCAATATACTTCTTGTGCAATTCAAAACCCTTTCATCTTATTTTGTATTTTTTTCTTTTTGGCTTTCAGAAATCCAAAAGTACTGCCTATTATTTCTGCTGCCAAATTTGCAACGCCATCCCAGATAAGGACATAGTGCACCGACAGTGATTCTTTGCATGTCACAGGTTGATTTGGACTGGAACCACAATCTAGTTGTCGTTAGTCATGCAATGTGTGTAACAAAGGGATCCGCCAGCAGTGAGCCACAGCACACTTAAATAATCTTGGTAACTGTATCACATGTCATGGAATGTCACAGTTTGTAACTGTGCAACCGAGTCAAATATTGGCTTTATTACCTCATTGAGTGAATGTGATTTATCTTCTAACTTTGATTTATTTTTGGTTCTTCAACAATATCTTGTGCTAATTTTGAAAGCATATAGGTTGAACAATCATAAAATTGCATTGTTACAAGTAATATATATCAATCATCCATTCTTTGCATGCATGGGCTCGACTACCAGTTGGGGAACCCAATATTTTCAGTGGACACTCAAGAGCAAAATCCCGGCTAGATGTCGTTCAGATGAGACTTTAAATTGGCGGCGCCTTGTATCAGTGTCCGACTGTCCGTGCTGGTCAAGTGAAAGATCCCTCACATGAGGTAAATGTGTAACATGTTGAGGACTCCCGCTCTCTCTCCCATCTCATCAATCAACCCTCATGAGCACCCAGAACTGGGCTTAGAGAGCTGCACTTACCAATCTATTTATCTACTATTGAATGATATTCTTTTCAATATGTTTCTACTCATCGCATACAATACATGAGAGCTCTTCTGACAACATTTTCTACACTTATAATTATGTAAATTCGAACAGTTGCACCTGGACCTTGATGTCGATGTTAGACCATCAAATCAGCTTTCTGCCAAATATTTCAAACAGAGAAATAGACATCACGGAAGTAGAGGGATTCTTTGTACAAAATAACACTTATCTCCTTATCATCTCTTATGTATTTCATGTTGCATGACATCCGAAGCACTACAAGCAGGGCATTTAGTGTCTCATTATAAGGTACTTTGTGCCAATAAACAAAGTCACAGGAGCACTACAATCTCATTATCTCCTCATCGTCCATTTTCTGCTTGTTACACATGTATTATATCACTTTTATGGCTCTCTATGAGACTTTTCACAACATCTATTGAGGCTTCCCCTTGGCTTTTGGATGATTAGAAAACAATTTTGTGCTATGGCTGAATTTAGGCACTACCAAGGTACTTATATGATAGGAAAAAGCTTGGATCTAACTGACAATTTTTGCACTAATGTTCTGCAAGGGCACCCTGAATGGATCATGGAAATATTTGATTATTCATATGATGGCCATAATCATACATTAAATTATTTTGAAAGTTATGAAACATATTATCCACTCAATATAATATTATATTATATAAAGTCTGACACAAATAACTTTCTATTACCATGTCATTGTCCACTTGGTTATTTCCCAGGATACAGAGTATCATTCGAAGCAACCATTCACTCAGACATACCCATTCTTCAATAGTGTCACCTTGGTGACTGAGTTTACCCTAAGACCATGTCAGCTCCTCTTGGGACACCAAAGTACTCAGATAGACCTGAGTGGGCCAAAAGGGCTATTGTTCTGCTTTTTGGGTCACCGAAGCCCCCCACTGTATTAGTTACAGGACCTATAAGAGCTCATACACATTTTGTTGGGACCAACTCTATATTTAGATGGAAATTTAACACCCTTAAGATTAACTCATTCAAAGGAATTATTCTTATCTGACACTGATGAAACATTCAGGGCCAATTTCACCAAAATAGAATTAACAGTTAGAGCAGGTCTCAACTCCTTTAAATCTGGTATAACTAAGTCCCTTTCACCAAGAGTGTGCTAAGTGTGTAAACCTGTCAAGGTTCAGTGAATCATATGCATTGTTACTAAACTCAGGGATCGGCAGTCTCAAACAGATTTGGTGTCAAGAAGTGATCAGGCCAATGAAAACAGAACATAAGTTTCTTGGCATGACAGATCAGTATTTTTGGCCTTTTGTCTAGTACATGTAGATTTGCAAGTTTCTCTTTGATTCAACAGTTACCATTCAAATCAAGATTTTTTCAAGGTAGATATGTCATGTCATTAGATGAAAACCAAGAACCCATGTCTACCTTGACCGTATTTTTGTTGCTACTTTGCCCCGAAACTTTAACTTGGAAGAGATGTGACCAGGGCGCTGGATCTGCCCTGATATTGGCCAGGATTTGACCTGATATCCCATTTGCCGAGATGCCAGGGGAGGGGGCTGCAGCCCCCCGAACTTCATGCAAATACGCCTTTGCTACCAAGAAAAAAAGGCAATGATGTAAATGTTTCCACCGAGAACCCAAGAAATGGATGCTCAATGCAAGTGCCTAGATGGGAACGCCTGAAAGTGAATTCCTAGAAGGAGAAAGAAGGAGATTGTTACTGTTTAAAGGTCCCACAAAGCAAAGCATAATTTAATTTATAAATCTCCAAGCCCACCCCTCTATTCCTCTTGTCATATCATTTGGCCTTGTTTGGGACTTCAGAGATTAATTTTGTTTGTAGCAGTTGAGTTGTTTAACTACTACTATGTGTAGACTTTATAGTCCTTGTCATACTTACGCGGAATCTCAAGTTTTTTTCTATGCTGTTGAACTGTGATGTCAGAGATGATTCTATTCTAGCATTGCAATATATGTAAATTAACTACAAGCTGTGATGTCATTTCTAACTGGGTCGGATTCCCCAGCTTCTAACCAATGCGAATCCACCAAACTGAGCATCACAGTTTCAACTCAGTGTCAGAGTTAAAATTGGGTCTGGGAAAAACCCATGCAAGTTTGACATCACAGCCTCTCAGCCAATGGGCTGCCAGAACAAATATACATAACATAAGCCATGTGTTTGCAAACAAATGTGACCTGCTCCACCAAAATGGGTTCAAAGTCGGCCTCCTATCATATTCAATTGTGAAAATTACTTTCTTCTACAGGAATTGGGCTTTAAAATGATGTTTCATATGTCTTGATATCTCATCCAATCCAAAGATATGGCACCTCAAACATTGATGATACGGAACATTGAACTTTGAGAAAATGGCATTTGAATTTCACGCCATTGCAATAAAAGAACTAAGTAAATCAAGAAATACACCTAATTTAGATAACATAAAATATGTTTTTGGTTAAAATGGTTTTAAACATTCAAAGAAAAGGGCTTTTGCTAAAACATGGTACCAATAGCTAAAAAACATCAAAATGTGACCTTAAGACACATTTTGCTGATTTCTGGAAAATAGGGATTGCCTACTTTGAACTCATTTTGGTGGAGCAGGTCACAAATTGTCAAAGCCTTCTGTTTATACCAACTTCCATCAAAGTTTAAAGTTGTAAGTTAGCAAGTTTGTAGATTTATCAAACAACTCTGTGGGGATTATAACAGTTGTCTACTGTGAATGCTCACAAAGCTGCCATTTGGTAGGATTAGACTGGTGATGGCTGTGATAAATCATTTGGATAAAAAATGTAATGCTTCCTTCAATATATCAATGTTTGAACTGTGATGACGTAGTTTACGGTCAGCCCATTGGCTATCAAGCTGTGATGACGTAGTTGTAGGGGCTATCCCTGATAAAACTCTGACTCTGACACTGTGTTGTAACTGTGACGCTCAGTTCAGGAGGATCAACATTGGCTAGAAGCTGGGGAATCTGACCCAGTTTAAAATGACATCACAGCTTGAAGTTAATTGACATATATTGTAATGCTAGAATAGAGTCATCTCTGACATCACAGTTCAACAGCATAGAAAAAAAACTTGAGATTCCACGTAAGTATGACAAGAACTGTAACTCAGCATATGTTCCTTGATCCTGCTCCGCTTGAGTGATTGGCTTAGCCACACCAGGTCTTGGCTAAGACCTGGCTCAACTCTTAGTACCATGTTGGTGAAAACCGGCCATTCAGTTTAAACACCTAATTGCTTGACATAAGTAAATTAAAAAGTGAAAGAAAATAATTGACAATCAATTTTATAAGTGCACGACAGAGATGACAAAATTATTAGAATTATGCTTTCAGGATTATCAAAATACTCTACTTCATTCAAATGTTATGATGTGTTCTCTTAGGATAATTGTATAAAATGTCCCTCAATTAACTACGTATCATTAAATTCAAGTAATTTACAGTTCGCGTTTTCTAAAAGTTTGATAGAATGTGGCAAATCAGCCTTTTGTTCCTTTAATATAGGTGGTTCGTTTGGTCCATACATGTTGGAAATGTGTGATTCTTTGCTTTTCGACACTTTCAAGGATGTTTGAATTGACATTTTTTACTAGATATGTCAAAAAGTATTTTCTGAAGTTAATGAAAACTCTGTGAACTTCAAACTGAACTTCTTTTCCTAAATCTATCAAAGATCATGCACCTGATGCGAGCCATTCAATAACCTCTAACTTGCACAAAGGAATATCTCCATAAAAGCTTTTCATTAAATTCAGTATGTGAAACTTGTCATGCAAGTTTGTTATTTGAGTTCTTGTGATCTCTTAGCGTCATCCTAAAACAACAAAGGTAGCTTACAGGTGCATAGATCTATAAATGTATAATATATACATGTACAGAGAGTGGGAAATGTAAGAGAGATTATTTTATTGGCACTGTGCATCAATTGTATAGATACATTTAAAAATATTGAAAAGATGTGAGATCTGTGGCTACCTGAGTGCACAATGAACCAACAGCAAACACAGGTTTAATTTTAAAAAGAAACTATTATTCAACCAGGAACTTAAACTGCTTTGCTGAATTGAATATCATTCAACATTTTTTGTAAAATGTTTCAAGAACCTGACTGTTGGATGGAATGCAAAAAATATGTAAACTTTACTCTTCTATCTTCATTTAAATGAGTTCCCTTTTGTTTTTCGGATTTTCCATTGACAGTCTAGACAGGTCAATATGTCAGGCTGGCTTATTTGGTCATCTTTGGATCTAGTGGGTTCTCTGATCTGCTTTGTATTGTGTAATTTGCTTTTGGAATGATGAAGTCAACCATAGCAAGGAATGTCAATCAAATAGACAAATATCCCAGCACGCACAAAAAACTGGAAAGTCACACTGTGATGGTTAGAACAGTGACAGTCACATTTGTTTTCCCCTTTTGAAAAGTGTAAAACAAAGCTTGATATATCTGATCAATACTATCATCTTTTCTTGACATCATTGACATTCACATGTATGGTCAAAATAATCTGTTATTACAGATCTCATATAAGTGTGCCATATCCCATGTGAATATATGCAGAGATGCTGTCAGTATGCCAATACTGACATCACTACTGGCACTCCAAGCTTGAGTGTTGATTCCAACTGCTACCAACAATGCAACAAGTCAGTCTTATGGCTGTCTAAGTGTGAATAACAATTGATTAATCTACATTCATTGGTATGGTCGTTTGGATTCAGTTGCAGCAGTTGAAACTGATATGTTTGTGCCACTTGCTTGATCCATCATGGACATTCATGGTGTCGTGTTGTGATATTTCTCCTTGAGGGCAGCACCTTGTGGCTTTTCAGCCTTTTAGGTGAGATCTGGGCCAAAGAAACTGTTCAGAGTTGATGACTGGATGACGGAGCGACTTTTCGTAAGTGAACGTGGTTGTGTTGCAGAGGAATACCAGAGGACGGGAAATGTTGGGGTAGTTGCTCCCAAAAATTGGGGAAAAGGCCAGACAAGGAGGCTAAGAATTCGATCATCAAATAAGCATTATTGGAAATCAGTGATAAGGATGCCCCCAAGAAAAAATCCTGCCCCCCCCCCATTAAAGTCCTAAATTCTGAATGGTCCCTGAGCATATTGTTTTTTCCAGACAGAGCAGCACATGATAACCTCTCAGACCAACAAATGAATGTGAGAGTGAATGAATTTGTTTTGTTGCAAATGTGCTAAAACTGATATACACAAAATCCATGCATTATATATAACTGGGTATTGTAACTTTCGGAATTATTCAAAACATCAAACTGAATAATCAATGTTGAGCAACAATCCAACAGCTTATTGTGGATTTGTAATGGTGTGATCATTGTGGGTTCCAAGTGACACAGCTGAAACTGTGCAAATATACCAACTGTGAAATCATTATGCTGATACTGACATCACAAGAGCGCTGTGGCAGTTGAAAAGAACATGGCACACTAATATGAGATCTGTAATAATGGTCATCTCATAAGTTTCACAAAGATGAAAATAGCCCTACCCCCTCATTGTTGCGCCACCTATCTATAACGACTGTCGTAATACCTACATGGAGACAGGCCTATTGGCTAACACCAATTTGTTGAAACTAACATTCTATATTTGTACTACTGATTCCACTCCTGGTAGCAAGCATGCCAATATACACAGGAGATGTGATAGATTCCTGTACACAGGTTCATATACGAGTAATTTATTCTGCAAGTGACTTTCATGGAGTACATTCACTGCAAATGAAAGCACTTTGTCACACCTGCTGGAATGTGGTTTCTCATTTTCATGCCAAACCACTCAACAGCCTCGCATAGACTACATGTTAAACTTCCCTACAGACAAAATCTCTATAGCCAGCAGGGACATAATGCCAAAGGGTAGCTTACTGTAATTTTACCTGCATAAGTAATTATTATGATCATAAATACAAGAGAAAATTATTAATAACGATAGTGACTTTATGTGATGTAAACATAGCGCACTGTAAATTGAATAATGATAGTGTATAATATTAGAAAAATATTTATAACAGACATTCTGAATACTGTTTTAATTTAATACAAATAAGCAATGCATTTCCAAACCTAATACCAAAATACATAAACCTAATAAAGTAGTATATTACATATCAACACAAAGACAGTGGCGTCCCTATGGGGGGCATAGGGGGGCACGTGCCCCCCATATTGGACCTGTGTCCCCCAAGGTGCCTCCCCATATGAACTTTTGAACCTTGGCTAAAATGTGCAATTAGTATTGTGAGTTCCCCCCCCCCCAGAGAATTGCGTGCCGCCCCAGGTGCCCCCTCCCCCGCTCGAGACCCCCTAATTACGCCACTGCACAAAGAAACCACCCGTATAGACCCTTAGGTAGTTCATTGTATTGCAAATGTATTCAGTGTGCCTGTTTTACACCTCCTGCTGTCTGACCTTGCAGTTATGTACATAGAAAATGCCCAGAGATAATAACGAAGCAAAAAACTGCTTAAATACTTAGAGCTGTCTTATCTATCTTTCTTTCTTTTGTATATAGATCCTACAAGCCTTCTTAAAAACTCTTAACAATATTTTGCATTTAACATTAACCTATGCATTAATTTTGTTACAAAGGAATAAAAAGAAATGTAAAACATTCCCTCAGACTTGGCAAAGTTTGCCAAGGAGTTGTTGTGGTATATCTTTTGTGCCAGCAATAAATGTCAACAGCGCTGTAAAAGCAGACATATTGAAAGAGACTGTATGAAAATATAAGAAGGTGGAAATGAGACATGGAAAAGCATAAAGCTGTATTCCGTGTGGCATTTCTAAGTAGCCCACACCGGTGCTGATGGGGTGTAAAACACAAACTCACTCACTCACTCCGTGTGGAATTTGCCCCTGAAGGTGCGTAATTATAACATCCATTCAAAAGTTATATCTAAAGAAGCCACATCAAAGCTACGAGGTGTATCGCTGATAATCATGCCAAGTAACAAGTAATTTACAACAGCAAATGCATTGTCAGGTCTCCCTTTTTTGAGGCATTGCATGGGAAACTTTTTTGTCTGTCTGCTTCTTCTTGGCTACATGTATCCATAGACATTTGGCACAGTGTCCTGCAATGCCTCTTCTGGACTTCAAGCCTCACTGAAGGGAGCCAACAGTGATTTCTTTGCCTGTCACAAGTTGATTTGAGCCTGAACAACCAAAATGACATTCCCGGGAATGCAATTTGTGTTACGAAGGATCTACTAGGTTAGAGTATAATCCGTTTTCAAAATAGTAAAAGTCATTTAATAGCATGTCATGCTATGTTGTGTCTTAGGCATTCAGTATGAAATTACCACTTCGCAGTCACTTCGAGTTAATCGACCAGATTTAACTTCTTGAAGAGAACATTTCAATTGACTTCTAGCAAGTTCATAAATGTATGATGACATGATGATGTTTACTTCGTGAAATATTTGCGTTAATATTTGGCAACAATTAAATGAAAAAGTAAATTATCAGAAGAGGCAAATTGGTGTGCCTTTTGTCAATTGATCATTCTATTTCGGCATGTACTGACCAACTTTTTAATCATGTTTGTTTCTGTTACTCCATTAGCATGTATCTGTCAATTTGTGTATCTCTGCCTTTTTTAGAATATAACATTCCCTTAGATGCACAACATTACCCAATCTCTCTACCACGAGCAGACATATAGGACAGCTAATGTAGCATCAGAATATCAAATATCTTCCTGCCAAACATCTGCCAATATGAAGTGACATGAAGGCTGCAGAGTGGAGAAAAGTATCAAAAAATATCCAATATGTCGGAGGAAAAAAAACTGATGGCAGGTCATTGACTGAAAAACGGGTTGACAAGGTAAAAAGTGTACAGATATGGCAAAGTATATAAAAAAAAACAATAAAAAGGTTGATATATGTTGTGAACAGACTGAACGAGATTTGGAAGCAGTCTAGGCAGAAAATATTACTTAAATTACAATATCCTGTCTTTGTTCTCTTTCCCTCTCTTACATTTGCAATTTTATCTGCCCTTTCAGTGGTGTCCTTGGACATTTGCATGTATTTATTTTTCATTGGGAAGTATTAAGCAAGCTCTGGAACACATACATCTCTTTTGTTAATTGAATGTGGCCGAATGCTACAAATAATGTCAATAGTGTTGCAATGGCAAACATATTGGCAGATGATGTTGTAGTGTGTTAGAAGTGAAAATGAGGTATAGGAATGGCTATTTATTTAGCATAAGATTTCTTTTTTTGATAAACACATAGGCCCGTTTTCACCAACATGGTATTAAGAGTTGAGCCAGGTCTGAGCTAAGACCTGGTCTGACTAAGCCAATCACTCAAGCGGAGCAGGATCAAGGAATTTCAGTTAAGTGAAAGCTTACACATATTGTGATAACAGATCAGCTGTTACAAACGCGTTGTCTCAATTTCCCAAACAAATGCAAAGATATGGCTACACAAAAGAGGGCGGGGCTTGTAAATTTTTATAATAGATAATTGCCCAACCAGTCTTGGTAAAAAAAAGCAAAGTTCAAAACTTACCCCTTTTCCATTAACCAACCTATCATTGCTATCAAGCAACCAAACAACACAACAACCTATGCTATGACTGTATTCTCAAAGTATCACAGTCTCTCGCACAAACATCAACTTTCATATATTTACTTTTTTGTCTATATTTAAGATGACATTCAAGGTGTTCATCACAGTCAACATTATCAACCTGCTCACCTGAACCAAAATGAGTGAAAAGTTGGTAATCTAGATTTCCCACAAATGAGCAAAATGTGACGAGAAGTCACATTTTGGTGACATCTTGGTGTTGAGGTCTCTGACCTGCTGTAGCGACATATTTTGAATTGCATCATCTAGACGGCATACATTTCAGTAATATTTATTTGATTGCTGGCCCGAATTTTTAGCTTCATGTTACGTTTTTTTTTTGCAAGTTCATTTTGATATCTATAAGAATGTTTGCTCTACGATTTACCAAAGTGTGTGAAATGGTGAAACTGGCCTCATTTGCATAACATACATGTGTGAAAACTTGTGTATTGGCCAGCTTTGGAGGTATGTCTGACCTATTCCCTGGTAGGAAACAAACTTCTTCTTTTTTTTATGTGCTGAACAAACTTTTATTTTCCAGTGTCATGTGCTGAACCTTTTTTCATCAAAAGTCCAGGCCCCCCCCCCTCCCCTCATGTATTATATGGTCAGCTCCAAAGGGACACCAATTTAACAGTTTGACATCACTAATTTGTAAGTTGTCTAACAATAATTTGTCAACCATTGTCAACCACTCAACCTTGACTAGTCTACAGACTAAAACTCAGTTGGTGAAAGGGACTTCACTAAACCAGGTATAAGGCTGTAAAGACCTGGACTAACTGTTAAAACTATCTTGGTGAAATCGGCCCATGGAGTACACTGCAAGTACAACAAGGGACAGCAGTGACAAATACAGATCTGGGCTCTTCCCCTTAATTCGATTTTGCTTTTTTGGCTTTTGGCAGTCAAAAAGCACTGCCTCCTACTTCTGTTGCCAAATTCGCAATGTCACTGCAGATAAAGACCCAGTGCACCAACAGTGATTCTTTGCATGTTGCAGGCTGATTTGGACCGAAACCACGACTTGATGAACCTAGTCATGCAATATGTGTAGCAAAAGGATCCACTAGCAGTAAGGCACTACATACTTGAACACAGGTATACATATCAATAATGGAGTAGCAATAATATAGATTTCACACATGATCACAGTTAATTAGTAACTGAGCTACAGAATGGGCTATTTGGGACACTTGTTGACCTGCCTGAAGGAGGAAAGTTTACTTTCAATCATGATTATGGCTTGGAAAAAAAAGATTATGCTAATTCAGAAGGCAATATAATATATTAATAAACTTATTGCAAATCAGTAATAGCAATCATCTACTAGATTCTGTTCTAGACAAGTATAGTTACTGTATAATATTATGCAAGACCTCCTCTAATTTACCATTTTCCACAATCATATGTCAACATGATACAGTTGCAGTTCATCCAGTAAATATTCAACAACAAATGTGATTCTGGTATTAGACCACAAAATCATCTTGCTGTCAGAATGTCTGCAGATATGTAGGCTGAACAGTAGTGAAGAATGTCCTGATGTAAGATAATAGGCATGTGCGTACTTATCGTCTTTCATGCTTTTCATATTGCATGATATCCCAAGCACTACAAGCAGGCCACTTAGTGTCTCATTACAAGGAAATTTGTGCCAATAAACAAAGTCACAAGAGCACTACAATCTCATTATCTCCTCATCATCCATTTGCTGCTCATTACACATGCATTATATCACTTTTATGGCTTTGTATGGGACATTTAACAACACCTAAGCTTTTTCCCTAGCTGTGTCCAATGTAATGTGCAGTCTATATTTACTATCGTATCGCTTTGTATATATCTCTATCTCTCTGGACATATTTCTACATCTCTCATGATGGATTGATCTATCAATCTATTAATTTTTATATTTCAATAAAGTCAATCAACCTACACCTATCTCTACTTATCTAAACTTCTACCAGTGCACAACATCTAGTGATTTTGATAGTCCAACATTCAATTTTTTGAGGATTTATAAGATATGAAATCCACGCAAAACACATTATGTGAAAAATAACTTTCTATTACCATGTCATCGTCCCCTTCGCTGTTTTCCAGCATTCGGAATATCATTCAAAACAATCAGTTACTTAGACATAGCAATTCTTCAATAATGTCATGCACACAGCCTCTCTTGGGATACCCAAGTTCTCATGTAGACTGAGATGGCCAAAACGACTGTTGTTCTACATCAGGGGCACTTGAGCCCAAACTACATTAATTAGTTACCGGATATACAGTGTATAACATCCTAACATTATTATCATTGTACAATTTCATCTCATTTACATCTATTATTGTTACACCTCATTATTTATTACCTCATTATTAAATTTTATTGATTTATTGTTATTCATCATTGTTTACAATTGTACTTTGTTAATGTTGTTGAATAAAATAAAATAAAATCAAACAGCTCAAACACATCTCGTAGGACCCAATGTTATAACTAGATGGGAATTCAAGAAAGGGACATAGAGTAGGTCGGGGCAAGAAGCACAGGTTAAGGTGAGAGGCCCCCCAAGGGTTATATCCAAATTAACATTTTTGGTGTGTTAATTTATTGATAGGATTGAAGCTAGAGGCCTTTTAGGTGACGTCACAAATTTTCATGGCAGACAGCACCAAACCATAGTAGAAATTAAAGAAACAAAAAAATGTGTATGTTTTTTGCAACTTTGACTAATTCTTTGAAAGGGGTTGTCAGAAATAGCTTTGGAAATTTTTTAAAGTATATAGGATATCAGCATTGCTTCACTTTATGACCATCACATAAACATGATTTGGATCATGTTTTTGCATTTTAGTTCAAAATATAGAGCTCAAATTAAAATATATGGGTTGGGGGTGAGAGGCCCCACATGATATGGGGCATGAGGCCCCCTTCACCGGAGGTCAAAGCTGCTTCAGGAACCATTTAATAATGTGTACTTTACCTTAAATCTTGATAGAATAGCTAATTAAAATAGAAAAAATGTTGGCCCGAAATTGAAATAGGGCAAAAAATATTAAAAAATAAAAGTATGAACAGAAAAATTCTGAAATTCTGAAAAAGAGAATAGAATGCCTAAAAAATGATAGAAGAACCCGAAGAAATAACTTTTAGGCTGAATGCGCTCGCAAAAAAAATTGCCATAGGATTATAATGGGGGGCTTCTTGCCCGATGGGTGGGGTAAGAAGGCCATTTAAATTTTTTTATAAAAATGGCCGTACCTCCTTTATCAAAATTGGTAGACATTTGTTTCACTAGTTATTAGTAGACTCAAGTGATCCCTTCCTGACAGCGTAAATATTCAAATAATCGCCCATAAAAAGTAGGTCAAATCGCACCTTGAAGTTAAGGGGGGCAGCATGCCCCGACCTACTCTACATAGTGTAAATTATGATTAGAGGATCATATATATTTGTAAAAACATACCTCCCAAATGCTACTAAATCTGCTATCCTATTGTTTGCTTTAAAACATGTTTGTTTTAATAAGTTTTCATAAATCTCAAGTAATTTAAAAATCGTCATTTCAAATTACTCATAATGCATTACACAGCAACATTTTTTTTAAATGATCATGTTTACTCACTCATGAGAGTTAAATCTTCTAACCAACCTCATTCTATATGTGGAACATGAGAAAGCCTGATTTCTCATGAATCACCATTGCTGGCATTCTGAATCAAGTTTTCCGGAATGACAAAAGTGTGTGCCATAATGTTCCAATAAGAATGATGAATTCTCCTATTTCCCAAGACAGAGCAGATTCAGTGACAAATTACTTCCAGTCACACAAGATGTTGCATATTCCATAATGGTATTAGATGGTCTGGATAACAATAATGATCATCTTTCCACTGGAACAGAACATGGTTTGAGATTAGAGCACTCGGGTTACACATAGCTGATGTTCTTATTATGATAACAGAGGTATATTTTGGAAAAAGCTGGATTCGAACTGGACCCAGTAATTGGCCGCCTACCACACTACCACTGGACAAACCCCCCAGTTTGCGAAGAAAATACATGCAGGTATATAAAATAAAACAATGAACCTGTAAAGGTAAATTCTTACTAGGTCATTATCTTCGTGTTTGCTTCTCTTGACTTTTCCTACAGTTTAACCAACTGTTTGCTGATCTCTTCCATGAAGTACTGAGGCCCTATCATAAGTGTATATTATTCAGAGTTTTCATAAGTAATGCAAAATACAAGGCATTGTCAAACGCACCATGTCATCAATCCGGAAAATCAACGAACAAATAAAATATTAGAGTGACATCTGTCTCTTTCGAATTTGCTACTCTGATCAGTTGTTCCTGAAATGATAATGTTGAATTTAAGCAATTTGATTCTCCTTTCCTTTTGCAACCAATCCTTAGATAACATTCAAAAGCACACACAATCACAAATGAATACAAGACCGAATCATAATGGAGGCTTCATAAGGCTTGTCATCATTTTCAGTATCCATTCTGAGCTGTTAGTTGAGCCCTCAGTTTGTCAAAATCACATGCTGCCAAAAAGGATTACACGTAGCTCACCTTCTTTGAAAGTTTCTCACATTTTCACCATCGAAACTCTTTGATCTGTTTGATACACATGCAACAGGCCCTTAATTTTGCCTCTGAATTTGGCTCCATTTGATTTTCTGCGTTTTCGATTCTGGCATTTTATATTGCCAGTTTTTAGGCAAACACAAATTTTTGAAAAACATATGGATGCTCACTGGTGCCATTAAAAGAAATTTCTGTAAATCTTTCTCAGCCTGCTAGATATTTAACTCATACTGAGAGCTTCTGCTCTGAAAATGTCACCTCTACACAGATGCCAGTAAATCAACAGTATGCTGTGCTTTGACTCCTGGTATCAAGCATGCCAATATACTGAAGGGGCATGTGATAGATTTCTGTACACTGGTTGATATATGCAGAGTAATTCATTCTGCAAGCTACTTACGTGGAATACATTCACTGTAAATGAAAGCACTTTGTCACGCCTGCTGGTACAGTGCAACGCAAAAGAAAGTAAGAAACTTTTCTGTCAGAAATCCTCTGTTTACCTATTTTCTCCTCTCCACCCCAAATCTCCTTATAAATCCTTTTGACTCCTTTCAAGAACTTTAGCCCACATTAAGAACTCTATTTAAACAGCTACCAATATAACTGCAATTAGCAGAGGTGCAAACTATCAAGTAAATCAAACATAATGTGGGTGATTGAGTTTAAATTGTTTTTGTTTAAATGTGATTTTAATGTAATTTTAAAAGGTAGTTTCAAGTAGGTAAAAGTAGGAAGTGATTCAGAGGTAGTCAAAAGGTGTGAAAGGGTAAAGTAGTCGCTGACTCTTCCTTCCTGCTGGGTTAATCATACATTAGTTTGGGTTGTACTGTATGTGGTTTCTCATATCTCATGCCAACCCACAGAACAGTGTGGCATTGACAGCATGAAAACAATTACATAAAGTATTCCATCACGTTGATATAATTTAGTAAACACTTTTCTGCTGTTTTAGTGATACAAATGTCCATCAACATACATATAATCAGAAAATGACTTTTCTAGAATCTCCAATTAGATATTATTACTGAATGGAAATAATCTCATACTGATCATAAGCAGCATATTGTTCAATGACACCTCAGTAAAAGTACTTTACATCTAAGTACCACCCTGTTTAAGATTATATTCTTAGCTGATAGGGAGAATAAAATTTAAAAGTTAATTCGGAAAAAAGATGCAAAATACATTCATTGAAGTGTACTTTACAAGGGTTAAACCAGACCATATAACCTTCATAACACACAGAAAATATATTATGAAGTGTGAGTGTTAAAAATAAAACCAAAATCTTTGTTATAGGATAAGATATCAGATGGAGAACTAATAACAGTCCAGAATGAGGAAAGTGTGTGACAGATTTTTAGGCGAATGGATGAATATCCTATTACAAAGATTCTGTAATAAGTCACACAAGCAAGACATTTTGTCAAGAAAAAATCTGAGTCATAGGACCAGAAGTTTTTAGTTAAAACAGAACAATCATGATTGACAGTTGACATACATATTCCAATCATGAAGCCACCAATTACTTGATTCACTATTTAAAGATAATAATTCAAAAGCAAGAACTGTGAGGAACAATGGTCACATTCTATGATAACATAATTTCCTCTCATGATGTCATAATTTCCATTCTAAGTGCCATAAAATGATAATCATAATTATCGGTTTCATATTAAGGGTCTACTCTTGCCATACTCGTACATTTCTTTCTATTTCTTCCCTCTTGCCTATGCATTCTGCCAGTTGTTTTTTGTGTTCCTAGCTTCCGTTTTCTATTTTTTATCTCTGCAGGTTTCTTCACAGTGGCCATTACGGTATTCTTTTATATACTTTCTGCGCATCTATTTGTGGCTTTCGCTCAATCTCCTGTCTTTCTTCCCTTTCTTTTGGTACATCTGCCATTTCAGCACCCCTTTTAGTCCATGGACATTTTTATGCATTTATTTTTCCTTGGGAAGTATCAAGCAAGCTCTGGAACACATACTGGAACTGCCATGAGTACCATTATGACTATAAACTGATCTGAACAAAGAGGTCTTTTATGTACCTGCGTTCAGTAAATTCCCTAACATTCCCTAACAAGAGTAAGGTCACAACATATTGAATTGGCCTGTCTCTTTGGCTCGTTTATGGCCAGTTGCTACACAAATGTCACTGTGTTTCAAAGGCAGACACATTGGCAGATGTTGTATGTGTTAGAAGTGAAAATGAGGTATGGGAGAGGCAATTTCTGTATTCTGTGCCACATTCCCACCTATGCAAGTTGTGTATTATGTCCATTCAAACATCTAGATCTAAGAAACCACGTCAAAGCCACAAGTTAGTTCAGTGATATCCTTTTCATAGTGGCAAATGGCCAGCTTGCTATATTTTGGTGCAGATGATGTGGGGATAAGGTTTGGATGTTGAAATTTGATATGCAAACAAAGTTTACAAACCAATACAAACATATTTATCCTTACCAAAACATTCATCATCAGAATAGTATTTTTTAACACTGCATTATGCAATAAGTTTCTGGTTACTAACAAACTGATTCCTAGAGGTATGCTGATGCAAATTGAGTAGCAGGCAATGATAATACATCCATGTCTGTCGCCTTCTTTCTTCTGGTTCATTCTACCCTTTTAATGCTTTAACACGAAAATAAAATACATGCAGTTCAGAAAAAAAATTATAACAAAGACACCAGCACATTACATACAATGTATACAGTAAATGGAACCAGAGACACATGTATCTCCTTTTAATTATATTCTGCATTTTGTTCTTTTTGGCTTTTGGCAATCCAAAACCACTGCCTCTTATTTCTGCTGCCAAATTCCCAACCTCACTGTTTATAAGGACACAACGCACCAACAGTGATTCTTTGCATGTCACATGTTGACTGGAACCATTAACTTAATGTCTCAAGTTATGCAATCTGTGCGTGTGTTGCAATGAAATTCACTTTCAGTGAGCCACAGCATACTTAAATACCTGCAACAGAGTGGAACATTGTTTTACCTAATTGAGGGAGGATCGGGTTATTTTAATCCTGATTCTTGTGTCAGTTCTTTGAACATTTTTTTTTTTCAGTTTGAAGCATAATCAACATATTGCAAGTCATGCAGCTATATCCATTGGTCAATTTGATTCTGTTCTATGCCGTTACATATGTTGCATATTGGAAACCTCCAGCAATAGTATTTTCCGCAGTCATATGTCATGTCAAATTGAAACCGTTGCAGTTCTACCTAAAAATTCTGCACCACAAAAGTGATTCTGGCTTTAGACCGTCTAATCATCCTTATGTAAAGTGTCCATAGATAATGATGTAGGCTGAACAGTGGTGAAAAAAGTCTGGGATGAAATAATAGGCATGCATGTACTTATCATCTTTCATCCTTTTCGTATTGCCACAAGCACTACAAGCATGGCATTTAGTGTAACATTACAAGAAAATTTGTTCCAATAAACAAAGTCACAAGAGCACTACAATCTCTTTATCTCATCATCATCCATGTTATGCATGTTATCAATTTATGGCTTTGTATGAGACTTTTCACAACATGTATAGATGGATAGATAGATAGATAGATACATTTATTTTACATTCACAGTAAAAACAAGAAACATTAGCTCAAAGCTAATAGTCGATAAAATAACAAACAATAAAAACAGTAAAGAAACAAAGAAATAACAAGGTAAAATATCATAATCATTAAAAGCAACACATAGAGTATAGAGGTTTGCCCTGAGCGTTTGGATGATTAAAAACAATGTTACAGTTATTTCCAATGCAATTTGTAGTCTTTATTTACTTGTAGAAGTGGGCGTAGATGGCTGTACTTGCCTTATTTATCTATCGTTCTATCGCTTTGTCCATATCTCTATGTCTCTACACATACCTTTATCTCTTGTGATCTATAGAGTAGGGTGTGGCTGGTGCCCATCAAATAAGAAAATTTTGGAGGAGACACCTGTACCATTTTTTGGTATTGTGGTTTGATCTAAGAGAAATTTCTGAGAAGTTTCAAGAAAACTGAAGAACGTTTAACTTGAGCACAATCCAGTTGAAGTTTGTTCGCGTTTTATTAAAAACCAAAATCGCGGTTTCCCGTAACTTTGTCAATATACATAATACAACAATAAAATATGCACAGTTGGATAGGGATCAATTAGACCTTCATTTTGAATACCAACTTCAATGGTATCAGATAATTTTAAGCAGTATATAAATTCTTAATTTGACTGCAGTTCGGGTGATTACCTTCAGATTTAGTGCAGCCTGACATTATCAGTGATTCGTCATGCATTATGATATTTTTTGAAGCAATGTGAATGACAATGTTTTGATATTCTTCAATAAAATAAAATAAATAGTTATTTGGCAGATATTGACAAGGTTTCACAGTTAAATGGACATATTTGTGGTTGACCCATACAGAAAATCTGTTAAAACCAACTATGCTCTAGAAATGGTTGGTTTACTGCAGGAAAAAAAAAACCTGGTGCTCTTATAAATCACTTCAGTTTCAGTCAAACTGTTTAATAGCCCTATAACTGTTTAATAACTCCATATGAACTAGTTTCGGGCGTAGTACCTGTTTAATATTTTGTGAATTAGACAACAAAATTGTCAGTCCTCATCAATTCTAGGCGTAATTTTGTTTAAAAAAGTAAAACAATAAGGACATCGATCAGCTAACCATTTTGCTGCTTACACAAACCTTTTTGAGTGCTGAAGCTAAATTTTAAATAAAGGTTAACTGAGGAAAGTTAAATTGATAGACAAAGGCTATGCTTCTGTTAACATTATTGTGAATTTATTTGGTTATATCTGAATAAAAACACAAATGTAAGTCCTGTTTTTATTATCTCTGACGTGACTTGTGGCCATTTATCACAATTCATTATCAACTCAAATTTGTAAAACAAATAGATGGCTACACATTTATGCACACACAGCCAAGAAGGTATCTGACAGTGTGCTAAATTATAAGAAGTTTGGATGAATGAACAATTGAGACTGATTCACGGGTTATAATACATATACTTGGAATGCCAGTTGAGACAGGGGGACGAAGTGGCAAATAGGCCTACATAGGCCTACAAGATCTAGATGATTATGATCTGGCCAGAGTTGAGCTGAATCCAAGACCAGCTTTATGAAGCTGATACCAAATTAGCTAATTTGGTATCAGCTTCATAATGAGATACATGACAAACATATAATTTCACTTCTTGTGAATCTTTTGATGCATATTATGTATATACCATGGTCTTACTAACCTCATGCCAACTTAATCATAAAATTTTTTCTTTCTACAAAGTTATAAGTTTCTATTTAGATGTACATGTATCATTGTGTGTCTATATAGATTTTGGGTTGATAATGCGGATTTCAGAAACTTTGCGAGATTAGACTTTTAGAGTGAAATTTCACAAAGTGTGACTTTTAACATCAGTGGACATTAGTCATAAAACTGAATCCCAATATAATCAAAATTCCATCCAAATGTCAAGATGTTGTCCTAGGCACTTTTTTCCGTGCTATATCATCCTGATTACCATCAAAAACTTTGTCTTTATCTTATCTGCAATTTACTTCCTGAACAGGCATGAATTATAACTTTGGTATACCCCGGAATATTGTCCGAGACCATTGAAGTCGGTATTCAAATTGAAGCTCTAATTGAGGGCTGTTCAACCATGTAGATTATATGACTGTCGGATTGATTTTGACAAAGTTATACAACACCGCGGTTAGCGCTTTTAAGGATAAATCAAAATTTTTCAACTGAATTATGCTCAAGTCAAGTTCTGATTTCCATGAAACTTTCCAGCAATGTTTATTTGACCAAGACGCAGTACCAAAAAATGGTACAGTGGGATCTGACAACTTTGGGGCACCAGCTACACCCTACTATAGAGCTGTCAATCTTTTGATTTATCTAGAAAAATAATCTGTCTATATCTATCTGTCTCCACTTGTCTGCCAGTCCATAAACTATGAAATTCACTTTACATAAAACAATATCAATTCATCTGACCTAATAATTTTCCATAACCATAGCGTAGCCCACTTGGCTATTTCCCAGGATGCAGAATGTCATTCAAAACAATCAGTTACTCAGACATACCCATTTCTCAATAATGCCACCCTTGTGACAAAGTTCACCCTTAGGCCATGCACGTAGTTCCTCTAGGGATGCCCAAGTGGTCAGATAGACCTGCCTGAGTAGGCCAAAAGGGCTCTTGTTCTGCTTTCTGGGTCACTAGAGCCCCAGCCACGTTACTTATAGTACCTATAAGAGCTCATACACATTTTGTAGACCCGATGTTGTATCTTGAGGGGAATTCATGGTTATCAATAAATAGATGGGAGTTCGTGGTTGTTATAATCAAAAGGTTAAGGAGACCTTTTTCACTAACTGTGATGAAAGCTGCAAATAGTACACTGCCTTAAGTTAAAAAAGTTATTCATTTAAAACTTTCTGCATTTTTACACATTATACTAAGAAGACAGGGTCCAAATAGTCTAAACAACAATTTGAGGATTTGATGATTCTAAAATCTATACTAGTCAAATGCCATCACGTCTGCAGGTTGAATATTTTCTGATGTGTGCTTTTAAAAACTAATCATTTGATGACATATTCATAAAGCTCACATAAATTGAAAACACTCCAACGTTTTTTCAAAACACTTTTTGCTTAGTCATCAATATTTCTCAAAGAGTTTCGTCGTGAAACCTATCACATTCAATAACATGAGAAAAACATGAATTCCCATGCATCTCAGTTAACCTACATATGCAGAAAGCAAGTTTTTCTGAATGACAAAAGTGTGTGCCAAAATGTTCAAATAGGAATAGTGAATTCTCCTATTTCACAAGACAGAACAAATTCTGTGACAAATTACTTCCAGTCTCAAAAGAAACTTGTTTTCCTTGTGCAAGAAAAAAAAGAAGACTCAGATTAGAGTTTCAGATTGCACATGTGATGTATTGGACAAGTGGTATTGTTGGATTGATTTACTCGATTTGATAAAGAGTAAGGAACCAAATTTGAGTTCAGAAAATTGAATTATTGATCCATGAAGTTTAGGGTGTTTCAGATGCCCCAATATTTTCCGATCCAGCTTGACCTTTGTCTGGTATAGCAGTTAATATAGTAGAAGTCACATGCAAAATTTTGGCCCATTCTATAAATACTTACCTTTACCAGAATTCACTTGAAGTTTATTATTGGCGAAGCTGCAAATCCTGAAGATATTGCCTAAATCAAAGAAGGAATAAATATATTTTCCTCAATCCATAGTTTCTGAGAAGTTTTTGGAGGGCAATGCAAATCTGGCATTAGCCATGCTACAGCTCGTCTTCTTTATGAGCTAGGAAATGTTGAATATCTGAAATTCTGCCATTTTATGCAGATTTTCACAAATTTGACAGCTTCCGGTAGTTAAAAAAATTGATTCCATCATTGGTTTTTGTCATATCTTGAGAATTTGCATGTTGGCCAATGGGGAGTTACATTGTAAACTTCAAGTGAATTCTGGTAAAGGTAAGTATTTATAGAATGGGCCAAAATTTTGCATGTGACTTCTACTATATTAACTGCAATACCAGACCAAGGTCAAGCAGAAAATATTGGGGGCACCTGAAACACCCTAATGAAGGTAAGAAAATATAGGAGTTCCTCATAAATGTAAGTATTCAAAATTTCAAATCAAATTAGTTGCATATTTCAATAACACTGTACTAGCTGGTTTGGATAACATCAATGACCAATTTTTTCTTGGAACAGAACAATAATCAGAGAGAGATTAGAGCAGGGGATTTATGACAGTATATTTTCTTATAGCTACAACTCTAATTCAATATGTCCTAAAGTAGTAATCTCAGTCATAACATTATTTTTCATTAGTTTCTATGATATGTAATCATGAATTTGTCTCTCATAGGGGTGATGACATTTGTCTCACTTCTTGGGGGAACATTTTGCAACTCAAATCACTACCTGCAGTGGCACTGTAGATGAGTAGTGGGTGACAGGTATTAAAAAAGCCAAATCAGACTTGGTCATTCGTGCAACAAAGATCTTATAGGTGTGGAAGGGATCACTGAACCTAAAAAATAAAGCGTTCTTCTGACAAGATATCAGTTCATCGGAGTGACATATTGAGTGTTTCAGAATGGCAAAAGTCTCTCTTCAATATAAGGCAGAACCACCAACCATATTATTTATACTTGGGGATTCACCACTTCACCCATCATGACTAAAATGATTAGGATGTATAAATCTTTCTGAGTACTGAGTACCCTTAATGGTGGGATCAATGCTGGTTACGCACTCACCTTTTAAGGTTAAAGGGTTTCATTATAACTTCTGATGAGACATGAGTGACAAATCTACAAAGTCTTTGTAAAAACCAAAATTTGTCAGAATAATTCATAACCATCTCAATAATGTTGTTACCCTACATCTGGGAAGCACCACAGCTTGCATATCTTGCATGTCTTGAATTATAAATATTTTAAGGTGAATGGACAGAGGGGTCATGAAGCCTGTAATGTGACTCGACCTTACTTATTCAGAAGTTATTCTTAAAGTATTCCTGGCATTTCCATCCATATCTTCCATCATTTTATCTCACTGTTGACTGATCTCTACAATGAAGTACAGAGGCCCTATCATATGCGCATATGTGAGTTTTTAAAAGCAATGCAAAATACAAAACAGATAATATCATATGGACATTTTAAAAAATCAGGATAAAGATGATGAAATGAAATATTTTTGTGGCGTTTGTCTCTTTTGCATTTGTCACTCTGATGAGTTGTTGTGAAACGATAATTCTTGTTGAACTTAAGCAGTTTGATTCTCCATTCCTTTAACAACTAATTCCAGAGATATCACTAACTCAGAAGCTCAGACAAGAACAAATGAATACCAGACCAAATCTCAATGAAGGCTTCATAAGGCATAGAAAAGCTCCTTGTCATTTCAGCATCCTTTCGGAGCTGCCGGTTGAGCTCTCAGTTTGTCAAAATCACATGCAGCCAAAAAGGCATTAGTTTAACTTTTTTTATCATCAAAACTCTTTGATCTGTTTGATACACATGCAACAGGCTCATAATTTTGCCTCTGAATTTGGTTCCATTTTATTTATTTTTTGTCTTCATTTCTGGCGTTCCTTTGACTCCTGGTATCAGGAAGGCCGATATACAAAAGGGGCATGTGATAGATTCCTGTACACTGGTTCATATACAGATTAATTTATTCTGTAAGTTACTTTCACGGAGTGCATTCACTGCAAATGAGAGCACTTTGTCACACCTGCTGGTATATGTGGTTTCTCATTTCTCATACCAACCCAAAGAACAGTCTCGTATTAACTGCATGTTTAAACTTACAGACACACAAAATCAAACTAGCTGAGGTAATTTAATAGTATGTCAAGCTATGTTGTGTCTGAGAGACAATAAATCACTATGAAATTATGGTCACTTGGAGTCAAGACGTCAATCCTCATTTTATTGTCATATTTTAACTAACAAAAAGACATTGCCAAACAGGTAAATTGGTGTGCTGTCAATCGATTAATCATTCTAATTTGGCATGCATTTGCGAGCCATGTATCCAGTTTAAACATGCCTCTATAACTCCTATATGCATTTATGCTACAACCTATCTGTGTCTGTCAGTTTTATCCAACTGAGTCTAGTTTGTAACATATTGAATATGATTATATACTCAACCAGAATACAACATTCCCAAAGAAGATGTACCTCATTTCCTCACTGTTGTACCTCTAGCCTACATATTGGACTGCTGATGCAGAATACCATCCGAATATCAAATATCTCCCTGCCAAATATCTACCAATATGAAGCAACATGAAGTCTGCAGAGTTGAGAAAAGTATGAAAAATATATCCAATTTGTCTGAGAAATAAACGGTTGTAGGTAATTTAGTGAAAAACAGATTAGCAGGAGAACCAGGGCAGACGTGGCATGCAGAGTATGTCAAAGAGCCAGATATATGTTGTTAATGAAGTAAGTGAAAAGAAATTTGGCAGCACTGTAGATATACAATGTGAATAAAGGAGATTGAATAAAAAAAATGGGAACATTGAAGGCAAAAAGGGTTTTAAATCGTACTGTGGCATTATTGACTCTAATGATATCAGATTCAAAATCATGTCTTTTTATAGATCATGATAAAACAAGGACATGTTTTGATAGATTCAGAATGCATCACTGAAATTGGAAAAATCCAGTCTGAGATTAAAATGTGTTGATTCCACCAAACATATATACATAATCAGAGAATCACTCTCCCATTAACCAGGAATTCAAATTATGTAATTTTACTGAATGGAAATAATGTCATACTAGTTGAATATTTATAATTATTACATTGTTCAAGTGTGCCTTAGTAAGTACTACTTTATTAAGAGAGATATTCTTAGCTGATTGGGAGATAATGGAATTTAAAGGTTAACTTGAAAAGAATGCAATGCAAAATTATATATTCATTAACGAATACTTTACAAGGATTAAACAAGATTAGGAAACTTTCGTATCAAACAGAAAATATATTAGCAAAAGTTTGTGGGAAAACTAAAACCAAAATCTGAAGTAATACGAAAAGATAGAAGATTGGGAACTAATAACAATCCAGAATGAGGAAAGTGCGTGACAGATTTTTAGGTGAATGGATGAATATCCTATTACAAAGATTCTGTAATAAGTCACACCAACAAGATATTTGTCAAGAAAACAATCTGAGTCACATGACCAGAAGTGCTCGGTTATATCAGAACAATCATGATGGACTATGGACATAAATTCCGATCATGAAAACACAAATTACTTGATTCTCCATTTACAGGTGATTTCATTAGTACGAGATTCTTAGGTTCTAGACCAACAAATACATGACATTTTTAGTTAATCTGATTGGTTAAGAAACAACAGAACGTCACACATTAGATTCAGCAAACGTAGTAAGCTGGCACTGGTTTAGCATTGATTTCTCACAGCCAAGTGTGAATGACAAGAATCGCATGGTTATGAAATCACCTGTAAAGAATAATCCTCCAAAAGCAAGAATTGTGAGAGACCAATGATAACATTCGCACTGCTAGCATATGAAGATCTCTTTAGAAAAAGGCCTATGGTTCTGGCTAGGGAAGTCCATAAATGTAGATCACATCCACTATTTCATGAATGTTACCTAGTGGTAGAAGGTTGAGAGTGCCTAGGGCTTGTAGAAAGCTTCCACTAGGAACTCTTGTTCATTATGCGGTATAATTGTTTAATTGTAACTGTACTAACTCACAGTCAAATACTAGTCTTTCACCACAACAGACTATACTAGGAGTGGCGCCACTGTCCTATACAGGGCGCCACCTATCGTTTTTGTTGCGTTGAACGCTCAACCAGCATTTCAGAAATGACTGAACAAAATGGTGAAAATAACAATATTCCACCGGGTCCAGGAGCCAGACAAGATGGTGGTGCTGTTGAAGAAGAAGTACAGAACCCGGTGGACCAGTTTAATGGCAGATTGAATCAGCTAGAGGAGAAGATCAACAGGTTGCTCAGTCGTGAGTCAACTGGTGACAGCTCACCTTCAGATGCTCAAGGAGCACGTGGTCTCCCCACGAACCGGGAACCAATTGCCGTTGGCGATATTCAGGATGAATTTCGGGCCATAAAGGACTCTTTCCAAAGAGTGAGATTGCCCCAAGATTTAAAGCTGGATGACAGCAAACAAGGAATTAAACGTGGTGAACAGAGCAAGAGCCACATCATCAGTAAGTGTGCCACATATGCAGAGACTTTGATGAAGATTTTATTGACAATTAAGCCTGGTGAACCCCTTTCAGAAAATCTCTTGAACGATTTGTTTGTGGTCAATGAGGCCCAAATCAGATATTTGCAAGAAGAACGAGCCTTGGTTTTAGTCAACAGTTCCCTTGGCGAAAATGTCGGTGGCATTTATAGACATTTCAGAAGAAACACATCTGCATTTCCACCAGATGCTCTTGATGCCTTGACTGCCGCAGTATCTCTCAGTGCCTCCAACCAACCATCCCGCCCCGCCTACAATCATCGCGGTCGTGGTTATAACAACCGATCGTCCTTCAGACAGAGCCGCTGGAGGGGATCACGAGTCCCTTCTGGCAGTGATTATGGATCTTCCACCACTTCTACCAATCAACAGGATTACCAGCCGTCGTCATGATTTATTCGGCTTGGGTAAAACTCGGTGCTACGGCCACAGTTCTAGAGTGGATTAATTGTGGCGTTCCATTTCAATTTAAGAACAACTGCTCACCCCCGTCTTTCAAAATTCCTAATCCTAATTTCTCGAACAAAGAAAGTACCTTTTTGAAAGAAGAAATTCCTCGCTTGTTGCATAATGGATATATTGAGAAGTGCATGGCCCCTCACTGTGTTTCCCCTTTAAAATGTGTTCCAAAGAAGAATGGGAAAACTCGGCTGTGTATCAACTTATATGAACTCAATCAATATTCGGATCCGCCTAAGTTTCAATATGAGGGCATAGATGCAGTTTCTCAGTGCATATCTTACAATGACTGTTTATTGACTGTCGATCTCAAAGATGGATTTTATCATGTGCCCATTAAGAAGGAACATAGAAAGTATTTTGCCTTTCTTTTCAATGGACAATTTTACCAATGGTGTGTCTGTCCGTTTGGGTGGAATGGATCACCGTACTATTTTTATAAAGTCATGCGTGAGGTGGTCAAATTTATCAGGGACAATGACATTCGTGTTGTTTTGTATGTGGATGATCTGCTTCTCATGTCCACTACTTCTCAGGTTACGGACCACAGAGACTTTGTCTTAGACACCTTCAAGGATTTAGGTTTAAGTATTAATTATGAAAAAAGTTCTCTTCTTTCTGACACAAGGTGCTCATACCTTGGTTACATGATTGATTCTTGTGGCCCGGAGTTTAAGCCTTGGCTTTACATTCCTAAGGATAAACTTTGTGTACTGAAGAAGGACATTACTCGTTATTTGAATCGGGGACTCATTCCAGCTGGGGCGTTAGCCAAAATTTGTGGTATTGGCGTGTCTATGTCCCGGGCCATTCTCCCCGGTAAACTCAAACTCCGCCACTTGTACGCTTTATTAAAGACAAAAAAGTCCTGGACAGATGTCCTCAAAATAACTGCGAATGCTGGCGAACAGTTACAGTGGTGGTTAGACAGCATTGATAATTGGAATGGTTCTCCGTTAACTTCAGACCCAGTAACTTTCCAAATATGGACAGACTCTTCAGGATTTGGCTGGGGTGCCGTCCTTGATAATAAGGAGGCTAGTGGCTTTTGGTCTCCTGAAATTGCTAAGGAGCACATAAACTTTAAGGAATTACTTACCATATTATATGCATTACTATGTTTCAAAGACACAATTCGAAATACAAGAATTCAAATTTTGTGCGACAGCGTCACTGCCGTCTATTACGTCAGGAATATGGGTGGCCCAGTTATGAAATTGTCCGAACTAGCCGAATCAGTTTGGGCATGTGCCTTACGACTCAATGTGCAACTGGAGGTGCGGCACATTGGCGGACACTTGAATTGCCGGGCAGATCATCTCAGTCGCCTCAACCAAGAACACGAGTGGCAGTTGAACCCCAGTGTCTTCCGCCAGCTAGAGGCAATGTGGGGTCCTCATACAATCGATCGGTTCGCCTCAATGACTACCACTCACCTGGCGCGTTACAACAGCCGATTTGTCGATCCACTCACATCTGGGGTCGACGCGTTGTCACAAACGGATTGGGCTGCAGAGAACAATTACGTCAATCCTCCATTTCGACTCCTTTCAAAAGTCATCAACGTTATTATCCAGACCAAGGCTTCCGCCACGTTGATCGCCCCCAAGTGGCCCAGCCAGCCATGGTGGCCGCTGCTGCAAGCGATTCTGGTGGCTCGTCCTCTTCACATCCGTCGACCTCGTTTAACAGTGTCCAATCAGTTCGGTATAGAACCGAAGAAGAACAAGTGGAATATATTTGCTTGGAGAGTGAATGGAGCAATAAACTCACAGCGCTAGGTTGGTCAGACTCAGCTGTTCAAAACTTTCTTTTTCATTGGGCTCCTTCCACTCGCAGACAGTATAACTTTGTAATTGGCAAATTTCATGAATTTTGCCTTTCCTGTAACGTTTCAGTTTATCATGCAACGGAAGGCATAATTGCGGATTATTTGTCTCAGATTGCTAATCACTCCCAACGTCCAAAATCTCAGGTGTTTGGAACAGTGTCGGCGTTACAGGCTCTGTATTCCGCTCTGGATTGTAACCCCATCACGCCTGCAATCCGTCAACTCGCAGACGGCATTGTTAAATGTTCAACGACGCTCCCGATGCGTCAGACCCCGGTCATGCCTATACAGCCATTTATTGACTTATTTAGTAACTGGCCGGACAATGATCAATTGTCGGTCAAACATTTACGGATTAAAGCCATTTGTCTCATGGCTCTGATTCTCATGCTTCGCCCTTCGGACATTGCCCCACGTTCACAGTGTGTCGATCCAAACACTAAAGAAGTTAAGTCGGTGGTTTTCTCTACCGCAAATCTGGACTTCCAAACAGACGGAGCATTGACAGTTCGTTTTCATGCTATCAAGAATGATTATGACCGGGATGGTTTTTCCGTGACTATTCCCCCGATGCCGGGTGAATTTGCTTGTTGTGACCCCATTCTGTGCTTACGTACCTATATTCATGCTACAGATTCCCAACGTGCCACTATCCCATCTAGTCCGGTGTTCTTGTCACTCAATAAGCCTTACCGTCCGATAGAAGCAACTACTGTTGCCTCGGTTTTGTCAGAGGCCATCAAGCTTGCCGGATTATCGGAGCGGGTCTATTCTCCACGCTCCTTCCGTCCTACCGGAGCTACTCAAGCCATCAATTGTGGTATCCATCCAGACATTGCTCGGCATATTGGCCGTTGGCGTTCCCAAGAGACATTTGATAAACACTATGTTCATACCAATGTGCCTTTGTCATATGTTCAAAATATGTTTTTTACATAATATGTCGCTTTTTTATGTCATATAATCTTCACTTTTGTTGGTATTACTTTAATCTGTCTTGCATTTATCCTGTTGTTTCTCATTTATATATTGTAGGTTTAGATCTTACCCTTAAATACTTTTAGATTATTCTACTCCATGTTGTTTCCTTTTAATTTCATTACTCTGACTAGTTTCTTATAACTGTAGCCTATTCCTATTTTTGTATCTCTCTACTTAAGCGTATTAGTCTGTTGTTGGTGTAATATATTTGTTAAAATAGTCTTTCACCACAACAGACTATACTAGGAGTGGCGCCACTGTCCTATACAGGGCGCCATCTATCGTTTTTGTTGCGTTATTTTTGTTTTTAGATAGTTTATCACTTATTTACCCAGAATTAGTGCATTATAGTCTGTATTATCACTGTATGATATGTACCTTAGCGTTCAACGTAATAAAGGCGTTTAAGCATATTAGTCTGTTGTTGGTGTAATATATTTGTTAAAACATGTGACAAAATTTCATTGTCTGTATCTGATTGTAAACTGTACCAAATAAAAAACGCAAAACTATTGCCAGGGCTTTATTTTTCTGTATATGATTCAGATAGGCTGTTGATTTTATGCCTATGTATAACCAGGTGTCAAAGGAGTCAGTTCCATAAAATCACTCAAGTCTGACCTTTGTTTGCACATCTGCAGCCTACAGTTTGTCTCATCCAACATGCGAACTGGTGTTTGGCCTTATTGCTCAGCATCTACTGGTGACACTATGGAAATACACATACTCATGGATAGATCAGCTGTTTTGCAATGTAAATATCACATTTTCACGATGTTTTAGCGCCGTTTTTTGGCTGTTTTCTGACAACGGCTGTCCATACACACTTGTTTACATTCTTGATGCAACCAAAACAATGGCCTAAATTGCCGTGACGTCACAAAAAATTCACTGCAGCACCACTCACGACTTAGTTCTACTACGTTTAATTATTTGCATTGCTTTAAGTTCATGCATTGCTTTTTCACAGCCTGTAGAATTAGTGCTATATTTACGTTCGCATGCTAAATGAGACAGACTGTAGTTTATCACATTGGGGTATGGTGAGCGGAAAGGGGTGTTAGGCACACCGTAGGGCAAATCTAATGATTTCATGTTAAAGCTTGAAGAAAATGATGCAAAATGCCATACAATTCACTTCATTTACTGCCACCTGACTTGCTAAAAAAAATTATTTTTGAGGAGTCAGTTGAAAGTTTTCCACACACAATGTTATTCCAATGGAACAATGCCACTACGGAAACAAGTCCTCAAACAACCCAGACAATAGCTGCGGGTGAAAAAGGCTTAGGGTTTTTTAGAAAGGCTTCACATAACCTGTGTATCAGCTGCAGAGTTAAACATCAGCACTTTTTGTGCCTTCCTTTTGCTATTCTCCCTACCGCACATCTTCCGCTGTAAGAAAAGCATAACGAAAGCCCACATGGTACTGATGTTTGTCGTACGGTTGTTAGAGGTCTTTTTGATAGACCCTATGCCTTTTCACTATTTATGTATTGAGGTCATTCCTTGACCTGTTTCAATAGTTGAATTGTTTCACTGCAATATCATTGTGTGTGACAAATTCTGACCTGACTTCTCAAACAACAACATTTTAACAAGTTAAGTGGCACCAACTAAAGCAAATTGTGTGGCCTTTTGCATCATTTTCTTCAAGCTTTCACATGAAAACACTAGATTTGCTCTGTCGAGTGCCTAATACCCCTGTCCAATGACCATACCCCAATGTGATAAACATTGCCGCAGATGCAGATGCAATGCTCTGAATTTAACGATTTTATGGAACTGAGTCCTTTGACACCAGATTATACATATGCATCAACTCAACAGCCCATCTTAATTATATACAGAAAAATAAAACCCTGGAAATAGTTTTGCATTTTTTATTTGGTTCAGTTTAGATTATGACCAATAAAAACCTCGTTATCCTTATCGTTGTAACATCATTTCCTCTCATTGTGTCATAATTCCCATTCTGAGTGTCATAAAATGATATTCATAATCATTAGTTTCATATATTCAGGGGTCTACTCTTGCCATACTTGTTCATTAAACTTCACCTACACATAGGTGAAGTTTCTTGTAATCGGTATTATTTATTATTATTTATTATTATTCTTCCCGATAAACCTCTTCGGAAAATTTTCAAAAAATTTGTATACGTAGCCTACAAAAATACAAGAGAATCATTTTGAAAAAATTGACCTTGACCTATTTTTCAAGGTCACAGAGCCTCTCAAAGTCGGATTTTGCAATATTTCAAATACATGTACTTCGTCCGGTTATTACCGATTTTCACTTTCCTGTACATGGAAATGTCCTAGACAATTTCTACACAGTGTGACCCATTTTCATGAAAGTAGGTCAAGGTCACATTGTACAAAGTCCATTTTCATGGTTTGAGGTTGACCCCTGTGCCGCCAAATCCGTAAGTCGTAGAGACATACCGTTGGTGCCATTACGTGCCCAAACGCACGGGACACCTGCGGGAGTCTTTATTTTTCATTGGCAGTACCGGTTCTTGAGTTACGTAATTTTAAAGTCATACCGCATAACCAAAATCAGTGACCTTGAGAATTTGACCTTGAAATATCGATTTAATCTGTTAACATGTCATAGTAAACCCCCCCAAATATACACCTAATAAGCCCATTCACACCTTTAAATTTGACCTTGACCTCATTTTTCAAGGTCATTTGACCCGAAAAACTTTGAAAAGGAGCCATTTTCAGCAATTTTTTTTACCATGTTATTTTCAAGATATCAGCGTGATTTCCAGGTGACATATGAACATAGACCTGTTTATTCATAATATCTAATCATGTTTTGTCTACCTCCTTTGCCAGATTTATGAAAAATTTTTAAATATAGCTAACCGACAAATGTTAAAAAATGACATATTTCCGCGTTTTTGACAGGGAAATATTGATCCTACAGGGTTACAATGCATGACTGACCCCCCCTTTGTTACCTACTGCAATTCAGAATATCATATTGATTTTGACCTATATAATGTTTGTCAAGGTCAAACTCAAGGTCAAACATGTTGAAATATTTTACTATTTGGACGTTTCATTTTTTTTAACATAGAAGGAATCAAGATATTGTTACAAAAATGGCAGGCACACTTGCTACAATAGTCTAGAGGCTTCCTGTAAATTTTTATGGTCCTCGGATTGACCTACGTTGCACTGTAAAGGTCACAAGGTCAAAAAACGAGCAAAAAATTTATGATGTTTTTTCACATTTCTCAAAGATAGTGTAACTTCAAACGGCCATAGCTCCGGTCCTAATAAAGATACAGAAAATCTAAAAATAGATTTGGAAAGGCAAAATTCTCCTCTAGTTTTCACTTTTTGAACATTTTGTCGTAACTCTGACGGTTAAAAAGATCGCCGGACCCTGAAAATTTCATGTTTTTTTCCGAATTTTCACAATATGTCAATATTTTGACAAGGAAGGAATCATTCTTTTCTAATCAACCTGTCTGGACATATCTCTAACATCTGTTTACATAATCCTGCCAAGTTATATATAATTTCATCTAACCGTTTCTGTTCCAGAGAGATTTTAAGTTAAAAACTACATTTTTTCAGTGACTTCTAAGGTTCGTATTTCTGAATTGTACCGTAATTTCAATCTACCGTCACTCCGGTTCTAACTAGGTTAAGGAGAATCTGAAAACAGATTTGGAAAGACCCAATTCTCCACTAGTTTTCCTTTTCTGAACACTTTGTCGTAGCTATGACGGTATAAAAGATCGCCGGACCCTGAAAATTTCATGTTTTTTGTCAAATTTTGACAATATACCAATATTTTGACAAGGAAGGAATCATCCTATTGCAATGAACCTCTCTACACCTATCCATAACTTCTGTTAACATAGTCATGGAAAGTTATATATGTTTTCATTAAATCGTTTTGATTCTAGACCGATTTTAAGTTAAAAACCTCATTTTTCCAGGAATTTCTGAAGTCCATATTAATGAATTGTACAATCATTTCAATCGATCATATCTGTACTGATCCATGTACTGGTGCATGTACTGGTGCATATACTGGTCCATGCACTGGTCCATGTACTGGTCCATGTACTGGTGCAAGAACTGGTTCATGTACTGGAGCATGTACTTGGATCATATACTAGTTCATATACTGGTTCATGTACTGGTCCATGTCATGATCCATGTACTGGTCCATGTACTGGTCCATGTACCGGTCCATGTACCGGTCCGTGTACTGGTCCATGTACTGGTCCATGTACTGGTCCATTGCATTGGTCCATAGCATTGGTCCTTTGCATTGGTCCATTGCATTGGTAACCCTTACCCCAACCCTAACCCTAGCCGTAACCCTAACCCTAGCCCTAACCCTAACCCTAATGACCTTTTCATTGGCACATTGTACTGGTACATTACACTCTGACATTGTAGTGGACTACTGGTGCAAGTACTTGTTCATGTACTGGAGCATGTACTTTTATTCTACAGTACAATCCACTCTCAACTAAACTTACAAATATTGCTAAAGATTGGTTAGAAAAATTCTGCCAGAATAACTCTAGATACAAAAAACACCCAGTTTCATTAATAACAGCAAATGCTAAAAACAAGAATTTGTCTCAAACTTTGGTCAGGTCATTGCTCAAATAAGTCCCTACATGTATGGGGCCTGGAGGCCACCATGCCTCATTATATAACTACTTTTTGCCTACCAATAGTTGTAGGCGGATCTAAATAGGCTATCCAGTCACATTTTCCATTTGCCTGTGCCAGTGCATGGTTAAGTTGGGACTTTAGGGAGATGGGCTGAGATAAGTTTCTTTTTTGAGAATCTTAACTCAATAAACCCTAACCCTAACCCTAACCCCAACCCTAACCCTAACCCCAACCCTAACCCTAATAACCTTTTCATTGGCACATTGTACTGGTACATTACACTCTGACATTGTAGTGGACTACTGGTGCAAGTACTGGTTCATGTACTGGAGCATGTACTTGGTTCATATACTGGTTCATATACTGGTTCATGTACTGGTCCATGTCCTGATCCATGTACTGGTCCATGTCCTGATCCATGTACGGTCCATGTACTGGTCCATGTCCTGATCCATGTACTGGTCCATGTCCTGATCCATGTACTGGTCCATGTCCTGATCCATGTACTGGTCCATATACTGGTCCATGTACTAGTCCATTGCACTGGTCCACTGCACTGGTCCACTGCACTGGTCCACTGCACTGGTAACCCTAACCCTAGCCCACTGCACTGGTAACCCTAACCCTAACCCTAGCCCTAACCCTAACCCTAACCCTAGCCCTAGCCCTAACCCTAACCCCTAATAACCTTTTCACTGGTACATTGTACTGGTACATTACACTGGTACATTGTACTGGACTACTGGTGCAAGTACTGGTTCATGTACTGGAGCATGTTCTTGGTTCATATACTGGTTCATATACTGGTTCATGTACTGGTCCATGTCCTGATCCATGTACTGGTGCATGTACTCAGTGTTCCATGTACTGTTCCATGTACTGTTCCATGTACTGTTCCATGTACTGTTCCATGTACTGTTCCATGTACTGTTCCATGTACTGGTCCATGTACTGGTCCATGTACTGGTCCATGTACTGGTCCATGTACTGGTCCATGTACTGGTCCATGTACTGGTCCATGTACTGGTCCATTGACTGGTCCATTGACTGGTCCATGTACTGGTCCGTGTGCTGGTTCATGTACTGGTCCGTGTGCTGGTCCATGTACTGGTCCATGTATTGGTCCATGTACTGGTCCATGTACTGGTCCATGTACTGTTAACCCTAGCCCTAACCCAAGCCCTAACCCTAACCCAAGCCCTAACCCTAACCCAAGCCCTAACCCTAACCCAAGCCCTAACCCTAACCCAAGCCCTAACCCTAACCCAAGCCCTAACCCTAACCCAAGCCCTAACCCTAACCCTAGCCCTAACCCTAACCCTAGCCCTAACCCTAACCCTAACCCTAGCCCTAACCCTAACCCCTAATAACCTTTTCACTGGTACATTGTACTGGTACATTACACTGGTACATTGTACTGGACTACTGGTGCAAGTACTGGTTCATGTACTGGAGCATGTACTTGGTTCATATACTGGTCAATGTACCAGTCCATGTACTGGTCCACTGTATGATACATTGTACTGGACTACTGGTGCATGTACTCAGTGGGGCATGTACTGGTCCATTGCATGGGTACATTGTACTGGTGCATGTACTGGTGCATGTCCAATGGTGCATGTAGCCTACTGGCTCATGTATTGGTTTACGTACTGGTCTATGTTTTTTGCACACTTGCATTTATTGCAATGTATTACAGTAGGATTCCTGTATCATTTCCACGTACTTTTTACTTGCTCATCTACCTGTGTCTATTTCGAGTTACTGGTATCACAGTAGGTGAAGTTTTGTCACCGCTCTGCGGTGGCCGTCTACTAGTTTCTTTTATTTCTTCACTCTTGTGTATGCATTCTGCCAGTTGTTTTTCTGTTCCTAGCTTCCCTTTTCTATTCCTTATCTTTGCAGATATCTTTACAGTAGCCATTACGGTATTCTTTTACATACTTTCTGTGCATCTTTTTGTGGTTTTCACTCAATCTCCTGTATTTTGTCCCTTTCTTTTTGTACATCTGTCAGTTCAGGACCCGTTTTAGTCCATAGACATTTTTTATGCATTTATTTTTCCTTTGGAAGTACCAAGAAAGCTCTGGAACACATACTGGAACTGACAAGTCACAACATATTGAATTGGCCTGTATCTTTGGCTCGTTTACGGCAAGTTGCTACACAAATGTCGCTGTGTTGCAAAGTCAGACACCTTGGCAGATGTTGTGTCTGTTAGAAGTGAAAATGATGTATATCTGTATTCTGTGCCACATTCCCAAGTAAGCAAGTTGTGTATTATGTCCATTAAAACATATAGATCTAAGAAACCACATCAAAGCCACAAGTTGTTTCATTGATATCCTTGCCAAATTAGTCATAGTGGCAAATGGCTAGCTTGCTATATATTTTGGTGCAAAGGGTGCGGGGATAAGGTTTTGGGCATTGAAATTTGATTGGTATACAATCCGATACAAACATATTAATCATTACAAAAATATTCAGCATCAGAATAGTATTTTTTAAGTTTTAACATTGTACAATGCAACAAGTTTCTGGTTACTAATACGCTGATTCCTAGAGGTATGCTGATTCACATTGAGTAGCAAGCAATGATGATATTATCCATATCTGTCATCTTACAGAACTGGGCTTAAAGGGCTCCACTTACCATATCTATCTATCTTCCTATCCTCCTTTTGGTTGATTTAATGCTCTTATATGACAATATAATTCATGCAGTATCAGAAAAAACAAGTAATAACAAAGACACCAGCATATTGCATATAAACAGAGAAGGAAACTGGAGACAAATGTATTTCCCTTTAATTGTATTCTACATTTTGCTCGTTTTGGTTTTTGGCAATCCAAAAGCACTGCCTCTTATTTCTGCTGCCAAATTCGCAACCTCAAGGCAGATAAGGACACACTGCACCAACAGTGATTCTTTGCATGTCACAGGTTGATTTGGACTGGAACCACTAACTTGATGTCCCGAGTCATGCAATGTGTGTTGCAAAAGGGAGCCACCAGCTGTAAGCCACAAAATACTTAAATATGTACGAGGGGTTTTCCAAAAGTTCTGTCCAACTTGGCATAACTTTTGCAATATTTGATACAGAAACACAATATTTGGTTAGATAATTTCGAAGTAATTTGCAAATGATCATGAAAAAATTAGTACAGTGGTCCCTGCATTATAAGTACTTCCATTACATGCTTGTTTCAATTTATAACTGTTACAGGTAATGAATTTTGTCAGTATGAACTAAATTATCTGACATAGCTACTGCCAAAATCAACAGCAGTGCAATCAGAACACCTTACCAGGCTTATTCAATTATGAGGAGTCCAGAGAAGAATCTGTTGCCAATGTGGGATAGTACCCATGACAACTGCTTATACAATTTATAAAATCAGCATTGAAATTGCATCATTGGTTGACAAGTTTTCATTGTGGTGAACATCACAACCTCTCTACACTAATTTAAGTTATAAAAGCCATCAAGACAAATAGTTGAGTTTAGGACCTTTCTGCACTTTTTAATGACAACATTAGTAGGAAGATCATCAACATCAACACAGTCCATAGCAGCTGCAAAGCAACAGTTTGAGGTGCCTAACAGCCCCTGGGGGAAATCAGTGAGATGCAGACTTGGTACTTGCCTGTAGATTGATGCCTCATTGGAGGGATTCAAGTTCTGCTTTAAATGTATCTTCTTTACTTACACCAAGTTTTAACTAATAGTCTCCAAGCGAGAAATAAGGACTGTTTGTATGCCTGACAAGCCTTCTGTTAACAGGAAGTGTTTTTTTTGCATATATCCTAATGCTACTTTGGGTTTAGTGTGCAGATGAATGCAAATGTGTTGGAAATCATATAGATATCGTTTACTTATCCATAGTGGTCCTGAATTTCAAAAGTCAAAGTTTGATCCATACTCATAAAACAGTTTACAGACATTATATCTCACTTTTAAAATGATGTTGTTTTGCGAGCTACTTCCGGTTTTACTTTCATCAAAGTCAGATGTGGTCAGGTAAGTGGATCTGTGCTCACCAATTGACAACCTCATCTAAAACCAAATTCTCTTCCAACCGGCTATAAATGATAACATAATTATTTTAACAGCACAGCCTGTAGATGAATGAATGCACAATCCATGATATACTGAAGGTCTTCAAAGGACAATATCAGCCTGTGCTAAATCTAGCATCTTTCATTATGATGACAGATTGCCCTTCTGTAGCAATTTTGCCCTACTAACACATTTAAGGGTTCACATGACATTATGATATAGCAATTAATTAACCAGATGTCAGTGTCGGTCATCCCACTCACTTCAAACTGACAGCAAACTACAGGGCCATAGCATACTGTGTGACCAGGTGGACCTAGAATTTAGTCAATGTGTAGGATATAAGGTTAAAATATCAACATTTTTTTCCGGAGTCTAGCATGTTTTTGCCTCGGTAGGGTTCCACTGAACATACAGCCTGGCCCTGAACTGACGTTGATGGACATTCCATCTCTGGTATTATTAATCATGGGCTCTGGAAGCCCACTGCACGAGACCTCACTGATCCCCCAAGAAAATAGACATAAATATTATCATCATGCTCAATGAGAAAAATGTGACATGTTGCTAAATTCAAAATAGAATTATAGCAAATTTTTAGTGATCTGTTGTGACAATATTGACACTAAGTTCAATCGGTCCGAATATAATTTAATAGATGAATAATTGAAGGAGGAAGAGTGGCAGAGTAACTCAAATACTAATCATGTTTAAATTGCATCTCATGTCCTATTTTGGTAGTTGTTTCCAAGTTTATAAACATCAGAAATATGTATATATATATATATAATAGATATATATAGTAGTTATACCATGGGCATATGTGGTATACGGAGATATATACAGCCGAGGTGGTAAATATAACCCGAGGGCGTAGCCCGAGGGTTATATTTACCACCGAGGCTGTATATATCCCGTATACCACAAATTTGTAAATATATGCTATAACTTATATATGTATATATATGCTATAACTTGAAGAAACTATATTCTACTTGAGACCTGTTAAGTTTCTGCCTTTAAAACTGATTAGTTTCCATAAGTGAAACTTTGTAGACATTACTGCAAATTATGAGTTGATTTTATATGGCATAAACCATTGATCAGAAGCTTTCAATATCTTTTTAATGCAATGCATGTCTTTTTGGCCAATAACATCTGAATAAGTTAAGAGCGAAGACACTTGTAATGAAGTTGAAAACAGAATAATTTATAGATTAAATTAATTTTGTGAAGAGAGAATAATTACGAATTGAAAACAGAATTTTTCTTATAAAATGATAAAAGACAGAATTATTGATTAAAAAAACTAAGGAGAAAACAATACTACAGAAGATCCGGCAAGAGAAATAACAAATAATGGAAAGGGTGGGGGGATGGGGAATGACCGAATAATTGAAGGCGGAAGAGTGGTAGAGTAATTCAAAATTATAAATTATCTACAGATGTGAAAAAATTGTAGAGGGAAAGTCACAGCAAGAAAGACTGAAAACAAAGGTTTCCTAATCGTAATGCACCAGTGCTTAAGTTAACATAACATAACATAACATATCATTTACTGGTCACTGGGAATAGGTACATTTCCAGCAAAATTTGCACTGACAACAATGAATATGAAGGTCAAATATATAGCACAGCAAAAACGCGAGTCATTCAACACTGTTCAACAACCTGATGGAATATGGAACAAAAGTGTTCCGGAATCTCACAGTTCTAGCAAAACATGCTTTATATCTGCGACCACTTGGAAGCAGTGTGTACTCCCCATTCATGGGGTGAGTAGGATCTTTGAGTATCATGTTATGCAGTTCAGCAGAATATGCAGGGCACCCAAAGCCAAAATGACTCAGAAAATGCCAGATATGTAAATAAGTATACAAAAGAGGAAAGATATATCAAAATAAGTAAAGCATAAAATGATGTTGTGAGTACAACTGTGGAGGATTGCAAACTTATAGCAAATGTCCTGGTCACATTCTCAAATAATGATATAATAAAGCATACCCATGTTCAGGTTCTTTTACTTGCTCAACAAAGTGGATCTAGTTAGGGTTTATCTCTCTGACGGTAAACTAAATAGTAAAAGAGTGAGTTTGCGCGGGCTATTAAGAGGCAACCAATTCTAAAAGATTTTTTATTTGACCGTCTAATATGAATAACATTCAAAGCTAAAAGAACAGAAAGCATTGAGATGAATACAGCTTCAAAGGTGAAAATATGGTTGTTCTATGACTCGCCATTTTAGAGAAAAATGGAATTATAGGTGGTATCCAGAGGGGAGCTAATAATTTTGTCCTCAACTGTATCTAACATTTACCTCAGATGCACTCATAGCAAATGACAGTCTCGCTCAATTTAGAATCTGTCATTTTCTGTATTCTTGTCCTGCTAACACTTTTAGGGCTCACATGATATTGTGATATGACGATTAATTAACCAGATGTCACTGTAGGTCGTCCTACTGACCAGAAACTGACATCCCACAGACTTTAGACTGACATCCCATTTACTTTAAACTGACATTCCTCTGACAGGGATAGATATATTCCATTTACAGTTACTGTCGGAGGCTCTAAATTTGGAATATTAGCAGGACAAGCTTAAATGGTGCAACAGCTTGCATTTTTTTCAACTATGTACTGGAGTTTTGAATCTCCCAGTCAAACTTTCTGTATTATGTCCTCCAATTTGGTTGCATGTTCTTGCCTATCTTAAATATAAATTATGGCCTTTTGAAGGTAATGCAGGTTCAAAATGAAGGTAAAAAACATTCTGTACACACATACACTTTTCGCAAAATAAAATTCAAATTATTTGTTCATTGCCAAAATGACACACTGCAGCCATTCAATGTCATTTTAGATGGAAAATATAAAGAATAATGGGAAGTATTACACCTGACATCAGGCCCATTAGAGCTGGATTCCAACCCTGGACCCAGCAAATAGCAGTCTAGACCACCCCCCTCCCCCCCAACACTACCAGGGCAGAATAAGGATCCTTGTTGTGCTCTCAGGGTCACGACGGCACAACTAGTAGCCTATCCATGAATGTTTCTGGGCAAGAGATTTCTATGAACTGTTATGAAACTTAATATGAAAGTTAGTTATGTTTCATTTGACAATATATGACAAATGCAATCACATCTGTAGTGTTGTTGATGAGTGTTTTTTCAACATATTATCTATGGTGAATTGGTGATAGAAACAATTTTGTAGGATTCTTATACACATTGTTATCAGTTATGTCGAACCTTGAACGAGTATTCTGTCTTTATAATTATATGTTATGCCAACTCACAAAGGCCTATTTAACAATGACTAAGAACTTACTTATAAATCACCATTCTGATCAACTGACATCCACCATTGCACAGTATTCTTACCTGAAAGAAAAATAACAAAAGTTAGTTACTTCAAACAAGAACATTAATAAAATTATTTTCTGTGGAACTTGATTTTGACTTGGGCTTTTTTTTTCAGGTCATGGCATAATTGTTGACACTGACCCTTGGAAATATAACATTTTACTCATTTCACCCTTTCTGTTTTTTGAAAATGAGAAAATTGCATTTGAGGTTGATCTTCATGAGTCTCAAATTTCATACGGCATCCCAAAGAATTGTATTTTTTCACACAAACAGCACATTTCGGAACAACTGTAAAGTACATTTTCTCAAGAAAAAAACACATTCTGAATCAAGTAACTTATTCCTCTCTTGCCTTGGTTTCATGAAAAAATGTGTACATTTGAAAATAATTGTAAACCACATACTACTTTAAAAAAAAGCATCATTGCATTCTATATATTTTGATCTTCGTCTGTCTAGAACATAAATTGAAAACAAAATTCAATTGTAACTAACTTACACAAGCCCACATTAAAAGCAGCATGTTTTGAAAAAAATCTAGTAATTGAACTGTGTAAATGGAACAGCTGAATGTTGCCACAACTTCCATATTATTCATTTTAACCATTAATTCATGTAAGGAAGGATGATTGAGGTTTTATGTTCTGTATGTTTCCTCTTGGTACAGGGTAATTAGGACAAGAGGAGGACACGACAATAAGGCAAAGGATGATTGACACTACCATCCAGAAAAAGGTCATCAATTGTCGCCCAGCATGCTACCCCTTGGCTAACCCTCCTCTCTTGTCTAACCAACAATCAAATTTAACTGAAGCAATAATGCATTAGTGCATTGTTTTCCTGAAATACATGGTCTTCACTACAGAGTTGTTCAAGGCTTATACAAGACAGAACCTGAAGGGGAAGGACATTTCAGGAGAAGGACATTTCAGGTCTAGAATTACAATGATTTTAAGGCTTCTTGACCTTTCACTGCAGTTCAGTCTGCTGGCTTCATTTTACCAAGAAGATGTACTCAATGAGACAGAATAGATCCTCCATATAGAAAATAACATAATAGAGTCTGGGATGGAGTTCATCCATTCTAAGATAATAGCATTGACATGGAGCAGTGAAACATTATTTTGTTTGATACACAATTATAATTGCCACATTGAAAACATACTTTGAAACTATCCAGATTTTATAACTGTAACTTCATCAGGATCTGTTTCAAAATCATCACTCATTATTTGCAACAAAATATTCAGAAAACAAATATATATACAATAAAAAGGATGTATCAAAAACTTCTCCAAAGTCCTAAATATGAGAATATTTAGAATTTTATAAATTTTGCCTATTTTCTAAAGTACTCAAAACATTTCAAAGTGCAAGCTGTGATGATTTGCAGCTGAGAGCGTGTCCAGTTCACCTAAAATGTGAGTCCAGTACGTCTTTGATTTTCCTGATGGAGCCCTGTCACCTTGAAAAATTTGACAAGCTGCTTTTTTTTGCAGTCTTTGTGTCAACTCTGTTTAATGCTTGATTTGGCAGCATCTGCCTTACGTAAATGCTGCATCTCTGATTATGTTTAGTCCAAGTCCAGTCTGTGTCAGGCTCTCGGGCTGTGACTGGTCTTTGGCAGGCCACATTACGTGACTTAGATCACCATCATTTACAAATTGCCAATATGTGAACGCAACTGAATGGTGCTTAAGCAAATTTTACGCCCTGACAGAGAACAATTAACAGAATCATTTGGGATGTGTTCTTGTGTAATCTTAGCTGGCTATTTGCTTAATTAGATCAAAGCACCTCATTTAAACACTGGAATTCATCTTTAAAGCCTTCAAGCAATGAACAAAATGCTTCTTCCAAGTTCATAACCTTTACTGGCAATTCATGCCTGCAGCATCCTAATGAGCATTAGCACTTCTTGTAATTCCTTTTGTAATGACCAATCTCCCAATTTAATGACCACAGGGACATTTAGAAGTCCCTCACACTTCCCTAATGTTTTTACCAACACATGTGTAATGATGTCCTAAGGTACTAATGTTTTTCAATTAGGCACATCACATGTCTTTTAAGTAATCAACTGCGGTCTTTAGTTTTTGGTTTTGTATTTAACTTCATTTATTGGTTGATTTGCCGCTAATATTTCATTGTTAAACCAATTAGGAACCTTCTCTTGTTTTAATGTTCCTCTATCCTCAGGTGAAAGATCCAAGGAACAGTTTAAAGAGTTTCTCCATGGCCTAATGGTGAAGACTACTTGTTTGTGCTAATACCTGCTCTGAGTTTGTGGGTTCGAATCCCACCCAGGAGCTTGATTAAGCTCTAGCACTTCAGATATTAAAGGGTATAATAATTTAAAGGAGGACCAGCTTGTGATATTCCTGAGGCAGCATTGTGGTAATTCTGAAAAATTGAGCTTGCATAATTTTTTTGCAGTGGCAGTGAGAAATCTGTTTTTGACTGTTTCACGTTTGATTTGCCAGCATCCTCCTCATGTAATGTTTCATCACTAATTATGTCTATTTCATGTCCAGCCTGTGTCAGGCCACATTGTCTGTGTCCAGCCACATTACCAGATTGAGAAAACTGTAACTTCCAAATTGCCAATATGTGAATGGCTCTTAAGCAATTATGCCCTGACAGATAACAATCAGCAGGCCTATTTGGGAGGTGTTCTCATGTAACCTCAGCTGACTATTTGCCTAATTAGACTAAAACACATCCATTTTAATGCTCAAATTCAACTTTAAAACCTCCAAGCCATGAACAAAATGCACCTTGCATCTTCCCACCCATTACTGAAAAAGCATGCCTGTAGCCCGCAGCATCCTAATGAGCATTAGTGCTTCTTGTAATTCTGTCTGTAATGACTCCAATCTCCCAATTTGATGACCCCAGGGACATTTGAAAGTCCCTAACATTTTCCTAATGTGTTTACCAGAACATGTGTATCGATGTCCTGAGGAATAAAGTTCTTTCAATGAGGCGCATTACATGTCTTTTAACTTATCAACTGCGGCCTTTAGTTTTTGAAGTCTCATTTAACTTCATTAATTGGTTGATCTCTTGCCTCTAACACTTCATTGATCAACCAATCAGGAATTTTCTTTTGTTTAATGTTCCTCTGTTCTCATGTGAAAGATACAAAGACCAGTTCAATGATTTCCTCCATGTCCTAAGGTTTTTGCTAACACTCGCTCTGAGGGCATGGGTGTGAATCCCACCCCAGAACTTCATTTAGTCCTAGCCAACACGACATTAAATGGAGGCGGGTTATATCCAGTGTTCTACACTTGTAATATTAACTGGGGCAACTGAAAGACCCTAAGCATAGTTGAAATAATACGGTGCATGTACCCTGTTCATCTCATCATTTCATAAATTTGATGTCACAATTATCAAAAGGCACCCAGAGTAGGGTGGTTCGCAAAAATATCAATTTCACCAAAGAGGGCAAGACACCCCCTCATTTTGTTCCATTTGCCAAATGATGCAGCCATGCAAAATTTTGGACTCCTAAGTTAAATAGAAGTGGGTGCTCAACGAGCCTGAAGTTTTAGCCAAAACAGTAAAAAATTGTTGATTCACGATCCCGCGGTTTTGCATAACTTTGTCAATTTTAAAGCTACAAAGTTCTAACTACCATTTTTGTGGCCGAGGGACCTCGGGCCCCTAGTCGTCATCAATGGTTTCATATGTCAACAAATGGCAACAGGAAATGGAAATATTAAATTGTTGTGGGGACAAAAACTTTTAATGGATAAAATGACACACCAAAGTGATGATCCCAAATGACTACATAACTGTTTAACATGTGCACTTTATCACTCTTTGCACCAGCTTTGTACTAATTTCACTGTAGTCAAGGAAATACTTAAATGCCACGAAGTAACATTACTCACTTACCTCGCCAAAAACGACTTCACGCGCATGCGCAGGTGTGCACGCTGTAAACAACGTCATAGCAAAGGCAGACGAGCGCACTGTAAAATTCTTGGCAAATCTGACACTTTATTATGCAGTCACTTGGTGGTTTGTGGTCACAAAAGGTGCAAAGTTTGGGTGACTACATATGATTACCTATTTGTATTAACATACAGTTCTTCGTGTCAGTGTACATAACAGAGATTATCCTAAGTCTTCACATTTGTTTGGTTAGCATAAACCGTTTCTAATACACACAAATTAAAGAAAACATAATGTCTTGTGCTCAGGTATGTTATAGATGACGCTGCATGTTCTTTCCCTGGCAGATCCATTCACAATAGTAATAGTGCATTTTAATGATTTTATCTTCATATATTGACCTAACAATCACAGTGAAGTTCAGTTGGTACTTGAGTTTACAAATTAAAATAGATATAGATGGACAGATGGGGGGGGGGGTAAACCTGAATTGCCCGAGGCCACGGTGCATGCATTGCATGCTATTTTTGAAATGGTCACAAAAAGACCTTTCATTTGAATGGCAACATGATGGGTCTCCAAGATAATTGAGTGATCAATGTTTTCTTAAATTTCATTTTACATGAAAAAAAAGTTTTCGAATTTCATAAATTGCTATTAAAATCAATTTAGTGCTAAGATAGGGTTAAACAACATCCAGCATGCTCTAAATGTCTTTTATCCTTGAACTATAGCAGCATGATAAGCCTACTGTGGCTTGATAGTGATTGGAATAATGTACAAAATGTAAATAGAGTGAAAATCATTATTGAAATATATTCAAACGCCTTTATGTCAAGAATGGGTCCTTTATGCAGTTTAGAGGCAAATACCTTTGTTTGACTTAAAAATTAATGCTCCACCTCATAATGTTTAAAGATATATCTATTTCTAGATTCATTCTTATGTTAATGATACTGAGCAGTGAGCATACCCTTTTCCTTGATGTGATATCCTAATACTTGAGTATTTGAAAATGTTTAATCCCAAATTCCCAATGAGTACAACATTGTATAATGTACACTTTGTGTCACAAAATGCATCATTATAGAGACAATACTACACAAAGAAAATAATTTTATAGTTGAATTAACTGAAATTAAATGCAATAGATTTGATGCACGTCGCTGGGTAGATTGTTGTCACTTCTGGGTGTTTCCCTGGAACCTGTAGGAATGTTGGAGTACAACATGTGAATGTGCGCAAAGTACAAAACAATGCCAATGATCAGACCTATCAATATTCAATTATTCATGATGAGGTCTTTCTTGAAATCACTGGAAATTATGAATCACAGCACACTTATATAAGTGACAATCATTAACTGTTATTGAAGTTGAAAGTTCTAAAATTATCTACACTGCTTTTCTAGGTATGTACGAAGGATGTGACCATGCAGTTCTTTATTTTTTATTAAGTCTCAGACAAGCCCATTTACTCAGGTAAATCATATACATATATTCTATATTAATGCACATTGTGACATTATCAAAGTATGTAAGTTCAAATGCTTAGCTCCTTGCACAATTTTATTTTCAATACTCAAAATACCTAGCTGTATTAGTACAAAAACATTAAATCATACTATTATTATTAACCATATCATATATCTCAATGGCATTTATTTTAGAAATAATGATACTGAGCATTAATATGGAAACCAAATGAGTATATGAGGTTTTTGCTTCTGAAATTTGAACCTGTTGCGAAAATATAGAAGAATGAATCCCCCTTATTAATCATTCTGACTTCATTCTGTTAAAAAATCTTCCCACAATCCCCAGCAACTGAAGTATCATACACTGAAGAAGTTAGGCATAAATTATATCTAGTGTTTATGCAAGATGTCTTATTAAAACCAAATTTTAGCACTAAAATGATGATTATAGCAATTTATGACATTTGAAAACTTTCATTTCTGGTAAAACGAAATTTAAGAAAACATTGATCACTCAATATCCTTGCAGACCCATCATGTAACCATTCAAATGAAAGCTCTTTTTGTGGCCATTTTAAAAATGGTAGTGAGAACTTTGTAGCTTTAAAATTGACAAAGTTATGCAAAACCGCGGGTTCGTGAACTGACATTTTTTTGCTGTTTTGGCCAAAACTTCAGGCTCGTTGAGCACCCACTTCTATTTAACTTAGGAGTCCAAAATTTTGCATGGGTGCATCATTTGGCAAATGGAACAAAATGAGGGGGTGTCTTGCCCTCTTTGGTGAAATTATTGTTTTTCGAACCACCCTAACCCAGAGCTTTGCTGAAGTGTCAGAAGGCAGTAATATCGGAATCTGATTATTATACATCACATGTCCGTGAAGCCCACAATTGCATGATAACTTTCTAGTTCTATTTCTTCAGTGTCTTCAAGTCAGTTATTGTATTAAAGGACCCTTTAAACAAGTTTAAACAATAAAGTGTCAATTTATCCTGGTTTCAATTTGGTTTTTCTCATTTGTTCCTGTAATCCTTCATGGTCAGGTAACACACCTCTTCCTGTTATTTTAGCTGCATCATTTGTTGCCTCTAAAGACAGGATATCGATCTAGCTGAGTTTTCAGAAACACCACACTCGGAAAGCAGGGACAGTGAAAGAGTGCCAGCCATAATTCTTGTGGTCGCAAACTACCAGATTTTTTTCTTCCATTTTGTAATCTTACGGTAATTGAAGGGGGAGTGGTAATATTCAGCATTTCTGCCGAAAATGGTCAATGGTAGTTCGTTATTCATTCCTGTCATATACAAATGGTCAGTATGTTATTAGAAATACAGATTCTGCCAAGACAAACATATATATTGTAACTGTGTGTTACTTGTAAAAAGTACTGGTACTTTTAAAATGAACCTGTTTGTTGAAGTCAGTGACATAACAACAAGCCCTATCCATCTTATTGAAATTAACTGTCAATATGTTGCATTCTAGCTGTCATTAAAGAGACCCTGCTGGTTTTGCAGTGTATGGTTTTGTAGCAAGCTAGAGTCTTCACACAATTTCCGTTCTCTCTATATTTGGTGCCGAGGTGCTGCTTTTGGTTATTAATGTAGTGTAGGCTGTATGGTCATTCCTGCGCCAAACTTTAGCACGACAAAACAGGCCCAACATATATAAATATAACACAAGGTTCTGCTGTGAGATTATCATCCAGAATAGCCAGACTATAAAGCCCCACTCAATGCAAAGCTAGGAAAGTCATTCTTGGTCAAAGATGAATGGTCATTGTATTATACATAAAATAAGAGCCAGTATACATATATCTATCGTCCCTATTCTCTGTATGTGGCACCCAGGTGGTGGTGCTGCTTGTTATTAATGCAGGCTCTATGGTCATTCCTGTGCAAAATCTTAGCATGACAAACCTGTCAGAATATAAAGAAGTATGACACAATGTAGAGTAGGGAGCCGATCATCTAGAAAAACCAGACTATGAAGCTTTACCAATATTTGACTTTATTTCCCATTATATCAACAATTAATGATGCTTGCAGAAATGGATTGAGCTCTGTGATATTTGGATAGCTGTTACTGGCTTATGGAAGAATACCATGCAGAATGCAGAAGGGGGAGTATATTGTCGTAACCAAACAGTGTTTGCCAAACAGCCTGCATGGACCAGACAACATTAAAACTGCCTACTGCAATTTCGGTAAGTGAATAGTCCAGATTATACTAACTTTCTTATTATGCACTTCTGATCGAGTATTTGTGTTTTATCCCAAGTAGCTCATCTGGACGAATGACCGCTGAAACAGACACCATTCTACAATTGACTTGTGCAACTGACCACAGGTGTTTGCCAAATAATTTAAAGTCAGTTTGAGACAAGGTGTCTGGTTGCTTCAGATGCTACATCAAGTTAGTTTTCATTAAATCCAGGACATAATTCTTGCTAAGATTACTGAATCTCTACACTGAAAATGGAGACCATCAGCCACTGAATCAAATAGCTTCATCTTTGTCCTCCGAATAGCTCATTTAGACAAATGGCCCTTGAAACAGACCACAGCCACAAAATGACTGGTCTAAATGGTGTTGGACTAAGCACAAATATATCTGAGCTCTCACCTTGTCAAATTCGTCTCATCATGCCTTTGTCAATTCATTAAATTGTGATTATTTTAATCAAGTGACAATTGATATAAGATATTCATTTCGGGGCTCAGGTAAAGCTCTTCGCAGCACTCATCCTCAGCATCGATTTCATCTAAGCCTGTACTTTGTCAATTCCATCTGTATCCATGATGCCTTGGCCAAGGCTTAATTTTTGTGATCCACAGAAAACTTTTGAGTCTGATTTTGCTTGAACACTATAATTTTGTAATCATCACTTTCACCCTGTCTCTGTCCATGGATGCCATTCAATGGCTGCCCTGAGCGGTATTATTGTGAAAGGCTCACCACAAATTTTGTGCTTGCATTGCAGTGCATGATGGATGCTATACAGTATAATACAATAAGTACCTCCATCTGAAATATTTCACCGAAATTTACCACTTCACCCATTATGACTAAAAGGGTTAGGATGTATAAATCTTGCTGAGTACCCTTAATGGTAGGATCAATGCCTGTTAGGCACTCACCTGTTAAGGTAACAGGGTTACATTATTACTTCAGATGTGACATGACTGACAAATCTACAAAGCCTTTGTAAAAACCAAAATTTGTTAGAATAATTCATAACCATCTCAATAATGTTGTTACCCTACATCTGGTAAGCACCACAGCTTGCGTGTCTTGAATTTTTAATATTTTTTCGGTGAATGGACAGAAGGGTCATGAAGCCAGTAATGTGACTATACCGGACTGATTCTTAAAGTAATTCAACAACAATGCTTTGCATGACAATAATGATCTGGGTATTTTTGGCATCTTAAACCATATCTTACTTCAAAATTGCAGTTTGTGAAGAAAATGCAAATTTTTTTGTTAATTTTTGTACCCTGATGGTCAATAGACCGGCTCCATGATAGACCGCGTCATGACCGCAGAAGGGGCGGTCTCAATACACATAACGCTGGGGCCACTGTACGTGCAGAGTTTATCAAATAACACAGAATCTGCAACATATGACTGCTTGTTCCATTAAATTCTAAATATCTTTCATGATCGATGCTGATTTATTGAAACAATAATAATCATTATACTGATAGTGGACCCCTATACTACTTTAGGCTTTTCCAGCATTTTAACTACATTTTCCCTACCATATATATGTGTGCAAATTTTTTCCGAGTTTTTATTGGCAATGAAAAATACAAGACATATAACATCATATGAACAATTTCATTAATCAGGAAGAAGATGATCAATTAAAATATTTTTGTGGTGTTTGTCTCTTTGGCATTAGCTACTCTGATTAGTTGTTGCTGATATAATTCTTGTTGAACTTAAGCAGTAGGGTGATGCAGATTGCGTACAAAAAATAAACTTTTGAATTTTCAAAGGGGTACCCCCCCCCAAATATGTTCCAATACATGAAGAAAAAATTCAGAAAAATTGGAGCCAATTTGGACTAATTTTAGAGGATGCTACCACAATTTGAAATGTAACAGTGTATTGCAATGGTTGCAATCCCAGTTTTATGGTGGATCAGTGAAGGAAGTTGTCCTACCACTAGAGTTTTTTTCTTATTCAAGATTTCTACTATTCTCATCACAAATCCATTCATATTTTGCCAATATCCGGTCATTTCAGGCCACATGTCACTCCTAAAGCAACAAATTTTGCCCAATTTTTACAGCATTAAGGTTAGACACGGCATTGAATACTTATCCAGGGATATAGAATATCCATTTCTATTCTTATGTATACACTGGAATCTCTTTGCCCCTTGTTTAAACAATAGTAATTGTGGATAGCTATGGCTAGCTATGGATAAGGGTAGCTTAGTTTAGCTTGGAATGGCTATGGATGGATAGCTAAGGCTAGATTTTAAATGACGAGCCACTTTTAGAAATTTGTACTGTAGCTGCATGGAGAAATCAAAAATAATCCAAATTTGCTTGTTCCGCTCTTCTGACAACCAGGCCCAAAAATTATGACAATGCCACATTGGTTTGGGGCACCAGATATAGTTGAGCACCCTCTAGTTTTTTTCCGATTGAGCTCAAATTTTTACTAAATTTTTTTTTTCATATATTGGAACAACTTCATTAACATTTCAAAACTTCACTTTTTTGCATCACCCTATTAAGCAGTCTGATTCTATTTTCCATTGCAACTAATTCCAGAGATAACATGGGCTCAGAAGCTCAGACAATTACAAATGAATACCAGACAAAATCTCAATGAAGGCTTCATAAGGCTTAGAAAAGCTCCTTGTCATTTCAACATCCATTCTGAGCTGTCGGTTGAGCTCTCAGTTTGTCAAAATCACATGCAGCCAAAAGGCATTAGTTGAACTTTTTTGAAAGTTTCTCAACCTTTTTTTTACCATCCAAACTCTTTGATCTGTGTGATACACATGCAACAAGCTCACAATTTTGCCTCTGAATTTGGTTCCATTAAATTTTTTGGGTTTTCGTTTCTGGCATTGTATTTTGCTGCTTCCTGCACTTTGAGAAAACACAAATTTGGAAGACAACTGATGGATGCTCATTGTTGCTAAGACAAACCAAGAATATGTGATCAAATTCCACTGCAAGCAGAGACACTGGACATTGCTTACAAATGTAAGAAAAATGTATTGTTTATTTTCTTTTTTTTCTGTACTTTATTTATGGCTGTTGATTTTCTTAAGTGATAATCCAAGACCAGCGAATGGCGCAGATATCAGTAAATAATAGCTAGTTACTGAACTACCATGCAAACAAATATGGGCAAACTAATTTTCAGAAATGATTTCATAATAACTATACATCAAGTAATTCAAAAATGAGACCAATAATCTCACACTGGGGGGCTCTTGCTGCATGTACTTTTTTATGTTCTAACTAAGGGCTTGGAAGGCACAGGTGCATTGAGTATTTTATATTTTGACAGACACTTCAACAAAATGAGTCTTTCTTTGTCAGGCACTGCATATATATATATGTCAGAATGAGCTTAAATGAAATTATGCTTCATTGCATAGATGGGGAAAGTGAATTAACGCATCCTCGACACTTTTTTCGTACGTTGCTGTTTTCTTCCCAATCTTTTTTCTTGTACACAAGATTGATATTGTATGCAAAGTCACACTATTTTCACAATCTTACAGGCACAGCTGTATCTGCTTACACTATCTGCAAGGAATTCCCATGAAATAAAGAACACCCAAAATGTTTCTATATTCTTCATATCCCAGAGTAAGGAAGAATTTTTTTTTTGGCAGATATGTGTAAGCTAAGCTTGTGCAACATTTTGCTATGAACCAGCAGCACTTGCTTGGTGATGACTCTTCAGCATCATACCACTAAGTGGAATGTCAACAGAATGACAAAAGACTGGGTAATTGATAAAAAAACTAAGGAGAAAAAAACACTACAAAAGAATCGGAAAGAGAAATTACAAATTATAGAAAAAGGGCAGGGGAGGGGGGGTTAATGACCAAATAATTGAAGGCAGAAGAGTGGCAGACTAATTCAAAATTATAAATTGTGTACAACGTACTGAGAACTGGTATCCTTCTGAATTTTTTAGTCTGGTGAAGCTGTGTTAACACACAATAATTATATTGCAGCAGCTGCTGACAAAATATCTACAGACGTGGAAAATTTGTAGAAGGAAAAGTCACAGCAAGAAAGACTGAAAAGAAAGGTGCCTAAGCGTTATGATTAAGTTAATGTGACTAACCATATTATTAATGTGCCCTCTCTAATAAAAGAGTGAGTGAGTTTGTGCGGGCTACTTAGAGGCACCCAATTCTAAAAGAAATTGTATTCAGCCATCAAATATGAACAACACTCAAAGCTAGAAGAACAGAACAGCATTGAGATGAATACAGCTTAGTTGAAACTATGGTTGTTTTATGACACGCCATTTTGGAGAAAAATGGAATTAAGGGGGGTATCCAGAGGGGGGCTAATAATTTTGTCCTCAACTGCATCTAACATCTACCCCAGGTGCAGTCAAAGCCGAAGCCAATAACAGCCTTTCTAAATTTAGCATCTGTCACTTTCTGTATTCTTGTCCTACTATCACTTTTCAGGGCTCACATGATATTGTGATATAACGATTAATTAACCAGATGTCACTGTAGGTCGTCCTACTGACCAGATCCTGATGTCCCACAGACCTGAGACTGGCATCCAACAAACTTAAAACTGACATCCCACTGACAATGATAGATATTACATTTGCAGTTACTGTAGGAGGCTCTGAATTTGGCATATGGGTAGTTACGTTAGCAGGGCAAGCTGAAATGGTGCAACAGTGTGCCTTTTCCGCTACCATATGTTTGTGTTTTCGATTTCCCAGTCAAATTTACAGAATTATGTCCTTCAATTTAGTTTTTTGTAACTTACTTTTGTATCAGTTGTGTTCCAGTCTGAGAGAGTATTCTGTTTCTGTAATCATATTTCATGCCAACTTGCCAAGGCGTATTTAATAACAATGACTAAGAACTTACTTATCACCATTCTGATCAACTGACATCCACCACTGCACAGTATCCTTACCTGAAAGAAAAATAACAAAAGTTAGTTACTTCAAACAAGTACATTAGTAACATTATACTGTTTTTTTAAACTTGATTACGACTAGGCCTTGTTTTTTTTAGGTTATTTCAGAATTGTAGACACTGAGACAGAATTTTATTATTTTCTGAAACATGTATTATATAAAGAAAGAGACACCAAAAACTTTAGAAGTCACATGACCCAAAAGAATAACTTACCTGGAAAAACAACCCCATATTCATTCACAGTGTCTACAATTATGAAATCATCTCTAAGGTCTTGCTTCATCCAAACTTGATAAATACAAATATTAACCTGGAAGATTAACAATGAAAGTTGCTCTCAACCCAGAAAGTTAATTTGGTTGGTTGTAGAATTCCCATGCATGACAGACAATGTTGATTTGATATTCTGTTTCATTTGCATAAGGAGGATTACAGTTATTGTCTTAGACCACAACCTCTCTACCAGACTCTACGAAAAACATCACCCAGAATTAGGTCTTTAAGACCCTTGGAAATATAACATTTTACTCATTTCAGCTTTCTGAAAATGAGAAAATTGAATTTGAGGTTGATCTTCATGAGTCTCAAATTTCATAAGGCATCCCAAAGAATAGTTGAAGAATTGCATTTTGTCACACAAACAGCACATTTCGGAACAGCTGTATAGTACATTTTCTCAAGAAAATAACACATTCTGAATTAAATAACTTATTCCTCTCTTGCCTTGGTTTCATGACAAAATGTGTACCTTTGAAAATAATTGTAAACCACATATTACTTTTTTTTAAAAGCATCATTGCATTCTATATATTTTGATCTTCGTCTGGCTAGAACATAAATTGAAAACACAATTCAGTTGTAACTAACTTACACAAGCCCACATTAAAAGCAGCATGTTTTAAAAAAATCCTAGCAATTGAACTGTGTAAGTGGAACAGCTGAATGCTGCCACGACTTCCATATGATTAATTTTAACCAGCAATTCATGGAAGGAAGGATGATTGAGGTTTTAAGTTCTGTATGTTTCCGCTTGGTATATGGTAATTAGGACAGGAGGAGGAAACGGCAATAAGACGAATGATGACTGATACTACCATCCGGCATATGACCAGCAATAGGCGGCCCAGCATGCTACCACTGGGCTAACCCTCCTCTCTTGTCTAACCAACAATCGTATGTGACCGAAGCAATGATACTGAACCATCATATTTGATAGTGGCTTAGTTCATTGTCACCTGATATACTTTGGTTTTCACTGCAGAGTAGCTCAGGGCTTATACAAGAGAGAATGTGAAGGAGAAGGACATTTCAGGAGGACATTTCAGGTTTATAATTACAATGCTTTTAAGGCTTCTTGACCTTTCACTGCAGTTCAGTCTGCTGGCTTCATTTTACCAAGAAGATGTACTCAAGGAGACAGAATAGATCCTCTACATAGAAAATAACGTAAGTCTGGGATGGAGTTGATCCATTCTTAGATAATAGCATTAAAATGGAGCAGTGTAACAGTATTTTGTTTGATACACAATTATAATGGCCACATTGAAAACATTAATATGTCATTTTTAGATACTTTGAAACTATCTAGATTTTATAACTGTAACTTCATCAGGATCTGTTTTAAAACCATCACTCATTATTTGCAACAAAATATTCAGAAAACAAATATATATACAATAAAAAGGATGTATCAAAAACTTCTCAAAAGTCCTAAATATGAGAATATTTAGAAATTTATAAATTTTGCCTATTTCTAAAGTACTCAATACATTTCAAAGTGCAAGCTGTGATGATTTGCTGCTGAGAGCGTGTCCAGTTCACCTGAAATGTGAGTCCAGTGGGCCTACGTCTTTGATTTTCCTGACGGAGCCCTGTCACCCTGAAAAATTTGACAAGCTGTTTTTTTTTCAGTCTTTGTGTCAAATTTGTTTCATGCTTGATTTGGCAGCATCTGCCTTATGTAATGCTGCATCTCTGATAGTGTTTAGTCCACATCCAGTCTGTGTCAGGCTCTCAGGCCATGACTGGTCTGTGGCAGGCCACATTACGTGACTTAGAACACCATCAATTACAAATTGGCAATATGTGAACGCAACTGAATGGCGCTTAAGCAAATTTGACGCCCTTACAGAGAACCATTAACAGAATCATTTGGGAGGTGTTCTTGTGTAATCGTAGCTGGCTATTTGCTTAAGTAGATCAGAGCACCTCATTTTAACTCTGGAATTAAACTTAAAAGCCTTCAAGTAATGAACAAAATGCTCCCTAGCTCCATGCTGCCAGCCATTACAGACAAAACATGCCTACAGGATCCTAATGAGCATTAGTACTTCTTGTAATTCCTTTGTAATGACCAATCTGCCAATTTAATGACCCAAGGGACATTTAAAAGTCCCCCACACTTTCCCAATGTTTCTAACAGCACACGTCTAATGATGTCCTGAGGTACTAATGTTCTTTCAATTAGGCACATCACATGTCCTATAAGTCATCAACTGTGGCCTTTAGTTTTTAACTTCATTTACTGATTGCCTCTAATACTTCATTGATCAACCAATTAGGAACCTTCTCTTGTTTAAATGTTCCTCTATCCTCAAGTTAAAGATCCAACAAACAGTTTAAAGAGTTCCTCCATGGCCTAATGGTGAAGACTACTAGTTTGTGCTAATACCTGCTCTGAGTTTGTGGGTTCGAATCACATCCAGGAGCTGAATTAAGCTCTAGCACTTGAGATATTAAAAGGTATAAAAATTTAAAGGAGGACCAGCTTGTGATATTCCTGAGGCAGCCTTGTGGTAATTCTGAAAAATTGGGCTTGCATAATTTTTTTGCAGTGGCAGTGAGAACTCTGTTTTTGACTGTTTCACGTTTGATTTATCAGCATCCTCCTCATGTAATGTTTCATCTCTAATCATGTCTATTCCATGTCCAGCCTGTGTCAGGCCATATTGTCTGTGTCCAGCCACATTACCTGATTGAGAAAACTATAACTTCCAAATTGCCAATATGTGAATGGATCGCAAGCAATTATGCCCTGACAGATAACAATGAACAGGCCTATTTGGGAGGCGTTCTTGTGTAATCTCAGCTTGCTATTTGCTTAATTAGACTAAAGCAGGTTCATTTCAATGCTCAAATTCAACTTTCAAACCTCCAAGCCATGAGCAAAATGCTCCTTGCATCTTCCCACCCATTACTGAAAAAGCATGCCTGCAGCCCGCAGCATCCTAATGAGCATTAGTACTTCTTGTAATTCCTTTTGTAATGACCAATCTCCCAATTTAATGACCCCAGGGACATTTAAAAGTCCCTCACACTTTCCTAATGTTTTTACCCACACATGTGTAATGATGTCCTGAGGTACAATGTATAAAGTTCTTTCAATGAGGCGCATTACATGTCCTTTAAGTTATCAATTATGGTCTTTAGTTTTTGATGTTGTATTTAACTTCATTTACTGGTTGATCTGCTGCCTCTAACACTTTCATTGATAATTGATCAAGCAATCAGGAATTTTCTGTTGTTCAAATGGTCCTCTCTTCTCTAGCGAAAGATATGAGGACCAGTTTAATGACTTAGTCCATGTCCTAAGGTTAAAAGTGCTGGTTTACGCTACCACTGGCTCTCAGGGTATGGGTTTGAATCCCAACCCAGAACTTCATTTAGTCCTAGCCAACGGGCCATTAAAATAATAGGGTATGTAGTACCCAATTCCCAGTCTGCTCATCTCATCATTTTATTTGATGTCACATTTGTCAGAAAGCAGTAGTATCGGAATCTGATTATTGTACATCAGACATCCATGAAGCCCACAACTGCATGATGTCTTTCAAGTTCTATTTCTTCAGGATCTTCCAGTCAGTTGTTGGATTAAATGACCCTTTAAACAAGTTTTAACAATAAAGTGTCCACCTTGATTTATCCTGGTGTCAAGTTTGTTTTTCGCATTTGTTCCTGTGATCCTTCATTGTCAGGTAATACACCGCTTCCTGTTATTTCAGCTGCATCATTTGTTGTCTCTAAAGACAGGATATCGCTCTAGCTGAGTTTTCAGAAGCACTACACTTGCAAGGCATGCAGTGAAAGAGTGCCAGCCATTATTCTTGTGGTGGCAAACTACCAGAATTTTTTTTCTCTTTCATCCAATAATCTTAAATCTTACAGTCAGAGAAGGAGGAGTGGCAACATTTGCCATTTCTGCCAACGGTGGTTGATGGTAGTTAGTTATTCATTGTTGTCATACAGAAGCGGTCAGTACATTATTTGAAATACAGATTCTGACTAGACAGACATATATTGAATTTGTATTTGCATATTACTGGCGAAGAAATATTAGAACTTAAATGAAGCTGTTTGCAGAAGTCAGTGATATTACAACCAACCCTATCCATCCCATTGAAATTAACTGTCAATATGTTGCATTCTAGCCTCCGTTAAAGAGACCCTGCTGGTTTTACAGCGTATGGTTTTGTAGCAAGCTAGAGTCCTCACACAATTTCCGTTCTCCATATTTGGTGCCCAGGTGGCAGCGGTTTGTTATTAATGTAGTGTGGGCTCTATGGTCATTCCTGTGCCAAACTTTAGCACGACAAACAGGCACAATATATAGAAGTACAACGCAAGGTTCTGCAGTGAGATTATCATCCAGTATAGCCAGACTATAAAGCCTCACTCAATGCAAAGCTAGGAAAGTAATTCTTGGCCAAAGACGAATGGTCGTAGTTCTATACATAAAATAATAACCAGAGTACATTATTGATAGTTATATATCTATATATTTCCCTATTCTCCTTATGTGGTACCAAGGAGGTGGTGCTGGTTGTTATTAATGTAGGCTCTATGGTCATTCCTGTGCAAAACCTTAGCATGACAAATCAGGCAGAATATAAAGAAGTATGGCACAATGTAGAGTAGGAGCCGATTATCTAGAATAACCAGACTATGAAGCCTTGGCAATATGTGACTTAATCTCCAATTTTTTTACCAATTATTGATGCTTGCAGCAATCAATTGAGCTCAGTGGTCTTTGTAAAGCTGCTACTGGCTCATGTATGTATGTACAATTTTATTTATTGTCGTTTTCAATCATTCACAAGATACACAGTGGTAAACAAGAGAATATGCAGAAGCTTCTGTAAGACACAATTTCGAATAACAATTACACAGAGTAAACATGAGTTATACTAAAAGACCACTGAGATTAGACTAGGAACTACTATGAAATAAACTAATATTCTATTATAAAACATTTGGCATAGGCCTATGTACAAGTGTCTTAAAGTTAACCAAGAGACACAGTACCATAGTATCTTAAGCTTTTCTTCCCATAACCTACAGTTTTGAATGTGGGAATTTCAAACAAGTCATTGTCTCTAATGTTATATACCGATTCTCTACGATTGAATAAGTCTTTAATATATTTTGGAACCTTATTATGTTTACTTTATACATCAAGACTGCTACCGTCTTCATGCATTCTCTTTCGATGTTCAATACTTTCTTCTCGACAAATATCATCGTAATCTGCTTCATTATCATTCACAACAAATCTTAGAATTTGCCATGTAAGCTATCCAAATTTTCCAATAGAAATGCTTCAATTATTGCTGAAGATCAGATTATTATGAATTTTCCTCTTTCCGGCTCCAACAGGTTCTTGAAAGATATTGTAATCTGCTATCTAAATGTCTGGGGGATCGTGCACTGTTATTTCATTTGGTCAAATTTATCAGTGGTACTTGAATTGTCCTCTCCATAGGAGGAAATTCCAAAGACAACATAGGCTTAGAGCCTCAGACATGAATCAATCAAGGTTTGATTAATCCAAAAAGGCTCCATGAAGCTGTGGTAATAATCCTCCCATTGCAGGGTTCGTTAACACTTACCCAGCAAACAAGCACAAAATACTGCTTTTTTTGGGGTTTAAAAACCGTGCTTCAAATAATTGTTAGTAGTTTTCTACAAAGAAAATACTTTTAAAAACAAAAAACAAGACAACAGTGACAACATTAAAACATTCAATCAGTTGCTTTTAACAATGTCAAACTGTGAATTGTATTGCTCACACCGGAGGCTTGTTAATCTTTTAATGATTAATAGGTTTACTAGCCTTACACCGAGAGGTGAGGATGGTGGTAATGCTCTCAGCAGCACTTATGCTAAACATCAATTATATCTGAGTCTTCACTTTGTCAATCATCTGGAACCTTGAGTATGTTTTCTTACGTCACTGTATTATGAGATTAAAGTTTGATTGATCTTTTTGAAAACGTATATTTTTTTGGTACACACCTTTTATGTTTGTTCCTCAGTCTTTTCAGACAGGAAGAATTATTCTGGAATAAGGTAATGGGAAGGCAGAGTAAGAAGGACAAGCCAGCAAGCAGTAAACATGGGAAAGGAAAGAAATCACTTGTGCCCGTTCTTGTAGATAAGAAGTGTGACACAGACATGTTTTTCATTGGGACAAACCCTGCCTAAATGGGATTATCATTTGTATTTAGTCACGACAACAACAGCTGCTTGAGTAGTTGTGTTTTATCTCAAATTGCTCATATATAAATTAGACAAAAGACCGTTGAAACAGACACCTGCCCAAACCTGACCAGCCGAACTGACCACAGGCGTTTGTCACTGAAATAATTCAAAGTCAGTTTGAAACAAGGTGTCTGGTTGCTCTGGATGCTTCATCAATTTAGTTTTCATTAAATCCAGCACATCAGTCTTGCTAAGATTACTGAATCTCTACACTAACAAATTAAGACCAGCTGACACTGTATCATATAACTTTATATTGTGTTTCTTCTCAATAGCTCATTTAGACAAATGGATCTTGAAACTAAACACTACCATAAAGTGACTGGTCTAAACGGTGTTGGACGAAACATAAATTATACATCTGAGCCCTCACTTTGTCAATTCCATCTGCTTCCATCATGCCCTGGCGATGGCATAGTGTTGTTATGCTTCATGGTGTTTTGTTTATTTGTTAAATTACATTTTCTTCGGTTAGTTTATATAATAATGAGAGAGAATCACAACAGAAATTGTGTTTTATTTCAAGTACCGGTACAACCAAAATTAATGCCCATTGAAACAAACACCTCGACAAAGCAAGACTCATATTAAATTAATACGAGTCTTGTTTTGTTGAGGTGTTTGTTGTAACAAAATTAATGGTCATCGGTGGTCATCCCTTGAGTTACTCATCTAAAGTCAGTTGCTTTTGATGCATCATCAATTTATTTTCATTAAATCCAGCACATTATTCTGGCCATGATTTCTGAATCTCTATGTACACTCTGTAAATTTAGACCAACTCCTACAGTATCCAATAATTTAATCCTAATCTATTTCACTGTAGCCTTCACTTCTGTTTTGGCTGGACATTGGATCTTCAAGCTACATGTATTCCTTTGAAACAGTAAGTAAGTAAGTAAGTAAGTAAGTAAGTAAAGTATACTTATCATAACAAATGAATGAGGTAGATAAATCACATTGTTGCATTCGTAAGTCACTAAGAACTGTTATATGTGCATGTGATTATTTTCTCAATGATTAATAATCAAGTTGACAGACTTCAACAAGTGAGATTTATTTTAGATTGTTTTTTATAGTTAAAATTCAAAGAGCTACTAATGGTCATCTAAAGCAATTCATTAGTACAACTAACAGCTGTTGAAACAAACACCACCATAAAGTGACTGGCATAACTGGTGTTGGACTTTGAACTTCTCACTTGTCCCTGGCACTCCCTGCCATGATTAATAGTCATGTGACACCGGGCTTCCTCTTGCTTGTGCTGTATCATATGTCTTCATTAACCCTGGATATCATTCTGGGTAAGTTTCCTGAAGCACTACACTTGGGAAGTGGGACTATTTTTCTAGTTGCAGGTCTTTCATTCTGCATATTATATATGCAATTATTATATACTTGGCCATGCATTAAGTAGGCCGTTAACTGTTTTTTTCAGGGCCTTCATATGCCATAATTCATGGAGGGCCATAATCTCGTTAACACATGGGGGCCATAATGTGATTAACACATGGGCAAGTGGTGCCCTCTTGTGTACTATTGCATCGTGACGTCACCTGACATGACGTCATAGAAACAGTAGGGAGGTGACGTCACTTCACTTCACTTTTGATCCAGTTCTGAGTCTTCTGACAGCAGGATCTTCGCAGCATGATCGATGTAATTTAAACTTTCTTATCTCGGGATATATATCCATCTGTCAGTCAATCTGAATAGTGGATTACATAACCTCATGATGAGTCATAGCCCAGTTGTCATTACGACAAAGTACGGTCTTCAATCGCAGAACTTTTTATCTGGCACAATGACGCGATGAAAACTGAAAACGGACTTCCAGGCCACAGCACTTTCCTGATAAACTGCAGACTCCACATTGCATAGGAACAGATGATACAATGTCATGTCACATAGCACCAAACGATCACAAAAATAGTTAGGAACAAATATCAATTAAAATTCTACTGCTCACAGATGTGTGACACTCACAGGACGATTATTTATGCTGCCAAATCGGCGATTTTCACTGATTTTCGGGAGAAAACAGAATTCACCAAGGCCTGTTGTAACTGTAAATAGTTTAGTTGTTAAGACAAGGCCAGGGGATGGAAAGGATCAGTTATTACACACATGCTTTGTGCATTATGCGTGGCACTAATTCTCAAAATTTCAGTGCTGGATCTGAGACCTGTCAGGCTCTGCATGTAAGGTGGTTTTTGAATGGAAAAATAAGCTGTCCTGGACTCCTGGCGAATTTAGATGTAGTCAATCGTACCATATGCCTAGGCATACACTTTTTTTCTTTTTTTGTTTTTTTCTTCAAACAACCAGGTCTTGTCTTTAAACCTTTATGCCGCAGTTAATAATAGTATAAAAGGCAAACTGTGAGGGATGATAAATTCAGAATATTATGTGAAATTTGGAAATTTTAAACTTTTTTTATAGTATATAATAATGATAATAACATTTTATTTGTCAGTCATTATGGCGTATTAATCAGTTATGGCCCTCGGGCAGAAATCATTTAATGCCCTCGCCTGGCGGCTCGGGCATTAAGTTAATGATTTCTGCCCTCTGTCCATAACTGATTAATACGCCATAATGCCCTCCAAAAAAATGTTATTGTATAAATACAGCTAGGAAGGGTCTTAAAGGTCTGAAGGAAAATTGTGTACAATATGTCCAAAGTGTGTATTGGTGACAAGCATCTTAAAATTTGAGCAGTGTTTTAATTCATTTATTGTGCAAACAATCAGCATATCCCTCTTTAATACAAACTTTGATTGAAAGACTGCAATTCTTTCCGCACCAACGTCTCTCTAATATATATTCAACTATAATATTTTTCTGTCTCGAAATATAATAAGTATATTATCTACATCTTGAATGTGAATTCTCTACCTCCGGATTCATTATGATTGATGAATTTACCTTCAGGAGGTTTGAAGTTTTTAAGCATAATTTTCGACATCGTCTTCCTCGGTGTTTATGTGAGGACATCATCAAAAATTCCGCTTAAAAACTTCAAATCTCCTGAAGGTATATTCATCAGTTGTTATCTACATCTTGTTGTTGCAACAACATGTTCAGTTGGTAACAAAACAATACTTAAACAAACTTGTCTTCTAATCAGATCGAACACTTGAAACAAAGCTTAATAACAAGGCTTTCCCCTTCATGCTACCAACAAGTGGCTGAAAGATGTTGTCATTTGCAATCTGAATGTCTGAGTGATCACTCAATGTTGTTTCATTAGTTTCCATTTATCCATGATACTTCAATCCTCCAACTCCAGAGTTCCAAATTCCAAAGACAACATTGGCTAAGAGCCTCAGACAAGAATCAACGATGGCTTGATCAAATCCCAAAAAGGCTCCACGATGGTGTGGAAAAGCTCTTAGCAGCACTCATCCTCAGCATCAATTATGTCTGATCCTTCACTTTGTCAATTCCATCTGTAGCCACAAGGACTTATGTTATTGTCTTACATGATTACAAGCTCAATTCATAGAATGTTGATTTCTTTGATCAGTCGGAAATTGATTTTAAATCATTTGCTTTCTATATTATCTGTGGTCGACTCCGGGTGTTAATTTTATAACATCACCCGTTGCGACTCTTTGTTCACAGGCTTTTAGGCTGGATGAATTCTTACTGCTGAAGTCAAAAGGACAGACTGAAAATTGGCTGTGTACATCACCATGTTAATTGCAGTTTCATACAGGTAAACCATGACATGTGCAATGGTTCCCGAGTCCTGACTCCTGAGTCTATCCTCTTGACTCTAGCTGTAAACACGGTGATGGAGGCCAGCAAGAGCAAATTAAGACAATCTCTGCTATGAAAGCCGTCATTATCTGTATCTGTATCTGTATTATTGTCAAGATATATTACACTGGTTTCTTTGGACACAGAAGAAAAGGTTCTATATCAATTTTGACTTAGTATTCTTTTAAAAATTGTAAATACAGGGAAGCAAACAATGAAGAACTGATAATGAAAAATAATTCTAAGTAAATGCCAATTGTGATTAAAGTACTTTCCAATTTGTACATAATTCCTCATTCCAGTGTCTCTTACTGCACAAAGTATTGCAGCACTCTATCACAAAGACAGATCCCGACAATCTTTTATATGTTTCAAGAGACAACCATTTGAGTAATTGTGATTCTTCTCAAATAGCTCTTCTGGAAAAACGAATGTTGATTTGAACACCACCATAAACATGACCAGGAAAATTGACCACAGGTGTTCGTCCCTGAGAAGATTAATAGTCAATTGACACAAGGCTTCCTAGCTGTTGCTTCTGATGAATCCTCAATTTAGTTTTCATTATATTCAGTACACCATTCTACCTAAGATTTCTGTATCTTGGCAGTCACATATTTAGACTTTATGTGATGGCAATTTTGAGGAGCTTTTTATGTTCTGTTGAAGAATACTTATCTGGCCTGCACCCTTGGGTTATCAATAATTGCTCTAGAATACAGAGTGAGAAAGTTGTGGCTGGTTGCTATTAATAGGGTACTTAAATAAATAATGTGGCATGGTCAGCGAAGACAATTCGTTTCATTGCTTTACCAACTGGGCAGATTTTGACCAGAAAATGATTATTGTATAGCTTAATGTAATGATACATTAAAACGAGTGATATAAAGTTTTCCTTGTTGTTCATTAGAATGAATGTGCCTTGAAACAAAACACAGCTATAAAGTGACTGGATTTAGTATTTCTCATTTGTCCCTGCAATGATTAATGGTCATGTGACACCAAGCTTCCTCTTACTTTGGCTGTATCATTTGTCTTCATTTAAACCAGGATATCATTCTTGCTAAGTTTCCAGAAACACTACATTTTGGAAGTGGGACCAGTGAATTATTGTGGGCCATAATTTGTATGGTTGCAAGTCACCTATTTTACACCAACTGTTAAGGCAGCTGATTAGGATCCAGAGGCCATCATTCAATCATACTGCATATAGTGTGCAGGACAGCAGGTCGCAACTGATGTTTTTTGCAGTTTTTTTATTCACTCTTTAAAACTCCCACATTACAATCCTTAATTCACACAATTTCTGATAGACAGCTTGACTGGTAATATTTATTTTGGAATGACCTCCAATGACCATAGGCATACGGAACGGCCGCGGGGGGAGGCTGTTACGATTTTGCCCTGAACTTTTAACATGTAACGAATTTGACCAGACCAGTTGATCTGCCCTGATATTGGTCAGGATTTGCCCTGATCAGCCATTTGCCCTGATGCCGGGATGGGGGGGGGGAGCTGCAGCCCGCCTGACCCTCTGCGAAATGCGCCCATTCCAATGACATATTTGAGTTAATAATTGATTGCTTTTCCCTAACTGCCATCAAACAAGTGTCTGAAAGATATTGTCGCCTGCAATCAGAATGTCTGAGTGAGCACTCAAAGCATTTCATTAGTTCCAATTTATCCATGATACTTCAATCCTCCTCTCCAGAACTCCAAATTCCAAAGACAACATTGGCTAAGCACCTCAGACAAGAATCAATGATGTCTTGATCAAATCCCAAAAAGGCTCCACAATGGTGTGGAAAAGCTCTTTGCAGCACTCATCCTCAGCATCAATTACATCCAAGCCTGCTCTTTGTCAATTCCATCTGTATCCATGATGCCTTGGCCAAGGCTTAGCTGTGAAGGGCTAACCACAAACTTTGTGCTTGCATAGCAGTGCATGATTGATAGTATTCAATGTAATACGTATCTCCATCTGCAAAATTTTCACCTCAGGTAAAACACAACCAGGTGTCCCCCCTCAATATCCCCCAGTTAACCCACTGCCACTACAAGTCTCATGGACTAATTTTACTGACAACGGTAGCTGATGGTGGTGTCTGACTCATGTCATTTGTTCCTGTAATCACTTACAGTCATGTGACACAGGACTTCTTGTTGTTTTAGCTATATCGTTTGTCTTCATGAAATCATGATACCATTACCGCTACAGAATGTTCATGTTTTCTAAAGCTCTAAACTAGGAGGCTGGCATGGCAAAAGTGTTGACCATAATTCATCTGAATAAAGCACTGACAATTACCACAGCTGTTTTTAGCAAGCTGTATTCTGCTGTCAGCAACTGCTAGCAAGATAAGGTCTTTAGGCCAAAGCTATAATCTACACAGTGTACAGGTGGTTGGGGGAAGCCCAGACAAAATTATGTGGTGAGAGATTGTGTCACAGGGTTGTTTAGATATAGCTTGCAAATATAATGGCATTTTTGTTTGCAGAACTGAGTTAGAACATTGCAAGGTTTCATTTTCAGGAAAAACAATCTATGATATGATTCCCAAACTGAATTCTTAAAAGCAACAAATATATGCAAGATCACTAAAATTCAGAAAAAATTACATTTAAAAATTAACATTAAACACAATTTTCATTCATATCAAACACTTATTTGTCTTCATCTAAATGTTTTAAATACTTTATCATTTCATGTTTTTAATGTTAATCCTTCGATGTACTTTTCATTGTTCGGAGAAACTGGGAGAGTCTTTTTTTTATAATTCCAGTAATTTAACAAATATACTCTAGAGCCGTTTGTTGTTATGCCATTTTGAAGTTTGCCAGATATTTATTTGCAGATGGGTAATAGAAAACATCAGAAAACACCAGACATAAAGTACATTAATGACAAGACTCGCAGACACTGACAACTGTGTTTTCAAGAAAACAATTTGTAAGCAAATCCTGTTATATTCCAGACTACTGTCTCTATTCAGTCTTAAATTCCGAAAGAAGTCTGTACTTTACAATTCGGATGTCTAATAAAATGTAAAACAGTCCAGCAGCCACACAATTTCAGGCAACAGCACGATTTCTCCAAGATCATCATCTTACATTTCTCCTGGAAAAGGACGTGGTCCAACGTATAATTGAATATTTTGACTATGAATAAAGAAGTATAATTCATTGATTGGTGCAGACACAATGCGAAAAAAGTGTTTATTATGCAACTCCGCTATTTGTAGAAAGCACAGTAATCAACATTAGATTATATTAATTAAGAATTACATGGGACCAGTTATAGGTCACTCTTTGAATACATACTTTTTGATAGAAAAACTTATTTATTTTGACTAAAAAATCCTCACTCTGGTTTGGATCAATCTAACAACAAAGCACCATTGAAGGCACATAAATGGTAAACCTGTAAGTGTATGGGACAGCGGTATGATGGTGGCTGACAAGAATCAATGATGTCTGGATCAAATCTCAAAAACAAAAAAGAAAATTCAGAGTTTTACATTGTCGGTAAGAGATCTAGACTGAAGTACAGTTATAAATGAAAAATCCAAGTATTCTCATATTGTAGAGCTTCTTTGAAAAAACAACCGTCACAGAATGATAAAAGGCCCGTGATAAAGACTGTTCGTTTGCAACAGAACTGTCTATGAGGACATTTTTTGCAAAGCTTCTCTGCCACTGTCACGTTGGGTAAATAAGGGGATAGTGTGGAATTTTCAGAAGAGATACTAAAAGCCACAATGCATCAGCCACACTTTAGTTAGCAAAATCAAAGCATCATTGTATTAAACTCGAAGTTTTCATTGGATTTTTTTTTTAATGTACCAAACTTGCCTTACCACATCATTGACATCACATAAGGACTTTGAGCAAGCCGTACCATGCCAACAGAACACAGAATTATCATGAACAACAAATTATCAACTTTTCTCAAATACTCATATTCCTCCCGAAGAGCAAGTCAAGACTTAAAACTCTTTTATTACCTTAAACGGCACTCTTCAGCAAAATTACAGATTGAGTAATTTGTATATTATGAGAGTCTTCAAGTAAGGAGAATCTGAAGCTCAACTATGTATGTAACTCCTGTCTAGTGTCCAGAGTCAGGAGATTCTAACACCATCCCAGTTCTCCACACTATTTCATTATCTGAAGAAAACCAGTGGCAAACCCCACTTGTCTCATCTTTGAAGATAATCAGTCGGTGTAGCTGGGGAGAGTGGGCATAGCAGCTTAAATGAATTAGCGTTTAGATTAAACACCCCTTTTAGCCTTGAGGCTAGTATCCCATCATTACTAAAATCACCACTCTGTTGTATATTTACCCCCCAGGACTGTCATTAACCATAGACGGAGACAGGACAAGCTCCATATTAGCTTTAGGAGTCATTTGTAAGGATAGCATGAGTCTACCTGACACAGTGTGAGGATATATAGAACCCTAAGAATGAGGTAAGTTGCAGTTAATCCTGACCTAACGGAACTTTATAAATATGAGCATTGAGCACTAACTTGTGAGTGATGTATCAATGGAAAGTTTGGGTTGCCTAAATCATGCCATTATGTTACAATGCATTTAAGATAATAGAAAAGGCAAACAACTGATTTCCTCCATGCAATTTGCAAAGTAATTCTAATGTAGTATACCATAGTAAAGAGTGAATTTATACTGATTGTTCTGGTTCATAGATATCATGAAAGATAATACTCACAAATTTATTCAGCAATTAGGACCCAGCCATCCGCAGCACCTTCTTGGTTAGATTCATGTAGGATTTATTTTTTCATCTAATTATCAAGTGTTCCATTATCAGAACTAACAAGGTTTAGCGTAAGTGACATCTCCATAAAACTGCTTTTCTACCTTGCACCGACAAAACCACAGAGAATTATGCATACCATAAAGACTGCAGAATGTCAAGAGAACAATTGTCAAGACAGGATGATGTATAAAGAAGACCCTCAGAGGCTAAAGAGATTCTTGTGTTTTGACAGGCTTTGACACCAAGACAGACAACTAGCATCAAATATCTCAAGATTTGTTGTTACATTGTGGAAGCATCTCTGCCCTTATCTGACAAAAGGCATTTTCTGACAAAAGGCATTCTTTTTTTTTTTCGACTAATCAACATATTTTGGTGATGGCTATGTGCCTGTGAAATTTGGTGGCTCTACTGCATGTGTAACCTTGTCAAACCAGTACCTAGAAAAGCATTTTTTTGCACTTTTGTAGCACATTTTTCTGACAAAAGGCATTTTTTCTTGCAAATGGCATTACTTCATCAAAAATATGCCTTCTGTCAGAAAAAATGCCGTCTGTGAGATAAAAATGCCCTTTGTCAGAGATTTTCATGATTTTTTTTGTGATACAAATGCTTTTTGTCAGAAATTATCATGCCTCAAAAAGTAGCAAAAATATAAGAGTTGATAACATAATTAAATATTCTGTGTTACAGGAATTATGTTGCCACAACATGCACACGACATTGAGATATGTTTTCAGAGCATTATTACAACTTTGCCAAAACATTATATATATGCTATTGTCATATATTGATGTTGCTTCACAATGTTGTGACAATGAAATTCGTACCATTCAATATAATTTACATGAACATTGCAATATTGTATAAGGTTCTGTGCAATGGGAAATGTTTTAATTCAAAATCTTTGACATGCTTTGAAGGTTTGGCAGATATTATTTTCCATGATGGCTGTATGTGCAGCACGGGGAATTGAAAACGTAAATAATACTGTTGTTATGCACAAAATTCTAAAACATAATAAGAAGCAGTCAAAATTGATTTGGTGTTGGCTGACCAAGATATTCTTCTCTAATCCTAGTCTAATTACTTTGAATCAGGATATTGGTCATTTGCCTTGAATGAAATTTTACCTCAGTTACTTCATTCGAATTTTTGTATTTTTTTTTTAGTAAAATAGCCAAAGGAACGTTCCAAGGCAGAAAAAGCAATGAATGTCTTATTGTTTTGATATCAGCAGCATAGCCTGGTGGATAGATCCCCCCTCCCAAGTGATAAATGCAGGATGCCTATGCAAAGGAGGCTAAAATAAAAGCATAACCCATCGGTTGATCTACTTGCTTGATTTTTTGTTATAAACGAAAGGTTGATCTACCATAAAACGGGGTAAAGTCAGCAATCCGGGGTAGAGTTGGCAAGCTATTTTTACCTGCTTAATGGCAGAAATGTCAACTTTTCTCGCTGACAACAGATGGCAAGTTTGCCAAAGAAACCTACTCGCTTGAAATTATCTTGGTTTCGCGGAAGGTCTTGCCGAAAACAGACTCTTAATAGACAGAGTGCTGACCTGTCTTGGTCGCATGTCATAAGGTGGGCTGCAAATGTGTGACATGGTAAAAATGGCCCATTTTTCAATATTCCCATAGCTTATTGTAGGCCATCACACACATCAAATACAGCAAACAGATCTTCATTATCTCTATTTATAACTGAGATATACTTGTTTATGTGTAATTTATTAACAGCACTAAAAGCCTGATCTACACTGTAAAATCTGAATTTTGAGTCAGCTTAAACGATTGAGTGAGACGGTTGCACAATTCCTTTGAGCTATCTTAGCTTGTTGTTTGAAGTTATAACAACGAAAAGATTATCATAACTCAAAATATCAAGCTATGATAGCTCAAACAAATTGTGCAACCATCTCACTCAATCATTTGAGCTGACTCAAAATTTCAAATTTTACAGTGTAAAAACACATTTTTCTCAATTTTGACCTTTTTCACAAAAAAAAAAATCATAGCAAGGTCAAATCCCAATAGAATTGACTCTGGTCTGTTTTAAATCATGGATTACAGATGGGACTATAAGATAAGGCCAAAATAACCTGCTTTATCAAAGTGTAAAGGAGTATGAATTGTGAGTAAAAAGTAGCAACAAATTGTTCAGATGTTCGTAGTAAATATCTTCTCAAGTTTGCTCCAATCATAGACCACAAATTATATCAAACTGTCATTCTGAATGCCTTTCCAATGAGCAAGTGCCCCCTGACACATCTAATAATGGAAATAAGTGTTCACAAGGCTCTTTTAAGCACATTGTGTCCTAATGGTCAAAAACAGACGAAAAACCACTCGTCTGTGCCTGTGATACAATCAATTTCTTTTAAATATACAGACATCACACCACCAGAGACATCTGAAAGACCTAGGAGAGACATTCAAGAAACTGAACTATACACTGAAACGGTATGTTCAGGTTACAGTCAAGTACTTCAGAGATACAGGCTTGATTACTGCTTTCACCTCTCGCCACCGCCTCCACCACCGAACTACCCCTGGATTTTTTCATTTACAGGGTAGCAGGGCCCAAACTATTCAATCAATTTTAAATAAAGTTGCAGCCAAATTAAAGAGAACATTCAAGGCTACAATATGAGACTACAGCCACACTGATAAACCTTTTAGTTCTTGTGAAATAGACAGTTGAATGACCAATTTCCTTGCAGAGTGTCACAAAACCACCCTTTTCAGGTGCCCTCATGACATGTGACCCCTTGTCAATATCATCCTTTTAAATGGAAAAGTGCTGGGGTATCTTTTTGTTGCAGAATCTAAAATTCCAAACACAACCTTGATGATTTTTGAAATTATCTCAATACCGAATTAATTTTGTCTTATTTCATTTTCAAGACCATTTGAATTTGTTGATTTCACACATTTATAATGAAATAAATAGATATGACGAGACATTGTTACACCAAGAATTGTTATTAACATTTAATCAGTAAACAAATAAAGTCATTAAAAAAGATGCATTTAAAGTTTTCAATTACATGAATATTATTTCCAGCAGGCAATATTTTTATGTCCAGGATCATCGAAAATGAATCACTATTGTCTTACAGATGTACTTGTGTGGGCATATTTTGTAGTAAAAGTTTTTAATCAAATTAATAATATGTTTTTGCAGTAGTTATGTTGTGTATAAGAACATTGAAAAAGACCCACATTATCTTATTGATGTATTTCTGGCAATTTGGTGTGAAAACTGTTGGGATTTTAGCAAAAAAATGCCTTTTGTAAGAAATTTTTGACTCATGACTCAGCTTGAATTTACTGACAGAAGGATTACTTCGTGATTATCTCATCGAATATTGAACCATTGAAATCCGAGTTACTTTGTGCATTTACATATTAGTGACAAACACATTCTTGAAAAAATCTGGGAGTGTGGGACAAATAGTTTTCATGCAGCATCGATCTGAATAGTTTTTGAGCTCTCCTGAAAACCTTCAATTTCTGAAAAAATGCCTTTTGTCAGATAAGGGCAGATCTCTAAGTTGACTTCTTGCTGACATAATGTTTTTCATATGACAGGATGATATGAGCAAACATAAATATCATGATATTTTGTTTTGGTTTGATTACATGTGTTTTAGCTATATGGGCATCAACACCAAATGTGTTCTGATAACTGACTAGTAGATTATTAGTAAATAAATGTATAATTATTGTATATATATATCAGCTTCTTCACACCCACTTTATAGCCCAACTATTGCAACTCTTAATTTTATTATAATGTGGATCAAGGACTTCTCGTTTTATTGTGACAGGTGACCCAGCCAGAGTTAAAATTAAACCCTGGTACCATCAGTTAGAATGAGCTAAGACTGCCACCAACCATTCTGTTTTTAGCAGCGCGAAGCGCTAGCTTTTACTGAAGACATTTTTTCAATACTTATGACCATAACCGTGGGTGCCCCTGCTTACCAATCTCATTCAAACTTACCATATAGCCTCTCCTGAATTTTATATCACGATGATAAACTTTTGGTGCCCCACTGTTACTATAAAAACTAGACATGTACTAATCACAGAGTGATGAGTGAAGCACTGCGCTAGTGAATAACATTCATGAGGCTATCGGGAGTCTTGAGTCTGTAGCACAGTAGTAAAATGATATAAAATAATTATACATGTATAATTTATTCACAATCTACCTTTCTTTCTATCTCTTTCTATCTTTCTTTCGATCTTTCTTTCTAGCTTTCCTTCTATCTTTCTTTCTGTCTTTCTTTCTATCTTTCTTTCTGTCTTTCTTTCTCTCTTTCTTTCTATCTGTCTTCCTATCTTGCGTTTTATCTTTCTTTCTGTCTTTCTTTCTACCTATCTTTCTATCTTTCTTTCTACCTTTCTTTCTACGTTTCTTTCTATCTTTCTTTCTACGTGTCTTTCTTTCTTTTCTCATATCTATTTTCTGTCTGTCCAACCAACTATTAGTCTCAAAATCTTTTAACTATATATCCTACTATTATCTATCTCTTTTTCTGTCAATCAATCTGTTCCTTTCTCACATGCAGCACAAGTTATAAAGGAAATCCAAATATTGTTTCTCTGATTAACCTTGCATGCATACAGGGCCTGTATTTTATTGACATGAAATGACTATGGTAGTATGGAGCACAATTTCTAATTTTATGTAACAGGTTCTCAATAACTGAGTGAACTTCAACCAGTATCCTTTACATGTATGTTCTCTATATACCTTGAAGTTTTTCCTCCAAGTCCTCAGATATACATTCAATTGCTTATTTGTGTCATTTTAGACATTCCCCTCCTCCCTGACTTTTCTCCAGGGTTGTTAGTTGACGAATTTTGACACGGACGAAAACAAGGCACTGCTAGCCACCTAGCGGTGACTGGTGCAGTGCAATTAATAAAGAAAACAAATATGCTTCTTTTCACGGGGTCAAAGGTCAGCTGAATTTGCATGCAGCATGTTTACAGTGCACTTGGCCATATGGCCTCCTTGTGCATTCAGCAGTGAAAGTCTGGATCCACTGTGGGTCTACTGCTATATTTTAGCGAGGGCAGCTTCCCCCTGCTTGGTAAGCCTATATAATGTTGACATTTCGCGCTGCTTAAAGTGCTTGCACATTATTTTTAATGTATGCACAACATTAATAAATGAATTATATGTAAAATACACATTTTCTTTGAAACACATTCTTTTCTTTCAAGATTCAATTGATGCCTGATGTGCAAAAATATTGTTAATGCAGTCAACAAGAAGAGAATTTCTTATCTTCATGATCATCATGGTTTTCAACTCCCGAAAGAGATGTCAAAATATGCTTAATCAGATTGACAATTATCATGTTGGTCTGACAAAAGGATAATTCTGAATGGATGCCTCAATGCAAAGAAAGGCAAAGAGAGCAACAAAAATTTTTTTTTTGCTAGAAAAGATGAACATTCACTTCAGGAAAAAACCAAAATACAAACACCAATTAGGAAAGACCAAGAAAGATACACGCGAAAAAGCAAATAATAAAACAAATCTCCGGGGCCATTTAAAAGCAAAGACAAACACAGAATGAAGAAAAACTTGTCCAACAAGAAAAATATACTTCTATGTCAGTGATCTGCATCCGGGGACCATTACTGCAGATACCTTTGCGCCTGGGCCAGTTGCCAACCGCAAAATCAAATCTCGAATGACTGTGATTATGTACAAGTGTTATATCTGAGTACTTTCGGTCTCACAAAAACATTAAGTCTAATATTCAATTCGATATTATGAAAATGATCTCATACATATGAGATGCAAGGTTTTATGTCCTTTATTTATGAAATGAGTAGCTTTATAAGCTGGCATTACCACAGATAAAAGGGAGAAGCATACATACACTCGCTACAAGATGAAACATCTGTCTCAAATGGGTTTGGACCAAAAGAAAAATCGATACTAGAAGTGAGGGGCTCAGCGTCGTATATGTTGCTACCAAGATTAGCCCCAGGCCAAATAAACTCCAGTAACTGTTTGTGTGTTAATATATTTCAGTTTCGGTTGGTCCAACTAATGTTTTGAGCCTCTGCCATCACTGATAACAAATGAAAACATAATAAAGTTAGATAAAAAACCATTTACACACAGTTCCTCTAGAAAAATTGATCGAAAGGATTTCTGACAGTTTCAGATCACACCATTATATTACAAACGAAAAACTGAAAGAGCTAATTATTTCAACTTGTCAATAAAAACCTGAAAGATGCAGATTTGCCAAATCTTCTATGCGTCATGTAATTGAAAAAGACACCATCAGAAGCAACAGATATCAGCTGAAGAAGTGAAAGGGAAAGATAAGACTCAATGAAAATCTGATTGATATTTTCTTTGTGGAAAAGGAAAGATAAAACTTATCTCAGTCTCTGTTGACAGCTACAGCGATAGATAACAGTTCCACAGGGCGTTTCATATAATCATGTGTTTGTAGTTGATAGAGAAAATTATAATACAGGAGGATGCAAAGCTATGATAGAAAACAAGAAGAACGTTTCAACTGATAAGCATTCTGAGATTTCATTTAACTGAAATTTTAATATCATTCATGGTCTGTTAGATGGCTGAACATTGAAATGAACAATCAAAATGTCAAATTTCCATCCAGCCAAGTTGAGAAAAGTTATCATGAACATGTCAACACCTCAATGATCAATTACTATTTCTGTATATGTAATAAATCTATTTATTTAAAAAAGTCAAATCAACAGCTGTGTTCAACAGATCACTGAGTATTTCCTTGTGATGTACGAGGCACGTTCAGAAAGTTTGAGGCTTTAATGAACAATTATTTTCTATGAAAATAAGATGATACTTCCAATATCAAATATCATTGACTTCGTACAAACTAATAATATCACTTGAAATTTCTAATATGATTCGTGAGGGTTCAAAATGTCCAAAGGAAGGCAAATTGCAAAAAAAAATCCTGAAAAATTACAAAAGGTAAAATTTGGATTTACAAATTGCTTGCCTTTTGCGACAAAATACATCACTATTGAAGCTTAGCCTTACAGGAATTTCATCTTAATTCCACCAACAAGGGTTTGAATGATGAGTCATTTTCAATCTGTGTGAGTGATCACTAAATGTAGTTTCATTAGTTCCAATTTATGCATGAAACTTCAATCCCCCTTCAAAAGCTGCAAAATTCAAAAGACATCATTGGTTGATAGTCCGGACAGGAATCATTGAAGGCTTGATCAAATCCCAATGAAGGATTTATGAAATCCCATGAGGCTCCATGGTGGGAGGAAGCTCTTTGCAGCACTCATCCTGAGCATCAATTACATCTGAACCTTCACTTTGTCAATTCCATCTGTATCCATGATGCCTTAGTGATGGCTTAGTGTTATCGCATGACATAATTTTTTAGCATTTCAACAAATTCCAGTTTCCTTGATCCGCAGAAAATCTCTGCAGTTTTCGCCCCTTTTATCTAGTTTGTCTTTGTTGCTCCACCTATTTAAGCTAGATTCGGTTGAGTGAGTCTTCTTTGTGGCTTTCATGACTTGTTTGGTGCTCCCTATAGAAGGTGCATATATCGAATTTCAGTTTTTTCAATATTTTAGATCTGTTGCTACCAAATCAAAACTCAAGGTAGCAGACACCTTGACTGCCTTGCACTTACTGACAACAGGAGCTGGCAGTGTCTGGTGCTTTTCACCTGTTCCCATAGTCATTTATACGCCTTGTCAAGTGACACAGGGCTTCCTGTTGTTTGAGCTGTATCATTTGTCTTCATTACATTAGTAATGTTATTTTAGCAACATCATGTTTTCTAAAACACTATACCTCGAAGCTTGGACCAGGAAAAAGTGTTGGTCATAAATTCAGTAGCACCCAATTACCACAGCTGTTTTAAGCAAGCTGTATTTTGTAGCAGCAACTGCTAGCAAGACAAGGTCTTTAGGCCACAGCTATAATCTACACAGAGCACAGGTGGTATGCCGAAGTTAGTGCCTAGCTGTGTTGCTCAGACAAAGCTTTGCAAAGATACATAAGGCAAGTTTGGTTTGCAAATTTGATTAAATGGTGGAAGCATTTGTTTGTGGCATTGGAAGTCTTTACTGGCAAATCACGGACAAGAATCAATGAAGACTTCAGCAAATCCCAATGAAGGCTTTATGAAATCCTATGAGGCTCCATAAAATATTATATCTAAAAATATGATATTGATTCTCAAGGGGAGTCCTGAAGAACAAAAAATAAATTCAAGTGCAACGAAAGTAAAAAAACGAATTGATAACTGAAAATTATAAAAAGACCACCACCGTATGTTTTTTTCTGATATTTATTTGTCTTACTCAATATGCTTTAAATGTTTAAATTGCTTCACTCATGAATTTTGTTTTGGCCAAACAACAAACAGCTTCACCATGCTGTTTTTTATAACTCCCTGAAGTCTTGGGATCTAATAAATATCTTTGTTAGCACTTATGCAATTTCTTGAAGATATTCACATTTAGATGGAGATTAGAAAACTCCAGACATAAAGTACAATAAAGAAAAAACTAGCATACACTGATAACTGTGTTTTCAAGAAAACAATTTGTAAGCAAATCCTGTGATATTCCTGACTGCTGTCTCTGCTCAGTCTTTACAATTCAGATGTCTACTAAAATGTAAAACAGTCCAGCAGCCACACAGTGGAGCCCAGCTCATCATCTTACATTTCAGCTGAAAAAAGATGCCATTCTGTAGTATAATACTTTATGCTTCAGTATGGCCATTAAATATGCTGGTTAAGCTTCAGTACAGAAAACCAAAATAAAGATTATTGTAATAGCATTAGAGTTGATGTACAAATTACTCATATACATATGGAATATAGTATATATCTATTGATCTACCTGACTTGCTCAAAATTATTGCGTATTTTTTAATGCTCAGTATTACAGATGATTTCATATTTGTAGACAAAAGGACTGAAGGTACATTTTTTCAAGGACATGTTATCCAATATGTATGGGGAAAAGGGATGTCAAAATTTTTTAATGTCACTTTTCCCTATAGAATGCATGTCCCAGAAAAAAAAAACACATTCAATCCTTGTGTCTACAAATATTATGAAATCATCTGTAAACTCAGGCTAATATCAGAACAACAATTGATGAATCATGTCCTGACATTTTATTGCTTTGAGTAAATTGTCCTTGTTCATTAATGTGGCTAATTTGTCTCAATTCATTCTCTTTAGAGGCCAGTTCCTATTTAGAAGTTTTAAATTTAAATGAAAGATCAAAGCAATTCATCACTTTCAGCATTTGCAATCCTCTATAATGTCGGTCAAATTCATTACTTAAACATGTTTGCTTGGCTATTCAGCTTAGGGTTGATAATACTGTTAAATGCTGCTGCTGCTATTTTTTATAATTTTGCATGAATTGCAGAATTTTGCATAACAACTGTGTTTCATCAATTACAAAGGCTAACATTATCATGCATGTTTTGTAGTGCAGCATAGCAATCATTGATAAAAGCCATAGTTGAGAAAAAACAGTGGATCAAACTGTTGTTATAGTACCTTCACGCAAATTCTTGTGGATATCAAAATTATTTTCTGCTGTCACTGACACAAGGTCAGAAGACCCTTGCCACCATCTCAGTCCTACGCACTATTTCATAATCAATAGAAAACCTGCGACAAACCCCGCTTGTCTCATCTTTGAAGATAATCAGTCGGGGCAGCTGCAGGGGAGTGTGGGCGCAGCAGCTTAAATGAGTCAGTGTTTAGATTAAACACCCCGTTTAGCCTTGAGGCTAGCATCCCATCATTGCTAAAATCACCATCCTGTTGTATATGAACCTCCCAGGACTGTCTTTAACCATAGACGAAGACAAAACAAGGTCCATATGAGCTTTAGGAGTCATTTGTAAGGATAGCATGAGTCTACCTGACATAGTGTGGAGATATATAGAACCCAAAGAATGAGGGAAGCTGTAGTTAATCATGACCTTATCGGAGTTTATTAATATGAGCAGTGAGCACCGAGCATGTGAGTGATGTAACAATGGAAAGTTTCGGTTTCCCATATCATGCCAGATGTTACATGTTTCTGTTTTTAAAATAATAAAAAAGACAAACAACGGATTTACCCCATGCAATTAGCAAAGCAACTCCAATGAAGTATACCATGGTAAAAAGTTAGTGCGCTACAGACCCCTCCTAGAAGTCTTCATTAGATTGATGCAAACATACTTTTTCATCTAGACATTATGTGTGCCTTTAGCAGAACTAACGAGGTTTAGCATAAGTGACATCTCCATGAAACTGCTTATCTACCTTACACCCACAAAACCATTGGGCATTATGCATACCACAAAGACAACAGAATGTAAAGAGAACCATTGTAAAGAAAGGATGATGTATAAGGAATACCCTCAGAGGATAAAGAGATTCTTGTGTTTTGACAGGCCTTGACACCAAGACAGACAACTAGCATCAAATATACGTTAGGAGTCAAATATGCTGTCAAGACACTGTCATCTCAAAGATTGTTGTTACATTGTGGAAACAGCTCTAAGTTGTCTTCTTGCTGACATAGTGGTTTTCATATCATACAGTGATTTGAGCAAACATAAATATCATGATATTTTGCTTTGGTTTGAGTGTTTTAGCTATATGGCCATCAACGCCAAATGTGTTCTGATACCTGACTATTGGTAATTATTAGTAAGTAAATGTTAAATTATTGTGTATATCTTTATCAGCTTCTTCACACCCACTTTATGGCCCAACTATTGAAACTGTTCATTACATTATAATGCGAGTTTTACATCCTGTTTTCACACAAAGTTTTCACTTGGCTTATTGTGACAGGTCGAGGACACAGCAATAAGGCCAACAATGATTGATACTTTGTAAAAAATTGGTCCGGGTGATCCAGCCAAAGTAAAAATTAAACCCTGGTCCCGTCAATTAGAATATGCTGAGACTGCTACCAACTGTTCTGTTTTTAATGTAACCATATGATATCATTAATAAATAAATCAAGTATATGTATAATACACATTTGCTTTGAAACACATATTTGTTTTATCAAGATTCAGTTGATGCCTTAACTTTCTTTAACTCCCGATGTGCAAAAATACTGTTAATGCAGCCAACAAGGAGCGAATTTCTTGTCATAATGATAATCATGGTTTAAAATTAAATAGAGATGTCTAAATAATGCTATCATATTGATGATTATTATGTTGCTCTGACATTAGGAAATCCCAAACTAAATCCTAAAAGGATAATTCTGAATGGATGCCTCAATGTAATGGGAATTTTGGCCTGACTGCAAATGTCTCTAATCTCTTAGAACTGGATTGGACTGAATTATTTTTGCATTTCTAAATTATCTTACATATGAAATCCAGCATTATTTGTATATCAAAATGCACAGGAAAAATGTATCTGTAATAAAAGAACACTTCTTATCTATTATGAAAAAAAAAAAAGCCACAGCAGCAGCTCTCAATGATTTACAGATTCCAAGAAAAGCAAAGAGAACAACAAAACTTTTTTTTTTTGCTAGAAGACATATCACAGTAGAAAAAAAAACAAAATACAAACACCAAGAAGGAAAGGACAAGAAAGATAAGTGCAAATAAGAAAATAGTAAAACAATTCTCCAAGGTAATTTAAAGGCAAAGACAAACACATACCTGTTGAAAGTATTGAGGATTTGCGCAATAACAGAACCAGAAGTGTTATACCTGAGTAATCTTGGTTTCACAACAACATTTATATTGTGTTGTTCACATGTTGTCCTTTTGAAAAAATAAATCAAATCAAACATCTTAAAAGTCAAATATCCAATTCAACTATACGAAAATGCTCTCATTTATAAAATATACAAGGTTTTATGTCCTATATTTATGAAATGAGTACCTTTATAAAGCTGGCATGAACCACAGATAATAGAGAGAAGCACACTCTTGCAACAAGAAGAAACATCTGTCTCAAATGGGTTTTTGACCAAAAGAGAAATCGAAACTAGAAGTGAGGGGCGCAGCGTCACGTGTTGCTACAAGCCAAATAAACTGCTGTAACTGTTTGTGTGTTAATATGTATCAGTTCCGGTGGGTTCAAATAATGTTTTGAGCCTCTGTCATCACTGATAACAAATGAAAACATATTGAAATAAAGTTGGATAAAAAACCATTTACACAAAGTTCCTCTAGAAAGATTGATCGAAAGGATTTCTGACAGTTTCAGATCACACCATTATATTACAAACGAAAAACTGAAAGAGCTAATTATATTTCCACTTGTCAATAAAAACCTGATAGATGCAGATTTGCCAAATCTTCTATGCGTCATGTAATTGAAAAAGACACCATCAGAAGCAACAGATATCAGCTGAAGAAGTGAAAGGGAAAGATAAGTCTCAATGAAAATCTGATTGATATTTTCTTTGTGGAAAAGGAAAGATAAGACCTTTCTCAGTCTCTGACAGCTACAGCGATAGATGACAGTTCCACAGGGCGTTTCATGTAATCACATGTTTGTATTTGATAAAGAAAAATTTAATGATAATACAGGGGGAATGAAAGCTATGATAGAAAACAAGAAGAACGTTTCAACTGATAAGCATTATGAGATTTCATTTAACTAAAATTTTAATATAATTCATGGTCTGTTAGATGGATGAACATTGAAAAGCTATCATGAACATGTCAACACCTCAATGATCAATTACTATTTCTGTATATAAATTATAATTAATCTATTTATTTAAAAAAGTCAAATCGACAGCTGTGTTCAACAGATCACTGAGCATTTCTTTTGTGGTGTTCGAAGCATGTTCAGAAAGTTTGAGGCTTTTTTTTTGTATGAACAATTATTTTCTATGAAAATAAGATGATACTTCCAATATCATTGACTTCGTACTAACTAATAAGATCTTTTGAAATTTCTAATATGATTCGGAAGAGTTCAAAATGTCCAAGGGAAGGCAAACTGCAAAAAAAAATTACAAAAGGTAAAATTTGGATTTACAAATTGCTTGCCTTTTGCGACAAAATACATCACTGTTGAAGCTTAGCCTTACAGGAATTGCATCTTAATTCGACCAACATGGCTTTGCATGATGAGTCTTTTGCAATCTGTGTGAGTGATCACTAAATGTTGTTTCATTAGTTCCCATTTATGTATGAAACTTCAATCCTCCTTCAAAAGTCGCAAAACTCCAAAGACATCATTGGTTGAGAGCCCGGACAAGAATCAATGAAGGCTTCATCAAATCACAATGAAGGATTTATGAAATCCTATGAGGCTCCATGGTGTGAAGAAGCTCTTTGCAGCACTCATCCTGAGCATTGATTACATCTGAATCTTCACTTTGTCAATTCCATCTGTATCCATTACGCCTTAGTGATGGCTTGATGTTATCACAAACATGATTTTTTTGTAAAGTTTCCTTGATCAGCACAAAATCTCTGCAGTTTTCACCCCTTTTATCTAGTTTGTCATTGTTACTCCACCTATTTAAGCTAGATTTGGTTGAGTGAGTCTTCGTTTTGGCTTTCGATACTTGTTTAGCAGACCATGTAACATTTCATAATTAAATTTCAGCTATTTCAATATTTTAAATCAGATGCGAAAAAATCAAAACTCCTGCGCCGTCAGAGTGACTGGCAAAATGACTGCCTAGGACTTACTGATAACAGAAGCTGGCTGTGTGTGGCTCTTGTCATCTGTTCCCGTAGTCATTTACACACCTTGTCAAGTGACACAAGGCTTCCTGTTGTTTAGCTGTACCATTTGTTCTCATTATTTAGTGATATTATTCCAACAACATCACGTTTGAAAAACACTATACCGCGAAGCTTGGACCAGAAAAATGTGTAGGTCATAAATTCAGTAGCTCCTAATTACCACAGCTGTTTTAAGCAAAGCTGTATTTTGTAGCAGCAACCACTAGCAAGACAAGGTCTTTAGGCCAAAGCTATAATCTACAGAGTGTGCAGGTGGCAGGTGGAAGTTAGTGCATAGCTATGTTGCTCAGATATAGCCCTGCAAACGTAATAATGGCCAATTTTTGTGGTCGAATTGTGTTGGGACTATGCGGGCTTCTTTTCCTGGACAAGCAGGACAAACAAGGTATGATATCTAAAAAAAAGGAATAAATTCAAGTGCAATATTTTCTAAACTAGAACCCATGCAATTTCTAGATTGCCAGATATTCACATTCAGATGGAGATTAGAGAACTCCAGACTTAAAGTACATAAAAGACAAAACTAGCAGACACTGACAAATGTGTTTTCAAGGAAACAATTTGTAAGCAAATCCTGTTATATTCCTGAATTCGGAAATAAGACAGTTCTTTACAATTCAGATGTCTAATCAAATGTAAAAGAGTCCTGCAGCCACACAATTTCCAGCAGCAACGCAATTTCTCCTTGCTCATCGTCTTACATTTCAGCTTGAAAGGAACGTGGGCCAACAAATGATTGTGTAATACTGTAATTCCATTTCTGTGTTCACAATATACATTTTAGAGTCCTTCAGAATAGACTGAAAGCAGTACTGTTGATGATAATATTTCTTTCTCAAAGCCGAAGAGACCACTCATTCAACATACAGCATGGTAGTCAAACAACAGAATAAAGAGATCCATGAGTGTGTACTAGGTAATGATTGCATGCATTACCCCTACAATTTTGAAAGCAGATTTAAGTCATATGAAGTTTTATGAACCTGTGCATTTATCTCACTCTAATATCAAAAAAACAACAATTGATGAATCATGTCCCAGCACTCTATTGCTTTGAGTAAATTGTCCCAGCGCATTAACATCAAGAATTTGTCTTAATTCATTCTATTAAGAGGCCGGTTCCTATTCAAAATTTTGAATTTAATTGAAAGATCAGAGCAATTCATCACTTTCAGCATTTGCAATCCTTTACAATTCTGGACAAATTCATTACTTAAACATGTTTGCTCGGCTATTCAGCTTAGGGTCGTTAATGCTGTTAAATGCAACTGTTCCAACTCATTTTTCTGAATTGCAACAAATCAGAAAAAAAAGTGCACATAATTTTTTCTTGTCAGATATAGTGGCTCACATTATCATGTATGTTTCGTTGTGGATTGCTGGACAAAGAGGTGTAATAATGGATCAAGCTGTTTGTTATTAAATGTTCACCAAATGAAGTTGTATTCAATTATTTGTGGACATCACAGTAAATTTCTTTTCTGCTATTTGGACACAGGAGGTTGAAGTAACCAACCCTCAACACCATATCAGTCTCACACACTATTTCATATCTGTAGAAAACCTGCAGCAAACCCCACTTAACTCATCTTTGAACACCCCATTTAGCCTTGAGGCTGGCATACCATCATTGCTACAATCACCACCCTGTTGTTTATTGACCCCCCAGGACTGTCATTAACCATAGACAGAGACAGGACAAGCTCCGTACAAACTGATGGAGTCATTTGTAAGGGTTTCGAGAGTCTACATGACACTGTGTGGGGATATAGAACCCCAAGAATGATAGAAGTGCGGTTAATTATTACCTTACAGAAATTTATTATGTACTATATGCAGTGACCGGGTGTAAAATTGAAAAGTTTTGGTTTCAAATGGAGGTAAGAACCAATCTAAGCTTAGCACTTCCTATTCACAAATAAGTCAATCTAATCGATTCCTCAATCAAAGCTAAAAGTATATGTAGGGTTCAATTCTTCAATGGCGGTAGATGTTACATGTTCAAGGAGTGGGTAAACATACAATATAGTTCACATACATAATTAGCTGAGTAATTCTAATATGGCATGCAGTACAAACCAAAATAATTACGAATATCCCAGCAAGAAGGAAGGATCAGCTACTACTTTACCCTTTCATACCTTTTGCCCCCCCCCCGAATCACTTCCTACCTTTACCTATGTGAAACTACCTCTAAAAAATACATTTAAGAAACACCAATTTAAACTCCATCTCACCAATTGTGTTTGATGTCTTTGATAATGTGCCCCTTCACTTATTGCAATTACATTAGTAGCTGTCTTAATACAGTTCTTAATGTGGGCTAAGGTTGTTATTAGGAGTCAAAGGTAGTTGTAAGGAGATTAGGGGTGGAGAGGAGAACAGAGGGCAAACTAGGTAAACAGAGGACTTTTGACAGCAAGTTTTCTTACTTTACTTTGGGTTGTACTGTATCATGGTAAAAAGTGAATGCAGTGTAGGTGCATAAAAAACACTCACAACCTCAGAAAACGAACTGATTTTTATGTGGTTTTTAGGTTACCTTAATAATTTGATTGAGAGATATTCACAATGAAATGAAAGGATTTCCATGTTACAAACTAAGCGGGGCTTATCAGTTTTAAACTGATTAACCCATGCATCGGGCATTGGGAATTATTGACAATTTAAGTTTACGAAAAGAGTTTGAAACAAAAACTGTTGAATCAGAATTCACAGATATGGAATTTGGAAATAATAAATTTTCACCAAAACATGCATCCACAAAACCACAGAGAATTATTCATACCATAAAGATGACAGAATGTCAAGAGAACCATTGTCAAGACAGTATGATGTATAAGGAAGACCCTTAGAGGCTAAAGAGATTCTTGTGTTTTGACAAGCCTTAACACCAAGACAGACACCTAGCATCAAATATACATTAGGAGTCAAATATGTTGTCAAGACACTGTCATCTGACAGATTGTTGTCACAGCTCTAAGTTGTCTCTTTACTGACAGAGTGGTTTCATATGATATGGCAATTTGTGCAGACATAAATATTATGACATTCTACAAGTGTTTAGATATGAATATGCATATTTCAACAATTTTGGTATCAATACCAAATGTGGGTGTAATGATATATGAATGATAATTACGATATATATAATTTTTAGTTTAATTGTTTGGTACATCTGGTTTTTTTTTCTTCATCTATTTAATAGCCAAACCAATGAAATGATTGATCAGATCTCTTCGTAACATTATAATAAGGATTTTATATCCTGTTATTAAATACATATTTTGCTGGCCTATTGTGACAGGTGGAGCAAACAGTAACTTTGTCAAACAACCTGCATTAGGCAGCTACCAACTTCTTTTTTCAGTGTTAGCAAAACATGAATAAATATACTATTTACTAAAGTTGAATTCCTTTAGAAACACATCCTCTGTTTATTCAAGTTTATACCTGAACTTTCTAATAAAACCCAAATTGCAAAAATATTGATTATGCAGGCAACAAGTGGAAAATGTTCTTATTTTAATGATCATCAAGGTTTAAACTCTCAAAAGAGATGTCCAAATAATGTTAAACTGGAGTGATAATTATGGTGGTGTTCTGACATTAGGAAATCCATATAGAATTCTCAAGAGGATAATTCTGAATGAATTTTACATTAAGGGCTCTTCGATGGAATGGGAATTACTGGCTTGACTGCAAATGTCCCTTTTTTTTTGTTGCTGAAACAATTAATTGATAATTTTGATGTTTCACATGAGATTAATCTGTGAATGCCTTTTGACCCTTTTAAAATTAAAATTTTGGTTTTGGTGTATTTTGCAGTATTTTTCAATTGAAAAGTAAATGCACCTCCGTAAAAAAAGTTTATAGATTTGGTCCAGGCCAGACAAACTGCAGTAACTGTTGCTGTGTGTATATATCTTAGTTATGGAGTTTCCAAATAATATCATCTGCCTCTGTCATCACTTACAACAAATGAAAAATATTTCAAATAAAGTAAAATTTAAAAAAACAATATTATGCAGCCTTATATCAAGTGTAATCATTTCAGCATGTTAATGAAATCTGATAGATACAGATTGTCAATATTTCAAACAATTGAAAATCTCATCTGAGGTGAAATATATCGGCCGAAGACATGAATGGGAAAGATAAGACTTATCTCTGTCTCTGTTTATAATAATTATTACAGAGATAGATAACAGTTCGACAGAAGATTAGTGTTTAACGTCATTATGTGTTTGTTGTTGATAGAGAAAACAATTATTCTGCTGGATACAAAGCTATCAGAAGATATAAGCTCATCGGGAAAACTGATAGGCATTCTGAGATTTAATTTTACTGAAATTCTAACTTCTTTCATGGTCTATCAGCAGTGATTATTTCAGATGGCTGAACAATCTACATGTTGACTTTCCATCTGGATGAGCAAATAGCATCATTTATCATAAACATGGTAATACCTCAATAAATGTTATTATTTGAGCGTCTATTCAAGGTTAAATCAAGCCGCAACCTGTTGTCAAAATTTCACGATGTCCAGGCAGTGTACAAAGGACATTCAGAAAGTTTGAGGTTTCTTATTTGCATGGACAGTTATTTCAAAGAAGATGTACTGAAATTGACTATATTACATGTAATACTAATAATTAATTCATACACACTTATTGCCTCATTTGAATTTCTGAGGTATCTCTTCAGAGCTTTAAATATATTGCAAAGCTGTGTATGTACAAAAAGAGGCACAATGTAAGAAAATCCTGATGAAATCTTAAAAAGAAAATATTAAAAAAGTGGCAAGCAGGACCCTTTTTGCAGTCTAAAATCAAATTGCTACCCACAAGGGTTTGATTAATGTGTCATTTGCAATCTGAATGTCTGAGTGATCACTCAATGTTGTTTCATTAGTTCCCCCATCCATGACACTTCAATAGCTGCAAAATTCCAAAGACATCATCGGCTGAGAGCCTGTAACAAGAATCATTGAAGGCTTCATCAAATCCCAATGAATGCTTTATGAAATCCCATGAAGGTTCCATGGTGTTACTAAACTCTTTGAAGTACTCATCCTGAGCATCGTTTACATCTGAATCTTCACTTTGTCAATTCCATCTGCATCCATGACGCCTTAGTGATGGCTCAGTATTATCACATAACATGATTTTTTATCATTTCAACGAAATCTGGTTTCCTTGATCAGCAGAAAATCTCTGCAATTTTGCAGCTGTCATCCAGTTTTCCTGTTTTTGTCATTTCACCAACATGTATTTCAGAAGTGTTCTCTTTAGTGAGTCTACCAAGTGGCAACTAAGTGGCTTTCAAGCCTTATTTGGCATGCCCTATCAATTGAGCATGTATTAAATTACAGTAATTTCATGAAATTCAGATCAAATAGTAGCAAATCAAATTGACTGACTCAGTGACTGCCTTGCACTTGCTTACAGCAACAGCTGGTGTCTGTCTACTGTCATCTGTTCCATTTATGGTCAAGCAACACAAGACTTCCTCGTGTTTTAACAGTGCCATTTGTCTTCATTAAATCAGTCGTATCATTCCAAATATAGCATGTTTTCCAAAACACTATAGCAGGAAGCAGGACAAGGAAAAAGTGTTGGCTATAATTCAGTAGCTTCCAATTACCACAGCTGTTTTCGGCAAGCTGTAGTTTTTTGTAGGATGGAAGTGCCAGCAAGACAAGGTCTTTAGGCCAAAGCTATAATCTACACAACGTGCAGGTGGTAGGCAGAAGTTAGTGCATAGCTACGATACTTAGACAAAGCTTTGCAAACATATATAAGGCAAGTTTTAGGTGGAAGGATTTGTTTGACATTGAATGGCTTCATTGGCAAGACAAACAAATGTTATATCTAAAAATATGATATCTTGTTTTAAAGTTGAGTTGTGAAAAGCAAAGAATAAATTCAAGGGCAATGAAAATCATCAATTTACATAACTGAAATTATAAAGAACCACTACATGATGTTCTTTCAGATAGAACTTTATTTTTCTCCTTCAAAATGATTTAAATGTTTAATCCCTTCACACATTTATCATATTTTGCTGAATGACTCTCTTCTTTGGATCTAACAAATATCTTCTTTGTAAGCACTTATGCAATTTCTTGAAAATTGCTAGATGTTCACATTCAGATGGAGATTAGATAAGTCCAGACATAAACTACATAAAAGACAAGACTACCAGACACCCACAACTGTGTTTCAAGAAAACAATTTGCAAGCAAATCATCTAATAATCCTAACTGCTGTCTCTGCTCATTCTTAAGTTTGGAAAGAAGACAGTACTTTACAATTATATTGTCTAATCAAATGTAAAATAGTCATGCAGCCACACAATTTCCAGCAGCCACGCAATTTCTCCTTGTTCGTCATCTTATATTTCAGCTTGAAAGGAGCTTGGCAAAATGAATGATTGTGTAATACTGTAATACCATTCTGTTTCCTTTCCAGAAAACTGTCTCTGTGTTCACAATATAAATTCCAGCGGAATACACTGATAGCAACAGTACTGTTGATGATAATATATCTTGAACCCAAAGCCAAGGACACCACTCACTCTCTATTCAGAATGATAATTAAACAATAAATTAAGGAGATCCAAAGGTGAGAAGGCAAAGACTGCTTGCGTCATACACAATTTTGGCAGAAGATTAAAGTCATATGATCCTTTGTATGAAACTCACTCATATATCAAAACAACAATTGATGTATCATGTCCCAGCACTCCATTGCTTTGAGTAAATTGTCCTTGCACGTTAATGTCAAGAATTTGTCTTAATTCATTCTCTTTAGAGGCCGGTTACCATTTAGAATTTTAGAATCTAATTGAAGGATCAGAGCAATTAATCATTTTCAGCTTTTGCAATCCTCTATAATTCTGGACAAATTCATTACTTAAACATGCTTGCTTGGCTATTCAGCTCAGGGCTGTTAATGCTGTTAAATGCAGCTGCTGCTACTTTGTTCATTTTTCGTGAATTTTAGGCAAATCTGAAAAACCAGACATGAAATCAATGTTTTGTGAGCTATGAAAACTCAAGACGTCATTTTCATATCACACCTCAGCATGGCAAATATTTTCACTGTTCAAAGAAATAAAATCTGAAGTGGGTCTTGCGATATGTCAAAACATTTGCGATGATTTCCATTGGAGTCTCTCATTTGTTGCATCAAGTATCAAATATCATAACCATGTCCTCACTGATTTAAGGGAATGTATAACATACAGTGTATGTATGAATGTTATCCTTGTATGTCTGTGATATTTTGATTGTAATTATGAAGCATGAATGATTGTATGATCGTATGAGCTTTACTTGCTCTATAAGAGTTTCTCTGTTTCTTATTAACAATGTATATCTTATCTTATCATATCTTCTTACTTCCAATGATGGTCAAGCTGATGGATTTTTTTTTCATGTGCCGACTTGCCTTACCACATCATTGACATCACATGGGTCATTCTCAAATTTCGGGACAATTTGCGTCACTCTAGCTCCCTGACATTAATATGAATGCGATAAATATCTGAAGCGTCACTCTGCATCTGTTATTCATATTTCTACTTAGAACCACTGCATTTGGAGCAAAAAGTCATTCATTAGAATTTTTTTAATGCATTATGTCCAGAAATCCGTGCAAAATCAATGGTTTTTCCCTGTCACTGGACCTGACATGACAAAATCAAGTGTTCATTTTCCTCCTAATATACCATTATTTTCAAAGTTTCTTTGCACGATTCATGGGAATATAGACTTGAATTTATATTAAGTTCATATTCAATTTTTTTTTGGTATAATTCCATTGAATAAATTGATACAATAGTTGTGTCACTAATTTATGTCAATTTTTTTGTCCCCTCCGTTACTTGCCATAGCTCTGTTCGTTATTGTTTTTTATGACCTATTTTCACTGAATATCATCAGACGCATGTGCGCCATAGTACCATTGCCTTGCAGACCTCATAAAACATGTATTCAGTAAATTATGACATAATGTTCATAAAAAATGTTTTTGGTCCCACTAAAATGTCCCCTCCGTTTCCTTCATTTCCAAGCTTACCAATGATAATTTTACAGAGCGATTTCATGTATATGTTGCTGAGGGTGGCAGGTTTTAATATTCTACATTTATTTTGTCTAATCTCCAAAATAAAAAGCAGTAATGAGCGAAAAGCAAAAAATTGTTCCCCTCCGTTACCGTCCACTCCGTTACCAGATCATGAGCAAGAAATCGACATTTGGACCAAAATATCTGCTGATACGAGATGAAGTACTTCTGAAAATAATAGTTATATCAATCTTTTATCATTTTTCCTTTTGTTGCTGTTCCTACAGTTGGTTTTTTACATCAAAATTCCCCTCCGTTACCACATTGTCCCCTCCGTTACAGGACAATTTTCCTATACCAGTTGTCCCGAAATTTGAGAATGGCCCACATAAGGACTTTGAGCAAGCCGTACCATGCCAACAGAACACAGAATTATCATGAACAATAAATTATTTACTTTTCTCAGATGCTCAAATACCTCAGGTAGCTGCAAGGGAGTGTGGGCATAGTAGCTTAAATGAGTCTGTGTTTAGATTAAACACCCGATTTAGCCTTGAGGCTTGCATCCTATCATTGCTAAAATCACCACCCTGACAATGACCCTGTTGTGTATGGACCACCCAGGACTGTTATTAACCATAGACGAAGACAGGACAAGCTCCATATTAGCTTTAGGAGTCATTTGTAAGGGTAGCATGAGACTACCTGACACAGAGTGGGGATATATAGTACCCCAAGAATGAGGTAAGCTGCAGTTAATCATGACCTAACAGAAGTTTATAACAATGAGCATTGAGCACCGAGCTTGTGAGCGACGTCACAATGGAAAATTTTGGTCTCCTATATCATGCCAGATGTCACATGTTTTTCAATTAATGATTTCCCCCATGGACTTAGCAAAGCAATTCTGATGTAGTATATTATGGTAAAGAGTTAATTTATGACGTTTGTCCTGATACATGATCATCAAGAAAGACAATACTCACAAACTCATTAAAGAATTTGCACCAAGTGATCAACAGCCAGTTGCTCTACAGACTGCACTAGCCCACTTCCAACCCCTTCTAGAGGTCTTTGTGAGATTAATGCATACTTTCTTTTTCATCTCATCATCATATGTGCCTTCATCAGAACTAACAAGGTTTGGGATAAGTGACATCTCCATGAAACTGCTTATCTACCGTGCACCCACAAGCCACAGGGAATAATGCATACCATAAAGACGACAGAATGTCAAGAGAACCATTGTCAAGACAGGATGATGTATAAGGAAGACCCTCAGAGGCTAAAGAGATTCTTGTGTTTTGACAGGCCTTGACACCAAGACAGACAACTAGCATCAAATATACATTAGGAGTCAAATATGCTGTCAAGACACTGTCATCTCAAGGATTGTTGTTGCATTGTGGAAGTATCTCTAAGTTGTATTTTTGCTGACATAGTGGTTTCATATGATACAGTTATTTGTGCATACATAAATATATATATATATTTTTTGGTTTGATTACACATGTTTCAGTAATATTGGCATCGACACCATATGTATTATAATAACTGAATAATAGATTAGTAGTAGACTAATTCAAAATTATTGGGTATATTAGTTTCTTCACACCTATTACATAGCCTAACTAATGAAAATCAATGATCTATCAGAACTCTTCATACCATTATAATATGAATGGAGGACTGGTGGTTTTAAATCCTTTTTTTCATAGGTTTTTGCTTGGCTTATTGTGATAGGTGGAGACACACAGCGATAAGGCAAACGATGATTGAACCTTTTGTCAAACATTGGTCTAGGTGACCCAGCCAGAGCTAAACTTACAAAAAGAGAAGTACAAAAAGGCAAATAGTCTTACAATTCAACAACTCAATTTAAAGGCAAAGACTAACACAGACCAGAACAAGGTACTGGAAATTTGTGCAATGACAGAACCAGTTAGTGACTGAAGGTATATATTTTAAGAAGGGCACCCCTATAATTGAGGAAAATGATGCACATTCACATTTCAGGTGTCAAAAGTGGGAGAAGTTTTAATGACTTGAAGAAAGTATGGTAGTCCTTCTGTGGTCTGGATAAAATACAATAAAGAATCAAATAAAAAATGTAAAACAACTACATCGCGAAACATATGCGTCCTTTTGGTTTCACGAAACATTAAATCAAAATGAGACATTTCATTCAGATTAGTTATGGAAATAATTTAATGTCATTAGCTTCATAGGTAATAGGGAGAAGCATACTTTTCTTGCCACAGGAAGAATTATCTATCTCATAGTGTGGGTTGACTGAATAAGAAATCAAACGAGAGGATTGCAGCCTAGCCTTCTGCCGCTGAGCTTTGCACCAGTCATTCACTCTCAGTGTCTTTATATATTTTCTTAGTTTTGGTATCTCCAAATAATTTCCGGAGCCTATATCATCACTGATACCTAACAAAACATATTGGATTAAGGTTGGATAAAAAGCCATATTTATAAAATTAGCTTTACTGGAAAACTTGATTAAAGTGATTTCTGACAGTTCAAAATCACACAATTATGTCAGAAGCGATAATCTGAAAGAGCTGAACCTTAGATCAACTTTGATTATCAGCATGTCAATGAAAATTTGGCAAATGCAGATTTGCGACATTTCCATGCAATGAAAAACACATCTGAGGTGACAGATATCAACTGAAGAAATTAGTGAAAAGGCGAATAAGACTTATGTCAGTCTCCCTTGACAGCTACAGAGATACACTCCTGGGCAAAAAAAATGGACCACCCTAGAATTGGACTTCATTTAGTTAGGCTTTGATTTTTACAGGATATACACATCGAAACACCTTCATTTTTTCTTAGTTAATCAACAGAAGCCTTCTCTTAGTATTAAATTGCTTTTCCTTTTGACTTTTTAAGCAGAACAGTGTTTTTGGCTGCACTTTTGACGACTTTGTGCACTGCAAAATGTGCATATTTTCCCATTCCGTTTCACTGCCTTCCAAAGCTTCTCAGTGTTACTAGGTTTGCACCTTCTTAGACTCACATCACTATGAGCCTACAAGTTCTGAAATTAGGTTAAATCTGGACTTCGTCAAAAATGGTGGTGGAGGAATAATGGTGTGGCGAGCCTTTTCAAGCACTCTTCTGGGGTTTCAAAAATCATCTAGGCTTCTAAGTATGTAAAAAGAATGTATCAGGGCCTTCTGCCTTCCATTTAGAAGCTTTTTCTTGCAGAAAACATACAAAATATGCTGTACCAGGATGTTAGTGTCAACCGTGAAGTGAAGGAAGGAATCTCAAATTCCGCTATCAAATTGTATGCTTCTCCTTTATTACTCCCATTAGAACCGTGGTAGCAGTACATAATCACGACATTAGCAGAATTAGGTTTCAAACTGAAATTAAATGAAACAACAACTGGTCAGAAATTACTACAATAATTAAGTATTTGTGTTAACAAGCAACCTACAGGATAGCCTTTGTCATTGATAAATATAGTCCATATATCAAAGAAAGACTATGATAATATTCATATTACCTCAATTTATATATATCTGACATTTGTAAACAATATATCTCACATTATCTGACTTCAATAATAATACCTCAAAATAAGTTTTACAGTATGGAATAACAGTAAATAAAGTAGCTTGATAGTAAATATGGACATTAATTAACATGATTAATACAAATAAAGGTACACTTACTCCTTATTAGGGCTGTGGAAAGAACTATTTACAGGTGAAGTGCATGGTGCTGTGCTGGTGAAGATTACAAATGAAAATGGAGGTTCAAGTCCCCCACAATTCTCAGTCCATTCATAAGAACACAAGGTGGCACCACTAGGCTAAGTCATTTTAGCCCCACCTGGCATCAATCACAGAGATAACATCAAGAAGACTTTGAATGACATTTACACAGGATGACAAGCTAATGCTCACACAGCAAAGGTGACCATTAGTATTCGCTGTGCTACAATATATCAACTATGTTCTGGCTTGGACAAAATATAGCTATCAATCAAATTGTAAACTTTTTGGGTCGTATTGATGTTGATCTATGATGACACAAATTTGGTTTCACAAACGTGCTTTGAAAATCATTGAATCAGCAATTGGAAAATTTGCACATTTTTCAGTGCACAAAGTTGTCAAGAAGTGCAGCCAAAAAAGATGTTCCGCTTAAAAAGTCAAGAGGAAAAGCAATTTGATACTAAGACAATGCTTCTGTTGATTAACTGACTGGAAATTAAGCTTTTTCGAAGTTTGTATCCTGTCAAAAACCAAAGCCTAACGAAATGAAGTCTAATTCTAGGGTGGTCCATTTTTTTTGCCCAGGAGTGTAGATACCACTTCCACAAAATAATGGAGTTTTCTGTGATTGTGTTCGTGCTTGATAGAAATATGATAATAAAAAAGCTATCAAATGAAACAACTTAGAGAATTATAACTGATAAGCATTTTGTGATTTCATTGAACAGAAATTTTGTCGTCCTTCACAATCTATCAGATTGCCGAAAAATCTATATATGCCCATTTTCTGGCCAAGGCAAGAAAATAATCATTGTCCAGATGTATTTCGCTGCATACTGCTGAAGTACAAAGAGAAGCACTCTATAAAAAAACCCTTAAAAGTACAAAAGTAAATATTAACAACGTGCCAAAAAGCTTGCCTTTTTGTGACCAAAAATCGAATTATTCACTGTTGAAACTTAGCCTAATAGGAATAACATCTTACTACTACCGACAAGTGTTTGAATGATGTGTCATTTGCAATCTGAATGTCTGAGTGATGACTCAATGCTGTGTCATTAGTTCCCACTTTTCCATTAGACTTCAATAGCTGCAAAATTCCAAAGACATCATCGGCTGAGAGCCTGTAACAAGAATCAATGAAAGCTTGATCAAATCCCAATGAAGGCTTTATGAAATCCTATAAGGCTACATGGTGTGAAGAAGCTCTTTACAGCACTCATCCTGATCATCGATTACATCTGAACCTTCACTTTGTCAATTCCATCTGTATCCATGACGCCTTAGTGATATTATGCTACATGATTTTTCGGAAATTAATCAAAATCCAATTTCTTTGAAATTGAAAATCTTTGCAGTTTTTACACCCTTCATTAAGTTTGTCCTGTTATTTTCACTCCTCCTATTTTAGTAGAGTTATCTTCAGTGAGTCTACCAAGTCTCAACTAAGTGACTTTCAAGCCTTTTTCGGCATGCCCTTTCAATTGAGCATTTATTAAATTACAGTTATATCCTGATTTCAGATCAAGTGGTAACTAACCAAATTCCAACACCATCAAATTGACTGACTCACTGACTGTCTTGCACTTGCTTACAACAACAGCTGGTGGTATCAGGTCCCCTGTCTTTTGCTTGTTGTCATTTATAGTCAAGCAACAGAAGACTTCCTGTTACTTTAGCAGTACCATTTATCATCATTAAATCAGTCATATAAATCCAAATATAGCATGTTATTTTCCAAAACACTATAGCAGGAAGCCAGGACAAGGAAAAAGTGTTGGCCATAATTCAGTAGCTGGCAATTACCGCAGCTGTTTCTAGTAAGCCATCTTTTGTTGGCAGCAACTGCTGGCAAGATAAGGTCTTTAGGCCAAAGCCACAGAGTGTAAAGGTGGTAGGTTGAAGTCTGCGCACAGTTGTGTTGCATAGACACATATTTGACTAATCTATAAACATGTTACAGGTGATTTCATTACCATGCGATTCTTGTCATTCACACTTGGCTGTGAGGAATCAATGCTAAACCAGCACTTACTACGTTTGATAAATCAAATGTGTGACGTTTTGTTGTTTCTAAACCAATCAGACTAACTAAAAATGGCATGTATTTGGTGGGTCTAGAAGTGCGTACTAACGAAGTCACCTGTAAGCAAGTTTTGGGTGGAAGACTTGTTCTGAAAAGCAAAGAATAAAATGCAAGAGCAATGCAAATCAATGAAAAAAATTTCAACAATATTATTAAACTTTTGTTCTTACTGAATAGTTATTTTTCTCTGTCCGAATAATTAAAACTTTTAATCCTTTCTTAATGTATTTCATTTCATTTTCTTCCCAAACAACATATATTGTACAATGTAATTTTTTCCAATCGAACAAATATTCTCTGTGCAAGTCTTCATTTATGTTTTTAGAGATTGCCAGATATTCACTTCAGCTGGAGATCTATTAGAATACTCCACACTTAAAGTGCACACAAGAAACGACCAGCATACACTGACAAATGTGCTTTCAAGACAACAATTTGTAAGTAAATCCTGTTATATTCCAGACTGTGGTCTCTACAAAGTCTTAAATTCAGAAAGAAGACCATACTTTACAATTCAGATGTCTAATAAAATGTAAAGAAAGTCCTGCAGCCACACAATTTCAAGCAGCCAGGCAATTTCTCCTTGCACATCATCTTACATTTCAGCTTGAAAGTAGCGTGGGCCAAAGAATGATTGTGTAATACTGTAATACCATTGCGCTTCCTTGCCAGAAAACCATCTCTGTGTTCACAATATGAATTTTGGAGTCCTGCGGAAGAGACTGATAGCAACCATAATGTTGATGATAACATATCTTGAACTCAAACCTAAAGACACCAGTTACTCACTATTCGGAATGATAATTAAACATTAAAATAAAGAGATCTGAGGGTGGGAAGACAAAAACTGCTTGCATCATGCTCAATTTTGACAGCAGTTTTAAGTCATGAGTCTTCTGGTGATGACATGTCGTACTCGTTTGGTGACAGTCAGGTCTCTATCCAGAAGCTCTAGTTCTTCCAGGGTCTTGTGTTGGAGGAGATGGAATGTTGGATGTCCTTAAAGGCCTTAACATCACATGCGAGTCCTAAGTCTCACACCTCCTTGCACCTGACTCTGGTTTGTTTTGGTTTACTGTACTTCCTCTGCCCTTTGCCAGGTGGGATCTCAACACTTTATAAAGCACCATGGCCAGACAAGTTGTTATCTTTTCTCTTGCGATTTTATATGCTATTTTAACCCGTACATGCATCTCACTCATATATCAAAACAACAATTGATGCATCATGTCCCAGCACTCCATTGCTTTGAGTAAATTGTCCTAGCGCGCTATTGTCAAGAATTTGCCTTAATTCATTCTCTTTAGAGGCCGGTTCCTATTTAGAATTTTGAATTTAATTGGAAAATCAGAGTAATTCATCACTTTCCGCAATTGCAATCCTCTATAATTCTGGACAAATTCATTACTTAAACATGTTTGCTAGGCTATTCAGCTTGAACTGTTAAAGGAACACTCATCGAAATCCTACTTTTAATAAGCATATCTTCCAATGAAAGAATTGGATGTTGCGAATGCATTCAGCTAACATTTCCCAAAATTGGTTTTTGCCATAGATGAGGAAAAATTTATGAAATTGACAATTCAGCTCAATTTTGTGGTCCTTCATAATACTCAGTCAGCTGTGCAGTGACGTAGGGCAGGGTGGCCCTCCCCTTCTCTGATCACATTGAGTGGGCAAAGAGAAAATGAGACACTAGCAATTTTGACCACCAAACAATACTGTGATAAACTGAATTGGATTAATTGATTCTGTTATAAAGGTGACAAAATTAATTTGAGAGAAACTGAAACTGTGAAAAATATTTCCAGAAGAGTTCCATCAACATCACTGTCAATCAATATTTTGCCTTGTGTGCTGATTGGCTGGGTGGGGTCAGTTAATTTGACAGTGGTCAATTTAATATATTTGCTCCATATGTGACATGTCCAGATCGAATTTTTGTGACTGAAATGTTATTCAACTACCTGAATCAGATAGATACAAGTACATCAGACAAATAGATAGATAGATGAATTGATAGGTTGATAAATAGATAGATAGATTGTTAGATAGATAGATAGATAGATAGATAGATAGATAGATAGATAGATAGATAGATAGATAGATAGATAGATAGATAGATAGATAGATAGATAGATAGATAGATAGATAGATAGATAGATAGATAGATAGATAGATAGATAGATAGACTAAAGGATATTGTTTTTTTTAAACTTTTCTTGAGGATCATGAGATGATTGAAATTACATTCAGAAACGTTTTCCAAATTTGTAAAACTATTAATATGTCCTAGTTTTCTAATTTTGCGGTCTGAGCTTGTCAATTTAGGTCCGGGCCAGTCACTGTTCATTTTAACCTTGAGATACTCAATGTGTCATTTTGGATGCACAACTGAAATATTAAAATAAAGCTCACAATTCATCACAGTTTTACATCGTTTGCAGGTGTAGTTTCACATATTTCACAGCTTTGCCTATCAATTCCAAAGCTCACAAAATGTCACAGGCATTTGTTTATTGAAAACCCTGTCTCACGTCATTGGAATGCTTGCTTTCCAGTAGGTGTCGTTTTTTACTGTGCCAAAGTTATTGCCAAAATCGAAAAATAAAAGTAAGTTTTTAATGTGTTTATCTTTGATCAAATTTTCAAGGACCACCATAGTGTTTCTATAAATATAATGCTTGAAGCTCTCAACTGATAAAAAATATGCATGATTGTGGCCCTTTAATGCTGTTAAATGCAGCCGCTGCTACTTTGTTCATTTTTCATGAATTGCTGCAAATCAGAGAATTTTGCAACTATGTTTCATCAATTACAATCGTTCACACTATCAACAACCTTTTAAAGTAGTACACCATTGCAATCATTGATGCTGATGAATTTTGGTAAAAGGAGGGTCAAAAAACGTATCAAAATGATTGTTATTGTATGTTTGCCAAGTAAAACTTTATACAAATTCGTGTGGCTATCACAGTTCTTGCCTGCTATCACTGGCACATTAGGCATAATCCCAGTTAAATGGGCAAATTCCAGTCTAAAAAAGTGCACGTGAAAAAGTGACAATCTTGGAAGCGGAAATTTTGCTCAATATCTTTCATACACTGTCAAGAGGTGCAGTTTCTGGAATATCTTTCACAAATCTTAGATTTAATTTTGCTCATCTCTAATGGGATGTCGCACGTTAAAATGAGAAATGGTAACGTAATTTACACAGTTTAGAACAAATTTACACAAATTTGGAAACTTTGTCCCTTCTCAGTGCAAAAATAATCATCACAAATTCATGAAATTTACCAGATGATCTTAGGCATCAAGGGCCTAGAAAAACTATAAATAATTATTTTCTATCTCTTTTCTGTAGGCTATGGTAACGTAATTTACATGTAAAAATGACAAAATCACGTTTCAACCTTCTTTGACCTCCTGTGAAGAGAGTTTTAAGTATATTTAAAAACTGGGATTGAGCCAGTAGTGTAGAAAGACCCTCAACTCCACCTCAGTCTTACACACTATTTCATCTTTAGAAAGCCTGCGGCAAACCCCACTTGTCTCATCTTTGAAGATAATCAGTCGGTGTAGCTGCAGCGTTTAGATTAAACACCCCATTTAGCCTTGAGGCTGGCATCACATTATTGCCACAATCACCACCCTGTTGTATATTGACCCCCAGCATTGGCATTAACTATAGACAGAGACAGGACAAGCTCCATATGATCTTTATAAGTCACTCACAAGGATAGCATGAGTCTGCATGACACGGTGTGGGGATATCGTACCCCAAGAATGAGGGAAGCAGTAGTTAATTATGACCTTACAGAAGAAGTTTATTAGTGTGTGCACATAGTTGGGAAAGTGGTATATTGTATAGACTATAACGATCTGAAACATTTGGTAGCTGCATACACTTCATACATTAAAACTATGCAATGCTGTGTTATTTCTTTGTTTGGATGTTCAATAGTTAAATTGTAAAATTTGCAGCCATTTGCATTAATTTTATTCACCAGAAAAGTCCAATCACCAGCTATGTGTATTTTTTTTCATTGAAAGACGGTGCCGAAAGAGTTATTGGCGAAAGTCAAAAGCTCTGTAGCAGTGGAAGTAGCACCACATTCAGTTCCCAGACTTACCCAGTCCCTTTTTTGCTGAAGGGCTCCATTCGTGATAATGATATTAGTGATATTTTAAAACAAATTATGTCATGTGACAATTGAGACTTAATGTTTCATTTTCAACTATCAGGGCAGTTGTTCTGCCACAGGGATAGTTGCCTGTAAGTTGCTGCATGTGAATTCTGGTAGAGTTCACTGCCTATGGCAGCTCACTGCTGTCACCTCTTGTGCTCTCATGCACAGACAGGGCCGGATTTACATATGGGCAATTTGGGCAATTGCCCGGGGCCCGGGGGATTAGGGGGGCCCGGAAAAACCAAAAAGAGCTGCCGCGCGCAACATCGTGGCACTCGCGACCAGGGTCCCTAAGGGGGCCTGGGCCCCCCTAGAAGAGTAAGATTGAAAATAGCATTTGAAGAAACTATACGGAGTCAGAGGCCCGCAAACGCCAAAACTACATCCAGGCCCCCCACCCCCAGACTGCCCTGTCTGGATCAGCCACTGGGGGCCCCTAATAACAGTGCTTAGTATTTCCAAAACCATGCATTGGCAGGCTGGCACCTTTGATAAACGTATTCATGCCTTAGCAACGAAATCATGTAGGCCTACATCATATATCAAATTTCACCTTGCAGGGGGCCCAAAAAATGAATTGCGGGCCCCTGCTATAGTTCCTAACTTGGGCCCCTGCCTAGTTTCGACCCTGAACGACATAAGTGTGTTCCCTGGTCCTGTTTAACAAAGAGGTGAATTTTCAAACTGTGCCGGGGCCTGTCTTGTGTGGCTTCAGAGCAGTCTGAATTTAATTTGATATATAAAGCCATCAAACAGGTGCCCTTGAAAATGAATAATTGTGGGTAACCGTAAATTTTTTTTAAAGGAATGTGCCGGGCCCCAACGAAGAGCGCGGACCAGTATGACTATTAATTTGTGAGATACTGCCATTAAGCCAGCCATACAGGGAGGCTGAGGGGGCCCATAATATTTTAAAAATGTTTGTGGGCCGTACAGTGTATATAATGTTCAGCAGAATTTTCCAACAGCTTACATGTATTGGTGGGATGCCCTAGTTTTAGGTGTCAAAGGTAAAGCTGAATGCACTTTTCAACATATGACTTGAAAGTCTTTATTTGGAAGTATTAGCCATCGACGTGTAATGCTATCTGGTAAAAGTATAATCTGATTTTCAGTTTTGCTGTGCGTTTCTCATTTATTACCAAGTAGTTTCTTTATCACCTGGGCCTGCGCTTTGATGTCCAGCTTCAGTCATCAAATTTCCAGTTACTTGGTCCAGTTACCAATCTCTTAAATATCATGCCAAAACAGATACTGGTGCCTAACAATAGTAATTGACTAAATTGGTAAAAAGTTGATTATTTTTTGTTTCTGATTCTTTAGAATTGCTCCTGTGTAATTTTACAAATATTTTCATCTCAGATTTTGTGGTTGCTCAATTTATCCAGCCTTCTGTGATAGTTCAATTGATGACCTGCAACTTATAAAGAGTGCAAGTTACAAAAGAATCACAACCCAGCAAGCGCTAACATTTATAAAATGTTGAATCAATGTTTTTAAAACATTTAAAAACCAAAGTAATGTTTTAAAATGGTTGTTTTAATGTTAGAGTGCTTGTTGGGAAGTGCTTACATTCAGCTATTTGAAGACCTCAGTACATAATGTCACAATAGGCACCATCTTTCCCATTGAAATGAACTGTTAATTTGTAACTGGCTAACTTTTGACCTCACTGGTGACTGGTCAGTGCTGAGTGGTCAGGCTCACTCACAGACTTTTCTGATAAATAAAAAGAATGGGATATGACCTCACTTACTGGATTATGAGTTATTAGAAAAAAATAGCAAGTATGACGAAATGAGTCATTATGCCTTATATGGAAAATTTAGGGCATCTCTGTAAGCACATGTAATTCCACTGCTGTAAGTCACTGAAATCAGTTCAATCAGGTAATGAAACACTAAAGTCATGATAAATGTCCAAGTCCTGAAAGTCTTTCAAATCAAGTCACCAAGCCAGTGTTCGAGGTCTTGAGGCTGACCATGAGGAAGATTTTGATGGCCTCGGCCTTGGCTCGGTCTCAGATGCCACATTTTTGGCCTTGCCTCAGTCTCGGATGTCTTGGCTTTGACTATATCAATGCACCAAGCACTCAAGTCAAGTCATGATGCCAGAACTCAGTGACATCGGGTTTTATGTAGGAGTCTTCAACGCACTCTGAGAAAGGTGCCGGGATTCCAGAGGGCGGGGGGGCCCAGAGGGCCCAGAATGTCGTGTATGCCCAGGGCCTCATCATATCTAAATCCGGCCCTGTGCACAGAGAGCACAATCTGTAAAGTAATTGTTAAATTTGAACTCTGTGTGTTGAGTAGTCAGTGCTGTTGTTTTTAAAGATCTCGGTACTCTACCATTACTAGAAGAATAGGATGTAAATGCCAGAAAAGTATACCTTCACCATACTAGGAGGAAGTCTAATAAACCGAGAATGATGTTAAAATCTAATTGTAATCAAATCTCCAAATGCTTATCAGTTGTCATGTTGAAATGGTTTTCTTTTAATAGCTTTGACTCCTGCGATAATGTAATCTAGCTTATCAACTACAAGCACTACATTAAATGAAACGCCAATCTCTCTAGACCTGTTATCTCTCCCTGTAGCTGTCAACAGAGACTGAGATAGGTCTTATCTTTCCCTTTCATTTCTTCAGCTGATAACTGTCAACTCAGAGGATGTGTTTTTCAATTACATGACACATTAGAAAGTGTGGTTAATTAGCATCTATCAGATTTTCATTGTTATGTTAAAATAATCCCTACACGATCTAAGGCTTCAGCTCTTTCTGAACTAATGATGTGATTGGGAACGTGGAGAAATCAGTAGAATTTAATTTTCAGCCAGATAAATTTTCGTTACTATGCTTTTTTATTCGCTTTATTTGACTTTGTTTTTGTTTCTTATATCAGCGATGATAGACGTGAGGACAACATTTATTTGGAAATACTAATGCCCCATTCTCATGGCGAGAACCGGAGAACTTTTTATCCCTGAGGGATAGCTTGAGATGAATTCTAGGAAAAAAATGGCCAACAAGGCGACACACAATGTTTATATAACGATTATATAATTAATTAAAAGCATATCACGTTGCAATAAGATCGTAAATCGGCAGGATAAGATCGTAAATCGGCGGAGACAAGATCATATCCCTGTGAGATAGATCCAAATGCCTGTGGGGCAAGATATAAATGCCTGTGGGATGTCAAAAATTGTTGGCGGAATGTCAAAAAACCGTCGGCGGGATGTCAAAAACTACCGGCGAGGCTGCAAATCGTCCCACAGGGAAAGTAAAAATATCCCAAAGGGGCAGGAGAGGTCCCCACAGTGGCAGGGGATGTCCTAATATCCTGCTGGAGATGTTTTTGATTCGTTCTCACTGAAAAAACCCCCGCCGGACATCCAAAAATCAATAAAAATTTGGGCTCTGTCCCGGCGACTTGGAAAAAAAGTTTCAACATGTTGAATCTTTTTTGACATCCGCGGCGGAGTTTCTCCATTTCTAGGAACTCTGAGGGAAACAAAAAGTACCTCTGTGGGATGTTAAAAATCGTTGGCGGGATGTCAAAAAATCACCCAAATTTACAGGAAATCCTTTCCCTCGAGGGTAAAAAGTTCTCAGGTTCCCGCCGTGAGAATGGGGCATAAGTTAAAATATGTAAATCTAGTAAACGGTTGTTGCAGTTTGTCTAGCATGAGGCCAGGTTCAGTTAGTAGCGGGGCAGATTTGTCATGAATAGGGGAGTAATATTTCATTTATACATAGAAGCATGAAACTTGGCACATCGTTTAAAAACATCTTAAAGAATAAATTTAGATAGGGAGCCACTTCAGATTTGACCTGGTTGACCCATGGCAGCCATTTTCCAAAATGGCGGCTAATTCTCTAATTTTCCTGCTTTCTGTGAAGTACCTACAGTTTGACCATATGAAAACAGTGGTCATAATTTCTTCTAAAGATCTAAAAAACACTATCAATTGATTCCTGGGTTAAACTAAGGAATTTTAGGGTGATCAGGGTACATTTTGTTATAACTGTTGAAGAAAATGTAGCATTTTCGCGGTTTTCCATAATTTTATGAAATCTCAATTGATTTTTAAATAGACCACTTATTTGAATTCCTTGTAAGATGAGCTTTCAAATGAATGGTAGCATCACTAGTTTCCGTGAATTCTTTGTCAAAATGAACCTCAGAACTGAAATCTTCAAAAAACTTAAAATTTAAATTTTTTCCATTTCCACTCCAAATTTACGAAACCCATTAATGCGGGTACTCATTTGAAAGCTCTTTTTGTAAGGAATTCAAATATGCAACTTATTTTTATATTCATGTAGAATTGGTAAAACTACGCAAAACCGCGAAAATACAGTATTTAAGTTGATAATTCTGCCAAAATGGATTCTAGAAAGCCTGAAAATAGTTGAGGCTACTAAAAATGTTGTAGTAATGTTCTGAATACCTAGAGAGGGAATAACAAACACTATTTGCATGCATTCTATTCATAGGAACTGCACAGAAAGCAGCAAAATGTAAGAATTGACCGCCATTTTGGAAAATGGCTGCCAGTAGCCATCTATGCTAAATCTGAGGTGGCTCCCTATCCAATTATATTTTTAGAGATGTTTTTTAAGTGTGCCCCAAGTTTCATGCTTCTATGTATAAATGCACTATTTTTTTACACACCTGCCCCGCTATACAACAAGTTATGCCGCCAACCATTAGCCCACGTTAGATAGATGTTTCTTTTTTGTACAAAGTGCATAAATACAGGACTGTCACCCCAACCCACTTCATGTTGTCTCTGTTTGTCAGAATTACACTATAATTATATTTTTAAACTGTGACTAGTAAATACTAGTATCATTTGGAGGACATGATTATAATTTTTATTGTAAAATTTCTGTTGGCCTTATAACACCAAATTCTACCATACTTTTTGCCAAGCACTTGGCATTTTAAATTTTACCGTACTTGTAAGTCCTGACTTCGTGTGATAATTCCTTCAAATCATTTGAACTTTTCCAACTTCTGACTCCTGAAATGTGACTGTGCATAATTTTTTGTCGATATGTGTGCTCTACTTGAAATGTAAATTGTAACTTCAGACACCAATTTGTTCTTTCAGCGCACAAATCCTCATAATTCCTCGCAATCCTCAATACTTTATGTGTGTGTTTGTCTTTGCCTCTATTTTTCCCTGATAAATTGTACAACTATTTGCCCTTATAGGCTATATGGCTATTCTCTCAAATGTTCCTTCCTTCTTCAGTGTATGTGTTTTGTTCTTTTCTTTGGTAAATTTTCATGTTTTCTCCCAAAACCTAGATGTGCCATTGCAGTTAGTATTAGCTCATCTATGTGTCGAAATACTTTCGATTAGTGATATTTTTTTCCTGTGCATCTCGCTTTAAAAATTATTCTGAATTTCATATTACCAAAATTGAAGAAATGAAAAAGAAACAATTTCATAAGTTTTGGAGCAATGATTTTATTAGAGACATTTGCAGTTAAAACGACAATTCCCATTGCATCCCGGCGACTCATTTAGCATAATATTCGGTCAGAATTATCCTCCTGAGAATTCAATGAGGAACTCCTAATGTCAAAATGCCACCATAATTATCAATTTTGTTAAGCATTATTTGGACATCACTTTTGGGAGTTTAATTGACTCTGCCTGATAGAACAGGTATATGAAATAGTTTCTGATACCAGGTAGGTGGTCATGCCCCATGTGCGGGGCATAACCAACCACCCCATGGGGCACAACCTCCTCCCTCCAAGGTACCAAGAACAAAAATAACTAGAGGATTTCCGTATCTGGTGGAAGGAGTGCCCCTTTCTGATGAAAACGCAGGTGCTCTTGACTTGGAAAGTATCAAACCATATCAGTGTCCTTACTTTTGCTATGGTAATGACTTCTGAGATATTTCTCTCCAAGACGCTCTCACCAAAACCAATCTTTATGTTTTTCAAGACCGCCCAAAAGACTTAATCTATGCTAACCCTTCCCAAGTTTTTCACACATTTACAGTACATTTTGGAAACCCCCTCCTGTTTCTGTTATTCCCCTACTGTATTTTTTCCACGGGCGGGTGGTATGCCCCATATTGGGGTAAAACGGCCACTACCCCTATTATCACTCATGACACGATTTAATGACAGTTAAATCCCATTCGAAAATAGTCAGAATATGGACCAACACAATGCCTATCACCTTTCCCTTACATCTCCTTTATTTTGAATGTCATCACAAATACCGTTACATGTAATAATGAGATGAAGTTGCTTGAAAAAGCTTAAAAACTGCACAAACTGAGCTGTTCACTTTGGTCATGCCTTTTGCTTGCACCCCCTTCCAGTAAAAAGTTGTATCACACAAGTAAAATCACCTACACTAACAATATTTTCACTCTGTGGAACCAATCACCTGGAACCACTGGGCGGGTAATGCCCCAGGGGAAGGTTATGCCCCACTCTCCCCTACATAATCAGATAGACCAACTTGTTTTATCCTAATCTATTAATTATTTATCATAACACCTTTTGTGTAGATGCATGAAGCGCTAAAACAATATACTCGAACCTACACAAACATTGATATATCTCTGTTCAAATTGCCGTATATCAGGTTAAACTACTATGTCAGCAAGATAACAACTCGAGATGCTTCAACTATGTAACAACACTCCCTGAGATGACAGTGTCTTTGACAACATATTTGACTCCTAATGTATATTTGATGCTAGTTGTCTGTCTTGGTGTCAAAGCCTGTCAAAACAAAAGAATCTCTTTAGCCTCTGAGGGTCTTCCTTGTATATCATCTTGTCTTGACAATGGTTATCTTGACATTCTGTCGTCTTTGTGGTATGTATAATTCTCTGTGGTTTCGTGGGTGCAAGGTAGATAAGCAGATTTATAGAGATGTTACTTATCCTTAGCTTTGTTAGTTTTGATAATGAAACTGACAAAATGACGAATTGAAAAAACAAGTATGCATCAATCTAACACAGGCTTCTCGAACGGCGGTATGAGGCCTCAGTCAATGATGCGATTGGCTGCCAATCACTGGGTTCTTGTTTCAATTCTCGCTCTCAACAGGTCAGCTGTTGGACAGCAGTTTGAAACAATCTTTCCTCACTTTGCTCTCCTCCTGTCCTAATTAGTATACCAATTTCACAAATACAGGATGTAAAGCCTCAATCATCCATCTAACCATTGTTCCCGGGGCGCAGTGGTCTCGCACTTGCCTGGGCTGTTACGGTTGACGAAAGACGAGTACTTACAGAAATACTTACTATACTTGCAATGCTATTAGGAAAAGTCATCAAAGTTTGACACCCATCTCCAATGAGGTCACAAGCAGCCAAATTAAAAATTGAAGGTTAATTTCAATGTGTTTCATAGGGCTTATTCTGAGGTCATTGATGTCTCTGTAACATACATGCTATACGCTATCAGATTATGCAATTTTATTCAACTATAGTCAGTTGAAACAACACTTACTGAGGGTGTCTACTGCCCTTGAAATTGTTCAAACATGAAACCTCTATCTTGCATGACCATAATAATTCATTTAAGAGAAAATAATTATGTCCATATTTGTGAATTCAAATTCAACAACTTTTGTTTCAAACTGTTCTTGAAAGTGCCAAATTGCCCATAATTCCCAATGCCCGAGCACTCAGATTAATCTGTTTAAAATGATGAAAACATTTTTCAAACTCTTCATTACTCGTTCTTAAGCTGAGCTTAGTGTGTAACATGGAAATCATTTTATTTCATTATGAATTTTTCTCAATCAAATCATTTTAAAAGCTTCTAAATCATTAAAAGAATCCATTTATTGTATAAGGTTTTGAGATTTTCTTATGCCCAACACAAACAACATGCATTCACTTTTCACCGTAGTTTGCTAAATGGAATGCTTAGCTAATTATGTAGGTGAACTTGTTAGTATGTTTTACTGATTATTTAACCAAATAACATCTATCACGGTTGAGGAATTGAGCTTTACATAATTTTTTTCCCTTGGTAGAAGTTTGTTTTGTTTGTTTGTTTGTGTTTTACGCCTCTGCAGCACCTTGGTGGCCTATATCGAGGCAGGCGACCGCTGTATGATGATGAGATGAGAAGACTGTGAGTCTGGCACATACCCTATTAATTCAGAGATGCCCAGGGTCTCTCAGTTGCCCCAGGATAGAATACTGGATACAACCCGCCTCCATTTAATGTCCCATGGGCTCGGACTAAAGTGAGTTCCCGGGATGAGATTTGAACCCACGCCCTCAAAGCCAGTTGACAAGCGCACTTACCAATTAGGCCACGGGAGAACCCCCCTTGGTTGAGGTAATCATGAGTTTGTGAATGTAGCTGTAGTATATAAGGCTTAGATTGGTTATAGCTCATCATTTTTAACCAACAAATCTTCAATGTTGTATAATGCACCTATTTTGTGCACATAGTAATAAACTTCTTCTCTAAAGTCATAATTAACTGCGGCTTCCGTCATTCTTGGTACTATATTCCCACACGGTGTCAGGTAGACTCATGCTACCCCTACAAATGACTCCGTCTATGGTTAATGATAGTCCTGGGGGGTAAATATAAAACAGGGTGGTGATTTTAGCAATGATGGGATGGCAACCTCAAGGCTAAATGGGGTTTTTAATCTAAATGCCGACTCATTTAAGCTGCTATGCCCACACTCCCCTGCAGCTACCTCGACTAATTATCATAAAGATGAGACAAGTGGGGTTTGCTGAAGGTTTTCTACTGATAATGAAATAGTGTGTATGAATGAAATGGGGTTGATGGTCTTAGGACCCTTCTGTACAAGTGATAGCAGACACGAACTGAGATATCCAAACTCATTGTGTGTAAACAGAGGTGTAAAGTTCAACTTGGAGACACATAACATAACAAACGGTTTGATCAATTGTAAGACCCTCTTTATTCAGTAATGCAAGGTTTCAATGATTGTTAAGCTGCACAGCAAAACGTGAATGATGATGTCAGCCATTGTAACTGATGTAACACAATCATTTTCATGCCAAATTCTCTGATTTGCTGCTATTCATGAAAAAATTAACAAAATATCAACAGCTGCATTCAACAGCATTAACAACCCTAAGCAGAATAGCCAAGCAAACATGTCTAAGAAGTGAATTTGTCCAGAATTATAGAGGATTGCAAATGCTGAAAGTGATGAATTGCTCAGATCCTTCAATTAAATTCTAAAATACTAAATAGGAACCGGCCTCTAAAGAGAATGAATTAAGACAAATTATTGACATCAATGCTCAAGGACAATTTACTCAAACCAATGGAGTACTGGGACATCATGCATCAATTGTTGTTTTGATATATGACTGACAAGCACACTGTAAAAAAATTCTAAAAATGTACAGGAAGCATATGTCAGCATCTTATTTTCTTGAAAACAAATTTAACTTAAATGCAATATCATTCATTGTGTTCTATTTGCATCTAACCATATACAGCTTGTTAGCTTTTCCAACCCTTTTTCGAGGCATCTTAACAAAGTTAATTTGACCCAAAACTTCACCGGGGCAACTACTAACAAAGCATTCCAATTTTTTCATCTGTTTTAAAAATTCAATGTGCTAGCATTCTAATTTACAAATGCACAAACAAAGCACATGATTATGCAAAGCATAACTTCTTAGGCACACAAGTTGAAGATTCGAAATTGGGTTACAAAGGTTTTGTTGTCCAGTGTTATCAAGTAGATAGAATATTGCTTATGGGCTCGGACTGTTCAGCATTAAAGCCTGATGAGAGGCCTTAAAGATAACAATCAGGCCACAAAACAGACCATGAAAAAGAGCTAAATTATCACCTCTTGTCTGCAAATGCATATTTCCGAAAACCAGCATAACTCAATATGACAGAACTAAGTGATCACTTCCTTGCTGTGGCAGTTGGCAGACCTTCGCAATATGAGCGTGAAAAGAGAAGTAGCTGCAACAGATTTAGTAAATGCCCATCATGCCCCATATACCTCCCCAAAGATGTTATATAATCAACCGGAAATAAGGGTTCCCTCGGTGTTATGGTGAATCTCCTGTTATTCTGCCTTCATGATTTTCCCCCTTATTTGTCATGTAAATAAACAAGCAATGATGCAACTTGTGTGCCAAGGCATGTGTGAGTATATTGTTTATGTGTCTGCTACACGTTGAAGCCCTCACATTTATGTATGATACAAGGATGATCATTACAGAAATACAGAATGAAGCCAGAATGCTCATGTTATTGTATGAGATTAAGCGTTGATGATGACTGAATCTGAACATTATTTTCTAGATTTCCAGGAGAGCTAAGCTGGATATTGGGTCCTACATTATAACACTTGCATTTAAATCCTGAAGAGACTTATTTCACAAAGATTTGTTTTTCAAAGGAAAGGCCGCAATAAAAATATCTACTCAGTAACTTTTCCAATTAGAGTAAGTGAAAAACCTTTTGTCAGTCTTTGCCTCGTGGTGCTTGGTTTGGCAAACTCAGTCTAATGTATTGCACAATAAATGAGAAGGTGGCTCCAAGCACAGTCCAATTGCACCTCAGGGGCCTGATAGCTGCTGTTAAGCAACACCTGGAACAAACGACCCTAAGACAATGGAAAAAAAAGACTCCCTTAAATGAATGCCTGGTTTTTCATGAAAAACAAACTGCCTGGCACCTCAAATTTCACACTGTTTCCATTCATTCACATAAACTTAAAGTTAAAACAATTTCAAACTTTAACTTCGAGCTCCACTGCTTTTGAATTTTAGTGTAGGCGTCCAAATGTTTGAATTAATTTGTTTTGCGTAAAATTATATCCAACTCCCGTAACTCCCACTAACTCCCGCTAACTCCCGCTAACTCCCGCTAACTTCCGTAACTCCCACTAACTCCCGCTAACTCCCACTAACTCCCGTAACTCCCACTAACTTCTATAACTCCTGCTAACTCCCGCTAATTCCTGCTAACTCCCGTAACTCCCAATAACTCCCGCAACTCCCACTACCTCCCACTAACTCCTGCTAACTCCCGTAACTCCCACTAACTCCCGCTAACTCCCGCTAACTCCCGTAACTCCCATTAACTCCCATAACTCCCACTAACTCCCGTACTTCCCACTAACTCCTGCTAACTCCAACTAACTCCCACTTACTCCCGCTAACTCCCGCTACCCCCTGCTAACTCCCGTAACTCCCATAACTCCCTGAAGTCCCAAATGGAGGCTCCGTTTGGGAGTTACATGCTTAAATGGGGCCTATACTTGCAATGCTATTAGGAAAAGTCATCAAAGTTTGACACCCATCTCCAATGAGGTCACAAGCAGCCAAATTAAAAATTGAAGGTTAATTTCAATGTGTTTCATAGGGCTTATTCTGAGGTACTTACCAATTAGGCCACGGGAGAACCCCCCTTGGTTGAGGTAATCATGAGTTTGTGAATGTAGCTGTAGTATATAAGGCTTAGATTGGTTATAGCTCATCATTTTTAACCAACAAATCTTCAATGTTGTATAATGCACCTATTTTGTGCACATAGTAATAAACTTCTTCTCTAAAGTCATAATTAACTGCGGCTTCCGTCATTCTTGGTACTATATTCCCACACGGTGTCAGGTAGACTCATGCTACCCCTACAAATGACTCCGTCTATGGTTAATGATAGTCCTGGGGGGTAAATATAAAACAGGGTGGTGATTTTAGCAATGATGGGATGGCAACCTCAAGGCTAAATGGGGTGTTTAATCTAAATGCCGACTCATTTAAGCTGCTATGCCCACACTCCCCTGCAGCTACCTCGACTAATTATCATAAAGATGAGACAAGTGGGGTTTGCTGAAGGTTTTCTACTGATAATGAAATAGTGTGTATGAATGAAATGGGGTTGATGGTCTTAGGACCCTTCTGTACAAGTGATAGCAGACACGAACTGAGATATCCAAACTCATTGTGTGTAAACAGAGGTGTAAAGTTCAACTTGGAGACACATAACATAACAAACGGTTTGATCAATTGTAAGACCCTCTTTATTCAGTAATGCAAGGTTTCAATGATTGTTAAGCTGCACAGCAAAACGTGAATGATGATGTCAGCCATTGTAACTGATGTAACACAATCATTTTCATGCCAAATTCTCTGATTTGCTGCTATTCATGAAAAAATTAACAAAATATCAACAGCTGCATTCAACAGCATTAACAACCCTAAGCAGAATAGCCAAGCAAACATGTCTAAGAAGTGAATTTGTCCAGAATTATAGAGGATTGCAAATGCTGAAAGTGATGAATTGCTCAGATCCTTCAATTAAATTCTAAAATACTAAATAGGAACCGGCCTCTAAAGAGAATGAATTAAGACAAATTATTGACATCAATGCTCAAGGACAATTTAATCAAACCAATGGAGTACTGGGACATCATGCATCAATTGTTGTTTTGATATATGACTGACAAGCACACTGTAAAAAAATTCTAAAAATGTACAGGAAGCATATGTCAGCATCTTATTTTCTTGAAAACAAATTTAACTTAAATGCAATATCATTCATTGTGTTCTATTTGCATCTAACCATATACAGCTTGTTAGCTTTTCCAACCCTTTTTCGAGGCATCTTAACAAAGTTAATTTGACCCAAAACTTCACCGGGGCAACTACTACAGTACAAATTTCTAAATGTGGCTCAACTTAGCTGTCTATAGCTATTCATTACTAGTCTTATCCATATCTATCCCTAGCTATCCATTTATATTCTTTTGTATACACAGGAATCTCTTTACCCCTTGTTTAAACAACAGTAATTGCGGATAGCTATAGATAGCTATGGATAAGGATAGCTCAGTTTAGCTTAATATGGCTATGGATAGATAGCTAAGGCTAGATTTTAAATGACGAGCCACTTTTAGAAATTTGTACTGTAACAAAGCATTCCAATTTTTTCATCTGTTTTAAAAATTCAATGTGCTAGCATTCTAATTTACAAATGCACAAACAAAGCACATGATTATGCAAAGCATAACTTCTTAGGCACACAAGTTGAAGATTCGAAATTGGGTTACAAAGGTTTTGTTGTCCAGTGTTATCAAGTAGATAGAATATTGCTTATGGGCTCGGACTGTTCAGCATTAAAGCCTGATCAGAGGCCTTAAAGATAACAATCAGGCCACAAAACAGACCATGAAAAAGAGCTAAATTATCACCTCTTGTCTGCAAATGCATATTTCCGAAAACCAGCATAACTCAATATGACAGAACTAAGTGATCACTTCCTTGCTGTGGCAGTTGGCAGACCTTCGCAATATGAGCGTGAAAAGAGAAGTAGCTGCAACAGATTTAGTAAATGCCCATCATGCCCCATATACCTCCCCAAAGATGTTATATAATCAACCGGAAATAAGGGTTCCCTCGGTGTTATGGTGAATCTCCTGTTATTCTGCCTTCATGATTTTCCCCCTTATTTGTCATGTAAATAAACAAGCAATGATGCAACTTGTGTGCCAAGGCATGTGTGAGTATATTGTTTATGTGTCTGCTACACGTTGAAGCCCTCACATTTATGTATGATACAAGGATGATCATTACAGAAATACAGAATGAAGCCAGAATGCTCATGTTATTGTATGAGATTAAGCGTTGATGATGACTGAATCTGAACATTATTTTCTAGATTTCCAGGAGAGCTAAGCTGGATATTGGGTCCTACATTATAACACTTGCATTTAAATCCTGAAGAGACTTATTTCACAAAGATTTGTTTTTCAAAGGAAAGGCCGCAATAAAAATATCTACTCAGTAACTTTTCCAATTAGAGTAAGTGAAAAACCTTTTGTCAGTCTTTGCCTCGTGGTGCTTGGTTTGGCAAACTCAGTCTAATGTATTGCACAATAAATGAGAAGGTGGCTCCAAGCACAGTCCAATTGCACCTCAGGGGCCTGATAGCTGCTGTTAAGCAACACCTGGAACAAACGACCCTAAGACAATGGAAAAAAAAGACTCCCTTAAATGAATGCCTGGTTTTTCATGAAAAACAAACTGCCTGGCACCTCAAATTTCACACTGTTTCCATTCATTCACATAAACTTAAAGTTAAAACAATTTCAAACTTTAACTTCGAGCTCCACTGCTTTTGAATTTTAGTGTAGGCGTCCAAATGTTTGAATTAATTTGTTTTGCGTAAAATTATATCCAATTTGAAAGTCGATGAATGGGGTGTTTAATTTTGCCGTTACTGACAAAAATATCAATGAGCATGGGCATGTGATTTTAAGTATGAAAGCGATACAGAATTATTTTTTATAACAAACAAGAAAAAGGAAGAAGCTTCAAGTAAAAAGTATAGAACACACACAAGGACAAGAAATGTGACCAGAAAGAAAAATACCAGACATATGGAACACAACAAGAGGGAAGTACAAAACAGACAAATAATGGTGCAAAATTGCCAAGAAATTTTAAGGGCAAAAAGAGAAATATAAGACAAAGCAAACCGACAACTGAAAAATAATGTGAAGAAAAACCTACTTACATACAGGATACAAAGCCCGGTGACATACAAGGTACATATTTACAATTGAAAGTTTTGAGTTTATAATTTGAAGAAATATTGTGCATGACAGGCATTATTAGCATTATTATACATATCATCAAGCCTATGGACCTTTCGTAATTACTTTAGATTATAAGCTTTTGTTTACTGCCATCCGTCCAGATGCCGCAATTACCATTTGCTGATGCCATTACAATTTGCCTAATGTGGGCAGGGACAATGCCTATTACACATTTGGGAATTGTGTTTAACACTCCATGGTCTAGGTAATGGAGCTAATGTTCTAGCAAGCTTGTTTAACATTTGAAGGATGACAAGCTTGATTCATGCTCCACTAATGCTCAAAGCATGTCTAAGCTCTACAGAGGCCAGCAGCTGAAGCCCATGCTAAATAATAACATCATTTGCAATTCCCAAGGTGATCCCTAAGAGCACTAAATATACTGCAAAGTCACTTAAGTACGAAGACAGCCACACTGTCAACTGTAGAATAATGCAAGCAGCAAAGAGTTACATGCAGTAGAAAGAACAGTGTATATATAGAAATTAGCGACTCTGAAGACTGGATTTGTATCTGGAAGCAAACAATATCATCCGCTGTTCAATTTTGCTGAGGGTTGTTTACTTGCCCAGCATATACACCAATACAAGGGGCTGCCATTTAACTACTCATCCAAACAATGTGCAGCTCCAAGCGATGTTTGAGTATGGACACAAAAATTATTTTGGTTTCTCCACTAGTCCTGAGTTCAAACCCATGCAGGCAAGGAAATTCAGCAGTGCACTCCTGGACAATTACCACACAGCCACCCAGTTAAATAAGGGAAGAGACCAACAATGCCTAAGTTGCAATAAATTATTTCCTAGCAAAAAATGGAAAACAACAGCTAGGCACAAACAATAGTGAATGATCACTTCTGGTATGGTAATGCACATTTCCGAAAACTCGAGTAACCCCAGCAGCAAGCACTAAAGGATCACTTCCTTGTTCTGGCAGTTGGCAGACCTTTGCCACATGAGCTTGAAAAGAGAAGTGGCCTGGACGGTTTTGGTCAACAGGTATATGTAGCAATCCATAGTTGCATTACCTATTGGTAATGACAGGTCCTGTTTTTCAGCAGAAATTCTAACAATTTTAGAGATTGTGCATTCTGTGTGCCATTGGACTTAATTGTTTATGTAACTCATAAATATAAGTCTAATGTATCTATATACCTAGCCTTTGGATTAATAGATATGCTGGTAAACAGAGGGAGAGATGAGACTTTAAAACTTCACCTCATTATGCCACGTAGAAAATATTTTAAAAAACTAAATTTTCCTCTTCTCTTCCATGTATTAGGCAACTCAGACTGCTCAGTCTAATGTATTGCACAATTAATGAGAAGGTGGTTCCCAACACCATCCGAAAGCACCTCAGGGGCCTGTTAGCTGCTGTAAAGCGACTTTTGGAACAGACAAAGAATGAACAATGAACCCCATAGCCCCATAATGAATTGCATTTTTTTTTGGCAAGAAACTAACTTTAAGCCGCCTCCACTTATAAAATTTGCATGTGACTTTCACTAACCTAAGTTTAAGCCGTTTACAGTTGAGTTTTAGACTATTTTGACAATGATGCATTTATTTTAAAGCTTTCTTTAGACTAGGATATTCTAGTTGAATGCAAAACATGCATGGTCATGCAAGACCAAAGTATTTTTGCCAACTGCACATTCATTTTCTGGGATATACTGACATCGGAAAAATGAAAATAAGTTAAACCCTGACCACCTTATGCAGAATAGAAAACCTTCTCTTTATATTTTCAGAATATCTGTTCAAATGAAACACATCAATATTCTTTCAATCTAAATTTCCACGTTGTTGAACATTTCTTCGGGATTGTTTTAATCCATATAATTAAAGAGCCTTCCACCAGCCAAAACTTAAGGATGGCTTCTTCAATGTATAGTATTTCCTTTACTATAAATGTACCTTGGCTCGATACCTTCATAATAGAGCAGGCATCTGGCAACTGGTGGTGTAATATTTTGTGAAAAGTGTAAACGAAACAAATATTCACAAACTGAGATATAAAATGCTGTTTCGCCACATACAATATTGAGGTATTATGCCAAACATATAAACATGCACATAAATATCCCATCTAATACATCAACTATATTAATTCACACATTTCTGCTGCGTTGTGGCTTTTCTAGTTCGTAACCTAAACCCCAGGTGACACTTTAGTCAGAGATCACATGACCTTTCCTGCCACCTGACCTTCTTAGAATCCGGGACAGAATATTACAGCTATGTCACCGACTTAATGTGGCTTTTCTTATTATGAATTCTTACCACATTTGGAAGTTTCATTCGGTGTTTTTTAGATAGCTATGTTGGTGCATTATATAAAAAAAAGATGGCGTGCTTTCCAAGAACTACGCAGCAAATTTAGGCAGCAGGCAGTGTTGAAGTAATATGTGTCCCTTTCAATCCCTTAAATAGCTAATCAAATCAACCAAAGTTTTAAAACAGTGATACAGATAAATAAAACAAAATTCCTTAATTTATAAAATGCACCTGCTAAGTCACGAACATGGTGAAAAATGTGAGGTATCCAATATGTTGCAAATATCATTATAGGGCATAAAATATCTTTAATTGGGGAGACCGGAGAAAGTTATGCCACGGTAAGTATTTCAAACTCTTGTGAGGGAAATAATAATAACCAAGAAAAACTGGTTCATCCATATTTGCTTATACATTCTGCTGTTTGGTCAAGGCTAAACATCCTAAAACAAATTGTTTGTGAATGCAAGGACACACATCTGATGAGAAAAATAATTTCTTGCTAGCTCAATTTTGTTGAAATAACATGATTCTTCTTGGGCAGTACTTAAATAAATACTTTCTGGTGGGAACATTTCTAAACATGGTGTTGCTTTATTTAGAAAGGAATATTAGGGGATGTTACGCATCTAACATAAATAATTACTGTTGCCATACCCTAAAAAAAATAATTACCCACTGAGAAAAACTCCAAACCGCCCCCTTCTAATTATTAAATGATCATTCCCTTAGAAAAGTTTTTGTTTATTGTTTTAGTGAACATTCTCTTAAAGTTTCATGTATTTATACACAACAACAAAATTATAATGTTATGACAACAAATCGATCAGTTTTCAGCAAATCGGGCTAAAACAAACAACGGCGCTTTGGCACAATTTGTCCTGGTCTCCCCTGTTTAGTTTAGAAAATACAAGATTTTGAATCAACATGCATCAGGGTAATTTTGGAGATGACATAATGCCTGTAAGTACGATTTTGTATTGTTTCTAGTTTTGAAAATTATGTAAGTATGGATTTAAACACTAAGTGATTCGTCAGACTTCGAAAAATAAACCTCCGAAAATTGACAACTATGTGTACTTTGGCAGTTAGAATTTACAACAGTTTTGGCACAATCTTTTTACTGCAATTTAGAATCAGGAGGCGCTGCATTAAAGAAACACACACAGTTTTAATATGTATGAACTAGTAATATTTTGCATTTTAAACTGCTTGTGACATCAATCGGCCAAGTGCTTCTGAATAATTAGAAAACGGACATTAACCACAAACACAGCATCAGATAATTCAGCCGATTTATGGCGCAGTATTATAATTGCTGATATATTTTATGATGCACGTATATGTATTTGTATTATTTTTATTTTATATTTCAGGACGTGGTAGATATGCATGGGCCGGACTACAGAAATGAAGAGGATTGACTGAAGCCCCTCCCCAATCCAGCAACATAATTGGACCTCTAGAAAATAACATTAAAAATACTATAAGCCAATACCAATTCAAACTCCATCACGGGTTTTGATTTCATTGATATTATGCCCCTTGCTAATAGAAATTACTTTGTCAGCTGTCCTCCAAGAGTTCTTTTAGTGAATAAGGTTGTGGTGAGGAGTCAAAGGTAGTTGTAAGGAGACTAGGGTTGAGAGGAGAATGAGGACAAAATAGGTGAACAGAGGACTTCTGACATAAACATTTCTTACTTTATTTTTGCTTGTACTGTAAATTGATAGAATTATAAAGATTTATACATTTTGAATGCAACCCGCATTCTTAGTTCACACACAACTGAAAATGCTTTAACTTTTTGTTTGAAAAATTTTGTTAATGCAAGCAACGAAATTCCTTAGCTTAATCATCATCATGATTAAAACTCCCAAAAGTGATGTCCAAATAATGTTTAACAACAGTGATAATTATGGTGGCACTTTGACATTAGAAATTCTCAGGAGGGTAATTCTGAATGAATTTGCCAATTGAGGTGCCTCGATGCAATGGGAATTATCGGTTTGACTGCAAATGTTTCTAATAAAATGATTGCTCTCAAACTTTTGACATTGATGTTTCTTTTTCATTTCATAAATTTTGATAATATGAAATTCAGAATAACTTTTTTGCGAAATGCACTGGAAAAATGTGTAACATATAAAAAGTATTTTGACACATAGATGAGTTAATATAAATTGCAATGCCACATCTAGGTATTTGCAAGAAAACATGAAAATTTACCAAAGAAAAGAACAAAAGACATACACCGTAGAAGGAAGGAGCAGGGAAGAGAAAAGCAGCAGCCTTAAGGCAAATAGTCGTACAAATTATCAAGGAAATTAAAAGGCAAAGACAAACACACATACAAAGTATTGGGGATTTTTGAGGAATTGTGCACTGAAAGACCAAATGCGTGTCTGAAGATACAACGTACATGTCAAGGAGAACAGACATATTGACAAAAAATTATGTACAGTCACATTTCAGGTGTCAGAAGTTGGAAAAGTTTTAATGATTTGAAAGAAGCATCACACAGAGTCAGGACTTGCATGATAAAATTTAAAAAGTTATTTGTAAAAAGAATAGTTGAAATTGGTGTTATAAGGCAAACAGACATTTTCTAACAGGAATTATGACAATATCCTCCCATTTTCCCAGTACTTGCTAATCACAGTTCAAAAATATAATAATAGTATATTCCTCATAAAACGGTAGTTACAAAAATTAATCTGGCTGAAAATTTAATTCTACTGATTCTCCAAGTTCCCAATCACACCATTAGTTTAGAAAGTGCTGAAGCCTTAGATCATCTCGGGATTACTTTAACATGACAATGAAAATCTGATAGATTCAGATTGGCAACACTTTCTAGTGTGTCAAGTAATTGAAAAACACATCATCTGAGGTGACAGATATCAGCTGGAGAAATGAAGGAGAATGATAAGACTTATCTCAGTCTCTGTTGACTTCTACATGGAGAGATAACAGGTCTAGAGAGATTGGCTTTTCATGTAATGATGTGTTTGTAGTTGATAAACTAAATTACATTATTGCATGAGTCAAAGCCGTGTAAAGAAACCATTTCAAAATGACAACTGATAAGCATTTGAAGATTTGATTAGAGTTCAATTTTAACATAATTCCCGGTCTATTAGCCTTCCTCCTGGCGGGGTAAAGGTATATTTTTCCGACAATTACATCCACTTCTCCTGGTAATGGTATTGTAGTAATATCTTGAAAAACATAGGCACTGACTTTGGTGCTACAGAGCTCTTATACAGCTAGCTCTGACCATGTTGACTTTTGACAATGAGCTTTTTGGCACCACCTTTCAATAAAAAAATACATATACATGTAGCTGGTGGTTGGAATTTTCTGGTGAATAAAATTAATACGAATGGCTGCAAATTTTACAATTTAACTATTGAACATCCAAACAAAGAAACAACACAGCATTACATAGATGTAATGTATGAAGCGTATTCAGCTACCCTAATTATTTCAGATCGTTATCGTCTGCACAATACCACTTTCCCCACTGCTCCATTTGAAACATGTGTTTTTAACATTTCAAGGACATGGCAGTACAGCCTATATACAAAAGAGAATCTTTAGTATAAGAACAATGTCATCATGGTGAAATACCAAAAGCATGTCTGAGCCTCGCTGCTGAAACCATGCTAAATTATGACATAATTGTAAATTCCCAAGGTAGTTCTAAAAAGCTCTTTATATTGAAAAGCCACTGATGTACCAAGACAAGCTCACTGCAAAAAAAAAAAAATCCTAGAATTATATAGGAAGTGCAAGTCAATATTTTATTTCCTTGAAAACAAATTTAACTTGAATGCAATATCATCTGTTTCATTCTATGAGCATATAATCACATAGAACTTGTGAGCTTTTTGGTGCCATTTTTACAGTAATTTCATTCCATCTAAAACTTGCCTGCACTGGAGCTACTTCTAAAAAAGCAAAAAATTTGATAATTATGTTGGCATTCAAACTGAGAAATACACATGCAGAATATGTAATTTGGCAAAGCATAACTTTTTAGGTTAGTAAGTAGAAGATACAATTTCGATTGAGTTATAAATTTGCTTTAATCCAGCATTATCCAGTTGTCCATATACAGTACAAATTTCTGAAAGTGGCTCGTCATTTAAAATCTAGCCTTAGCTATCTATCCATAGCCATTCCAAGCTAAACTAAGCTACACTTATCCATAGCTAGCCATAGCTATCCACAATTACTGTTGTTTAAACAAGGGGTAAAGAGATTCCAGTGTATACAAAAGACTACAAATGGATAGCTATGGATAGATATGGATAAGACTAGTAACGAATAGCTACAGACAGCTAAGTTGAGCCACATTCAGAAATTTGTACTGTAGAATATTGCTCATGGACTCAAAGTGTTAAGCACCAAAGCGAAATATGAACCCTTGGCGATAACAATCCAGTCACCAAACAAATACTTCATGAACAAGTCTTAGTGGAAAACAAGCCTTAAAAACCAAATTATCAAATCTGTTCTACAAATTCATATTTCCGAATACTCAGGTTACCTCAAGAAGTCAAGATGATACAACTAAATGATTACTTCCTTGTTCTGACAATTCGCAGACCTTTGCAACATAAGTATGAAAAGAGAAGTAGCCTCAACAGATTTAGTAAATACCCATAATGCCCCATATACCTTCTTGAAGATGTTACTCAATCAACTGGAAATAAGGGTTCCCTCGGTGGTATGGCTAATCTCCTGTTATTCTGCCTATGTGATTTGCCCCCTTATTCATCATGTAAATAAACAAGCAATGCTGCAACTTGTGTGCCAAGGCATGTGTGAGACACTGTGAGTAAATTGTTTATGTGTCTGATACACGTTGACGCCCTCACATTTATGTATGATACAAGGATGATCATTACAGAAATACAGAATGAAGCCAGAATGCTCATGTTATTGTATGAGACTAAGCGTTGATGAAAACTGAATCTGAACAATATTTTCTAGATTTCCAGGAGAGCTAAGCTGGATAATGGGTCCCACATTATAAGACTTGCATTTAAATCCAGAAGAGACTTATTTTGCAATGATTTGTTTTTCAAAGGAAAGGCTGCATTAAAAATATCTACTCAGTTACTTTTCCAATTAGAGTAAGTGAAAAACCTTTGTCTTTGTCTCGTGGTGCTTGGTTTGGCAAACTCGGTCTAATGTATTGCACAATTAATGAGAAGGTGGCTCCAAGCACTGTCCAATTGCACCTCAGGGGCCTGTAGCTGCTGTTAAGCAACATCTGGAACAAACGACCCTCAGACAATGGACAAAAAAGACTCCCTTAAATGAATGCCTGGTTTTTCATGAGAAACAAACTGCCTGGCGCCTCAACTTTCACACTGTTTCCATTCATTCACATAAACTTAAAGTTAAAACAATTTCAAACTTTAACTTCGAGCTCCACTGCTTTTGAATTTTAGTCTAGGCGTCTAAATGTTTCAATCAATTTGTTTTGCGTTAAATTATATACAATTTGAAAGTCAATGAATGGGGTGTTTAATTTTGCCGTTACTGACAAAAACATCAATGAGCTTTGGCATGTAATTTTAAATATGAAAGCGATACAGAATTATTTTTTATAACAAACAAGAAAAAGGAAGAAGTTCAAGTAAAAAAATATAGAGCACACACAAGGACAAGAAATGTGACCAGAAAGAAAAGTACCAGAATTATGGAACACAACGAGAGGGAAATACGAACACACAAATAATGGTGCAAGGTTCAGAGGAAAGTTTTAGGACAAAAAGCGAAATATTAAGAGAAAGCAAACAGAGAACTGAAAACAAATTCAAAGAAAAGCCCACTTACTTACAAGATACAAAGCCCAGTGACATTCAAAGTATACATTTAAAATTAAAAGTTTTAATGAGTTGATGATTTGAAGAAATATTGTGCATGACAGGCATTATTAGCATAATTATACATATCATCGAGCCTATAGACCTTTAGTAATTACTTTAGATTAAAGCTTTCGTTTACTGCCATCCGTCCAGATGCCACAATTACCATTTGCTGAATACAATTTGCCTAATGTTGGCAGGGACAAGGCCTATTACACATTTGGGAATTGTGTTTAACACTCCATGGTCGAGGTAATGGAGCTAATGTTCTAGCAAGCTTGTTTGACATTTGAAGGATGACAAGCTTGACTCATGCTCCACTAATGCTCAAAGCATGTCTAAGCTCTACAGAGGCTTGCAGCCGAAGCCCATGCTAAATAATAACATCATTTGCAATTCCCAAGGTGGTCCTTCAGAGCTAAATATACTGCAAAGTCACTTAAGTACGAAGACAGCCACACTGTTAAAGTTACCCAGAATGATAGGCGGGATTGGACCAAAAGTTTCTCTAATTTTTACATGATGTCGTGTATCCTGGTCATGTTGATAAGTGTGCAAAATGTTTTTGATGTACGATTATTTTTTCTAACTGAAATGACCAATAAATGTACTGAATGACCCCTAGATTTTATTTCGGGTACGCACGGAAAAAATGACCTGTCTTGCTAGCTATCAACTTTGTGACGTCACCACCATTGTAAGAATTTGTTAACTTATAACTATATATTTATAACAATGGATATTGTGACGTCATCAATAATCAAGGTGCTGGAGGATCCAGATACTATCAAGAAAAATAATATAAAATATCTAAATAATTTATTTAGTCAAAGAAATACATTAATAAAGTAGTCAAAATGTTAAAGATCACAATTTTGTATCATAACACACATAATACCACAGGTATTTAGCAAAGCATTTTATCATTCGGAGAAACTTTAACTGTAGAATAATGCAAAGAAGCAATGAATTACATGCAGTAGAACAGTGTATAAATAGAAATTAGCGACTCTGAAGACTGGATTTGTATCTGGAAGCAAACAATATCATCCGCTGTTCAATTTCGCTGAGGGGCTGCCATTTAACTACTCATCCAAACAATGTGCAGCTCCAAGCGATGTTTGAGTATGGACACAAGAATTATTTTGGTTTCTCCACTAGTCCTGGGTTCAAACCCATTAAAGCAAGGAAATTCAGCAGTGCACTCCTGGACAATTACCATACAACCACCCAGTAAAATAAGGGAAGAGACCAACGATGTCTAAGTTGCAATAAATTACTTCCTTGCAAAAAATGGAAAACAACAGCTAGGTACAAACAATAGTGAATGATCACTTCCCGTATGGCAATGCACATTTCCGAAAACTCGAGTAACCCCAGCAGCAAGCACTAAAGGATCGCTTCCTTGTTCTGGCAGTTGGCAGACCTTTGCCACATGAGCTTGAAAAGAGAAGTGGCCTGGACGGTTTTGGTCAACAGGTATATGTAGCAATCCATAGTTGCATTACCTATTGGTAATGACAGGTCCTGTTTTTCAGCAGAAATTCTAACAATTTTAGAGATTGTGCATTCTTCGTGCCATTGGAGTTAAACGTCATGTGACTCGTAAATATAAGTCTATTGTATCTATATACCTAGCCTTTGGATTAATAGATATGCTGGTAAACAGGGGGAGAGATGAAACTGAAAAACTTCACCTCATTATGCCACATAGAAAATATTTAAAAAACCAAATTTTCCTCTTCTCTTCCATGTATTAGGCAAGCTCAGACTTCTCAGTCTAATGTATTGCACAATTAATGAGAAGGTGGTTCCCAACACCATCTGATTGCACCTCAGGGGCCTGTTAGCTGCTGTTAGCAACTTTTGGAACAGACAAAGAATGAACAATGAACCCCATAGCCCCATAATAAATTACGTTTTTTTTTGGAAGAAACTAACTTTAAGCCGCCTCAACTTATAAAATTTGCATGTGACTTTCACTAACCTAAGTTTAAGCCATTTACAGTTGAGTTTTAGACTATTTTGACAATGATGCATTTATTTTAAAGCTTTCTTTAGACTAGTATATTCTAGTTGAATGCAAAACATGCAAGGTCATGCAAGACCAAAGTATTTTTGCCAACTGCACATTCATTTTCTGTGATATACTGACATCGGAAAAATGAAAATAAATTAAACCCTGACCACCTTATGCAGAATAGAAAACCTTCTCTTTATATTTTCAGAATATCTGTTCAAATGAAACACATAAATATTCTTTCAACAATGAATTTCCACGTTGTTGAACATTTATTCAGGATTGTTTTAATCCATATTATTACAGCAGAGCCTTCCACCAGCCAAAAGGATGGCTTCTTCAACGCAAGTGTTATGCCATAGTGGATAGCAGTTTCATTGGGGTGAGAAAGTTGTTACTTCCCCTCATTTAGCCAATTGCCCATTCCGTGGCAAGTACAAAGAATTATTTTCACAATATCAAAATTTCATGATTCGGCTGCAATGTACTGACCTTCATTGTAGTTCTTGTCCCTAACTCTTGGTGCCTATATGCCAGAGATCAAATGACTTTAGCAGACTGCTGCTGTTGCAAAGTCACATCAATTAGGGGGGGGGCATTTATTTTCCTTGGTGGGGAGTTGAATTTTTTTAAATAAATAATTTCTCGCTTAGTTTTGGTGAAATAAATATGTGTTTTCCGGACAGTCTTGAAATAGACAATTTCTGGTTGGGTTATTTCTTTTGAGGGTGTTGTTTAATGGAATAAATACTCGGGTTATTCATGTGCGTGAGCTTGAAATAAAAAATTACTGCAACCATTTACAAGAAAAAAATAGATTAAAGAACATTCGGTTAAAACATGTCATATGTCATAAAAGTAATTACTAGTATTTCCTTTACTATAAATGTACCGTGGCTCGATACCTTCATAATAGAGCAGGCATCTGACAACTGGTGGTGTAGTATTTTGTGAAAAGTGTATACGAAACAAATATTCACAAACTGAGATATAAAATGCTGTTTCGCCACATACAATATTGAGGTTTTATGCCAAACATATAAACATGCGCATAAATATCCCATCTAATACATCAACTATATTAATTCACACATTTCTGCTGCGTTGTGGCTTTTCTAGTTCTTAACCTAAACCCCAGGTGACACTTTAGTCAGAGATCACATGACCTTTCCTGCCACCTGACCTTCTTAGAATCCGGGACAGAATATTACAGCTATGTCACCGACTTAATGTGGCTTTTCTTATTATGAATTCTTACCACATTTGGAAGTTTCATTCGGTGTTTTTTAGATAGCTATGTTGGTGCATTATATAAAAAAAAAGATGGCGTGCTTTCCAAGAACTACGCAGCAAATTTAGGCAGCAGGCAGTGTTGAAGTAATATGTGTCCCTTTCAATCCCTTAAATATCGAATCAAATCAACCAAAGTTTTAAAACAGTGATAAAGATAAATAAAACAAAATTCCTTAATTTATAAAATGCACCTGCTAAGTCAAGAACACGGTGAAAAATGTGAGGTATCCAATAATTATGTTGCCAATATAATTATAGGGCATAAAATATCTTTAATTGGGGAGACCGGAGAAAGTTATGCCACCGTAAGTATTTCAACCTCTTGTGAGAGAAATAATAATAACCAAGAAAAACTGGTTCATCCATATTTGCGTATACATTCTGCTGTTTGGTCAAGGATAAACATCCTAAAACAAATTGCTTGTGAACGCAAGGACACACATCTGATTAGAAAAATAATTTCTTGCCAGCTCAGTTTTGTTGAAATAACTTGATTCTTCTTGGGCAGTATTTAAATAAATACTTTCTGGTGGGAACATTTCTAAACATGGTGTTGCTTTATTTAGAAAGGAATATTAGGGGATGTTACGCATCTAACATAAATAATTACTGTCGCCATACCCTATAATAAATAATTGCCCACAGAGAAAAACTCCAAACCGCCCCCATCTAATTATTAAATGACCATTCCCTTAGAAAAATTTTTTGTTTATTGTTATTAGTGAACATTCTCTTAAAGTTTCATGTATTTATACACAAAAACAAAATTATAATATTATGACAACAAATCGATCAGTTTTCGGCAAATCGGGCTAAAACAAACAATGGCGCTTTGGCACAATTTGTCCTGGTCTCCCCTGTTTAGTTTAGAAAATACAAGATTTTGAATCAACATGCCTCAGGGGAATTTTGGAGATGACATAATGCCTGTAAGTACGATTTTGTATTGTGTCTAGTTTTGAAAATTATGTAAGCATGGATTTAAACACTTAGTGATTCTTCAGACTTCGAAAATAAACCTCCGAAAATTGAAAACTATGTGTACTTTGGCAGTTAGAATTTACAACAGTTTTGGCACAATCTTTTTACTGCCATTTAGAATCAGGAGGCATTGCATTAAAGAAACACACACAGTTTTGATATGTATGAACTAGTAATGTTTTCCATTTCAAACTGTTTGTGCCATCAATTGGCCATGTGCTTTTGAATAATTAGATAACAGACATCAACCACACACACAGTATAAGATAATTCAGGGAATTAATGGTACAGTATTTAAATTGCTGATATATTTATGATGCACGTATATGTATTTGTATCGTTTTTATTTTTTTGTGTCAAGTCGTGGCAGATATGCATGGGCCAGACTACAGAAATGAAGAGGATTCACTGAAGCCCCACCCCCAATCCAGCAACATGATTTGACCTCAAGAAAATTGCATTAAAAACACAAAAAGCCAATACCAATTCAAACTCCATTATGGTGTTTGATTTCGTTGATATTATGCCCCTTGCTAATAGAAATTACTTTGCCAGCTGTCCTCATAGAGTTCTTTTAGTGGATAAGGTTGTGGTAAGGAGCCAAAGGTAGTTGTAAGGAGATTTAGGGTGGAGAGGGGAATGAGGACAAAATAGGTGAACTGAGGACTTCTGACAGAAACATTTCTTATTTTATTTTTGGTTTTACTTTAAATTGATAGAACTATAAAGATTTATACATTTTGAAGACAACTCGAATTCTTAGTTCACACACAACGAAAATGCTTTAAGTTAACTTTTTGTTTGAAATATCTTTTTAATGCAAGCAACGAAATTCCTTATCTTAATCATCATCATCATTAAAACTCCCAAAAGTGATGTCCAAATAATGTTTAACAACAGTGATAATTATGGTGGCACTTTGACATTAGAAATTCTCAGGAGGGTAATTTTGAATGAATTTGCCAATTGAGGTGCCTCGATGCAATGGGAATTGTCGGTTTGACTGCAAATGTTTCTAATAAAATGATTGCTCTCTAACTTTTGATATTGATGTTTCTTTTTCATTTCATAAATTTTGATAATATGAAATTCAGAATAATGTTTTTGCGAAATGCACTAGAAAAATGTATAATATATTTATCAAAAGTATTTCGACACATTGAAGAGCTAATACTAACTGCAATGCCACATCTAGGTATTTGCAAGAAAACATGATAATTTACCAAAGAAAAGAACAAAAGACATACACAGTAGAAGGAAGGAGCAGGAAAGAGAAAAGATACAGCCTTATGGCAGATAGTCGTACAATTTATCAAGGAAATCTAAAGGCAAAGACAAACACACATACAACTATGAGGATTTTTGAGGATTTTTGCAATGAAAGACCAAATTGGTGTGTGAAGTTACAATGTACATGTCAAGGAGAACAGACATATTGACAAAAAATTTGGTACAGTCACATTTCAGGTGTCAGAAGTTGGAAAAGTTTTAATGATTTGAAAGAAGCATCACACAGAGTCAGGACTTGCATGATGAAATTTAAAAAGTCCTTCGTAAAAAGAATAGTAGAAATTGGTGTTATAAGGCAAACAGAAATTTTCAAACAGGAATTATGACAATATCCTCCCATTTTCCCAGTACTTGCAAATCACAGTTCAAAAATGTAATAATAGTATATTTCTCAAAAAAAGAGACAACATGAAGTGGGTTGGGGTGACAGGAAGTCCTGTATTTATGCACCTCGTACACAAGAAGAAACATCTATCTAACATGGACTAATTGTTAGAAGCGCAACGTGTTGTAACTGAATCTGGCCTCATTCCAGACAAACTACAACAACTGTTCCTGGATCAATCAACTCTGTATTTCCAAATTGTTTTTGTCCTCAGCCTCGACCATCATTGATAAGAAACAAAAACCAATTGAAATAAATCGAATGAAAATGCATAGTTACAAAAAGTAATCTGGCTGAAAATTTAATTCTATTTATTTCTCCAAGTTCCCAATCACACCATTAGTTTAGAAAGAGCTGAAGCCTTAGATCATCTGGGGATTACTTTAACATGGCAATGAAAATCTGATAGATTCAGATTGGCAACACTTTCTAATGTGTCAAGTAATTGAAAAACACTTCATCTGAGGTGACCGATATCAGAGAAATGAAAGAGACTGATAAGACTTATCTCAGTCTCTGTTGACAGCTACATGGAGTGATAACAGGTCTAGAGAGATTTGCTTTTCATGTAATGATGTTTTTGTAGTTGATAAACTAAATTACATTATTGCATGAGTGAAAGCCGTGTAAAGAAACCATTTCAAAATGATATCTGATAAGCATTTGAAGATTTGATCAAAGTTAAATTTTAAAATCATTCTCGGTCTATTAGGCTTTCTTCCGGTTTTGAGCAGGTATGTTTTTCCGGCAATAACATCCAAGTAATATTAGTGTAGTAAGAATTTTAAAACATAGGCACTGACTGCTGTGCTACAGTGTATTTAGTTCTATCTTGACTTTTATCAATGACTCTGTTGCACCACCTTTCAATGACAAAAATATATTCAGCAGGTGATTAGACTTTTCTTGTGAATAAAATTAATACGAATGACTGCAAATATTACAAATTAACTATTGAACATCAAAACAAAGAAACAACACAGAATTACATAGATGTAATGTATGAAGCGTATTCAGTAGGGTGATGCAAAAAAGTGAAGTTTTGAAATGTTAATGGGGCACCCCCTGAAGTTGTTCCAATATATGAAAAAAAAAATTCAGTAAAAATTTGAGCTCAATCGGACAAAAATTAGAGGGTGCTACCGCATCATCAAAATTAACATTAGTATTCAATACAAAAATATCCAATTATTTGGCATGTAGCGAGTTCAACTATACCTGGTGCACCAAACCAATGCGGCATGGTCATAATTTTTGGGTCTGGTGGTCAGAACAGCGGATCAATGCAAATTTGGATTATTTTTTACTTCTGCATGGTGCTACCACCAGACTAACGAAGATAAAATAGTCAAAATACACCAAATTCGCGGTATTTAATAACATTACGACTTTCAATGTCACAGAAATTAATGTTACTTCTTCTTCTTCTTCTTTGTAGTACTTCCGTCCCATCAGCGGAACCACCCTCTATTGAGGTAAAATCGTGTTATTAATTAAAATGTCTCTGTGCTTGTCCAAATTGTGTATTAGCCTATTGCAGTATATATTAAAGTTCACGCACCATTCATGCGATCTGAGCACCCCCCCCACTTCCCCCATTCAGAACCACTTTGACCCAAGCGTAGGGATTGTGTGTGTGAGCACTTTCTTTCTCTAGCAGTCGGTTGGTTTCTCTGACGGTGTCCTTCCTGACGTTCTCCAGGGCACTGCAGCGAGTCAAAAAGTGAATTGTATCTTCATTTTCTTCCTTGCACAGAATGCAGAGGCTGCTACTGCTTCTTCCATATTTTGCCAGCGTCTCCTGCAGGATGTATGTCCCTGTGAGAATCTTAACACGGAGTGTAGCCCTCCTTGTCTCTTCTAAATTGTAGATACTAGTCGACCATAGGGGATGAGGTTTCCCCTGTTGACACAGCTCAAGGTCCAGGAAATGTAGAGATGATCTGCTGGCTGCTTGCCTCAGTAGCTCAGCATAAGCAGTCCCAAAGACAGCTCCCTTTAACAGCCTTTTCCATGCGACTCTGGTCCAACTTTGTTGCAGGACTTCTTTGAGGTCAATGCCGTATCTCAGCATCAGCTCACGACTATAGACGAACCAGCTGCTGGAGGATGCAGGTAAAGAGAGATGCTTCATTCCTATCTGCTGTAATGGAGTATCACTTGCCCTCAGGATCGTACCCAGGAGAAGCAAGATTTTGTAGGCAATGTAGACATCTGCAGGAAACTTCCCTACAAGGAGAAAGATGGCCTCTGTAGCTGTTCTCTGTGCCAGATTCTGATGTTGCCTCAGCAGTTCCTTCCAGGCTTGGTTGAGGCCTTTCAAGTCCCTATTAGCTAAAGTCGTCGCTTCTAGGCCATAAATCATACGAGGTAGGACCTGGGTGGTCATAATTTGGGATGATATAACTGGATTAAGACCATTCGCTCCATGGATTCCTGATCCAATTAAGAGGTAAGCAGTTCTTCTTCCAAGTGAAATTTTATCCTCAATGGTGGGTGTAGCCCTCCCTTGGTTCCATGTCATTCCAAGATGAGTAAAGCACGATGCAGCAGTTATGTCGTCATTTCCCAATTTGAGCTGGACGGGATGGTCTCTTGTGCCGCCAATAAGCTGGGTGACTGTGCTTTTGCTGGGATGTAGTTTGTAGTGATTAGAGTTGGAGTAACTGAAGGCTTCATCCAACATCGCCTGGAGCTGGGTCTTCGAGTTTGATAGCAAAAGAACATCATCAGCGCATGTTGGTGCACCTAAATATGTGTGTCCAATGGTGAGCCCTAGACCGCTCCTCTCAAGGTCTGCTAGCAGAGGGTTCATTAGATGGAGCATGAAAAGAGCTTTAATTTGAATACCAACATTGCTATATTCTGACCATCTGACCCCATTGAACAAGCTTATTTGTCATTAACAATTATTTGCGAAAATTCCCAATATTCAAAGCACTGCGGTAATACTGTAGAATATAGCAGCATAGTAATGTTGGTATTTAAATGAAATCTCTTTTCCTGCTGAATAAGATAGTGTAACTTATATTTGTGTACCTTTATTCCTGGTTATGTTATTCAATACCGCGTCTCACCTTAATACTGTAAAAATCGGGCAAAATTTGTTGCTTTGGGAGTAACCTGCAGTCTGAAATGACCGGATATTGGCAAAATATGAATTGATTTGTGATGAGAATAGTGGAAAGCTTGAACATGAAAAAAATTACCGGCACTCTAGTGCTTGGACAACTTCCTTTACCCATCACCCATAAAACTGGGATTTCGCCCATTGCAATACAATGTTATATTTCAAATTGAGGTAGCACCCTCTAAAATTTGTCCGATTTGGCTAAAATTTTTACAGAATTTTTTTTTCATATATTGGAACATATTTGGGGGGTGCCCCATTGAAATTTCAAAAGTTAATTTTTTTGTGCGCAATCTGCATCACCCTAGTATTCAGCTACCCTAATTATTTCAGATCGTTATCGTTTGCACAATACCACTTTCTCCACTCCTCCATTTGAAACATGTGTTTAACACTTCAAGGACATGGCAATACAGCCTATGTACAAAAGAGGATTGTTTAGTATAAGGACAATGTCATCATGGTGAAATACCAAAAGCATGTCTGAGCCTCGCTGCTGACACCATGCTAAATTATGACATAATTTGAAATTCCCAAGGTAGTTCTAAAAAGCTCTTTATATTGAAAAGCCACTGATGTACCAAGACAAGCTCACTGTAAAAAAAATCCTAAAATTATACAGGAAGTACAAGTCAGTATTTTATTTTCTTAAAAACACATTTAACTTGAATGCAATATCATCTGTTTCATTCTATGAGCATATAATCACATAGAACTTGTGAGCTTTTTCCGGCCTTTTTGGGTGCCATTTTACAATAATTTCATACCATATAAAACTTGCCTGCACTGGAGCTAATTCTAACAAAGCAAAAAATTTGATAATTATGTTGGCATTCAAACTGACAAATACACATGCAGAATGTCTAATTTGGCAAAGCATGACTTCTTAGGTTTGTAAGTAGACGATACAATTTCGATTGAGTTATAAATTTGCTGTAATCCAGCATTATTCAGTTGTCCATATAGAATATTGCTCATGGACTAAAGCGAAATATGAACCCTGGACGATAACAATCCACCCACCAAACAAATATTTCGTGTACAAGTCTTAGTGGAAAACAAGTCTTAAAAACCAAATCATCAAATCTTTTCTGCAAATTCATATTTCCGAATACTCAGGTTACTCAAGAAGTCAAGATGATAAAACTAAATGATAACTTCCTTGTTCTGACAGTTGGCAGACCTTCGCAATATGAGCCTAAAAAGAGAAGTAGCCACAACAGATCTAGTAAATGCCCATCATGCCCCATATACCTCCCCAAAGATGTTACTCAATCAACCGGAAATAAGGGTTCCCTCGGTGGTATGGCTAATCTCCTGTTAGCCTGCCTATGTGATTTGCCCCCTTATTCGTCATGTAAATAAACAAGCAATGATGCAACTTGTGTGGCAAGGCATGTGTGAGTAAATTGTTTATGTGTCTGCTACACATTGATGCCCTCGCATTTATGTATGATACAAGGATGATCATTACAGAAATACAGAATGAAGCCAGAATGCTCATGTTACTGTATGAGACTAACCGTTGATGATGACTGAATCTGAACAATATTTTCTAGATTTCCAGGAGAGCTAAGCTGGATAATGGGTCCCACATTATAAGACTTGCATTTAAATCCTGAAGGGACTGATTTCGCAAGCATTTATTTTTCAAAGGAAAGGCCGCATTAAAAATATCTACTCTGTAACTTTTCCAATTAGAGTAAGTGAAAAACCTTTTGTCAGTCTTTGCCTTGTGGTGCTTGGTTTGGCAAACTCAGTCTAATGTATTGCACAATTAATGAGAAGGTGGCTCCAAGCACTGTCCAATTGCACCTCAGGGGCCTGTTAGCTGCTGTTAAGCAACATCTGGAACAAACGACCCTCAGACAATGGAAAAAAAGACTCCCTTAAATGAATGCCTGGTTTTTCATGAGAAACAAACTGCCTGGCACCTCAACTTTCACACTGTTTCCATTCATTCACATAAACTTAAAGTTAAAATAATTTCAAACTTTAACTTCGAGCTCCACTGCTTTTGAATTTTAGTCTAGGCGTCTAAATGTTTAAATCAATTTGTTTTGCGTAAAATTATATCCAATTTGAAAGTCAATGAATGCGGTGTTTAATTTTGCCGTTACTGACAAAAATATCAATGAGCATTGCCATGTGATTTTAAATATGAAAGCGATACAGAATTATTTTTTATAACAAACAAGAACAAAGAAGATGCTTCAAGTAAAAAATATAGAGCACACACAAGGACAAGAAATGTGACCAGAAAGAAAAGTACCTGAATTATGGAACACAACGAGAGGGAAATACGAACACACAAATAATGGTGTAAAGTTCAGAGGAAATTTTAAGGGCAAAAAGAGAAATATAAGAGAAAGCAAACCGACAACTGAAAACAAATTTCAAGAAAAACCCACTTACTTACAGGATACATAGCCCAGTGACATTCAAGGTATACATTTAGAATTGAAAGTTTTAATGAGTTGATAATTTGAAGAAATATCGTGCATGACAGGCATTATTAGCATTATTATACATATCATCGAGCCTATGGACCTTTCGTAATTACTTTAGATTAAAGCTTTTGTTTACTGCCATCCGTCCAGATGCGGCAATTACCATTTGCTGATGCCATTACAATTTGCCTAATGTTGGCAGGGACAACGCCTATTACACATTTGGGAATTGTGTTTAACACTCCATGGTCGAGGTAATGGAGCTAATGTTCTAGCAAGCTTGTTTAACATTTGAGGGATGACAAGCTTGATTCATGCTCCACTAATGCTCAAAGCATGTCTAAGCTCCACAGAGGCTTGCAGCTGAAGCCCATGCTAAATAATAACATCATTTGCAATTCCCAAGGTGGTCCTTAAGAGCTGAATATACTGCAAAGTCACTTAAGTACGAAGACAGTCACACTATACACTGCAGAGTAATGTGAACAACAATGGGTCACATGCTGCCATGCAGTACAAAGCACAATACATACAGAAATTAGCAACCATGAAAACTGCTTTCGTATCTTTAAGCAAACAAAATTATTTGCTGCGCTAGTTTGCTGAGGGACCATTTACTTTGGCAGCATTGTCATCGATACAACTTACAAGGGGCCACCAATTTAACCCGTTGTCCAAGCAATGTGTAGCCCTAGGGGATTGTTCGAGTATGGACACAGAAAATATTTAGTAGTCTCCACTAGTCCTGAGTTCTAAACCATGCAGGCAAGGACCTTAAACAGAGCACTCCTGGAAAATTACCACTAAGCCACCCAGTTAAATAAGGGAAGAGACCATGGAAATCCAAGTTGCAATGACTTATTTCCAAGGAAAAAATGGAAAACACAGCTAGGCACAAACAAGAGTGAATGATCACTTCCGGTATGGAAATGCATATTTCCGAACACTCATGTAGTCCCAGCAGCCAGCACTAAAGGATCGCTTCCTTGTTCTGACAGTTGGCGGACCTTTGCCTGAACAGATTTGGTAAGCACCTGTATGTAAAGGGTTCTATTATCCAGTCACATTTTTCACAGTTTTATACATTCTGTGTGCCATAGGATATAACAAGTAAATCGTTCATCTGACTCATCAATATAAATCTATTACATAGGCCTTTGGATTGAAAAATATGCTGGTAGACAGATGGAGAGATGAAACTGAAAAACTTTACCCCATTATTCAAAGTAGAAAATAATTGAAATAAATGTTTTCTCCTTTCTTCAACGTTTTAGGCAAGCTCAGTCTAATGTATTGCACAATTAATGAGAAGGTGGTTCCCAGCACTGTCCAATTGCACCTCAGGGGCCTGTTAGCTGCAGACAAAGAATGAACAATGAATCCAGTAGCCCCATAATGAATTGCAGTTTTTCGCTAAGAAACTAACTTAAAGCCGCCATAACTTCTGAAATTTGCATTTGACTTTCACTAACCTAAGTTTAAGCCATTCACGGTTGAGTTTTAGACTATTTTGACGATGACTCAATTTGTTTCACTATTGTTATACTCTTTCAAATAGCTTTTAAAGCTATCTTTACACAAGGATATTCGAGTGGAATGCATAATATGCATAGTCATACAAGACTGAAGTATTTTTGGCCAAATGCACATTCATTTTCTGGGAAATACTGATATCGGAAAAATGAAAATAAATTAAGCCCTGATCATCTGATGATAAAATGCAGAAAAAAGACGTTCTCTTCATATTTTGAAAATATCTTTCACCGCCCAAAAGGATGGCTTTTTTACTGCAAGTGGTATTCCAAGGTGGATGACAGTTTCATAGAGGTGAGAAAGCTGTTAGTTCCCCTCATCTCGGTTAGTTGCCCCCTCCGTGAGCTTGATCCAAATTGATGTGTACAGAGAATTATTATCACAATATCAAAATTTCATGATTCGACTGCAATGTACTGACTGACCTTCATTGTAGTTCTTGTCTCTAACTCCAGGTGCCTATATGCCAGACATCACATGATTTCAGCAGACTGCTGCTGTTGCAAAGTCACATCAATTTGGGGGGGGGGGGCATTTATTATCCGGGATGGGGAGGGTTGGATTGGTGAAATAAATAAATGCTTTCCAGTCTCGGGTTGTTCGTGTGCATGAGTTTGTGATAAAAAATTACAGCTGCTGTTTCCATAGAAAAATAGCTTCAAACACAAGAAAACTCCAAGCCTCCCCTCCGCCCGATAATTAAATGGTCACTCTATTACCTTTCATGAATTCGGCTTAGAGGGTTGCACTTACTATATCTGTTCTCTTCATCTTATTTTAATTAACGAACATTCTGGTAAAACATGTCATACGTCATAAAAGTAATTACTAGTATTTCCTTTACTGTGAATAAATGTAACTTGGCTGGATACTTTCATAATAGTAATTTATGAAAAGTGTATACGAAACAGATATTTCCAAAATGAGTGATGAAATGCTGTTTCGCCACATACAATGTTGAGATATTATGTCAAACACATCAACATGCACATAAAAATCCCATCTAATACTTCAACTACATTAATTCACACATTTCTGCTGTGTTGTGGCTTTTCCAGTTCTGAACTTAAACCTTAGGTGACACTTCTGTCAGAGATCACATGACCTTTCTGCCACCTGACCTTCTTAGAATCCGGGACAGGATATTACAGCTATGTCACTGACTTAATGTGGCTTTTCTTATTATGAATTCCTGCCACATTTGGAACTTTTATTTGATGTTTTTAGATACGTAGATGTTGGTGCATAACATAAAAAAAAGATGGCATGTATGCTTTCCAAGAACTGCGCAGCAAATTATGTGATATCCAGTTTAAGTTAGTTTAGGTCTCAGGCCTATATGTAAACAATGTTAAAGTAATTGTTAATATTCATGTATTTCACTTGATTATGTACTGGGGAACATTCCAAGTAACCTCCTCCCCACCCCTTGATTATTAAACAGTCATCCCATCAGGGAAGCTTTTGTTTAGTGTTATAAGTGAACATTTGCTTTAAGTTTTATGTAATGTATCAGTCATCTATCAAAAAATGATATGAATGACTACAAATCCACAGTTTTTAGAAACTCAGCCAAATCAAAAATGGCAAATATAGGCACGACACAATCTACCCTGGTCTCCCCATGTTTTCTTATATTTTATTTTAACTATCGATCACTCTAAAAATTTTCAGACAAATTGGTTTTTTAGATTCAAAATGGTTTTTTGAAAAACCAAATTTCAATGAAAAAATTGCATTGAAATTCGGTTTTTCAAAAAACCATTTTGAATCTAAAAAACCAATTTTGTCCCGACATTTTTTAGAGTGATGTCATAATACACCTTAAAATATAACATATCTATGTATCCAGACATGGCTATAGGATTATTCATCATATAAAAGCAATATGTCTAGAATATATCAAAAGTTACTCTCAACTTCACTGCTGGAAGATTGCTAGATGGGTTTCATAAAATTTTATGATTTTGAGTAATAAAATACTTTATCATATTTTTCCGTGTTGTACTGAAATATTTTGCTTTATGTTCTGCAGTAAATTCATATGTTTCGTAATACAACACTAAAATAAACATAAATGGGTATTCAAAATGGATTTTATGAGTTTTTATGAGTACGAAAGTAATTTCATTATGTATGTCAATGAATATATTGTATGACATATATTTCTCAAAGGATAAGAATTACTTAGAACTTTTTGCAGAAATTAAGAGTGAAAGATGTAAAACTAGAAAAAAGATAAACGTAAGAGATATCTTAAAATAAAGTAAACATTTCTGAAATACATATATGGTCAAGTGAAAATTAAAAACAATTATGTAAGGAGATAAAGCAACTGCAAACTTCATCATTTTCAAATAATTTTATGTTGATAACATTATCGCTTTTGAAGCTTTCAGATCATGATTTTTTTGTAAGTATCACTGTGCACTAACGAGGGGGGTACCCTCGCCATCAAGGCAGCCATTGAAACTCTCGATTTAAAGTAATTTTCTGTCATGCTGAGCTTATTACATAAAATTCAAAGCCAATATTGGTCAAGCATGTTGTCTCCATGTTAAACTCACCATAGGACTTGTGTTCCACTAGTGACTGGTCACAGAATTGTCAGATTTTCCATTTGAAATTAATCGCCGAGGCGAGGGTAACCACAAATACATTTCGAGGGTAACACCATTTTCAATTATTGTCATGGCGAGGGTACCACCTAAAATGACTGGTCTATTAATATTTATTTTTGGTGTTCAGCTATTGTTTCAGTGTGATATAAACAGCAGCAGTGATGTTACTAGATGGATTAGATTATATAGAGAAGACAGATAAGAAAGACAGGCAAGAAAGATTATATAGATAGAAGATAGATAGATGGATAGATAGATAGATAGATAGATAGATAGATAGATGCTATCAAAGATAGATAGATGGTATTAGATAGATAGATAGATAGATAGATAGATAGTTAGATAGATAGATAGATAGATAGATAGATAGATAGATGCTATCAAAGATAGATAGATGGTATTAGATACATACATACATACATCCATATGCATACAGGATGGCCATTTCACAGGGGGCGGTTGCTATTTTGCCCTGAAATTTTAACATGTTATGGTTGTGACCGGGGTAGTTGATCTGCCCTGATATTGGTCAGGATTTGCCCTGATTTGCTAATTGCCCTGATGCCAGGGGGCTGCAGCCCCCCTGAACCCTCGCAAGATATGCATATGGATGGATAGATAGACAGATAGACAGATAGACAGATAGATCAGGGTATAAAATAAGCGTGCAACGATCCCAAAATGTGCAGTGATCAATCTGAAATGTGCAGTGATCAATCTGAATTTGTGCAGTGATCAAATTCACCCTTTCATGCTTAATTAGGGTGAACTGCATAATCCCCACAATATGTTCAACAAATGTAATAATTTTGCCTGGCTGATGATAGCTTTGGCAATTTGTACTGCTTGATAACTGAAATACAGTCAGTCCCTAGTCACTGGTTTGTCGTTCATTAGATTTTCCAGACACAATGTAGGAAGAATATATTCTTGCTCATGGATAGCTAAATATATTAATCTTGAAACACTGCCTCAGAGCACATGCATTACAGTTATTCACAACACTTCTGCATTAGACCACAGCCACTGGTGCTCATCACCAGACACACCAAGTTTGGCAAATCCCCTGAATCGATCACCCTGCTGTACTGTTGCACTGTTGGAGTACAACCATGCAGGGTTGTTGATTCAAGGGAATTGCCCAGACTTACCCACTTTCCTTTCGCTGTTTTAAAAGGAGGTAAGCATCATGCCGGCCGATGCGGCTATAGAGCAGGAGGGCTGGGGCAAATGATCAGAATGCTTGTGCCTGACAAGCGCAGGAAATTTTCCCCAAGTAATTTTGTCAGATTCTGGTTCAGTAGGTGCAACTGCTTTGAAACCACACTCCTAAAAACTATGCGATCTAGAGTAAACCATCCAGTTCATGAATTTTGAAATATAGTCATTAGCCAACCGAGTTATTGTTTCTTATCGATCTTCTGAGGGGCAACATGGCAAGCTGAACAGATCAAAGGGTTCAGTATAATGTCTAAACTAAAGACCCCTCAATAAAACTTTATGTGACACAAAATTGTGACTTTTTTCATTTGTTGAAGTTTGTTTTTACAGCAGATTTTAGTCATAGCCGGTTGCTTTGTTGCCACTTCATTCCAAATCAATTCAACTTGTGACAAAATTTGGCCATGTTGAGACAGACCTCACATTGCACCTAAAAATATTTGATCACTTGACATGTTAATTGCAATTTTAAATTGCTATCGGACATGAAATTTTATTTTTTTGAAACTTTTGGTTGGCATTAAAAATTGAATTTAACTTTCAGCAAATAATTAATCTTTCTATATAAATTTTATCCCATCTGTTCTTTCATGGGAGTAATTCCATGTCAATTCAACAAATGGCTCCTGATTCAGTATGCTTTGAAATTTCCCAGAATGAAAGTTTCTCACAAGAAAGCACAAGTCCCAAGTAATACAGTCTCAGAAATTTCAGGACAAAAATGTGAATAAACTGCAATTTTAAGATTTTTTTCGACAACCTGTGAATTGGACACAGATGCATGTGTTATATTACATTAAAAACATGTTGTCTAATTGCAAGTTTCTAGGTTTTACACAGATTAAAGTTACATGCCTTCAAATTTCTGGACTTTTACAAATTTGACAAAATCTCAAATTTTTCATGAATTTTTTTCAGATTGGTATTTGTGTGTTCTGGCGAGAAACCTTGATTTCGGTCAATTTCAAGGCATTCTGAATCAGTATAGTGAGAACATTTTTGGAATTTGATGAAATGATCCATAGTCTTTCAATGGCTCCAGTAACAAATGTTATTATTTTCTCTGAGCTTCCAAATGGTTTCATAAATAAATGTATCTCCTCAATTTTTACTGGAACAAATGGTGATCAATTGACTTCTGTACAAATTATTCAAATAAAGTCCTGTCATGTTTAATTTTGGACTGGCATTTGGTTGACCGCAGAAGAAAGACAGTTTGTTGCTTATTTACTTCAGAAGTATAGAAATGTAAGCAGTAGAGCTCAATCAGTCACAGTTAAAAGAATAAGATATATGCAAAAGCTCACCAACAAGCTGTCCAGACACATGTACGGATATTTCATTCCACAATTTTATGATAATATTTCATTTTTCAATTGAGCATGCATGAACGCTGGCACTTGAGAACGCCGATTGGTCACCCTAATTTTGCACAAGACGATATGTGCAGTGATCAAATTTTCTTATTTTATACCCTGAGATAGATAGATAGATAGATAGATAGACAGGGGCTCAACTAGAGGTTGTGGGGCCCGTAGGAAAAGGAAGGCTGCAAGGGCCCCTACCCGCACCATCGGACGTCATTTAATACGGCTGGTCATCAGTTGAAAATTTGTGTTGGTTTATTGGACAAATCTTCTATTCTTGTTTCAGCTAAATATATCATTGGCTATTGCCTGTCTGATTTATGTGAAATTAGGTAGGCTACCAGGGTAGATTGAGAAGTATGTACTCAATTAAAGCCCACAGATTTCACTAATGTGCCTACACTTGGAAAAGCATAAAAGACTCAGTCAGACTCAGACACAGTTTATTATGCCTATTTAATATTGCCTTATCAGTACAAATTAAAATTCTATCAATCTCAAGTTACTTTAGTCCACCATTGAAGGGCCTTGCACAGCAGTCAGATGTACACAAACAAATAAATATAGATATTGTCTAACCACTACCACATTATCTTATTTCATTGACAATTTGACATACTAATTTGAAGGGCCTCCACTGATACCTCATTCATGGTGAAAGATTCTGTTGGCCCCAGAACTAATTCAACATTTTTAAGATATATAATTCTGCCTTCTTGACTTATAGACTTACTTTAAAGGGCCCCCACTAATCCCTCATTCATGTTAAAAGACTGCAGGGTTGCCCCACAACTATTCCAACATTTTCAGGTAGTTGATCGAGCCACTGCGCCACCTCTTTCAATTTTTGTTTGATGTGTCCCTTCTTTTGAAAGAAAGCTTATATATTTTTTTTATCTGTGGGGGCCCCTAAAGGAATTCAATATTTTTTGGACCAATAACGTATTATATTCTATAATTGTATCAAACCAACGTTAGATAATTTAAAGGGCCCCATGCCCCACTTCAGAGTTTTTGGTTACCTAGTTGTCTTATATTTGACGTGTCACTTCTTTAGAAATTAATGCAGATACAATGCTAATTCATCCATGATTGACCCCTAATGGAATTTAATAATTTTTTATTTTGCTTTTAATTTTTTTTACCCCACTTTGGGAGTGGGGCCTCCCTTGAGGGGTGGGGGCCCCCTGAGGGGTGGGGGCCCGTAGGGCAGCCCTACCCAGCCCCCATGGTAGTTGAGCCACTGTAGATAGATAGATAGATAGATAGATAGATGACAACTTAATCTGACAGTTTTATTTTCCTTTAGTTTATCAGTTAGGTTTTTCTCAAGTCACTTACATCACATACATTGAGGCAGATCCCATTTTTAATTTACAATTATTGTGGCCTACCAAGCATGATGTCTTCTGTGTTTGGGCATCAAAATTTTGTAGACCAACATATGACCTGTTGTTATTCAATTCTCCACTATCTCAAATACATAAGAACATGCATTCACATTATTTGAATAAAACGGATAGCTTGCAAGGTCTGTATCATTATCATTATAATGTTCAATAGTCGCAGATGTTTTATTGATTAGGTAATGGGCAAAAATCAAAGCCTAATACCACCTTTATTACGAAAGTGAACGTCTTGAAATGATTATATCAGCCTTATCTGGCTATTTTCGAAATGTCTCCTTCCATGACATTAAATTTTGCTAATGTGAAAACCGAAGTATATTGATTGAAAAGAGTCCACAGGTGTTAATATCTTCAGAGTAGCATTTGGCTTTAAGCTAAATGATTGGTTGATTGAATAAACTTAAAACGTTAGCAGGGCACTTTGCTCTTGTATGATGCTTTGAGCTTGGAGACTATCAAATGGTGCTTTTTTTTTTTTCTTTTTTTTTTACACTGACTGATGATAACATAACTTTAAAAAGATGGTGAATCTCATATTAAAAGCTTGTAATAAGCATGTTATTGTCACCGCACAAAAAAACCTGCACACATACACCCCAATACAGGATGAAGCCATTTTAACTTTAAGAAAGTTTCACTGTGGATGATACATGTATCAGTTGGGATAAGGGCATTTTGAGCAACTCTCTGGATTAAAAAACTATAGTAATTACTTATAACTCTCCTCATGTCCTCTCTGTTTGTGAGCAACTCCTCCACCTTCTATGCAAACACATATACAGAAACATAAATTGTGATGCTAAAGTTAGTGATTGTGTTCCATTCTAATTAAGGATTATAAGAATCGACTCTCAGGTTAATGAATGTGCCAGTCAGATTTTGGAGTTGAGAATTTAGTTATGGTTTTAGCAATGGGGATCTGCTTACTTTTCAAGAGCTTTTATGTAGGCCTGACTGGTTATATATCAATCTAACCAATCAGTTTTTATATACAAGTCCCTGCAGTTCAAAAAGCCACAATTTGCAGACTTCCACAGTGGGGTACTAATTATGCCCTGTATTGGGCAATTGTTTCCGCACCTGGGAGGTAGTCAATTAATCTGAATATTTTTCTGTATAGATAGGGCATTGTAATTGTGTCCTTGATTGGAGTTTCTCATTGGTATTAACTTCAGAAGTGCAATCATGTGTCAGTACAATGGCATGCTGTTATCTATTGCAACACAGAGTAAATTGAATAGGCTGATTCATTGCTTCTCCTTACAAGACAGTTTGCAGATTGCTCAATTTATATCTTGCTTTACCCTCGCCAATATCCTTTTGGTGGGTACCCTCGCCAACCGGAAATGACCCTCGCCCAAATCTTGCAGTACCCTCGCCACTTCCGGGTTGGTACCCTCGCCAATTCTGTTGGTACCCTCGCCAAAAAGTGCTGGTACCCTCGCCAAAATGTTGGTACCCTCGCCCCTCCATTTTTTGTTTTTTGCGGTACCCTCGCCTCGAGTGATTTCTAATTTCTTAAATATCTTACTTCATGTTGCTTGTTTGAATCTGGGACTTGGCAGTGATTCATTCCACAGGCTTTTTAGGTTGTCTTCAAACTTTGAAAACCTGACTCCCCCTACATTTTTGGCAATTTCACTTCGAAATCACGAAGCTGTAGTTGTAATGGCTGCCCTGATGGCGAGGGTACCCCCCTCGTTAGTGCACAGTGAGTATGGAACAAACCTGAGCCTTTAGAACAGACATTAGAGTCTGTGAAAAAGGCATTTTGGGATTCCAGAAAATATATTTTAACCATTCAAATTCAGTTCCACGTTAGTGATGTCAATTTTCCAAATAAGTATTTTTCTAATGAGCATAACAGATTTTATTACATGACCACTATGCTAGAACGATGCTGATTGGCCAAAATCAGTCACATGACAGCATCATAAAAACTCATAAATATAGCATATATAAATTAGCTTCTGTTGGGTTCCAATACCCTGGTCTTCATACTTCTGTTAAATCGTATCTTTGGAAAAGTGTTTGCTGTCCAACAATGTTGTATGCCATGGATTGTATTCCACTTTCTCGGTCTGACATTTCGCTGTTAAAATCAGCTCAAGGCAGTATTATTAAAAATGTTATGGGTCTAAGTAAAAGGCACCACCACTCGCAGTTACTGAATGCTCTTGAAATCCCCTCGGTAGCCGATGTCATTAGAAAGAACTCTTCTAGTTTCTACAATAGAGCTCTTAATGTTGAGTCACCTGTGCAGCAAATTCAAGCCAGGTTTTTGTCATATTATCTGTTAACTGGTAAAACCATTAAAAATACATTGTTAGAAAAAATTACCTCACAAGGTCTTAGCCCTCTTGAGTGTATATATAAATATGATAAAGTAAAATTTCAATTTGATTGTAATGGCGTGTCTGATTCCATTAAATATTTAGCATTGCACGATAATTATATTAAGCCATGGGCCTCAGAATATATACTTTTAAATTTACTTACTCAGTCATTTTAGCTAACTGTGATTTTATGAAGTTGTGATTCTAATGTTCTGATGTACTGCTTTTATCAACTGTTTTAACCTTATACATGTTTTTTTTGTGTTTACATGTTATATATATTTCCTCAAATATGGGGGCTGAATAAAGAAATAAAAAAAATATATATATATATGGTTCGAGTGCAATATGAGATTTTTTCCAAAAGAAATGTTTTTAAATTTTTTTTTTCCAGATTTTTTCATATTGCATGGTTAGAGTGCAATATGAGTTTTTATTTAAAAAAAAGAAATTCTGAAATTTTCTTTTCAGAATGGAACATCATATTGGAAGCATAGTAGTCATGTAATAAAACAGATACGGCACTTATTATCGTGCAATATGAAAATTTATTTGCACTCGTAAATTCATATTGAATGGGCTGCGCCTTCGTTCAATATGAATTTCCTCGGGAAAAAAAAATTTTCATATTGCACTCATATCATGCCGTATTTGTATAATATTACATTTATAATTTAATGTAAGCCAGGTATTGTTGATCCTGAGCATCTTGAATTTTCTGGAGGCTCTTTTTTTCTTGGGTCGGTGGTAGGTCAGAAATAAATGCTGTACTCTCGATTTCTCGTAATGTGAATTAGATAAAAATTGAGGGAAAGCTCGATTTATTTTCTGTAGGCAGAAAAGTTGGAAGGTCAGTCGGTCCGGGAAGCTTAAAATAAAATGTGTATGGCCTTTTAAACTGTATTTGCATTTGACTGTTCTACTGTAAATGTATTATCCTTATGAAGGCAAACATCTTCAATCATCACTTTGCCTGTTCTACTGTCGTATACAACAATAATTAATCCTGAAATGACTATGTATCAGAGACACATCAATGTACCTTTGATGCAACATTTATGTCTGGCAGCTAGAGTTATATCTATTTGTGAATTTCAGCTTGCCAAATGCATCAATTGGCACAGGATCATCCATCCATAAGGCCAGCTGAGCTGTGTATCTGTTAGTATAAATCCTTTTTGCATAATATCATAAGAACTTTAAAAAAAATATATATATATATATGTAACTCTTTTAAATGACTTGTGAAGATCACAAAGTAGTATATTATTCATTGAAAGAAGAATGATATTACGTTACAGTCTGTCACTTTGATATAGAAAAAGAGTGGACTGTTACACTGTGAAAATGACACTTCATCATGTCATCATGCGCATACTGATGATTTTTCATGATCATGCCCAATATTTCAATCTTGATTTGATTTAAGGATACTGCGAAATGAAAGGATTATGCATCTCATTTTCACTCTAAAATCAATTATGACAAGTCAAATGGCCTTCTCTTGGTCATGACTAATCAAACTGCCTCTATATTTCCCATGTTGAAAGCAGAGAGGATGACACTTCACACTTCATCTACTATCATGAGTCACAAAGAGCATTTTTCACTGTGAACTGGTCCTCATTTTTTCTATATCAAAGTGACAGACTGTAAGGCAACTGATCAAATATATCCCAACTTCATCATATCCAAGTGCAGTAAGTTAATCATTAATTTCACCTAATCAGCAAATATGTATAGGTAATTCACCTAAGGAGAGGTGTTGAATGGGTAAAAAACGACAATATATTGTACAGTTGTATAATGGGTAAATTTTGGACATGAAGAAATACAGTTATCAATGTACAACAACGCCATTATCAACTGTATAATCTGACGGTTGCTCTAACCTACCTTGATCATCTTTTAGGCTTTACTATTTACAACTAAAAACACCCAATAAATCCATTGAATGAGAAGCACATTAATCTATTCTGGCACAAGGCTAGCACTAAAACCAGCTGCGGCAGGAAATTAATGAGATGGAAAATTATTCTTTGAACTACTCTGTAAATGTTGTCAAGTAGGTCATAATAATTTCACTGCAGGTGCTGAACTTGCAGTGACTTCGGTATCATTAGATATCGTTTACCAGACATGCTAAACTCAATCAAGTAAATAGGGTTTTTTTTCTTAAGCTGGGAATTTGAAAAAAAATATTTATCATAAATTTCTTGTAAAAAGTACCATGTCCATGAATTATGTTTATATTCCGTCATTGGAATAACATTGGTCCCTGCATCGTAGGCCTACCACGTCTGCGGTAAAGAAAAGTCCTCTCATGGGAGCCTGTCGTCGGGTCGCAAAATGCACTAAAAAATTCTACTTAATTTAGGAGGAAGTAATGTTGAATGGCCCAAAAAGAGTTTAATATACTCTTGTAGGTTTGTGACTGAGAGATGATAATGAGGAGCAATGATGAATAAGGTATATATACTTGTCAGTACAGTGGTCCCTGCATTAAGACCGCCCCGTCTGCGGTCATATTGAATATAAAGGAAACAAAAGATTGAAGAGATCATTCCAGTCTTTCATGGATATAAACATACTCACTCATGGTGGCTCTTGCCTGTCTGTGAAGGACTTTCAATCACAATTCTGGTGAAACGTTTTCATAATATTAATTCTATAAAATGGTTGATGGATCTTTTATCTTTCTACCAAGGTAGAGATTGACATTAGTCTTATCTTTCTCTTACCATTCTTCCACTGATATCTGTAATATCAATTACCTGTTACAAGGAAATCAAGTGAATTCCTGTTTATTAGAGGCAGTTCCTGCCAAGTTGAAATAATGAATTGATATTCTAAGGCTTCCGCCATCCAAATTTGTAACCAAAATTGTAACCACATTTAATCACAAGAAATTAGGCTAAATCAACTGTCAAGACTTAAAAGGCCTCTCACTTTATATCTTCTTATTGAAAACTAAGAAGGAGGTTGTGTTGCTTGGACCACAGGCAGTTCTATTTTTCATTCTCTTGTAATATTTCTTGATCTCCTTAATTTTGCAGAAATCAAACTGCAACAACACTTACCATGCAACCGGGGAAAGAAAATACTAGACAATGCTACATCAGCGATTTTTGACATTCAAAATATATGTTATTATCTTATTTTGTCGCAGTACACATACTCATTGAACATTTTATGAATAAGGGTACAACATGATTATCGATCTTTCAAAATGCACATCATACCAAGTTATGGTCAGTATCGTTCTTGGAATTTTTTGAAATTCTGTCTTCTCCATTGTTACTCAAGTTGCATCTGTAAGAATTCCAGGGAGTTCAAATACTTTTCGTAAGAAAATGTCCTTGAAATTCTAGCCTTGAAGCACACAATTCGTTCAAATGGCCGCGATCATGTTGGCATTAATTTGGAGAGCATTTCATCGATCAGAAATGCTTCTTCTGAACATTAAACATTGGTTTGTCTCAATATTTAGGTTTCATCATGTTTTCACTTTTTGTGAGAATTTTGTTTTTATGAATTAGTGGAATGGAATAAATGCACTTTCTGATCCAAGTTTGCGCCGTCACTTGTGAGAGTAAAACTACCTTACTTCAACTTTTTTTTTTCATTTGAAAGAACAAACTTTTCTATGGCAACTCCTTTGAAGGTTCATCATAGGATTAATTTCATAAAAAAACAATCTTGGATTGATCCTTTACCCAATCTGTTTACAGATACTGAGATTAATCATACCTACATGTAGGTATTTGCTTTCTTCTGCAAACATTCTCAGGCTTCAGCTATACCAGTTTGTGACCAAATCTCATAACAACAAGTTAAGCATGATTAACTGTCAGAACTTAAAAGGTCTCACTCCATTACAAATTCCGTATTTACCCCTTATAGATAGATTGTTTTGCTTGGAACACATTCAGGAATTTGTGTCACTGGAATAACACCCATAAAAAGAGAGGTATTTTGAAAACGTTGTTAGATATTAAGAAAACATCACTTAACTTCTGTGACTGAAATAACAAATATGAAACCTGTCTAAGGACATTGTGGACAGTACAGAAAACCCGCTTGCAAGTTTTTATAACTGAACAGTCAGACGCGTCCATGAATTAATAGTATGATCCTCTCATGTATTGTTTCCATATCTCCTTACTCTTCAGACAGCAAACTGCAGCTAAACTTATCATTCAGCAAGTTAATCAAAATACTAGTCAAAGGACAGCATGAACTACTATCTTTTTTGTCACAAAATAGATCAGAAGAGAATTTCTATTTATCATATTCTCACAAAGGCTTCAGCTGTCAACAGTTGTAACCAAATTTGATCAAAATAAGTTTCCCTTAATCATCTGCTGGAAACTACAAGGCCTTTCATTTTGTAATTCTGAATGTCAAAATCTACTCTTTCAGGTGTCATATAACTTTTTTGATTTGAAATAATCTTTATATTTTCTCACAAGGTTGCCTGATGGGACATTACAATATTAATCAGCATTTCATACCGGACGCAAAACTTTGAGGGGGGGGGATGACATTTGCCTAGAATTTTTTGATATTGACTCATTTTAATTTTGTTTCAATAACATTCATTTAATCATGTGCCCATTTCGTTCAGCATTTTTGGGTAAAGTTTAGAGGAGGGCGACCATGTAGACCAGCGAATTCCCTCCCACCTTTAGGTACATCTATGAATCAGGGTTCAACATTGGCCTTGGGCATATCATCCAAGGTCTGGGTCAGACTGGGTGAGATTGAACCTTGGGAAGTTTGAAATTCTAGCTCTTTTGTTGCTGATAAAATTGCATTTGTAAGATGACAAGGGCGTTCAAAATCTTTCATTTGAACATTGTCCTTGAAATTCTTGCCAGAAATCACACACTTCTTCTAAATGACCGTGCTCATGTTGGCATTAATTTGGAGTGTGTGTCATTGATCAGAAATGCTGAAGTGGCATTTTATTTCTCATTCTTGTGCCTTATTCTTCCGAACATTTCCATTTGTCTCAATTTTTAGGCTTCATCTTGCTTTTCCTTTTTTGTGAGCATTCCGTTATTCTTAATGGTTTGAATGAACGCGACGTCAAAAATGGCCATGCAGAAAGGAATGAATGCTCTTTCTGGTCCAAGTTTGCGCCACATATGGGAGTATCAAAATGATAACATCAAGAATTACATGAAATCTTGTTAACACCTATGCTTGTCACAAATCATCGATTTACCCCGTGTATTGGATTTTCACATGTGCATGCAACCCAGCATAGCTGCTGGCACACATGTGAGCAAGGTAAAAACCATATGATTGTTATTCAATGGAACATATCATATTGATTTAGTCGGTCACAATGTCAACCAAATTCACTAACATTGAAGAAATGATATGTTTACTGTAATCATAAAATAGAGGCCAAGTGAGGCGTTTAGGCCCACAGCAGAAAAGTTCAATTCTTAGACCAATGTAATAACCAACTTCTTGTGAATATCGTATCACCCCAAAATTGATTCAGTCAGGATATATATAATATAACTTAATTTTTTTCACTTCGACGGTTTGTTATAAACTAGACACTTTACCATGATAATGGGAGTATAGAGTAAGCCTGGTAAACTACCATGCATCAACTTCTTCTTTTTTTTTCATTTATTTGGAGGAGCAAACTTGCTTGTATCTGATCAATGCTTTGCAAATACATTATATTTATATTCTATGTCATCAGCTTCATTAAATATTAATTTATTATTAAAGATAACAAAGCTGTTCATAATATATGCTACGCCTTGCTTATACAATGGATTAGCTGAGAATTGTCTCTTAGATTTTGTGGTTGCATCTGCTTCTTCTGAAGAAGGATTAGCTGTCAGCAAAGAGTCTAGTTCCTCAGAGGAATTTTACAGTGAGATAAGATGTGTAATGGAAGATGAGATGTGGAATGCCCAGTAAAAAAATATTTGTAAATAAGTGAGAAACAAGAGCACATCCCCATGTTTCACAAATGAGAACTATGATATTCACTTCAAAGTTTTAATATAAGCAACCTTTCAGTTGCTCTTTATTTAAAACTTAATCACAATTTTGAAATCATAAGGCATCAACCTTCAAGGGAATCTCCATTTATCAGAGACATTTTCTGCCAAGTTGAAATAATGAAGACCCATTCTATGGCTTCAACTATCAAACTTTTTAACCAAATTTAACAAGAGAAACATTAGCTAGATTAACTATCAAAATTTAAAAGGCATCCCACTTAATTTCTTGTTATTGAATATTTACTAAACTTTTAAATGTTGGTAGGAACACAATGTCATGCAGGGTTCTTTTCAATTCTCCCATACTGTTTTTAAACCACACTTTATGCGGACATCAAACTGCAGAGAAAATACTAGCCTTACTTGTGACATCAGCTACTATCTTTGACATCATCAAATAGATTGGCACATTCTTTATCGTTGCAGTATCCTGTTTTAGATATGAATGCATATTTTCATTTCCACAGTTTGTAATCGACTAGTCCTGACACTTATTGAAGAGATCCCATTATAATGGTGGTACACTTAACTAGGTTATGGGAAAACTACAAAACATCATCTTTTATTTTTCACTCGAAGGAGCAAACTTCCTTGCTTCTAATCATTGTTTGGTGAACACATAATTTGTATGGTTAAGCAAAAGCTGTTTTCATCTGGCTCATTAAAAATTACGTAATTATCAAAGATGACAAAGCTGCTCTTGTTATACGGTGCCTTATATACCTGATACATTAGCTGAAAATTACCTACGAGATATTGCATGTGCTTGCACCTGCTCTTCTGAAGAAGGATTAGCTGTCATAAAGGTCTATGCCTCAAAGAACGTTACTGTTAGATAAGATGTGCAATGAGGGGATGTAAGAATGGCCAGTGCAAAAAAGATGTATTTGTCACTAAGTAAGAAACAAGAGCAAATCACCATTTTCACAAATGCAGACCATATCATTCACTTCACAATTATCATTTTAACAACCTAACATGAAACATCAGTACTCAAAAGAATCTCTATTTATCAAAAACATTTCTGTCAAGTTGAAATAATGAAGACACATTCTAACGCATCAAATATCAAAAATTTTAACCAAATTTAAATTGGAAAAGAACTCTTTTAAGACAGGTCGCAATGTAATTGCATTAGGCATAGGGGCACAACATAGAATAAATCAAAAACAATGGCGGTGATGGAGGGTGAATTGGTGTTATTTTAATGTAAACTTTATGTCATTTATAAGGTAGTTCAAAGTAGGTAAATGTAGGAAGTGATTCTGGAGGGAGCCCAAAGGTGTGAAAGGGTACAGTAGTGGCTGATTCTTCCTTCCTACAGGGGGAAGTCGTACTTCATTTTTGTATGTACTGTAGGTGACTTGTTAAGCACAGTTGTTTACAAGATTTCATTCTATTTTTGAAGTTATCATTTTTAAACTCCCACAAGTAGAGCAAACTTTGATCACAAAGTGCATTTATTCCATTCTACATGTTCATTTTTGACGTCACATTCATTTAGACCATTAGGAATAACACAATGCCCATAAAAAAGGAAACACAATATGAACCTAAAAATGGAGACAAATGGAAATGTTCAGACGAATGAGGCACAAGAATGGGAAACAAAATGCCACTTCAGCATTTCTGATCAATAACATGCGCTCCAAATTAATGCCAACTTGATCACGGCCCTTTGGAAGAAGTGTGTGATATCCGGCAAGAATTTCAAGGATCCTTTTCAAATGAAGAGCTTTGACCTCCCCTGAATTTGTACAAAAGCAATTTGAACAATTACAAAATGATTGAATTTCAAATGTACCAATGTGCTATAACCAACCACTGTTTGGGAATATTGAATCACCCACAAAAAATGATTCAGTATGTATAAGACACTTCCAGTATGTATAAGACACTTTCCAAAAATAATGAGAGTATAGAGTATGCCTAGGAAAACTACCATGGATGAACGTCCAATTTTGCATTTGAAGGAGCAAACTTGTTTGCCTCTAATCAATGTTTCCTGAATATATCATTTTTATTGTCAAACAAGAACTATAATGCATCTGCTTCATTAAATATTAAGTAATTTTCAAAGATAACAAAGCTGTTCTTTCTTCCTTGCGCCTTATCTATCTGATGCATTAGCTGAAAATTGCCTCTTAGATCTTTTGCTTGCACCTGCTTCCACTGAAGAAGGATTAGTTGTCTTCAAAGAGTACTTCCTTGTATGCCTTAGAGAAAGTTTCTGATAAACATAAATACTACAAGATATATCAGGCTAATGGAAAAGTTGCATAGGATTAGATACCGGATGGGAAACTGGCCTGGTTTGAAGATATGTATCCAAATACACAGCTTCATCTGAATCTCTATAGTATATTGTATATGCATATAATTTTAACAGTAGCAAAATTTGAGATTACCGCATCTTAGATATTTCAAGAGTCGCAAAATAATTAAGCAGTTTCCAGTTTGTATTGTTACTCACCTAGGGAGAGGAAATATGTGATTTATCCATGAGGGCTTTATCCTGAGCTGTGATAAAAACATATTCCTGACCCCATAGTAAATAACTGGCTTATACTAGGATATAAACACTCACACTGGCAAACATTGCAAAATAATTGAACAACAATTTTAGAATACAGGATTTATCACAGTAATTTGTTGGTAAAATAATGCCTTGTGGTTGGCTGATAGATGTCACGAATGATGTAAAATTATTTCATATACTCACAAATTCAGTTTCTTTTCAAACGTCATTTTCAAGTTTATTCCAAAACTTCATACCTGAAATGAAAAAAGCAACACAAAAGATAAGTCAATTGCAAAAAAATTCATTATACATCAACAAAACTATTATTCCAGAACATGACATTTTTCTTCAAACTAGATGAAAAAGAAGAGAGAATGACAAAATAATGATAACCTTGCATATTTATGTCTCCATAGAAACATGCAATGCAAAATAACATTATCCGGTTACTAAGGCAACATCACCATTGTTCCCCATTGTTGCTATTCTGCTATTTTCATGAAATATCAGATTCTGTGAATTTCGCCTTGGGCTTCGTTGTCACATTGAAAGCTTATGCATGTTAGCACTAATGTACTTCATCTCTGACGAATTGTATATTATTATAAGGAAGTTATGACAAAATGAATCTGTGATATATCTGCTTTGTATTACGATGGTTACGGTGAGGTGGAAGAAATCCAGCCCCAAGGCAATTCTGGTGCTCAGAGATTAAAAATTACAGGAATCATATTTAAAACAGTGGCAAGAATTAAAGAGTTGCCTATTATAAAGGCCTCACTAGATAATTTCAACAATTTAGATATAGTTTAATCATATTCAATATAGTAGCTACAGTACATCCCAATAAATTTTCCGAGCTGAAGCTCTCATTTGCACTCACTTAGACACCCCAGCACATCAGCTACTTTGCTTGCATGCTCTTGCCCTCCTGAGCAAACAAACAAGCATGCAACTGGCTGGTGTCTCCATCTATTGCAATATGATGCAACTACCAGATTCAACTGCAGTGGGTGGTTCTACAATGTCAGTTTGGTTAATTGCAATTCATTAACAAAATGCCATTCTTTATAAATGTAAAAAAGTATTTCTTTACAAAAGCATCTATAAATTGTTTTAATAGTAAAAACAAACCCGTATTTTGGTACTTTTGAGGCATTGCAGGTCCTTCCTGGAGTAATTTAATCAAAAAAGCTCTCTTAACACTTGAAAAACTAAGTTGTTTATTTGAAGTCTGCATAATATGTTTTGTTGTCATCAGTATAACTACAATGCCTATTATTAATTATGGCACTAGGTTTTTCCAAATTGCAAAAGGGGGCTAGATTTTCCTTCTTACATTCATCATAAAGGTTCTAACTTCCATATATATATGTGTAACCTGTCTTGTTTATAAGTGAGATTGCATCAAAGAGAGACTATCAACAGCATTAATTCGCCAATTCATGTCTTAGTGGTTACTATTCCTATAGAATCACCATAATTGCCCACACTTTTGAAATTGAAATCATCGCATTGTGCAACCACTGAGACCAATTTCTTTTAAACTTCAGTAGGGAGGGTGAAAACTTTTTTGGCATGAGCGTTTGTGTAACAGTGCAGTGCCGAATTGTATAAAACATCTGCGCCACCAACACAACAAAGATGGACGGTTGGGGCTTTATGTAATGTATTTATGCACTTGGTAGGCTAATTAGGACGGGGGGAGGACACAGCAATGAGGCGAAGGAAACCTCTGTCCAACATAGGCCCAGGTGACCCCGCAAGAGCTGGATTCAAACTCTGGACCCAGTGATTGGCAGCCCAGCATGCTACCACTAGACCAAAAACACAACAAATAGGATGATCCCAATAGGACTGCCTCTTGGGTGATTATGTCTTCAAGTCGGATCTTGGCATTCTTGAAAGTATTAGCTAATAGCAAAGTACATGTGGGTGGTGAAAATTACTGAATTGAAGAAAAACAGAATTTCTCATGTTTCTGTGCTACTTATTTTGCAATAATGTGAAAAACGTAGCTGGAAAAAGCAGGAAAGATGTTGAGAAACATTCATCTTTCCGCTCCATAAGTTTATGAAAAGACTGATATGACAAAAAACAGCATTTCGAATATTTTGCAGCACTACTTATTTGGCAATAATGTGAAAAACATCATATAAGAAATTTTGTTTGACAGCGACGAAGATGATTTTCATATTCGTAGATGGAGTAGTTTCCTTGTCTGACATATTTGTCACATTTTCAATCCCAGTTATTACAGAAAAGCTGCAACTATGTCAAGAAATATCTGTAGGAGTATGTCTGTGACAAATTAGTCCGCACATTTTCATCTTGATGTGGTAACTTTCTAAATCTTCATTTACTCGCATGAATAAAGTTGGAAATGTTCTCCCAGTTGGAATAATAAGTCTCCTAAGTCACATATCGAAAAATTGCTTTCTTTTTATAATAAGGATAAATTGTACATTACGTTAACTTAACAGCAAAACCAACTACACATGTTGAACATCATTCATTACGGTGAAACGTATTAAAAAAATATATAGATATTTTGGATGCCTGGCTGCTATATCTTTCTTACTAAAACACCATTTAAGGGATTCTATGCTTAAATTAGTGAATCTACATCACGAGAATCTTCTAAAATATGCAGAAAAACATTCTCTCGCATCAGGATGACGATAGCTCTCAAATAAATTACCCATTCTTGACATTATGCAGCATCAAATTCTTACACTATCCCACCCAGGCTGTTGTTCCTTTATAACTTCCCACCTTTGGTTCTAATGAGCTTCTAGTTGTGCTTCCTTTGCGATCCTGTAGCTTTTGGATATTTTGATCATCTCCTCAGTATTATGACACCTTTGATGTTTCCAACTGTAGATCTATCTGAAAGCCTCACCTTTCTGATCAAAACGTGTCTCATTTTATATCATTTACAGCATATCTAAATTCTCAATGCAGACCTGTTGGGATTGCATTAGCCTATTAAAGTGAAATGTCCTTGCCAGGTGTCCCAGAAAGACTACACGAAAAGAACTATTTATGCAAACAAAGAAGTACTGAGGTTGAAAGATAAAGTAAATGTTCTTTTTGAAATACGCAATAGAAAATGGTTTGTTGGAAACCAACAAACCAAACATTTTAAAACTGGTGTGCATGAAACACCCTTGTTTCGAATCAGATGAAATCTCAATTTTTTTTTTTACATTTCTTCTATAAATTACCCCTAAAACAGTCATGACTTCGACTCTTTTCTTGCCTGTTCAGAATAAATAAGTCTTTGTGTGATCGAAATTATAAAACAAACACATCATTCAGTACATGTATGTAGAAATTATTTCAACTGGATCTTGGGTGACTATACCAGGAAATAATTGAAATGACTCGAGTCATTCGATGTCTGTTAGCGAAAATTCGTGCAGTAAAGTGTAAAATGCTGCAGAAGGGGGAAGATGCATATAAAAGGAGTATTTGCTGGACTTCGAGGGACTACTACATTCACCCATATATATATAAATTACCTTTTGCTGTAGTAAAGCACAAGAATGGAAACACAATGATGATTCCGCATCTCTGATCATGCACTTCAAACTAATGCATACATGATAAGTGATCATGTGCATATGGAGGACGCTTAGTCTGCGCAAATTTCAGCTACAAATTGAAGGACATTTTTCAGCCGAAATGATTTAGAATCTTCTCAGTTCTTACAACAGCAATGTTTGTGACAGAAAAGGAATTTCTAATCCCATAAGATAAATATTCCATCTGAGTTTCTAATAACTCATTTCACTTGGAAGTTTGGTAAATTATACAACTGATATGAACAGCCTTTACACTACAGGGCTGCCGATCTCCAATCTCATCCAGATCAGTAGGGGAGACCGGGGTTAGTTGAATCGCGGGGTTAGTTGAATCTTGGCCTAAAATCAGCTTTATTTTAAATTTTTGGCCAAACTGGTACTTTTGGTATCTAGATACCATGTTTATTGGCACATGTTATCATACCTTTATTCATTCAAAATTTCAAAAAGCTAATTCTGTAGGCAAGAAAGTTTGTTTTTGGGGTGCTCTAGTAACTTGTTTGCTCAGTCTTCGAGGGGAGTTATTGTTTAGCTATGATTTTAATCCAGGTGAACTAACCTTATTTCTAAATAAGCAAATCCATGCATAATCCACACCCAGAAGCTTTTTTTTGTGTGACTTAGATAAGACTGAAAAATAAGACAATATTGTGTTCCAGGTGTGATGGGGTTAGTTGAATCATGCATGGTGGAGTTGGCCGTAACATAGATTTCAAGTGTTCAAATTGCCTTGCAAGTCATTGTTAGTTTGAGTAACTGCAGTTTAGTACTACTACAGTGCATATTTGCATTCCTGAAAGGCAAATACAGAAAAACCAGCTTTTTTGCCAAAATAGACAAAAAAAATTAGTAAATTACAGTATACAATTTCTTTTCAAATGAGTGTTGTACTGAAGCTGGTGGTCATCATAGGGATATCAGTTATGCAAAGGAAACCACTTTTATAAGAAGTTGTCTCCAAATTTTTATGGCGCTTCAACTAACCCCGGGGTCGGGGTTAGTTGAATCAAAATATTTTCAAGTTTCAAGTTTCAAGTTTCAAGTTTATTGGACCAAATGTACAAATGGCAGGCTGACACCTGAAAGGTGTATTTGCCTTTTAACCTTAAAGTTTGATACAAAAGTTTCAACACTATGAAGTTTGTGTCTGTGGAAGTTTGTGTCTGTGACACAAATTTCGATAATCATTTACAATATCTCTTGGGCTGATCATTGAGTTAAACACGCTCACTATCACATGCTAAAATTTGGTGTGAATATCTTGTACCGTTTGCTCTCCAGAGCAAAAATAAAAATAGCATGCAATGCATGCACCGTGTCCTCGAGCAATTTAATAACCCTTATAACTCAATGGGATATGATCATTACATTAACACATCTCTATAAATTGTTAAAAGTTGCATTCTATCTATAGATCTATCAATCTACCAATCAATCTATCTATGTGTCTATCTATGTGTCTATCTGTCTATCTTTAGTAATTGGCTGAAGTATAAATCTCAGATTGTGGTGCACCCCACTTTGTCTCAGGGCGGAAGGGCCAAAGGGAAGAAGAAGAAGATGCTTCTCAGAAATCGTCTGCTGAGCAAGGAGGAATTTGGGGGATTAAAGTTAACTATTTAGAGCAGTGAGACATAAGATTAAAGCCAGGCATCTAGTGCAACAGTGTAAACACTGGGCATCATAATGGCATCATAACTTTGGGTTGTTCTTGCATCTGTGAAATGCTTTTCGATCCACACCAACTTTGATATGACAATCCCATTGATGACGACAAAGGGCCCGAGGCCCTGCTCTCGGACACAAAAATGAGTGTGCCAACTAACCCCGGTCTCCCCTATATGAGCCAATTCTGTGCCATCTCTCATGAGCCTATATATCTGTTTGCTATTGTTCTATCCTTCTAATTCGAATCCTTTTCCTTAGTCTTGTTTTTTTTTTCTGCTTTGTTTGCACTACATTTGCATTTATTGCGCCAATTTGCCTAGTCAGCGCATTCAGCTGGCCAATACAATTTAAAGCTTAAGACTTAACAGATTAGGGAAATGGTCTAGCATAGTAGACAATTTCCTGTTAGGTCTGTATCCTTAAGGGCCAAGGTGACATAAGATGAAATGCGTGCAATTCTTTTATTTGTTTTCCTTTTTATTCTGTTCCACCTCACATTTCACAAATTTGATGAACAGACCTTTATCTTTGTTTACAAGTACTTGTTGTTTTCGAGCTCTCTGTTTTCAGTGTGCATAGGGTATCTCATTTTGCCATTAACACTTCTATCAATTAAGCAGGCCTAATAAGGAAGAACAGTAATTCAACCATTAATCATTTCTGATCCTTTCAAAATGTTTTGTTTAATTCAATATTTCAAGGTGGAGCTCTCTGTGTCACATGATGATCAATTAATCAATCTTGCATATATGTTGCTGTAAAAGGGCACTTCATTCAGATTAATCAAGGATCAAGAAAAATAATATGCTGCTGGGTATATTAACTGACACAGCATAGAAAAGTAAAATGTTTCCCATCATAATCTATTCCATTAAGACTTATAAATAACAATCATTATGTACCTGTCTTTAGATATTGTATCACTTGTAATGTTTAATAAAGTGCAGATGGCTCTGAAAGTAGAATACACTATGCATAGGATTATCCCTTGATTCATATATACTTGTTACTCCATTGCAAAATTCTGGATCTTAGAAGCAGATACCAACCATGCAAACTGCCCAATGTGTTACTCTTACACTGCTGAAAATGTGATTATATCTCGATTTCTACAATAAACTTCTTACTGAGACACTTTAGGCAGATAGAATATCAGGCTGACTTGACACAACATTTTTTTAACTAGCCATCAGAACAAACTAAAATTCGATAGGCCAAAGCTTCCATAAAAGTGCAAATTGCACATTGCAAATTCTACAAGGATATAAAAGATAAGTTCAGAATCTGTTGACATGTGATTCTCATCAAATTTTATGAAATATTCTTGAGCAGATTCTTTGGTCTTACATACTCATCCAAATGTGCAATTACCTTTTCTGAAATATTGCTCTTATCCTTATGTCCTAATACTTTTTTCTCATCATATTCATCATAATATATATAATATATATTTGGTTCTTCACCCAATATGCTCTCATTGTACCATTGTTGCTCTGATTTTCTGTACGCTATTGTCTATTTTATTTCTTTAATGGATCTCTCTGAGATGACGATATGATCTTTTAATTTTTTTTTTGAGGGGGCAACTCGCCAGTGATAATTACTTGTCTTAGAGATGTCCTCCCTCTTTACTGTAACATAACGTTTCAGAAAGAAATGAAATATCTTGAGTCTTGAATCTTGAGTCATAAAATGCTTTCTCATATGATACTTCGATTATCTAGTCTTGGAAGCCCAAATAGAACATTAGGCTACACTTAGATCTTAAATGCCTCTTTAGAATGTAACACCATCTTTTAGGCCACACATAATTGATCTTTAGCTTCTCGGATCCTCTCAAGGCACTTTTTCTAGGGTCGGTCGGTAGGACAAAAAAAAAAAAGGCAAAAAAACATTTTTTTATAATGTCAAAAAAAATTTTTTTTTTTTCTTTCAACTTTTTTTTTCCATCGGCAGTGTATCTATTGTGTCGGCGGGTCCGCGAAGCTAAGAATCAATTATGTGTGGCCTTATGCTAGAATGACAGATTCTTGACGCATCCAAATTTGAACCTTTTTGATTTTAGCATCTAGTCCTACTACTGATAGCATTATAATCAAAGTGAGATATAGATTGAGAGTCCTTCACGTCTCAAAAAGAACATCTGAAGTTTTCTCATCAGCGAAATTGAGATTTTGAGATGGCAATTTTTGTAATGGACAGCGAAGACTCATGCTACTGCTGGAAGCTATTTGAGATTGAGAGAAAAATCTAAAAACTAGAGGAGGCATTGAAAGATACTTGGGCAAAAGTAGAATTCATGACTTAGTTGTGTGCACCCAAGTATCACATCTTGCAAGGAAAAAATAATCATACAAAACAAAGAGAAAGGTCTGCTTTATAACACTTGCTCCTTGCAAATAAATAATTTGAAAGATAAGGCAATTGGAATCTTGTTGTGCTTAAACGTAAAATAATAATGATGACAACCTGAGGCATCAAGCCCACCGGAGCAGCACCCCATGTTATGGCATCCCCTCAGGTCATTTCTAGATACGCCCCTAATCGGGAACCTTTGGACTCCTGGTTCTTTTCCTTTTGGTGTTGTTTGCCTTGCGAACTTGTGAAGTCACTTCAAAAACCCCTAGGTTCCATACTACCCACAATAAAACAGGCATAATGTAAGTTATCAATTTTATGCTGACCTATTTCAGTATAATTTCTCTGATTGTTTAAGGAAAAAAAACAATAAACAGAATTTATTCTTCTGAAAAACTGAATAATTCAGCAATGCAATGGAGTGTGAAAAATTTGGTTGTTTTTGAAAACTTTTAAACCATCAATAGCGCAGATCAATGGCTTGCAATTGAAACCTCCGGGATTCAATTAAATTATTAATTTAACAATGCACATTCCCATGATGCAACAAAATTGAGACACAAAATTTCGGAAAGAAACCTTGACATACATTGTAACAGATCCATTTATTTTGCTCCTAATTTCTTCTTCTGTAAACTGTTTTGTACTTTTGTTTACCCATCTCAATGTGATTTTTTACCCCCTTGGCAAAGTATCTGAAACAATTTTCAAAATTCAATTATGGAACATGAGCAAATCAATCTAATCTAATTTGTTGTAATTGGCAATTCAACGCTAATTACTATTTTGCCAATTAGAATTTAATTTGACATTCAAAGCATTCAGCAATGATCACAAGTGAAATCTTGAAAAACTTCTTGCGTAGTAATGTATCAAGATTACCATTCATATCACAACATCATCAGGTGTGTCCTTCATTGCCTATTGCATAAATGTAATTTTGCAAATAACTTCAGCCAAAAAAACTTGTCTTGCACCAAAATAACACTCTTCTAAAATAGCCATATTCGTGTTTGATCTCTTGCGCAAAAATACAGGTGGGATGAAGGATTGAAGGTGTGATGAGAAGTAATCTCCAAGTAGTTAAGAGGAGACTTTGGGATGGGGAGAAAAAGGAAGTTCAAAGTAGGTCTACCTATGACTTCTGATAGGAAACTCCCTTACTTTTTGTTGCGTTTTACTATATTTGAGAACTTCAATGATGTCACTACAGGTTTCATATTTTACATTGAAAAGATTGGACAATTTGTCACTGGGAGGTATAGACTTCACTGCACAGTCATGCAGTGGGTAATTTAACCTATTTCAAACGATACAATTAATCGAGCCAGATTTTCAAAATGCTGATTTGCTTGGTAAGTTCATCTGTATTTTTAGTAATTTTCAAGTGTAGTTGGGCAAATTCATTTCCATAGCTGTAGCTCTAAGAACTCAGTTATTGTTCACTTCTTCTCACTATAGATTCTGGTGGTGATATGTTGAGATCTGTTTTTTCACAATTTTCATTGTTCTCAGTACAAATACCACTTATGCCTGATATTGTTCAAAATTGACTTGTAAGCCTGTGAGGCTGGTGAGTGACTGCATTAAAACTATCAATAGAGTAGCGCGGGGCATGCAGCCCCCCTTAACTTCGAGATGCAATTTGACCTCCTTTTTGTGGTCGATTATTTGAATGCTTATGCTGTCAGGAAGGGATCACTTGACTCTACTTATAACTGGTGAAACGAGTGTCTACCAATTTTAATAAAGGAGTTCCGGCCCTTTTTGTAAAAAAATTAAAATGGCCTTCTTACCCCACCCATCGGGCAAGAAGCCCCCCTATTATAATCCTATGGCAATTTTTTTTGCGAGCGCATTCAGCTTGAAAGTTATTTCTTGGGGTTCTTCTATCATTTTTAAGGCATCTATTCACTTTTTCTGAATTTCAGAATTTTTCTGTTCATGCATTTATTTTTTAATATTTTTTGCCCTTTTTCAATTTCGGCCAAAATTTTTTCTATTTCAACTAGCTATTCTATGAAGATTTAAGGTAAAGTAAACATTATTAAATGGTTCCGGAAGCAGCTTCGAGGCCTCATTGAAGGGGGCCCCATGCCCCATACCATGTGGGGCCTCTCGCCCCAAACCCACATATTTTAATTTGACCTCTATATTTTGAGGTAAAATGCAAAAAAAATGATTCAAATCACATTTATGTGATGGTCCTAAAGTGAAGCAATGCAGATATCCATTATACTTTTAAAAATTTCCAAAGTTATTTCTGACAACCACTTTCAAAGAATTGATCAAAGTTACAAAAACCATGCACCTTTTTTTGTTTCTTTAATTACGACTATGGTTTGGTGCTGAATGCCTTGAAAATTTTTGACGTCACCTAAAAAGCCTCTAGCTTCAATCCTATCAATAAGAAAAAGCAACAAAAATGTAAGTTTAGATATAACCCTGGGGGGGCTTCTCACCTAACCCAGGCTTCTTGCCCCGACCCACTCTATGCAATTATTATGCATCACTTTACATTGTCACACTTTTATCTATCTACAAACCAATTGAATGAAGTACAAGAATAGAAAGTGCAAGTCTTATTCAGCATTTGTGATCATTTGCTTCCAACTAATGCCAACATGATCACTGCCTTTTGAAAGAAGCCTATGCGATTTTCAGCTGCACTTTCAAGGACATTTTTCTTTCAAAAGCAGTTCAAGCAATAACAGCAAAGATCGAATTTTCTAATCCCCAAAGATAAATATTCCATCAAAGTTTCTAATAACTCATCATACTTGGAAGTTTTGTGAATTGTGAAATTGATATTAACCTTTACTTTCCAAATCAGTCAGTGTAGGGACAAACATTGTTCTATCCTTCTTGAATCTATGCATCTGTTTGCTATCCCACTATCCTTTTTATCGTTTTATTTGCATTTATTTTGCCATGTCAGCATGTACAGGCGAAGGCAAATGCAACTTGATGGGTAAGACTAAACAGACTCTAGTCTAAGGCAAAATGGTCTTTCACAATAGACAATCTCCTGTTCAGTCTTTGTACTGAAGGGCATTAGGATATAGTGTGTCCCCAAGGTGACATAAAATGAAACCTGTTGGAAACGTGGGAGTCTTTTATATGCTTTCCTTTATTTTTGTTCAACTTCACTTTTTTGTGCATTTGAAGGATGGACTTGTTTTTCTTTGTTTACAAGTACTTATTGCTCTCAAGCACTCCATTCTCGGTGCACATTATGGGTGTTGCATTAATTTTAGTCCCTAAATGTTGTCTGAACACTTTTTTAAATTACCAAGCAGAAAATGGGAGTAATGTTGCCACCAAAGGCAAGATTAAGATGGCTTTGTAGTACTGGTTAGGGCGTTTGCATGTGTGCGCAGTGGATGCAGGTTCAAACATCACTCAGCCATGTCCAGTAGTTATCGCTGTAATGATTGGCACGGTTGTCGTTCTATAGTGAACGCAGCTGAGCAGAATCAGCATGAATGGGTGCTATATAAAATCATACTTTGTCAATATTAACTTCTATCTCATACATATGCAACATTCAATGTTTGATCAAACACAATGGATAAGGAGGTTTATTTTACCTTGGAATTACATTAGGATATCAATTAAGCAATATTATTGTCACACTGTAGTATAGTAGTTTGTTTGTTTGTGTTTTACGCCTCTGCACCCCTTAAGCCCCATTCACACCTTGGGGATTTGCAATTGACAGTGGTCGGCGTCAAGCATAGGAGCTTGACACAGACTGCACGCTGCCTGACACAGACTGAACGCACACCATGCTCAAGAGCAGACGCAGGGTGGACGCTGCCTAATGAAGCGTGAAGCAAGCTGTCACTGACTGGACGTGGGGTCAAGAAAAAAAATTGGGCTGGTCAAAATTCTCTCAGCTGTCAGTCTGCGTCAAAAACATCGCAGGCAATACACAGATACATCACACATTCAACACAATGTATACGTGCCCCTGACGTGCGTATACTTTGAGACTGATATTGTCACCATGGTAACAAATGACAAATTGCCGTCAACTTCGTGTCCTGTGTGCGTGAAGTGCGCGCTCTGTCCACGTGCATTGTGCCTTCATATTCATGTTGCTTAGCAGCACAGCCTCTGGTTCACGTCTTGATTGTGCTGTCATAGGGACAAATTGTGTCTGGACTGCGACAGTGAGGCTGAACTAAACACTTCTGTTTATGACGTCATTAGTAGCAGTTACAGAAAAAGTCAGGCATCTCACTGTTGACGCGAACTGGACTCAAATGGACGCATACTTGACACTCACTGAATCCACATGGTCATGGTTGGGTGCACAGGGCTAGCACCAACTTTTGACGTACACCAGTCCCAATTAGGTATCCCCAAGATGTGAACGGGGCTTTAGTGGGCTATAACGAGGCAGGCGATCGCCATATGATGATGTGATGAGAAGACTGTGAGCCTGGCACATACCATATTAATTCAGGGATGCCCAGGGTTCTTCAGTTGCCCCAGCATAGAATACTGGATACAACCCACCTCCATTTAATGTCCCATGGGCTCGGACTAAAGTGAGTTCCAGGGGTGAGATTTGAAGCCACGCCCTCAAAGCCAGTTGACAGGCGCACTTACCAATTCGGCCACGGGGGAACCTGTTGTATAGTTGGGCATAGCATTCAGACCAAAGGAGTTCCTCCGTGGCCTAATGGTTAAGAGTGCTTGTTTGCACAACCACTGGCTCTGAGGGCCTGGGTTTGAATCCCACCCCCGAACTCAATTTAGTCCGAGCCCATGGGACATTAAATGGAGGCGGGTTGTATCCAGTGTTCTATGCTGGGGCAACTGAAAGACCCTGGGCATCCCTGAATTAATAGGGTATGTACAATTCAATTTAAAGCTTTAGACTTACTTAACAGATTAGGGAAATGGACCAACATAATAGACAATTTCCTGTTGGGTCTGTATCCTTAAGGGCATTAGGATACATTGTGTCCCCAAGGTGACATAAAATTGAAATGTGTGCAATTCTCTTACATGGTTTCCCTTTTTTTTGTTCCAATTAACATTTCACAAATCTTATGGACAGGCCTTTTTCTTTGTTTACAACTAGCCTACTTGTTGTTTTCGAGCACTCTGTTTTCTGTGTGCAAAGGGAATCTCATTTTGCCGTTAACACTTCTATCAATTAAGCAGGCTTAATAAGGAAGAACAGTAATCCAATCATTAGTCATTTCTGATCGTTCCAAATAGGGTCTAGCGGTAGTGTGCTGGACTGCCAATTGTAGATTCCAGGATTCAAATGCAGCTCTTGCCGGGTCAACTATGTTGGATGGCTGTTTCAATCAACCTTTGCCTTTTTGTGGTGTCCCCCTCCTGTCCTAATTAGCTTAACAAGTTCATAAATACAGGATGTAAAACCTCACTCATCCATCCATCTGTTCCTTCCAAAATGTTTTGTTTAATTCCTTAATTCAAGGTGGAGCTCTCTGTGTCACATGAGGATCGATTAATCAATCTTACATTATATGTTGCATTGTTGCTGTAGAAGGCCGCTTCATTCAGATTAATCAAGGATCAACAGGAAAATAACATGCTGCTGGGTATATTAATTGACACAGAATACAAAAGAAAAATGGTTCCCATCATAATCTATACCTTTAAAACTTATAAATAACAATCATTATGTACCAGTATTGTACCTGTCTTTAGATATTGTATCACTTGTCAATGTTTAATAAAGTGCAGATGGCTCTAAAAGTAGAATACACTGTGCATATTATTATCCCTTGATTCATATAAATCTATATATACCTTTTACTCCTTGGAAAAAATAATGGATATTTTTAAGCCCATATCAACCATCAAAACTGCCCAATGTGTTACTCTTACACTGCTGAAAATGTGATGATATGTCGATTTCCACAATAAACTTTTCAGTGAGACAATTTAGGCAGATGGAATATCAGGCTGACTTGACACAATCTTTTTTTTTAATCTTGCTATCAGAACTAATTAAAATATGATGGAGTAAAAATTCCCATATCATTGCTTTGATTAACTAGTCACGGAAGCCGAAATTATTGCATTATACTAAGTAAGATCTTAAAAGCCTATTTAGAATGTAACACAATATTTCATGCAAGAATGACAGATTCTTGATGCATCCAATTTTGAACCTTTTTGCTTTTGGCATCTAGTCCTTCTAGTTCTACTGATAGCATTATAATCAAAGTGAGATATAGATTGAGAGTCATTCACGTCTCGAAAAGAACATCTGTTTTTCTCATCAGCGAAATTGAGATTTTGAGATGGCAATTTTTGTAATGGACAGCGAAGACTCATGCTACTGCTGGAAGCTATTTGAGACTGAGAGAAAAATCTAAAAAATAGAGGAGGCATTGAAAGATACTTTGGTAAAATTAGAATTCAGGACCTGTTTGCACCCAAGTATAGGGATGGACAGTCCCTAATGGACACCAGTTTACAGTATATCGATCGTATTGGTTCTTTCTTCCGGTTTGATAACCAAAATCGGTGAAATAAACGTTCGGTTCGATCTATTCCTACCCTCTACATCCTCAATTTCCATCAAAAAAGGTCAAAAATGACTTTATTAAGCAAAGAAATGCAAAAAATCGCGAGCATAACATTACTGGACCCTTGCCCTGGTTGCAGCCCACAGGGGACTGGTGAATTTCTGGACCAAAAACACGGATTTCAATAGTGTATTTTGCCGATAATTCACTAATTTGTGGATCTGGCTGAATTTGCGGATTTGCGGAAGTTGTGCCGTTTTGACTGGGGTGAGTTGTGCCAATGGCATGACATAGGATTTGATTTTTTATTCATCTTTTCTTGTCTTCATTTTATGCAAGGCCTTAACATGTTATGCAATAACTAACACTGAAAGGAAGATGTGTTAAAAGTGTTATACCACCCTCTGAACAATGAATAATTCTAGTTTTTGCAGGATTTTAGATAGTTGCATAAAATGGCTCATAAATGTTTGATTAGTTTCATGTAACATGTAAGTTAAAAACATGATAAAAAGGATCTATCTCAAGAAATGGGTGAAATACAAAGTTATCTTGGAAGAAATTAAGCGGTAAAACTTACCCCGTCACGCGGCACAACTTACCCCGGCACCGGGGCAAGTTGTGCCACTTGACCTACTTTTTTCTAAACTCCTACCATGATCTTACCAATGGTCAGACTACTCTGAAACAATTAGGGCAATTTTTCAACTGGAATGTGTTAAATACGACAGAAATCTATCCATGGACAGTCTATCAAATATGTGTTTATACTTACTTTAAGCAGGCCTAATATTAATAAAGGAAGAACAATAGTCCAATCTTTAATAATTTCCGATCCTTCCAAAATGTTTTGTTTAATTCCATATTTCATGGTGAATCTCTCTGTGTCATACGAGGATCTATTAATCAATCTTACATAAATGTTGCTGTAGAAGGGCGTTTCATTCAGATTAATCAAGGATCAACAAAAAAAATAATATGCAGCTGGGTATATTAATTGACACAGAATAGAAAAGTAAAATGTTTCCCATCTGGTCTATTGCTTTGAAAACTAATAAATAACAATCATTATATACCTGTGTTTGAATATTGTAATACTCAATACTGCTTAAAGAGTCCAGACGGCTCTGGAAGTGGAGCACACTACAGGTTTGTCCCTTGATTCATATAAATTAGTATTTATACCTGTTACAGTAACTCCATTGCAAGAATACTGCTAATTTCGAAGCACTTGCCAATCATGAAAATCGCCTAATGCGTACCCTAACACTGCTGAAAAAGTGATAATATCACAAATTATCGATTTCTACAATGTTCTGCTCACTAAGACACTTTTTAAAAAGCAGATAGAATATCTGATTTCATAGGTCTACACAATTTTTTAGCCAACGACACAAATTAAAATTTTACAGGCTAAAACTTCAGTAAAATCCTTTCGCATATTATGCTACGATTATCTAGTCACGAAGCCCGAATTATGGCATTATACTTATTCAGAACTTAAAAGCCTCTTTTGAAAGTAACACCATCTTTCATGCAAGCATGTCAGATTCTTGATGCATCCAATTTTGAACCTTTTTGCTTTTGGCATCTAGTCCTTCTACTGATAGCATTATAATCAAAGTGAGATATAGATTGAGAGTCATTCACGTCTCAAAGAGAACATCTGAAGTTTTCTCATCAGCGAAATTGAGATTTTGAGATGGCAATTTTTGTAATGGACAGCGAAGACTCATGCTACTGCTGGAAGCTATTTGAGACTGAGAGAAAAATCTAAAAATTGAGGAGGCATTGAAAGATACTTTGGTAAAATTAGAATTCAGGACCTGTTTGCACCCAAGTATAGGGATGGACAGTCCCTAATGGACACCAGTTCACAGTATATCGATCGTACCGGTTCTTTCTTCCGGTTTGATAACCGAAATCGGTGAAATAAACTTTCTGTTCGATCTATTCCTACCCTCTACATCCTCAATTTCCATCAAAAAAGGTCAAAAATGACTTTATTAAGCAAAGAAATGCAAAAAATCGCGAGCATAACATTACTGGACCCTTGCCCTGGTTGCAGCCCACAGGGGACTGGTGAATTTCTGGACCAAAAACACGGATTTCAATAGTGTATTTTGCCGATAATTCACTAATTTGAGGATCTGGCTTAATTTGCGGATTGCCATACGAACCAAAAAGGTATTGACGGTACGTATGGTATCGAACTTGGCAAAAAGTGTCCATCCCTACCCAAGTATCACATCCTGCATTGACACAAATAAAGCAAAACAGATTTGCAATAGGGCAGTTTTTCAGTATTTGCACTCAAAGTGTCTCATGGGGGGTCAAAATGAAGTTGTGTAGATGAGAATTTCCTTTGTGCTATCATGAAATGAACATATTACTGATTCGTAAATCAACAAAAACAGAAGTGATTTGTTTGTTTATCACCAAATCACCACCCTTTAAAGAATGCAAGGATGGAATTTTTGAAAAAAAAATTTATGAAAAAAAGCATTCACACAAATACAATTTGAACGATTTTTTTAATGGAAATAGAGCCATCTGATTGTATTGAACCATCAAAACCAATAAAACAACTAAATTTTTTAGTAAATGTTGCAAAAATATTTTTTTCACAATTTTTATTACGAAAATAAAGAAATTTCACTAGTCATACCCTGAAAGTTTCTATTTTAGACTGTTTAGTGAGGTTTTAGTCTCAATGGACCCATCATTGCCGAGGTATAAAATCCCTAGGTTTCCTGCAAACCCTGTATCAAGTTTTGTTGCTGTACGATTGAAACTCATTGGGTTTGCCTTGTGTCAAAGATAACTTTCCAGAGAGAAAAATCTCCGAAAATCATCCAAAATCACCAGCTCAGAAAAAAATTAACTTTAATTGCTCCATAAACAAAATATTTGTGTATTATCTTGTAAAGTCATTCAGTTATTTCCAAGAAACTGCAGTTATAGTAATATGTTACATAAAATAACTAACTTATACTCTCAAGTTTGGTTTTCTCATAATAGTGCAATTTGATGATGGAAAAACATAAATAGAAATTTTCAATATTTATAAATACCCTTTTTATACATCCAGAATAAATCGTTTTGTAAAGCTGTGGCCTTTTCCTTGACGAAAACATTGTTAAAAGACTTGAATCATACTACAAATTCTAATGGGCTGGAGAGGACATTTTTTTGACATTGAGGATTTTGATTTCTAAGAAAATCTATGTACATTGCCCGGATATTTTCTTAACTTGTATTTGTCACATTCATGTAGAGGCACATAACAGAGCACCGAAAACACAATTTGTTTGAGTTTCCTTCAAAACCCTGAGTGTTTTTTTCCATGGGCTGGAGAGGACATGTTTTTTTGACATCATATTCAAGCGTCAAATTCTGAAAACCAGGTGTAGTTATTGAAATAAATGCTATTGCTTTACCTTTAGATATGTCTCAAGCTACAAAATTGACACAAACAGTAGACACATTCTTAAATGCTTATTCATCATAGCATATAAAGTAACAAATGGTCTCTCAAAGACAAAATATTTGACACACATCATTTCTTACATTTTAGGGGACAACTCATTTTGTATATAACTTATTCGCATGAAACCTGTTGTAATTTACACCCAAGACATAGGTCCAGAGAGACATCACCAACAGGAATCACAACTGCCAGCATTTATGTTTGTGTGATGCCATAAAATTAGCAAAACTGCCCTTGAGACACAAAAATGAGCAAAAATTGGCCCTAAATCGCTTGCTGCTTCAAAACTAAACATCGTAGAAGGGTAAAATTTGGGGCACATATATTTCAATGTAATGCAAGACTGCCACCACAACAAATTTCTGTGTACCTATCATACTTTTCTCGTAATATCTGCCTAAATATGAAAAATTGGCCGAGTGCAAATACCGTAAAACAGCCCAATAAAGCTTTGTTTTTACATAAATACTTGAGTTCTAATTGACCTAATATTATGAGAGAAGTTATTTTTAAAAAATTACATTATTCGAGGCATAATGTAAGTTATTAATTTTTACGCTGACCTATTCCAGTATATTTTCTGTTATTTTACAGTTGATTTCACAATTGCAGACGCAGAGACGGAATGTAATTTTTTCGAGGACACATTGTATTCTATCAGGAAAAAGTGTCATCAAAATCGTATGACACCATTTTCCCCGATATAGAACATGTCCAAGAAAACAATAAACATCGAGTTTCTGTGACTACTTTTATTATGAAATTATCTGTAAAAGCAAAGTAAACAAAAACATAATTATTTGTATTCTTCTCTTAAATTGAAAAATTCATCAATGCAATTGAGTGGGAACAATTTGGTTGAAACCTTTTAAACCATAAATTAGGCAGACCAAGGTTCTTGTTATTGAACCCCCGGGATTCAATTATTCATTTAGCATTGCACATTTCCCTTGAATATTCAGGTTTGAATTTTTGGGACAGGCAAGTTTGGAGTAACAGTGCAGACAGAAATATTCTTACGTCTTGAGTTCTGCACACAAACGGATTTAAAATTTAGGGGAGACCGGGATAAGTTGTGCCATGGGGTAAGTTGTGCCGCCCACTGTTGGGGTGAAATGAAGAACTGGGTAGAGAAGACAATGGCACCCATATATACCCACTTGGTCAACATCATTAGGCACTAAGAAAAAAACGACCTAATATTATGGTATGAAAAGCTATGCTCATAAATTAGATTTTGCTGCCAAGGACGGGCATTCTTGTTTCTTGGTCATATGGTATTTGTAATAAGATGATGTTCCTCGGGTAGAATGGAGTTAAGAGGTATATCTAGAAATTTGTGTTGTTAGTTTTCATCTCGCATTGTTTGTTCATTTTTGGCAACCAGTTTTATCCTGAAAATCAATTTGGGGTAACTTGTACCGTTTTGACTGGGGTGAGTTGTGCCAACGGCATGATATAGGATTTGATTTTTTATTCATCTTTTCTTGTCTTCATTTTACGCAAGGCCTTAACATGTTGTGCAATAACTAACACTGAAAGGAAGATGTGTCAAAAGTGTTATACCACCCTCTAAACAATGAATAATTCTAGTTTTTGCAGCATTTTAGATTATTGCATAAAATGGCTCATAAATGTTTGATTAGTTTCATGTAACATGTCAGCCATAAGTTAAAAACATGATAAAAAGGATCTATCTCAAGAAATGGGTGAAATACAAGGTTATCTTGGAAGAAATTAAGCGGTAAAACTTCCCCCGTCATGCGGCACAACTTACCCCGGCACCGGGGCAAGTTGTGCCACTTGACCTACCTTTATCAAACTCCTACCATGATCTTACCAATGGTCGATTCTGGCCAATGTGTTATATTTTTATGTCTCATTTTCAGATTACATGATCTAGCTTTGGTTTTTCAGAAGATCAGCCTGACGAAAAAAATTGACAACTTACCCCGGTCTCACGTACTCAAGATGGACTTAGTTGCATTTTTTATGTACAGCTTTAACTGGTTCTGAAAATAGCTTGACAATCACACTTTAAAAGAGAGGGCTATATTTTGCTATTAATTGCAGCGCACCAAAAATGATTTGTTTTGGTGCTGCCAATGATCAGAACAGCAATGTCATGCATCTAACTTCCTGATCAACAGGCACACCCACATTAACACATAGTGACAGGGACATACCAAGCCAAGGTGAGGAAGATATATTACTATGACGAAGTTGCCTTTGTTGCATGAGGCAACACATAATGGGGCAGCTGGAGCAAATAATATCCACCAAATACACCAGCTGGGTTGCATATTTCTTTTCATTGTACTTCAAAAGTTTACTTGTACATTTAATAGCAATTTATATTTTACTGAAACATGAACTGGCTCAGCTTGCCAATTTCGTCTAAAATCTGTTAGCCGCGTTTCGTACTTTAGTTTAGGCAACTCAAAATAATTTTTATCAAGTTTCTGAAACAATTTTCAAAATTCAATTATGGAGCACGGCATTCCAATCTGATCGAATTTGTTGTTATCTGCAATTCAGCACTAATCAACTATTTAGCCAAAGAGGCCGTGCCTGTAAAAATCATGCCCTATGTAGCTGAAACGTAGTCCGTGGCGGATCAAAATGATATTGGCATGGATCATAGTATCAACAAAGTTAGAAAACCAAGAGTCGAAATTTCGAGTCAAAAACATTTATTTTGGGAATTATAGGCCTTCGAAGATTTACCTCCCTCGGACCAAAAAGGAGTATTTTATATTAAAATGATAGTAAAAACACACCTTGTTTGCACCCCCACAACTCTGCTTCTGCGGCAAGTGGCAAAATAGTGATTCCAGATTTTGTTTTCTTATAACTTGAAATTTGTAAAAATATGAAATTAACTCTGGGACCTCATATCCCCATATATATATAAGCTATATCGTATATGTATAAAGTGCCACTTTTTGGGTCACTTTTAGGGCCTTTTTCAGAAATGGCATTATGTACCTGTGACATCACAAACACGCTATTTCTGCCTTTATCTTGTTTAAATACAAGTTAAACTTGTCTAATGAAGTGTCAAGTCAACTTCAAATATAATTCATATGCCAAATGACTTGCAAGGTGGCCACTATAGTGGTTGCTGAGACTCGCACCAAAAATGATTTGTTTTGGTGCTGCCAATGATCCGAACAGCAATGTCATGCATCTAACTTCCTGATCAACAGGCACACCCACATTAACACATAGTGACAGGGACATACCAAGCCAAGGTGAGGAAGATATATTACTATGACGAAGTTGCCTTTGTTGCATGAGGCAACACATAATGGGGCAGCTGGAGCAAATAATATCCACCAAATACACCAGCTGGGTTGCATATTTCTTTTCATTGTACTTCAAAAGTTTACTTGTACATTTAATAGCAATTTATATTTTACTGAAACATGAACTGGCTCAGCTTGCCAATTTCGTCTAAAATCTGTTAGCCGCGTTTCGTACTTTAGTTTAGGCAACTCAAAATAATTTTTATCAAGTTTCTGAAACAATTTTCAAAATTCAATTATGGAGCACGGCATTCCAATCTGATCGAATTTGTTGTTATCTGCAATTCAGCACTAATCAACTATTTAGCCAATTAGAATTTAAGAGGCCGTGCCTGTAAAAATCATGCCCTATGTAGCTGAAACGTGGTCCGTGGCGGATCAAAATGATATTGGCATGGATCATAGTATCAACAAAGTTAGAAAACCAAGAGTCGAAATTTCGAGTCAAAAACATTTATTTTGGGAATTATAGGCCTTCGAAGATATACCTCCCTCGGACCAAAAAGGAGTATTTTATATTAAAATGATAGTAAAAACACACCTTGTTTGCACCCCCACAACTCTGCTTCTGCGGCAAGTGGCAAAATAGTGATTCCAGATTTTGTTTTCTTATAACTTGAAATTTGTAAAAATATGAAATTAACTCTGGGACCTCATATCCCCATATATATATAAGCTATATCGTATATGTATAAAGTGCCACTTTTTGGGTCACTTTTAGGGCCTTTTTCAGAAATGGCATTATGTACCTGTGACATCACAAACACGCTATTTCTGCCTTTATCTTGTTTAAATACAAGTTAAACTTGTCTAATGAAGTGTCAAGTCAACTTCAAATATAATTCATATGCCAAATGACTTGCAAGGTGGCCACTATAGTGGTTGCTGAGACTCAACATAGCTAGTAAATCGGTGAAAATAGCCTTTTTTCCGAGAAAGTGGCACAAAACTACCAAAATACTTAAATGAGACAAGTGAAACAGGTGAAAATTACATAGTCATGATGGAATTATCACAATAGTAATTTTCAAGTGTGTCATGAACAAGAAATGTGAATTTTGTTTATAACATGTTGCCATGACAACCATGACTATTGTCAGTGTGTCGCACAGCATACTTCACATTCACAGAAAATTAAACTATTGACATAGATATTATGGTACATCATTATTAAAGTAGATGGTCAAACAATAGCTGAACAAAAGCCCTCCTTCGGCAAAGGGACTTTTTGTGGGGGCAAAAATAGTTTCATGAGATCCATAATATGATGGCATATTCAAGATGGCTGCCATTGGCGTGATTGGGTTTACCTTGCTGACTCATGTTTTTGTTCCTTTTTACTATGTTTTAGGGGTAAAAACTTTCATATTTCTGACAATTGTGGGAAGCAGATATTTTTTACGCATATTCTTAATTGAGAGTGAATGGTCCTGGCATAGAAAAACCAAAATGGCGGAATGGTGGCCATATTGGATTGTGCGCCATTTTGTCGTCATTTGCTTTTTTAGTCAGGAAGTTGTGTGATACATCAATTCATGGTGATTTAAGGGTGGTGGACTCATTTTTGACATTTAAATTACCATTCAGTTTCATCTACTGCTCAAAAAGAAGACTACTATATTGTTAAGCTTCAAACTGAAAAGGGTTATGGGATGTATACCTCAATTTGTGCACTTCAGCAAAGTGCGGAGATTTGGGATATGGACTTCATTTTGTCATAAGAATTATCATTTAATTGTTTCAAGCTGAGAAAGTAGAGGTATCATTTATTGGTGCTTAATTTAGTGTTCCAGATGTCATGTACAAGGTGCCCCAAAACAAGGTTCGCGTTTCTTTGATTGGCCATAAGATAATCAATTTTTGCCACATGACTTTGATTTATAGCTTTTTTGCAGGTAATCATAAACACATTGTGTTTGACAGACAAAATGATAGACATAGGCCTATATGCATAATCTTGCTGCTGAAACGAGGTGTGAGTTTCCTGATTTTTGGTGTGCCAGGTTGAAGTAGGTGCATGAATAGGGCTGGTGAAAATGTCAAGATGAGTGGTCTGAGATATCGAAAACTGATTGAAATTTGTTGACTTGTACGTAAAGATGCTTGACACAGGAAATTGTGGTCGTGCAAAATCAGAACCCCTTACAATTATGTCAAATGGTCTGACAAGGCATAATATGCCAGGTGAAGGAGAAGATTATTTCATATAAGCAGGAAGTATTTGAAAAGTTAAGTTAAAAACTGTCTTAACATAAAGTATACATGCCTAACATATGCACAGTGTATGCATTGTTGCTTTACAATGAATGATATGGAGGTGTGAGGACTTGATGCGCCATTTTGTGCCACCAATCTCTCCTTGTATATAATAAATTATATATAATCACTGAGGATGCTTTAATCCAAGTACTGTCGTGATATTGACAGAAAATGTAGCTGACATATTACAAAAACCGAAAAATTTTGTTTCAGGACAATGTATATCATATAAATGGGATTTGGGCAATTACTACCGTGGTGGCTGAATGACAGCCATATATATTCCACGATACAATGTACATAAAGGAGCTGTTATATTACATGGTGTATCTAGATAAATTATACATCAAATCACAGCTACAGGCTCATAAACTGTTTTCTGAACATCCCCACTAATATTTGAGTTAAATCTCAGGTCACATGACCACCGCAGTTGCTAGCTATTAACGCCTCCCACAGACATGTTACTCACTTAAACTATCCACCTATCCTTCTTTGTTCCTCTCATACTTCAGATGGGAGCCCACAATGGTCTAACTCCTCTCTCATTTACGTTTTCATACTGCACCATTCATCTGCCACCAGGAGTGCATGAAACTCCATATCTCTCATATTTCACTCCACAGAGGGCAGCATGTGTCTTTGTTTGTTTTAAGCTTGACACACTGCCAAACCAAACGCCACCTACCACGACTAATTGCTCCCGCAACTAATCAGGCTCTACCTGCCTCTTCATAACATCTTAGGCCAACATCACATTCTGCTTCCCATCTACAGGAACATTTCAACAATTAACCACTTTCAATTTGATAGCCTATTCAGGTTTAAACATGTACATACATGTCACTCTAAATACCAGTACCAAATGCCCATAAAATATTCCCTTACTTTTACATTGTTTAAGACGACAGCATTACTTCACGATAATTCATTGTAAACTTCTTTTACTATAATGGGCATTTTCTAGTAAATATACATTCCAGCCAGTTCAAACTCATGTACAGGATTTCAAAAGTGGTCAGTCAAAAATGGTAAATTATGATCTAAAGGAACCTCATCCCACCAAACCTGACTACCCGCAATATGACTAAATCACAATGGCATATATTAAGACATTTAACCTATCAGCTGACTTCTTAAAAATATTTTTGGACAAGAAACAGGGCTAGAAAGAAAAATGTGAACAATTTGGTTGAGTACGACAAAAATTTCCGATGAATTATTGCAAATCAAGCAACTACTTCAAAGTCAGAAATTGGGTCTTTCTTCAAAAATTTCCAGTGAGATTCATATATTTCCAGGCAACGACATGCCCAAATTCCGTACTTTTTCCAGCCATGGCGAGAAACAGACAAAAACTTCAAAGGACATCAAATTCAAGGATATAGGTTATAATATTAAGGGTCACTGTCAGGTCAATTTTGCAACTAGGGCAAAATAACCTTAGCACTGTTTTGTCAATATGTAGCTAATAATTACTAGGTATATCAATATCACTGTGTGGAATTTCATGAAGGCTGTGTACTTTTCAGCTGCAGTGTTAACAAAATGAAGCTCTTGGGGAAGGGCAGGTTATAGTTTTCAGAAAAGTTCACCTGCAAACTAAATGGAGGTTGATATAGGAATGATGAATAGCCAGGTGTATACCCCTGTACTCTGGTAATATCTTGTTGAAATATATGGATGAACTTCACTTTCACCCCAGTCCTGTCAAACATATCAACTATCCCTATTGGTAAAGTTAGTTAATACAACCAGGCAGGTTAATTGATATACCAACGATGGGGTGTAAAACACTAACTCACTCACTCACTAATTGATATACCAAACTCTGATGGACAATGCAAAGAAATAGTCACTTGCTAATGCCTTGGTAGGAGTTTACACAGTTACAATACAAGATCAGCATCAGGAAAAGACCTTCACAATAGACGTTGCCTCACCAAATCACTGGAAAGGAATGCCAGTCGAACTTAGAATGATATCCCTCAGTCAATAAGAAACGCCGAGGATTTTTATAACCACTGTACCTTTGGGACCACTGTACCTTTTGAGCACAAATCCTCTGAACAGGGATTTATCGCATTTAACTTTTCTCCTAAATATTTATTCTGATTCTAGATTAACCTTGATGTGAAGAATGTTTTTATTCTGTTTCCCACAAATGGCAGCACTTTCACAGATGCTCATTTATATAACCAGAAGGTAGGGTGTAACAGTTAACCTTGTGTATCAACTAACCTGACTTTCCCCAATATGGCTGGCAGCTTTAGTCTTCCTTTATGGGCCATAAACGCAACTGAATGGTAGTTTAGGTGTCAAAAATGAATTCACCACCCTTAAATCACCATGAATTCATGTATCTCACAACATTCTGACTCAAAAAGCTGAATGATGACAAAATGGCGCACAATCCAACATGGCCGCTATTCCGCCATTTTGGTTTTTCTATGCCAGGACCATTCAACCTAACCAAAAATATGTGTACAAAATATCTGCTACCCAAAATTATCAGAAATGTGAAAGTTTTTACCCCCTAAAACATAGTAAAAAGGAACAAAAATATGAATCAGCTAGGTACCCCATATATGGACAACGGCAGCCATCTTGAATATGCCATTATACAATGAATCACATAAAAATAACTATTTTTGCCCCCCAAAAAGTCCCATTGCCAAAGGAGGGCTTTTTTTCAGCTATTGTTTGACCTTCCACATTAATAATGATGTACCATAATATGTATGTCAATGGTTTAATTTACTGCGAATGTGAAGTATGCTGTGCGACACACTGACAATAACCATGGTTGTCATGGCAACATGTTATAAACAAAATTCAAATTTCTTGTTTATAACACACTTGAGAATTACTATTGTGATAATTCCATCATGACTATGTAATTTCACCTGTTTCACTTGTCTCATTTAAGTCTTTTGGTAGTTTTGTCCTATTTTCTCGGAAAAAAGGCTATTTTCTCCGATTTACTAGCTATGTTGAGTCACAACAACCACCATAGTGGCCACCTTGCAAGTCATTTGGCATATGAATTATATTTGAAGTTGACTTGACACTTCATTAGACAAGTTTAACTTGTATTCAAACAAGATAAAGGCAGAAATAGCATGTTTGTGATGTCACAGGTACATAATGCCATTTCTGAAAAAGGCCCTAAAAGTGACCCAAAAAGTGGCACTTTATACATATACGATATAGCTTATATATATATGGGGATGTGAGGTCCCAGATTTAATTTCATATTTTTACAAATTTCAAGTTATAAGAAAACAAAATCTGCAATCACTATTTTGCCACTTGCCGCAGAAGCAGAGTTGTGGGGGTGCAAACAAGGTGTGTTTTTACTATCATTTTAATATAAAATACTCCTTTTTGATCCGAGGGAGGTAAATCTTCGAAGGCCTATAATTCCCAAAATAAATGTTTTTGACCCGAAATTTCGGCACTAGGTTTTCTAACTTTGTTGATACTATGATCCATGCCAATATCATTTTGATCCGCCACGGACCACGTTGCCACCCCCGCATGATTTTTAGAGGCACGGCCTCTTAATCTGACATTCAAAGTATTTAACAATGATCACCGGTGACATCTTGAAAGATAACTTACTTTTAAAATAATGTACCAAGATTACCTTCATTTTTCACACACGTACCATCACATCATCAGTTGCTTCCTTTCCGTCCAGTGCATGAAAAGTTTGAAATAACTCAAGCCAAAAAACTTCTCCTGCACCAAAATAACACTCTTCCAAAACTATTTACAAATGTACTTGACCTACACATCTAATTATCGATCTCTTGCCACTTGTCCAGTATCCAGGCTGTAGTTATATTATAACTTTCCACCTTTTTTTGAACATCCTTTATATCCAACCCTGTCAGCCTTTGGTTCCAATGAGTTTCTGCTTGAGATCTCCTTGCAACCGTGCAGCTTTTTGATGTGTTCCATCATCTCTAGATCCCTATTGTGTATATCACTTTGATGTTCCTAGTGCCAAAAGTGACAACCTCTCCTTTCTGAGAGGAGACTGGGGTGTGGAGGAGAAAGACCTTCAAAGTATTTAAACATATGACTTGTGACAGGAAATTTCCTTACTTTTTGTTGAGTTGTAGTATATTTGAGAACTTTAATGATGTCACTACAAGGTTTCATATTTTACATTTTACGTGGGCCAATTTGTCCTTGGGAGGCATCTGACTTCACTGGTGAGTTATATGATACATACAAGCAAAATGAATGAAGCACATGATATTTCTAGAATGGAAAGTGCAAGGCTGATTCGGCATGTCTGAACATGGGCTTCATCAGCTTCAAACTAAAGCCAACATGATCACGGCCATTTGGAAGAAGCCTGTGCAATTTTCGGCTATGATTTCAAGGCCATTTTTCAGATGAAATGATTTAAAATCATCTTAGTTCTTTCAAAAGCAGTTTGAGCAATGACAGGAAAAGTAGAATTTCCTAATCCCCTAAAAAAATCCACACAAAAAACTGATCGATATGAACAGCCTTTTCAATAAGGGGCTAATGATATAAACCCTTCCTTTCCAAATCAGTATAGAGACCAACACTGTGCTATTCCTCTTGAATCTATCCTTCTGTTTGCTATCAGTCTATATTGTTTTTCCTAAATCTGCTTTGTCTGTCCTACATTTGCATTTATTTCGCCATGTCAGCATATACAGTTGGAGGCCAACACAACTAGATGCATATGACTTAAGAGACTCTATAGCCTTAAGGCAAAACAGTGTTGTACAATAGACAGTTTCCTGTTTAGTCTTTGTACTGAAGGGCATTAGGATATAGTGTGTCCCCAAGGTGACATAAAATGGAACGTGTGAGAGCCTTTTATACACTTTTGCTCTTTTCTTTTTGTTCAACTTCAGTGTTTTTGTGCATTTGAAGGATGGACTTGTTTTTCTTTGTTTATAAGTACTTGTTGCTCTCAGGCACTCCATTCTCGGTGCATATTATGGGTATTGCATTTAGTCCCCAAGCAGAAAATGGGAGTAATGTTGCCACCACAGGCAAGATTAAGATGGCTCCCTAGTACCCGTCAGCGCGTCTTGTTTGTGCCAAGAGGATGCAGGTTCAAACCCCACTCCAGCCATGTCTATAGGTTATCGCAATAATGCTTGACACGGTTGCTGTTCTATAGTGAATGCTGGTGAGCAGATGTATCAGGAATGGGTGCTATATAAAATCCTACTATGTCATTATTAATTTTTTGGCTCATATATATGCGACTGAAGGGGAAAATAAAGACATTACTGATTCTTGCAACAATAACTCATACATACGGGCAATTCAATGTTTGATCAGGTACATTAGGTTTTTTCCTCGATAAATACACTGTATCGAGCTGTATTTGAACAGTCTCATATTCTGTAATCACAAAGTTCAACGATTTTCAACAGAAACCAGGTGTCACTGGCAGTCGAATATGCTGATTTTTACCTCCCACGCCATTGAAAAAGTCATGGGTATTGTGAAGCACCCGAAAACAGGGTCAGCTGATTAATGTGTCGTTTGTCAAAATAAAAGGATTTTTAAAAAGTTAGTTACCGCTGAAAATTGCTTAATTCTGCTTTTAATTCAAAACTAAAACCCTCTACATTTAGAGAGCATATTCTCATATTTTCTATAAGGCAGTGGCAATCTATTAAGAAATTACAGGGTAAAGCTTTCATAAACTGGAAAGAATTCGAAGAAGGTGAGTTATGCCCCATTTTACAGAAACAGTAATCAAATATGTAATTGATTTTGATTAAAGTTAACAGCTTGGCAATAACTGATGTGTTTTACATAATATCATGTTCTGAAATTTGAAAGCAGAATAATGCGCTGTTACAATCCTGTAAGGTGGGGACTTTCCTTGAGACTTTCCTTAAAATGTATAGTCACCATTGCTACCATTAATTTATACACACCAAAAGCAGAGATTCAGCCTTCAGAGAAGATGAAGTTACTGCGCCAAAGAGCTGCCTTCCTAATTCACATCCTGCACCTGTCACATAACACCAAGAATGTGCAACTCAATTTCCTTCTGAGTGGCACAGCCCTGTACTCAAGGCTTGAAGGAAAATCACAATCCTTGAAAAACTACATCATCCTAAGCAGCAAGACACATTATGTAACAACGACAATTTGTAGCCAAGCGGAAAAGTAAGCTACTTTGTCCTGTGAAGTATCAGAAACAAGAACCTCTCCATGTCAGATACATGTGTATCTTCTAACGGTTGTAAAACAGTTGGGCAATCATACTTAAATAACAAAAAAGTCTTCAAGTACCAATAATTTTGCAATCGCTTTGGTGAAAGATGCTCAAAAGACGCAATTACAGCCCACCTGAAGAGACACATTGACAAAAAAATTCTCATGTTTTCGGTGCAGACACCGATTTGCACATCTCTGACTAATAAAGCAACATTTGCCACCTTCCTCTTACCAGGGCAATGGAGTCAAAGTCTGAGTTGTGGAGTCGGGAGTCATAGAGTCGGAGGTTTTTGGGTGGAGTCGGAGAGGAACTTGGATTTTCAGGTGGAGTCAGATTCGAAAATTAATTTGGCGACTCCTGACGCCTTAAAAATAATAAATATTATTTTTGAAAATGTTAAATGTTCCTAAATTGTACACAGAATTTCTTAAACAAGTATTCTAGCACAAAGGGCTGTGAAAAAATTTACAGAAGTACTTTTTACCCTGTTAACCATGTATTATATGTCTACAATAATGCCAATAAGCAGAGTCATAGGTCAGAGTAGCAATTTAGGAGATCTAAGGAGTGGAGTCGGGAGTCTGGTTCGCTTTTCAGAAAGCCAAAGGAGTCGGGAGTGGGGACGGTTTACTAACTACCCGACTCCGAAGCACTGCTTCGTACATGATGAAGTGGATCATTATGAACGATAACCTCCTGACAAAATACCTCACCAAGAAAACTTGGAACTGACTAACACGCCCAGGCCAGAAGAGGGATAAATGTGGTAAAGGTTGCTTTGTTGCATGCTTGTAATGCCACTTGAGTTCAGTCTCATATATTTCCTAAAAACAGTTTTAATGCAAATAAGACAGCTGATGCAAAGTTGCATGCGATAAATCTGCCTGCGGGTTCTGAATGAGTTTGCATTTTTAGGCCCAATAAATTGATATAGTGACATTTAATTTCATCTCCGGTAAACTGTTTTGCAATTTGTTTAACATAACTCAATCAACTTTTTGCAAATACGGAAAGTTTATTAAACAATTTATAAAATCCAATTATGGATCATTGGCATTACAATCTACGTAATATAATTTTGTTGTAATTGGCAATACAAAACTGAATTACTCATTTTGTCAATTATAATTTAATCTGACATTCAAAGAATTTAAGAAAGATGGCCATTGACATCTCAATAGTTTTCTTAATGAAGATTTTAAAAGGCATGCTGCAACCAGGTGGGGATTGCCCATGTTGGAGAGTGGAATTTGCCACAGGCCCATCCACTCAAGGGAGCCAGTGCAAGATGCCAGAACAAGAAAATTAAAAAAAATAATGATACATGCGATTTTTAGAGCAAATTCAGCGTGTTCAGAAAATTTGGCACCATCCGCATTTTTTTACCGCCGATCCAGCAAAAAGCATCCTGCTCTGCACCTGCCCATCTGCTTTTATTACGAAATCCCGTGGCCCCAACAAAGGAAAACAAATTGCCCACTTGGTGTGCTGATTTGGGAATGTGTAATTGCAGCATCTCCTGAGACTTTCTCCATGATAGGACATGCAAAATAATTGGCCCTTGTCAACTCTCTGCCTTTTTATGTAGTTGTGAAACTGTTTGGACAATCTTTCAAAGATACACATCAGACATGGATTGGCTCTTGTTTTTGGTGTTCCACAACAAAAAGTGAAGCAATTTTCTGCTTGGCTGCAACCTGCCATTGTCACTACATGTCTTGCTGCTCTGGAGGATGTAATTGTTTTGTTCAAGGATTGTCATTTTGCTTCAAGCCTTGAGTATGAGGATGACGCGGAAGCTCTGCCACTCAGAAGGAAATTGTATAACACATTCCTGGTGTAAAGTGGCTGTGGCCGGATGATAATATGTAAGGTAGTCAGGTACATGTAGCACTGTTGCCAATTACTTTTCCGGTGCTCGTAAGGTTTAACATCTATCACTGCAAATTTCCTATGTTCTATAATGATACAATGCTGTACATATCCCCTGTTCGTAATGTAAATGTAGGGTCTTTACAAGTGAAGCGAAATTACAAAAGTTTCTAAAACAATCTTTTAAATTTCAATTATTGAGCCTGGGCATGCCCATCTAATCTAATTTGCTGTAATTGGAAATTAAAGACTTTTGACATCTGTAATTTAATCTGACATTCATTTAATCTGATATTCAAAGCATTAACAATGATCACCAGTGACAATGTCATGTTGTTAGTTTTCTAATTTTAAAGTTTCTTGTGATTATCTTCAAAAGGCATTTTATATTGTCCCTTGATTTGAATTCTTATGACACATGATATTTGCCGCATAAATCTCACTAAACCTATTTTAACCCCAATAACATCTATCAATTTGTTATTGCAATGAAATTAAAATATTGACCTAAGTTTTTAAATTTAGACAAATAGATTTTTGTGCAGTTCAAATAAAGACACAATTTTTGTGCATGTATTTGAATTCAAAGCTTCTCCCGAGGAGATCCATTGACTTCAACAAAACTAAAATTCGCCAGCAATAATCAACCAGCATAATTATGTCTAACAATCGCAATATAATATATTAACCTATCATCGCAAGAATGTTTTAAAAGTTCTGCAATTTTACATAAAAAGTGTGGATGTAGACCCTTGTGCATTTTGAAAGAAAGGAAGTTTCAGATCTACATAACTTATGATACTCTAACTTCTGCTTTCACTTCTCTAAATTTTCTATGAAATGATATTATGCTTCATGTTATCTTTTGATCAGGTTCCAAACTTTAAATTGTAAAGGCCTCCATAAAATGCTTCTCCTAATATTTCTTGTCATATAAGGCCTAATAAACCCCATTACAGCTATTAAAATCCTAAAAGCCTCTTCAGATTCGGCTTCATTTTTCATGATAGAATGCCAGGTTTCAGAAAAATCCAATTTGATTCTTTTTTATTTTTGATATATGATTGAGCATAATTGAACTAAGATTAATAACTTCAGGTTTCCTCCCTAAAATGACATGATGCGGTTTTCATCAGGGAAACTGATGTGGTAAGATTCAGAGCTTAGAATTCATAGTCTGAGGCTGACGCAGACGCTCTGCCACTCAGAAGGAAATTGTATAACACATTCCTGGTGTAAAGTGGCTGTGGCTGGATGCTAATATGTAAGGTAGCCAGGTAGCACTGTTGCCAATTACTTTTCCGGTGCTCATAAGGTTTAGCATCTGATCATCATAATGATACAATGTAGTACGTACCCCCTGTTCGTAAAGTAAATGTAGGGTCTTTTTAAGTGAAGGGAAATTACAAAAGTTTCTGAAACAATCTCTTAAATTTCAATTATGGAGCTTGGGCATGCCCATCTAATCTAATTTGTTGTAAATGGTACTAAAGACTTAAAAATGTACTAAATTTGACATCTACAATTTAATGTAGCATTCATTTAATCTAATATTCAAAGCAATAACAATGATCACCAGTGACATGTTGTTAGTTTTGTTATTTAAGTTTCTTGAGATTATCTTCAAAAGGCATTTTATTTTGTCCCTTGATTTGAATTCTTATGACGCATGATACTTGCCGCACCAATCTCACTAAACCTATTTTAGCCCCAATAACATTCCTCAATTATTACTGCAATGGAATTAAAATAAAGACCTCATTTTCCAAATGTAGACAAATTGATTTTTGTGCAATTCAAATAAATGCACAATTTTTTACATATATTTGAATTCAAAGCTTCTCCCGAGGCGATCCATTGACTGTAAAAAAACTAAAGTTTACCAGCAATAATCAACCAGCATATGTCTAACAATAGCAATAAATATATCAACCTGTCATCGCAATAATGTTAAGTTATGCGATTTTACATAAAAAGTGTGAATATATCTTTATGCATTTTGAAACCAGGTAAGTTTCAGATCTATACAACTTATAATATCTTAACGTCGGTGATTCACTTCTCAAAACTTTTCTATGAAATGATATTATGCTTCATGTTATCTTTTGATCAGGTTCCAAACTTTAAATTGGAAAAGCCTCCATAAAATGATTCTCCTAATATTGCTTGTCATATAAGCCCTAATAAACCCCATTACAGCTATTAAAATCTTAAAAGCCTCTTCAGATTCTGCTCCATTTTTCATGCTAGAGTGCCAGATTTTGGAAAAATCCAATTTGATCCTTTTTTGCTTCTTGAATATGATAGAAAAATAAATTAAATATTTAATACATGATACGTTTTTTCATCAGTGAAATTGATGTGGTACGATTCAGAGCTTGGAATTCTTAAAATGCCATTTTATGGCTCGTGCTGGGTAGTTAGAATCGCATCAGTAAGCTAAGTTTGGCATCCAGTTAAACAGATAGATAGACAGATAGATAGATCGATAGAACTAAGTACAGTCCTCTAAGCCCAATTCTGAGGCTAACAAGGGTTGATTGAAGAGATGGGGGAGAGAGAGTTGAAGTCCCCCACATGTTAAATTAAATTGTTACATGATTACCCAATATGAGAGATGTTTTACTTGCCCAGCACCAACACTGATGCAAAGATCACCAATAATATGTCACATCCGAAAGACACCAAGTCAGGATTTTTCTCATGAAGGTCTACTGAAAATTTAGGGTTTCCAACTCAAGCAGACAAAAAACTTTAGTGGAGCAGGGGGGATATGTCAGACTATGCTTCAGTTAGGTAGCATGGAAAGAAAACAAGAAAGGGAAACAATTTCCCACTTGGGTGTGCTGATTTGGGATGGTGTAATTACGGTATGTCTTGAGAGTTTCACCATGAAAGGACTTAAAGATAATTGCCTTGTCAACTCTCTGCTTTTTTATGTGGTTGTGAAACTGTTTGGACAATCTTTCAAAGATACACATCTGACATGGATTGGCTCTTGTTTTTGGCGTTCCACAACAAAAAGTGGAGCACATTTTTATGCTTTGCTGCAATCTGCCATTGTCATTACATGTCTTGCTGCTCTGGAGAATGTAATTGTTTTGTTCAATGATTGTCATTTTGCTTCAAGCCTCGAGTATGAGGATGACGCGGAAGCTCTGCCACTCAGGGGGAAATTGTATAACACATTCCTGGTGTAAAGTGGCTCTAGCCAGATGCGAATGTGTAAGGCAGCCACGTGGCCCATTTGCCAGTTAATTTATCAGGTCATCACTGGGATTTTATATGTTCTATAATTAAATGATAAAATGTAGTACCCACCCCTGTACTGTTCCTAATGTAAGTGACGGGTCTTCACAAGGGCAGAATTAATTACAAATGTTTAAGAAACAATCTTTTCAATTTCAATTATGGAGCACGATCATGCCAATCTAATCCAATCTAATTTGTGTTAATTAGCAAATCAAAACTGATTTACTTACTTTGTCAGTTGGAATTCAACAAGGATCACCAGTGTCATCTACCTAGTTTTTATTTTATTTGAAAGTTTCTTGAGATTATCTTCAAAAGACCTACTGTCCCTTGATTTGAATTCTTATGACTCATGATATCGCATCAGTCTCACATCTTTAGTTATGCAATTTTACATACGACTCGTAAAAGATGTGAACATAGACCTGTACATACTTTCTAAGAAAGAAAGTTTAAGATTGGCCATCGTCAATATAATATATCGACTTCTGCATTTAATTACGTATCTGTGAAATATTATTTAGCTTTACGCTATCTTTTGATCAGGTTTCAAATTTTTGATTTGAAAAGCCTCCATAAAACGTTTCTCCTAATATTGCTTGTCATATTACCCCTAATAAACCCCATTATAGTTATTAAAATCTTAAAAGCCTCTTCAGATTCTGCTTCATTTTTCATGCAAGAATGCCAGATTTCGGAAAAATCCAATTTGATCCTTTTTTACTTTTGGAATATGATGGGGTATAAATGAACTAAGATATCGATTGATAATTTCGGTTTCCTCACTAAAATGACATGATACGTTTTTTCATCAGGGAAACTGATGTGGTAAGGTTCAGTGCTTAGAATTCTTAAAGTGTCATTTGATGCCACGTGCTGGGTAGTTATCATCGCGTCAGAATGCCAGCTTCTTACAACAAGTTTAACAGATAGATTGACAGATAGATAAGGCACTCAATAGGGTTGATTGAAGAGATGGGGGAGAGTGAGTGGGTGTCCTCCACATGTTGAAAATTAAACCAATATGAGGGACCTTCCACTTGCTAATCACAGGCACTGATGCTAGGGACAATCCGAACGACATCCAGTAGGGATTTCGCTTTTGAAGCTCCACTGAAAATTTTGGGTTCCTCACTCAGGGTTCGAACCCATGTAGATAAAGACCGTCAGGGGTGGGAAACTGAACCACTCTGCTTCTGTGCTGACAGACTATGCTGCAGTCAAGTAGCATTAAGAGGAAACAATAAAGGAAACCGAACTACCTACTTGTTGTGCTGATTTGGGATGGCGTAATTACAGTGTCTCCTGAGACTTTCTCCATGAAAGGACTTAAAAATAATTGGCCCTTGTCAACTCTCTGCTTTTTTATGTTGTTGTGAAGCTGTTTGGACAATCTTTCAAAGATACACATCAGACATGGATTGGCTCTTGTTTCTGATGTTCCACAACAAAAAGTGAAGCACATTTTTCTGCTTGGCTGCAAGCTGCCATTGTCACTACATGTTTTGCAGCTTTGGAGGATGTAATTGTTTTGTTCAAGGATTGTGATTTCTCTTCAAGCCTTGGGTACGAGGCTGATGCAGAGGCTCTGCCACTCGAAAGGAAATTGTATAACACGTTCTTGGTGTAAAGTGGCAGTGGCCGGATGTGAATGTGTAAGGCAGCCATCTAGCCCATTTGCCAGTTACATTATCTGGCCTTCTCAAGGTCTTTTGTTTCAAACTCACCTGGACTTTCTAAATATGTTTTATGAAATACAAAATTGAATGTTGTCCCTCTACTTAATGTAAGTGTAGAGTTATAGAATGGTGGTGGCCCCCACATGAGTCTTGTTATGGGTTAATTTGGTTGCGTCACACAATCATAAACCAGATGACAAAGATTTGCTTCTTGGATTTTTTCTTGAAATTCTTTATTTTCTATCGAAATATTGCATTGGCACTCCTCCCCTGAGTGGATAGACTTATGGCTGCTGCCGCTGTTTTAAGGGCCACATATGGCGGTTCACTCCCTTGGTCTTTAACCAACATTTGTGTCATTATTGAATACAAGAAGCCACTCAGCTCGATACAGCCATATAATACTATATTACAATGAGCAAAATCAATTGAACAATCACACAATCAATCAGTCAATTGTTGCTATCCAGACGATCCAGCTGCATGGGTGGATGGTCACTGTCAATGCTGACTCTGCTGAAGATCCTCAAACCTCACCTGGTGAATCTAAGCATATTTTCAGTGCCCTCCGAGAACAAAATCCTCGCTGGACATCACTCGAGTGAGATGTTAAATTTGTGGTGCTTTTAAAAGAGACATCACAAGAGGAAAATACACAACATGTTGAGAATGCCCTCTATCCCATCCCATCACTCAACTCACCTGACTTCCTCCAGAGGGATCTCTTTTTAAGATTATTCGTGCAAACAGTGTCACCCCAACAACATTTGTGCACATGTTAGCAAAGTCACATGAGATCAATGTTTCAATCAGAGTGAGGCAAAAGATTTAGCCGATGTGCATGTGGTGTGAAAAGGGGGCACAGCGGTGTCTTATCAGAGCTCTTCGCAGATTGGTGGTCTGCTTGAAAAGTTAATTCTACTCTTTTCAATTTTCAAAGTGGCTTTGCCTCCTTATTGACAGTTTTCCAGTGGTATCTAAATCTTCTTGTTTGATTAATACCTTAAGTCATTAAATTAGTTTGTTTATTGAAACCTATTCTGATTGACATGACATGCAATAAACCAACTTATTTTCAACAACTGACACAAATAAAACATTGTTTAGTCAATGAAATCACACAACCAAGTTGTTTGTGACGTTTGGTCCGCCAATCTGCAAATACATGTACTTAATAATAAGATGACCAGCTGTGTTTCGAATATATATTCATTATTCAACACTTAGTGCAAGTTGTCAGAGGAGTATTGTAATAAATTATAAAAGTGTACATGCCATTGAGCCCCTCCCATCCTTCCAGGTCACTGCACTATGATATGAAGACTAATTTCTTACACAATGACACCAATGATGTCGCATCACTCACAAGCAAGTAAATTTCACAATGGCTGGCACACCCACATTTGCAGGAACTGAAAGACACACCCAGACAAGGAAATCACAAAAAGTGCAGTTCATCTGTGTCACAATTGAAGATTATGCTGCTCAGAAATTTATCGCTGCGCCCAGTTCTATAAGTGTGTATGACTATCTGAAATGAGTTCTCATGTTGCATTTTTTTACTTCTTTAGAATCTCAAAAGCAGAAAGAGAGCTCTGCTACCATGAAGTCTAAGATATTGATCCCAAAGTCTCTAATAGGAAAAATGCTTTTAAAAAGGCCAGATAGAGCCCTAAGATACTTTTTGGATATTTCAAATACAGCCTCAAGATAGTAAATTTGCATTTTTAATCTAGAGACCTTGGTTGCCAGTGGGATTTTATCAAATATCTGTGTCAACGGTTTTTCTTGGGCACTAAAGAGGAGCTGGAGAGAGTTATTGAAGCAAAGGGGTACATGGGCTCTAGGGTGGTCCAACATCCAATGGAAAATAATAAAAGTGTAAAATGTGGTGATGGTACCCCCTAACTTTTTTCCTTTGGCCATGTGGAAAAAGTGTGCAAAATTTCAGCCAAATTGATTAATATTTAGAGGTGGCTCATCAAGGTTGAAGGTTTGCTATATTTAGCATAAAAACACCTATATCTGAATGGTGAAAATTGTGTGAAATCATATTTTCTTTTCATTTGAGGCCTATTAAGGCACTAACCAACTGAGGAAAAAGCAACATAACACTTGTTTGTATATCTTCCTCTCAAGGTTTAAAAAAAAGTGATTTGTCACTTATATCATTAAAATTGTTATGTCAATTGATGTGTATTTGGGCGATAATTTGGCAAAATTGGTACGCCAATATAGATTTATTGATAAATATCAAAATTTAATGGAAAGGATCATTAAATAAATGTTGTGGGATCATGACTGAGTCATGCAATACTATCTTCAATAAATTATTATAGTCCAGCATGAAAAAGATGTTGAGAACATCACACTATCAAAAGTCATGGCAGCTTTCTATTACACAGTACATAGAATCCTTCTGATGTCTAGTGTATTATCTACTCTGATTAGATCCCATACTGTCTTCTCAATTTCCGGCCAAGTGCTATTTTGACACATGATACAGAACCTTTTTCAAAAGAGGTGCAGGTAGCAATTCCATCTTTCTCAACTACATGTTCCGCATTCAATATATACCAGTATGCAAATATCCAACTAATAATTATAATTCTAAGGCGAGATCTTGGACGAATGGCTAAGTTTTATGTGCCAAGTAGTTCAAGCGCCCCTGTGGAAATTAGAGATACCCTAGAAATAATTGTGCTGGTTATGCAAGGGTCCCAGCTCAAAAGTTATTAAGTACAGATAAAATCAAAGTTTGTTCTTTGATAATAGACTACAGTAATTCGTCTTTCCCGAACAGGTCTCCCTGCAAAAGATAAACTACCTCAAACATTATACTGTACATAACTGACAACAGCAGGGGATAAAATGCTTCTGGATTATAAGAACCCCTTTCACAACTGATTGGTCTTACTAATTTAATAAGGCGTCAAACAACTCAAATTGTATTGGGTAAAGTAATCATGTTAATGTTCACATCTGAAGCTTCCGAGAGTGAGAAACTTCCAAGACTGAGGAACAGGGCTATTTATAATAATAACCAACCAAGAGGATGGGATTTACATTCTTTATCATGCTGTCCAAGACTAGAATAATTTATTGAAAGTAGTATGGCATGACTCAGTCATGATCCAAAAACCTTTCCATTAAATTTTAATATTTATTAATAAATCTGAATTAGTGTACCAATTTTGCCAAATTCTCGCCCAATACACATCAATTGACATAACGATTTTAATGATATAAGTTACATATCTCTTTTTTTTTCAATGTGGAGAGGAAGATACACATACAAGTGTTATGTTGCTCTTTCCTCAGTTGGTTAGTGCCTTAATAGGCCTCAAATGAAAGGGAAATATGATTTTACACTATTTTCACCATTCAGATATAGGAGTTTTAATGCTAAATATAGCAAAACTTCAACCTTGATGAGCCACCTCTAAATATTAATCAATTTGGCTGAAATTTTGCACACTTCTTCCACATGGTCAAAGGAAAAAAGTTAGGGGGTACCACCAATGAAATTAAGACATATATTTTTTTGGACCACCCTAATGGGCTCTTTGAAAAGGGTTATAGGAGTATAAAGGCAGTTGGGAAAGGTGACACAGTATGAACAAGATGCTAACAAGGTGCATATAAACTTTTACAAAAGATAAGTGGCTGCTTGGCATAGTTGCACATTTGGAATATTTCACAAAGGATATTGGCAAAGTATGGTTAGTACCTTAGTGAGAAATTACTATTCTGGCAAAGACTCAACGACTGACTCATGAGTATTTCGAGAAGATATAATTACTGATTCCAACTTCATACATATATATGCCTATCGGATTCTTACCTGAGTCAAACATAATGTTATGACCCACATTAGCAAGTCAGGTTGCATGTAAACTACAATTCCATGAAATAGACAAACTTGGGAGTATAGATTATAAATTATTGATGTTACATAGTGTTGTCTTGCAAGTCCAGACATAGGCCGCTATCAATAAATAAGTGGAACATGGCCAAATGGGACAATTGGCATTGAACTGTGCTCTGGCCAGCTGAGATGTAACAATATGAAGCTTTATAATTTTTTGCTTTATCGTAATACAGTGCAAGGGGTGAGGTTCTTCTAGTGGTAGGGTGCTAGGCTGCCCTTCGCTGGTTCCAGGGTTCGCAACCAGCTCTTGCCGGGCCACCTTGGTCTATGTTGGATGGCTGTATCAATCATCCTTGGCCTCATTGCCGTGCCCTCCTCCTGTCCTAATTAGCCTACTAAGTTCATAAATGCAGGACGTGAATCCACGGTCATCCGTCCATTCAGTGCAAAAGCTTGATTTAAGACATTAAGTACAATGTAACAATGAACTCCAAGAAAGATTAAATAAAAATAAATCATTTAAACATCACTATTGCATTCAAATAGCCCTTAATTTCAAACTGAAATTTTTCCATCTCTGTTAATTGTTTTTGCGGCAGGTCAGTATCATTCAATAAACTTTATCCGTAATTAGCTGCTGAAACAATTTACCAGAATCAAATCATGTAGCATTGTCATGCAAATTTACCTTATTAGTCTTTATTGCAATGTGTTTTTCTGAGATGGTCAATTAAGACTTAAGTTGACATTCAAAGCAATTTAACATGATTACGGATAACACTGAGGCAGGTAATTCTCCTTAACTTATCAGGGGACACCCTGGACCATTTTATCAGATTTTCTTTTGTTTAATTGAAAGAATAATAGATGTGAACGACAAAAAGCCATATATGTTTGTTCCCATAATGTGTGAATTGCATAAACATCCCCTTACACTCAAACCCTCCAAATCGGAGAATATAAAAATAGTTATGTAGCAAAAAATTCCAACTCCATCATCAGCAATCTGATGGAATGTAAAATCCAACTAAAAGCAAAGTTCGTTATGACTCTTATCTTCCTTTGATGTTCACATTCATAGTAACCATAGTAACAGTCTTTCTCTTTTAATGACTTTGGATTATCTTTGAACCTAAGAGTCTATGAGCTTACATATCAAATACTAAGAACTCATTCAAAGGAAACTGCTCTCAGAGTTCTATATTTTGAACGCAATGAAGACACAAACAAACTTTCTGGAACATAACGCAATGAAAAAATCTTATTCAGGATTATAAAAAGCCAGGAAATTTAGGATAGTGAAAATGAATAGAAATGGCCCGGAACAAAAATAGTGAACTATGATCGAAATCAACTAAATGAAGGGTAACAGAAGAGGGATGATTCGGGCTTTATTAATTGGTGAACTGTAATTAAAGCATGTTCTTTTCAGTGTCTCTGAATGAAAATGCTGAAAAAATAACTGACTTTGAAAACTCAAAAACTGATTTAACAATTATTCAAAGATATAGATCTCTGTAAAAGTAAAGTAAAACTTTCTGTTCGGTTGATACCTGCCATTGTTACATTAAGTGTCTTGTTGCTTTGGAGAATGTAGCTGTTCAAGGGGATAATGATTTTGTTTCAAGCCTTGAGTACAGGGCTCTGGCACTGAGAAGGAGATTGAGTCGCATATTCTTGGTGTTGAGTGGCTGCAGCCGGATGCCATTGTGGAAGACAGCTGAGTGGCCAAGGTGGCAGAGGATATGAGTTTCAACTCACACAGGCCCTAAGAAGGTCATAAGTTTGAATCCTTCCTGGATGGGATGAATGGCAGTAATAAATACAAGTAATAAATACTGGCCCTAATGAAGTTTTTCAGGATAAGGGAACTCAGCTGGCTTCTAAGACACTAAGGCCCCTAATGCTTGGTGGAGGTTCCTTAGAGGGATTACAGAACTGTTTTTCTCAGCTTTTATATAATTTCATTGCAAAGTTTCTGTGTTTGTCATAACATTGAGATTAAATATAAATATCCTAATGTGTGAAATAAATAAAGACCAGATTGTGTGCACTGTGCAAGCATAGACTGCGCTTGAGCAAACCCACAATGCAATATGACAAGGTTTACATGCATTACAGCAAATATGAGCATTTAAGCCTTCAGCAAAGCTTTAAATTACGTACACAAAAATCAAACTTGATCGATCCATATAAGACCATAAAATATGTATTGTTAAACCAAGGCCTTCTGCTAACACCATGAATTTGGTTTATGCATCCTCCTTCTTCAAACACATACATTAACATAAATATTGTGGAATGGATATTTCTAACATTTGTCAGTGGGGCCTGGTACATGTGCAGTTGTGTATTATTCAAATTTTTACTTTACAAAAAAGTAGGGGAGACTTAGGTAAGTTGTGTCGTTTTTGCCTTGGGGAGATTTTCTATGTAAAAAACTTACTTTGTGAAGCAATTAAAACAATGGGACACAACAATTAGGGAGATAATGGTGGACCTTCACAAAGAGTTCTAGGTTGCACATCTGAACCCTGTGTTGCTGTAAGGTTTATCACTGGATTAGTCAGGTTGGTTGATCCCCTTTTTTTAAAACTTACATTGTATTTTACCTTTTTTTTCACATATCTTAATCATTCATATAATATTTGCAGCATATAACTGGTTTGTTATAGTATCTTATATTGACACAATTTATTGGTTGTCTAAATGTATCATATCATGCCACGTACCAGTCACTCCAAAATTGGTTTGGGGACAATGTCACTCAAATTACAGCTTAAGAGTTACTCACAATTCTGACAACATATCAGTTAAACATGTTAAATTATAAGTTACATGGGGCAGGAGACATTCATGTTGCTAATTCATCACTGGCCAATTGTAATTTTTATCGATAAATTTTCAGTACAGAATTTTTACAATCAAAAATGACATTTTGTCTGGTGCAGCTGAGACTGAACCAAGGCCTACACCATCAGAATATGACCATCAATGGAGGCAGGTCTCGAACCTCCAACACTAGCTTCATGTATCAAATTAGGGAATCATCTGCCTGATTTAGTTTCAAATTAACGATGGTTTATAAAAGTTACAATTTGCCCCGGTCTCCCCTAGTGAGAATTAGAGTTAAATTCTGGAATGCATGCATCATTTACAGTACAATGTAATTTTTTTGGTTTTGGAAGATTATCTATCTCATTGATAAATTCATTCAATTCAAACCAATGTTATTTGATTAAGAGGCACTGAAAATCAAGTAAAATCTGTTTTGGCCTGGAACCCCCCCCCTCATCCCACATCCTTCCAATAAACAGTTTGATTGTACATATCTGACACTTTGTATATCCAGATATTCTCTTTCAGAAAAATTGATGGCACATCCTCCATCACAATGTTCCAGCAACAGAACAGTGCAGTACTGGCTTTGCTGCTGTGCTTCGTGATTTGTCAGTTATTTCAAGATTATGAAAGTGTTGATATAACAATGTTAGTCAGTCAACGGGTGTGTTTTCCTCAGTGTGGGCTTGATGAACCAATGCGAAATGAAATCTGCAAAGTTTGTCAAACAAAGGATTTTCACCTTAGGCATTCTCACTTCTGTAAGCCTTCTAAGGGGACATTCTATGTAGATTTCATGCTCCGTAAGTGGATGGAACTAACATAAGTACCCATAAGTGCTTATGTTTGGCTGTTAGTGGATTCTTAGGTGCCTTACAGTTGTCATAAGTAGCTAAATGTGCTGTAAGGACCCATTTAAGGGGCCGTGGCTACTAGTGTTAGTACCTAAGTAGCTCATAAGTGGGTGTTTCATGTCTTAGTAACCACCTTAGTTCCCTTATCCTGAAAACTTCAATAGATGTTATTTAAAAGACTCAAAGGCTCCCGATCTTTAACTGCGAGTCGTAGCTCGACCCAAAGACACATTTTTTCCTTGGATATTATTGATATTGATGAAAGTTTTGAAAACATTTCAAAGTAACAATTTAGCCAAAATACCGTAATTTCATGCTTAAACATTGATATCACAAATGCTTGCAATTTTATAACACTAGAGATAAAAAAAATGATAGTGTTAAATCAAAAATTAAATGGGACTTTCCCCTTTTTTGCATGGACTGAAGGTCATGACTTGCAGTTGAAACAGTCTTTAATTGTGCACTGTGACGGTGCACATGCTAGCTAGGTTTCAGGTTATATCATTGTATTGCAACTTCACCGATAGACAGCATTTTATTTTTCAAACAGCTTATTAAATACATTTATCAGTAAAATGAATCTTCATTGACCATTAGAAAACCCCAGTCTCAGCATCTCAATTTTCCAGAAACTTCTTGTATCTTTACGATACTTGAAGGACTCATAGACTGTCAAAGTCTTATTTTATTATATTATTTGATTGTTTTATGCCAGAAGTTTTCAAAGCCAAGCATAAACGATTTTGACAAGGTCTAATGAGGCTTTTAAGATCCATATAAAAGTAATGGGGTTTATAGGGGTTTATTTGAAAAAGCGATATCATGGGAAAGTGCTTCAGGGGTGGTTTTGATTGACCTTTAAAACTATGACAAATTCATATGTACAACCCCAGCAGGCAATCCTAACTTTTCACTTGTGCGACAAGAGCAAAAATCTAAACTTGTCATTGGCGGATTCAAGGGGGGGGGGGGAAAGAGGAACATAAGTTAGGCCTAAGTCTGTTTACATTCAAATGAGTGATAGTGAAAGTAGCTTTTTTTTGTATATGGCCATTTAGTATTAATTTTGTGTCTTTGGAATCTAACGTTGGCATGATACTACTTACAAAATAATTGGCACTTGCAACTTTTTTCCAACTTTTGTCGGGTATGGTAGAGCAACTTGTTTGACACGCTTCTCAAGATAATCATTGGATATGACGTTAGCAGTTGATTTCGATGTTCCTTAACACAACGTTAGGCAAATTTTTCTGCTTGGCTACAACCTGCCAATTTTACGACGTGTCTTGTTGCTTTGGAGGACGTAATAGTTTTGTTCGAGGCTTGTGATTATGCTCGAGTGCAAGTTTGTGGCAGTTGGAACAAAATTGAGTTGTGCACTGTGCTGTCATGATCTGAACTGCGCAATACCATCAGTGGTGTCAGGACATTAAGCTTATGGTTGATCGTTTTACTTAGAGACAGGAATAGTTTTAAGCATGCTTTTATAATCTTATAATATGTATAAAAGAAAATCTGAATGTCGTAAAAGAAATATAGTATTGGAGTGAATGTAAAATTAGAGAGAAACCATTAAGAAAAACATAAATCCATGAGAGATTAATTTTATGATTGGAATTTCATAAAAAATAATAATATGGATTGTTTTATAGCCAAATAAGAGTTATTGATAAGAGAGATAGTATTGGCTGTGCAAAATGAAAACACCACTGAATTGTGGGTACAAAGTTTATTAATCAAAGATCTGGTTAAATGCAAGGTGAAATATTAACACAATAATATCATTTTTTTTCTTGCTTTGCACTGATTTTGTACTCATGAGGGCAGGGAGGAGACAGCTATATATATATATATGTTTATTCAAACCAATTGAGGTTTACATGTGACTAAATACAATAAATTTAATTAAAATATAAATTTATTGTATTTAGTCACATGTAAACCTCAATTGGTTTGAATAAACATATATATATATAGCTGTATATGACAACTAAACAGCACTATTATGGTGATGCCCTTCATAATAATTGTATCTAACAAACCAATGCATAGTAATAATCTTGGGTTCTCGGCAGCCATTTCTCTCTTAATGACTTGTGATTCTCCTTGTACTTGAGAGAATATCAGCTTACCATTCACTTAGCAGGAGGAAATTGCTCTGAGAATTCTCAGGTTATACTAAAGAAACCTACAACTGGACTAAATGTGATTCTTTATACTCACTCTCCTTGTCACGTGACTGTCCTGAACTTCTTTGGTCATGTGACACCTGAGTGGCAGTCATGTGACCCAAATATTTTTATGCCTGTGAGTAAGAGGACAAATAATTTCAGTTGTAACTTGGGTGGTAACAATATAAAATCGTATATATCCTGTGGAAAAATCTGTTATTAAGTGAAAATCTGTGTTCAGAAACACACATGAACCTACATAACATGTGCAGAATATTTATCAGTGCAAATTGTTTATTCTCGGACCAGAAATATCGAATTGAATGTTCAAGCGGTAACAAGCATTGTACACCTATGTGTTGTAATCAATATGCTGAATTCCTCTTGATTTATGAATTTATGACAAATGCATTAGATGTATTCATAGGAATGGAAATTATTTCCAGATGATACTGTATATGGTGCAAAAAATCTCTAATTCACACATTCATGCATGGTAATGAAATATTCAAATTTCAATCAGATTCAAGGCTAAAAACATTGTGAACAAAATGTTTTATGATCAGAGGGAATTTCATTAATTGGCCATAACAAATCAATGTGCTCTATCACATTTATATATATATAAGTTCTGTCCTGGTTCTGAACGACCATTATGTTTTACGTGACGACTTCCTCCTGCACTGAGTAGTTTGATTTTTATTTCGTTTTGTACCACATATTTGCAGTTGCCTCTGAGAAAAAAATCTTAGCTGGACATCGCTTGAGTGGAATGATGTTGAATTTGTATCGCTTCAAAACAAGGCACTGCAAGCAGAAAATATGCACATGTTGAGGACGCTATCCCATCTCGTTGAGGACGCTATCCCATCTCATTAATCAATCCATCTGGACTGCCGGAACTGGGATTAAGATGATTTGTGCAAACAGTGTCTCCTCATCAAAATTAGTATACATGAAGTCAAAGATATGTTGTACCTGAGATCAATTTTTCAACCACAGTGAGGCGACAGCTTCAGTTGATTGCTATTGTGATGTGACCATGTGAGATTGGGGCCAGACAGTTTCGTAAGATGACCAGCTGTGTCTCGCATATTCACAATTCAACATTTTGCGCAAGATGTCTGGGGAGCATCATATTATATATATTCCATCGAGGAAATTACAATTTCATGAAATAGACAAACACGAGAGCATAGATTATTGATGATACATTGCGTTGTCTTGCAAGTGCAGACATTGGTCCCTATCAATGAATAAGTGGAACATAGCCAAATGGGACGATTGGCATTGAACTGTGCTCTGGCCAGCTGAGATGTAACTATGTGAAGCTGCAGAAATATTTGCTTTATCATTACACAGTGCAAAAGCTTTATTTAAGACATAAAGTAACAGGAGACTCCCAAGAAAGATTAAATCAAAATAAATAATTTAAACTTCACTACGTGCATTCAAATGGCCCTTAATTTCAAACTGAAATTTATATTCATCTATGTTAATCGTTTTTGCGGCATGTAGGTAAAATTCAATAAAATGTTTCCGTAATTAGCTGCTGAAACAATTTTTCAAAAATCAAATTATGTAGCATTGTCGTGCCAAGTTAAGCTTATTGGTCTCTATTGGAATGTGTTTTTCTGAGATGGTCAATTAAGACTTTCAAAGCAATTTAAAATGATTACCATTGACACTGAGAAAGGTAATTTCCCTAAATCATCAGGGGACACTTCTGAACAATTTATAAGATTTTCTTTTGCTTAATTGAAATGAAAGAATAATATATATATATATATATATATAAACTTTTATTTGACAAACTGGATATCAAAAGAGATACATTTGTCATAAAAAAAAAAAAAGTGAATTGACAAAATGACATTATCTTTTTGTTCTCGAAATCTGTGAGTTGCATAAACATCCCCTTACACTAAAACCCATTTAAAGGAAGAATATGAAAAGACAGTTACGCAGAAAAAAAATCCAACTCCGTCATCAGCAATCTGATGGACTGCAGAATCCAACTAAAAGCAAGATTCCTTATAACTCTTATCGTCCTTTGATGTTCACATTCATAGTAACAGTCTTTCTCTTTTAATGACTTTTGGATTAGTTTGAACCTGAGTCTACCAGCGTACATATCATATGCCAAGAACTTATTCAACGGAAATGGCTCTCAGAGTTCTTTATTTTGGACGCAATGAAGACACAAACAAAGTTTCTGGATAAATAACACAATGAAAAAACTACTTATTCAGGAACAAATTAAACAGGAAATTTAGACAGTAAAATAAATGGTAATGGTTAAGACCGTCAAAACTAGGCCTAAAATGAAAGATAGAGAGATGATTCGGGCTTCTGATGCACTGTAGATGGCAGACATAACAACCAAATGATGATGTGAACTGGTATGCCAACATTGATCCAGGTGCTCAGGCCAGAGATGAAATATACACAGTGATACCTGAGCTGTAAGAATCCCTGTTGTAAGACCGACTTGACTAATGTGACCGCCTTCCTCCTGCACTAAGTAGTATTTTTAATGCTTTTTGCACCCTGACGATAGACCGCACCTCCACCAGAGACTGCAGCATGACAGCAGAAGGGGCACTCTTATAACACAGGGACCCTGCAATTCAATTAATAGTTTTGGTTTAATGCCTCTGCAGATTAAATTAATGGCAGTCCAGAGATAAAAATTCTAACATAACATCATGTCATAAGTCAACAAAATAAATTTCAAATCCAAGATAAATATCTTGTAATATATTATGTCTGATTTGATAAAACTAATCTTGCTTCTGCAGGAAATTCTGCATTTCTTACATTTCGAAGTCAGGAATAATCTTCCTTCTCAAATATTCATTGCTCAAATCGATTGCTGAATGTAAAAATTAACTGAGAAGTATTTTATACAAATTATTAATAAGACAATTAAATAAGTATTTACGTAATTGCATAATAATGGAAGGATGTGGATGATAACAACAAGTCTTAACTTGGAAAATTGTACGCATGTCTTTCTTTGGATAGACATATATAGACAGATGCTTATCAGATTATTGATTAATTTAATTAACATGATGATTAATAATAATAATAATAATAATAAGTCATTTATATAGCGCTAATTCCAATAATATTGCTCATTAGCGCTTTAGCATGCTCAGTCAAATGACTTTTTGAAGAGATATGTTTTCAGTCTCTTCTTAAAGGTTGGAAGTGTATCTGCACCCTTAACTTCAATAGGGATCTTGTTCCATAGTATTGGTGCATATCTTATGAAGGCTCGGTCACCAAATTTTCTGATGCTCATCGGCACATTTAGGAGATTTTTATTCCTAAGATTTGGTGTTGGGTTCCGAGTTTTAATTAGCTCCTTGATGTGACTTGGGGCTTGGCCATGCAATGCTTTCCAAGTTAGACATAACACTTTAATTTCTATCCTTGCATTGACCGGGAGCCAGTGAAGGTCTTTCCTGTCTTGTGTTATGTGTTCACTTTTTGGAATTTTGCATATCAATCTGGCAGCTGAGTTTTGAGCTATCTGCAGCTTATTTATAAGCTTTTTCTTTACACCTGCGAGAAGGCTGTTGCCATAGTCAAGGTGTGGCGTAACCAGTGAGTTTACCACTGTTTTTGCATCTTCAAGCTTCAAGCTTCGGCGTATTTTTGATATGTTCTTAATATTGAAGTATACTTTTTTGCACATTGCATTTACTTGTTTTTCCATTTCCATGCTTTTGTCCAGTACTACTCCAAGATTTTTAACATGTCCAGCAATTCCGACTTCTACATTATCAATATCAATTGAGTCCATTTTAACCTTTTGTATTTGTTTTTTCGAGCCAAGGATAATGACTTCTGTCTTATCTGCATTATTGAACAGCATATTTTGCTTTAAGAACAAACGTACTTCCTCTATGCATTTTTCCATTCTGTATTTTGCATTTGTTTGGGTTAGAGTCTTTTCTGGTTTAAAGGCCATAATCAGTTGTTGGACATCAGTATATTTCTCATCCCGAATGCCATTCTTCTTCGCAATGTGACTGACGGGTGCAACATAGGAATTAAAAAGAATTGGTCCAAGTTTCGATCCCTGAGGCACACCTGATTTAAGTGGTCTTGGTTCTGATTCAGCATCGTTTACAATGACAGATTGAGTTCGTTGCGTAATATATGACTTAAACCAGTTTAGGGCAGTCTACTCCATAATTCCTTGCTAGCCTGTTGATGAGGACTGCATGGTCAATAGTATCAAACGCTGCAGATAAGTCTAACAGAACCAGCATCACAACCTCCCCTTTGTCCATGCTTACCATCACGTCATTATGTACCTTCGTGAGGAGTGTTTCTGTGCTATGACACTTTTTGTAAGCTGACTGTCTTTCATCCTCAAGGTTGTTTTTGGCAAGATGCTCAGAGTACTGCCGGATTACAACACTTTCTATAATTTTACCTAAATATTGCAGATTCGATACTGGCCTATAATTTTTCAAAACTGCTTCCAGATTGGGCTGCTTAAGTAGAGGTCTGACCAGGGCATGCTTGAGCTCGTTCGGCATTTCACCAGTTTTCAATGAGACATTTATGATTCTTGTAATGACTGGTAACAATTCCTCCATTCTTTCATCAGCCAACATGGTAGTGGGTCTAATTCACACTGTTTGTTGGGCATATTCTGTATAATCCTTTTTACCTCAGCCTCACTTACCTCTTGGAAATCGTTCAAGGTTTGACCCTCATATTTGTTCTCATTTGAATTTTGTCGGGTATGGTTTGGTATACTGTGGCCCAGTTGGTCACGAAGTTTTTTAATCTTTTCCTCAAAGAAGTTTCCAAATTCGTTTGCCAGTGTACCACTGCTTGTATAATTCTCATAGTCCGTAACGTTCCTCGATCTGTGCCATTTCCTTTCTGCTCTTCTTTTTTTGACCTTCATAGAGCGTATTGTTGAGTTTGTCCATGGTGTCGGATTTCTCAAGGTAATGGTCCTCTCAATTTTGGGAGCGTGTTTATTCAGGATAGTTTGTGTTGCTTTATAGGCACTCATGAGCATCTCCAGTTGGGATGTAAGTGGAACCTCCTCAATCTTGTCTAATGTTTCATCTATCCTATTTTTGATATCTTGTCTAAACTTAGCCAGGTTGATATCACGTAATTTTCGAAAGGTAATTTGTTCTTTTTTGGGCTTTGGCTTAGCTGTATTGAGGTCGAATAGTATATTATGATGGTCCGAGTTCTGTTCATCAATTTTCCAATCTAGTAATGATGTCTTGGTTGTGGTGATAAGCAGGTCCAGAGTATTGCCCCCCTTATGTGTGGGCTGAGTAATGTGTTGCCGTAAGTCAAATACCTGTAAGATTTCAAGAAGCCTTGCAGCCTTGGTGTTAGACGGCTTGTTCACATGAAAGTTGAAGTCACCTACAATCAATACTTCATTGTTATAGTTGTGATATTTCGACAGTAGGCTTGTAAATTCCTCATAGAAGTCATCTAGTTTATATGGATTAGACTTGGATGGCTCTGGTCTATATACCACAAGAAAAGTAAAGTTTGATCCATTTACTTTCAAATGGAGTTCCATTGACTCAAAGGACTTTGTATTAAGATTATCAGCAATGGAGACCTGAAGTTGAGACTTGTGCAGACAGGCAACACCTCCTCCTAGTCTATTTTGTCTTGGCACTGACAAGTATTTGTACCGATTTTTATCTTGTAATTGACCAATCTCACTGACATCATCACTTTTCAGCCAGCTTTCAGCAAACACATACATGTCTAATGCCAGTGTCTCACGAGAGTGGTTAAGTGACGGCGAAGTTGTAGAGGTGCCAGGAACTTCATTTTCGCCAAATTTCGGCGTTTCAAGCCATTTTTGGACAATTATATAATCAATTTAAGATTATTCATCGTCGTAGATTGATCCTAGGACGACGAGGCACTCGTTTTTTACGCCGAATCGCTCGTAATTACGGATGAGGCAAGAAGAGACTTGTGTCGGCGAGTTGTCAGGAGCCTCGACGCAGTTCCATTGCTTCAATGTTAAACTAGATTCGCCCAAGGAGTCTCTTTCTTCGCCCTAGCATGCTCTTTCTTCGCCCTAGCATCCTCTTACTTCGTCCTAATGTTCAATTACGCCCAAGCAAATACCTGTTACGGCCAAGCAAGTAGCTGTTTCGGCGTTTCAACAGCCTGTTTGTGTCGGCGAGTTGTTGTCTTTTTTCGCCGAAGTTCCATTGACTCAATGATAAGCAGCCTCGCCCAACCTGTCTCTAACTTTGCCCAACCTGCCTCTAACTTCGCCCAAGCTGTCTCTAACTTCGCCCAATCATTTTGGGGGTCTTTCAGGTCTTTTGCATCGTGGCTTCTTCCTTCGTAAAGATTCAACAGGTTGAATCTTTCGTGAAGCAAGTTCTTGCTTCACTATAAGGTCATGTGTCTTCTAGGAACTTTTGGCGAGGAAGTTTAAGAAGCGCCGTAGACGAAAATATCGTCGCCGAATTGTTGAATGTAGGTAAAAAACCTCCCTCTTTCCTGGAAAAGCAAGAAGCGACGCGACAAGAACCCTCTGTTACGTCTCCGTGAGAACTAGCCATTAGTCATGTTCAGCCATATAGTCTTGTACTAGGGAAACCTTATTCCTGAGACTTTGAGCGTTCCAAAAACAAATTTTAAGGTTGGCCTTACCATTGGCCTTCCTTGTAGCATTTGCCACAGAGACAGAACAACCAGTGGGAGACTTATCTTTTTCATAAATACCAGAACAACATTTGTTACCAGTGCTGCTGAACAAAAATTTATTGAGATACATCTTTTGAGTAGGCCTATAACATATAATTGCTTCCGAGTTGTCATCTAGTTTCCATCTCTGTGGCGCTGACCTTCAGGTTCACCTTTTCTTCTGGTTGGGAGGTGTTTGGTCAACAGTCTCTGCCAGATCTCTTATTGCACGAGTTGCTCCACGAACACGATCCGATCTGCCGGATATCAGTACATCATCCATAATCTCATCATACTTGTCTCGATTCTCTTTCCTGGGTTCAGACCACTTGCCCACTTTTAGCATCACCTGGAATTCCTTCGTCAGTTTCATGATCTTGGAGCCACCCCTGCCAATGATCTTGCCAATCATGTCAAAAGCCTGCAACCCAGTACAGAAATGAACGAACCGATACGTTTCTGATGCTCATCGGCACATTTAGGAGATTTTTATTCCTAAGATTTGGTGTTGGGTTCCGAGTTTTAATTAGCTCCTTGATGTGACTTGGGGCTTGGCCATGCAATGCTTTCCAAGTTAGACATAACACTTTAATTTCTATCCTTGCATTGACCGGGAGCCAGTGAAGGTCTTTCCTGTCTTGTGTTATGTGTTCACTTTTTGGAATTTTGCATATCAATCTGGCAGCTGAGTTTTGAGCTATCTGCAGCTTATTTATAAGCTTTTTCTTTACACCTGCGAGAAGGCTGTTGCCATAGTCAAGGTGTGGCGTAACCAGTGAGTTTACCACTGTTTTTGCATCTTCAAGCTTCAAGCTTCGGCGTATTTTTGATATGTTCTTAATATTGAAGTATACTTTTTTGCACATTGCATTTACTTGTTTTTCCATTTCCATGCTTTTGTCCAGTACTACTCCAAGATTTTTAACATGTCCAGCAATTCCGACTTCTACATTATCAATATCAATTGAGTCCATTTTAACCTTTTGTATTTGTTTTTTCGAGCCAAGGATAATGACTTCTGTCTTATCTGCATTATTGAACAGCATATTTTGCTTTAAGAACAAACGTACTTCCTCTATGCATTTTTCCATTCTGTATTTTGCATTTGTTTGGGTTAGAGTCTTTTCTGGTTTAAAGGCCATAATCAGTTGTTGGACATCAGTATATTTCTCATCCCGAATGCCATTCTTCTTCGCAATGTGACTGACGGGTGCAACATAGGAATTAAAAAGAATTGGTCCAAGTTTCGATCCCTGAGGCACACCTGATTTAAGTGGTCTTGGTTCTGATTCAGCATCGTTTACAATGACAGATTGAGTTCGTTGCGTAATATATGACTTAAACCAGTTTAGGGCAGTCTACTCCATAATTCCTTGCTAGCCTGTTGATGAGGACTGCATGGTCAATAGTATCAAACGCTGCAGATAAGTCTAACAGAACCAGCATCACAACCTCCCCTTTGTCCATGCTTACCATCACGTCATTATGTACCTTCGTGAGGAGTGTTTCTGTGCTATGACACTTTTTGTAAGCTGACAGTCTTTCATCCTCAAGGTTGTTTTTGGCAAGATGCTCAGAGTACTGCCGGATTACAACACTTTCTATAATTTTACCTAAATATTGCAGATTCGATACTGGCCTATAATTTTTCAAAACTGCTTCCAGATTGGGCTGCTTAAGTAGAGGTCTGACCAGGGCATGCTTGAGCTCGTTCGGCATTTCACCAGTTTTCAATGAGACATTTATGATTCTTGTAATGACTGGTAACAATTCCTCCATTCTTTCATCAGCCAACATGGTAGTGGGTCTAATTCACACTGTTTGTTGGGCATATTCTGTATAATCCTTTTTACCTCAGCCTCACTTACCTCTTGGAAATCGTTCAAGGTTTGACCCTCATATTTGTTCTCATTTGAATTTTGTCGGGTATGGTTTGGTATACTGTGGCCCAGTTGGTCACGAAGTTTTTTAATCTTTTCCTCAAAGAAGTTTCCAAATTCGTTTGCCAGTGTACCACTGCTTGTATGCGGTGGGAATGGTGACTTACTCTTCCTGTTCATTGCTACATTTATTGCTTTGAACATATTTCTTGGATTTCCTCTGTTATCATTGATCCTTTTAGACAGATCTTCTTCCCTCATCTTGTTCAGTGCATCATTCAGGGCATTTCTCTTTGCTCTATAATTCTCATAGTCCGTAACGTTCCTCGATCTGTGCCATTTCCTTTCTGCTCTTCTTTTTTCGACCTTCATAGAGCGTATTGTTGAGTTTGTCCATGGTGTCGGATTTCTCAAGGTAATGGTCCTCTCAATTTTGGGAGCGTGTTTATTCAGGATAGTTTGTGTTGCTTTATAGGCACTCATGAGCATCTCCAGTTGGGATGTAAGTGGAACCTCCTCAATCTTGTCTAATGTTTCATCTATCCTATTTTTGATATCTTGTCTAAACTTAGCCAGGTTGATATCACGTAATTTTCGAAAGGTAATTTGTTCTTTTTTGGGCTTTGGCTTAGCTGTATTGAGGTCGAATAGTATATTATGATGGTCCGAGTTCTGTTCATCAATTTTCCAATCTAGTAATGATGTCTTGGTTGTGGTGATAAGCAGGTCCAGAGTATTGCCCCCCTTATGTGTGGGCTGAGTAATGTGTTGCCGTAAGTCAAATACCTGTAAGATTTCAAGAAGCCTTGCAGCCTTGGTGTTAGACGGCTTGTTCACATGAAAGTTGAAGTCACCTACAATCAATACTTCATTGTTATAGTTGTGATATTTCGACAGTAGGCTTGTAAATTCCTCATAGAAGTCATCTAGTTTATATGGATTAGACTTGGATGGCTCTGGTCTATATACCACAAGAAAAGTAAAGTTTGATCCATTTACTTTCAAATGGAGTTCCATTGACTCAAAGGACTTTGTATTAAGATTATCAGCAATGGAGACCTGAAGTTGAGACTTGTGCAGACAGGCAACACCTCCTCCTAGTCTATTTTGTCTTGGCACTGACAAGTATTTGTACCGATTTTTATCTTGTAATTGACCAATCTCACTGACATCATCACTTTTCAGCCAGCTTTCAGCAAACAGATACATGTCTAATGCCAGTGTCTCACGAGAGTGGTTAAGTGACGGCGAAGTTGTAGAGGTGCCAGGAACTTCATTTTCGCCAAATTTCGGCGTTTCAAGCCATTTTTGGACAATTATATAATCAATTTAAGATTATTCATCGTCGTAGATTGATCCTAGGACGACGAGGCACTCGTTTTTTACGCCGAATCGCTCGTAATTACGGATGAGGCAAGAAGAGACTTGTGTCGGCGAGTTGTCAGGAGCCTCGACGCAGTTCCATTGCTTCAATGTTAAACTAGATTCGCCCAAGGAGTCTCTTTCTTCGCCCTAGCATGCTCTTTCTTCGCCCTAGCATCCTCTTACTTCGTCCTAATGTTCAATTACGCCCAAGCAAATACCTGTTACGGCCAAGCAAGTAGCTGTTTCGGCGTTTCAACAGCCTGTTTGTGTCGGCGAGTTGTTGTCTTTTTTCGCCGAAGTTCCATTGACTCAATGATAAGCAGCCTCGCCCAACCTGTCTCTAACTTCGCCCAACCTGCCTCTAACTTCGCCCAAGCTGTCTCTAACTTCGCCCAATCATTTTGGGGGTCTTTCAGGTCTTTTGCATCGTGGCTTCTTCCTTCGTAAAGATTCAACAGGTTGAATCTTTCGTGAAGCAAGTTCTTGCTTCACTATAAGGTCATGTGTCTTCTAGGAACTTTTGGCGAGGAAGTTTAAGAAGCGCCGTAGACGAAAATATCGTCGCCGAATTGTTGAATGTAGGTAAAAAACCTCCCTCTTTCCTGGAAAAGCAAGAAGCGACGCGACAAGAACCCTCTGTTACGTCTCCGTGAGAACTAGCCATTAGTCATGTTCAGCCATATAGTCTTGTACTAGGGAAACCTTATTCCTGAGACTTTGAGCGTTCCAAAAACAAATTTTAAGGTTGGCCTTACCATTGGCCTTCCTTGTAGCATTTGCCACAGAGACAGAACAACCAGTGGGAGACTTATCTTTTTCATAAATACCAGAACAACATTTGTTACCAGTGCTGCTGAACAAAAATTTATTGAGATACATCTTTTGAGTAGGCCTATAACATATAATTGCTTCCGAGTTGTCATCTAGTTTCCATCTCTGTGGCGCTGACCTTCAGGTTCACCTTTTCTTCTGGCTGGGAGGTGTTTGGTCAACAGTCTCTGCCAGATCTCTTATTGCACGAGTTGCTCCACGAACACGATCCGATCTGCCGGATATCAGTACATCATCCATAATCTCATCATACTTGTCTCGATTCTCTTTCCTGGGTTCAGACCACTTGCCCACTTTTAGCATCACCTGGAATTCCTTCGTCAGTTTCATGATCTTGGAGCCACCCCTGCCAATGATCTTGCCAATCATGTCAAAAGCCTGCAACCCAGTACAGAAATGAACGAACCGATACGTTTCTGATGCTCATCGGCACATTTAGGAGATTTTTATTCCTAAGATTTGGTGTTGGGTTCCGAGTTTTAATTAGCTCCTTGATGTGACTTGGGGCTTGGCCATGCAATGCTTTCCAAGTTAGACATAACACTTTAATTTCTATCCTTGCATTGACCGGGAGCCAGTGAAGGTCTTTCCTGTCTTGTGTTATGTGTTCACTTTTTGGAATTTTGCATATCAATCTGGCAGCTGAGTTTTGAGCTATCTGCAGCTTATTTATAAGCTTTTTCTTTACACCTGCGAGAAGGCTGTTGCCATAGTCAAGGTGTGGCGTAACCAGTGAGTTTACCACTGTTTTTGCATCTTCAAGCTTCAAGCTTCGGCGTATTTTTGATATGTTCTTAATATTGAAGTATACTTTTTTGCACATTGCATTTACTTGTTTTTCCATTTCCATGCTTTTGTCCAGTACTACTCCAAGATTTTTAACATGTCCAGCAATTCCGACTTCTACATTATCAATATCAATTGAGTCCATTTTAACCTTTTGTATTTGTTTTTTCGAGCCAAGGATAATGACTTCTGTCTTATCTGCATTATTGAACAGCATATTTTGCTTTAAGAACAAACGTACTTCCTCTATGCATTTTTCCATTCTGTATTTTGCATTTGTTTGGGTTAGAGTCTTTTCTGGTTTAAAGGCCATAATCAGTTGTTGGACATCAGTATATTTCTCATCCCGAATGCCATTCTTCTTCGCAATGTGACTGACGGGTGCAACATAGGAATTAAAAAGAATTGGTCCAAGTTTCGATCCCTGAGGCACACCTGATTTAAGTGGTCTTGGTTCTGATTCAGCATCGTTTACAATGACAGATTGAGTTCGTTGCGTAATATATGACTTAAACCAGTTTAGGGCAGTCTACTCCATAATTCCTTGCTAGCCTGTTGATGAGGACTGCATGGTCAATAGTATCAAACGCTGCAGATAAGTCTAACAGAACCAGCATCACAACCTCCCCTTTGTCCATGCTTACCATCACGTCATTATGTACCTTCGTGAGGAGTGTTTCTGTGCTATGACACTTTTTGTAAGCTGACTGTCTTTCATCCTCAAGGTTGTTTTTGGCAAGATGCTCAGAGTACTGCCGGATTACAACACTTTCTATAATTTTACCTAAATATTGCAGATTCGATACTGGCCTATAATTTTTCAAAACTGCTTCCAGATTGGGCTGCTTAAGTAGAGGTCTGACCAGGGCATGCTTGAGCTCGTTCGGCATTTCACCAGTTTTCAATGAGACATTTATGATTCTTGTAATGACTGGTAACAATTCCTCCATTCTTTCATCAGCCAACATGGTAGTGGGTCTAATTCACACTGTTTGTTGGGCATATTCTGTATAATCCTTTTTACCTCAGCCTCACTTACCTCTTGGAAATCGTTCAAGGTTTGACCCTCATATTTGTTCTCATTTGAATTTTGTCGGGTATGGTTTGGTATACTGTGGCCCAGTTGGTCACGAAGTTTTTTAATCTTTTCCTCAAAGAAGTTTCCAAATTCGTTTGCCAGTGTACCACTGCTTGTATGCGGTGGGAATGGTGACTTACTCTTCCTGTTCATTGCTACATTTATTGCTTTGAACATATTTCTTGGATTTCCTCTGTTATCATTGATCCTTTTAGACAGATCTTCTTCCCTCATCTTGTTCAGTGCATCATTCAGGGCATTTCTCTTTGCTCTATAATTCTCATAGTCCGTAACGTTCCTCGATCTGTGCCATTTCCTTTCTGCTCTTCTTTTTTCGACCTTCATAGAGCGTATTGTTGAGTTTGTCCATGGTGTCGGATTTCTCAAGGTAATGGTCCTCTCAATTTTGGGAGCGTGTTTATTCAGGATAGTTTGTGTTGCTTTATAGGCACTCATGAGCATCTCCAGTTGGGATGTAAGTGGAACCTCCTCAATCTTGTCTAATGTTTCATCTATCCTATTTTTGATATCTTGTCTAAACTTAGCCAGGTTGATATCACGTAATTTTCGAAAGGTAATTTGTTCTTTTTTGGGCTTTGGCTTAGCTGTATTGAGGTCGAATAGTATATTATGATGGTCCGAGTTCTGTTCATCAATTTTCCAATCTAGTAATGATGTCTTGGTTGTGGTGATAAGCAGGTCCAGAGTATTGCCCCCCTTATGTGTGGGCTGAGTAATGTGTTGCCGTAAGTCAAATACCTGTAAGATTTCAAGAAGCCTTGCAGCCTTGGTGTTAGACGGCTTGTTCACATGAAAGTTGAAGTCACCTACAATCAATACTTCATTGTTATAGTTGTGATATTTCGACAGTAGGCTTGTAAATTCCTCATAGAAGTCATCTAGTTTATATGGATTAGACTTGGATGGCTCTGGTCTATATACCACAAGAAAAGTAAAGTTTGATCCATTTACTTTCAAATGGAGTTCCATTGACTCAAAGGACTTCGTATTAAGATTATCAGCAATGGAGACCTCAAGTTGAGACTTGTGCAGACAGGCAACACCTCCTCCTAGTCTATTTTGTCTTGGCACTGACAAGTATTTGTACCGATTTTTATCTTGTAATTGACCAATCTCACTGTATCATCACTTTTCAGCCAGCTTTCAGCAAACAGATACATGTCTAAGTCATGTTCAGCCATATAGTCTTGTACTAGGGAAACCTTATTCCTGAGACTTTGAGCGTTCCAAAAACAAATTTTAAGGTTGGCCTTACCATTGGCCTTCCTTGTAGCATTTGCCACAGAGACAGAACAACCAGTGGGAGACTTATCTTTTTCATAAATACCAGAACAACATTTGTTACCAGTGCTGCTGAACAAAAATTTATTGAGATACATCTTTTGAGTAGGCCTATAACATATAATTGCTTCCGAGTTGTCATCTAGTTTCCATCTCTGTGGCGCTGACCTTCAGGTTCACCTTTTCTTCTGGCTGGGAGGTGTTTGGTCAACAGTCTCTGCCAGATCTCTTATTGCACGAGTTGCTCCACGAACACGATCCGATCTGCCGGATATCAGTACATCATCCATAATCTCATCATACTTGTCTCGATTCTCTTTCCTGGGTTCAGACCACTTGCCCACTTTTAGCATCACCTGGAATTCTTTCGTCAGTTTCATGATCTTGGAGCCACCCCTGCCAATGATCTTGCCAATCGCCTCATTCGGAACTTGCACCAGTTCAGTTATCTCACGTATCGGTTCGTTCATTTCTGTACTGGGTTGCAGGCTTTTGACATCTCCCGGCAGAATCAAGTTTCTGTTAATAGTCATAGCAATCTCATTTGCTGCATCAGGTACCAGGATGTCCTCCTCACTTACAATTTCCTCTTTCAGCTTATCCTTTGGCACAGCTTCAATATATTGAAAATTTTCATTCTCAAATCTGGACGCCTTATAATTGAAAACCGACAGACGGCCAGTGGCTCCCGCAGGATTGGATGGAGGCAGATTTATGGCTACGAAATGAGTAGAGACGTGGGTTGACGCCAACGTCTTGATAACATCAAATGCGTCTTGTCCCTTCATCTTTGTTTTTATATCCATTGAGCCCGTAATGATCAAGACGATGTCCACTGTGTTGAAGACATTGAAATCTATGCCTTTCTTAATCTCTGAGAACAACATCTTCTTTGGTGTCCAATCAACCCTTGCATCCAACAGTTGATTATTCGCCGGTTGACATTTTGAAAGAAACCCATTTGACATAAAATTGCATGACTGTCATAAAAGTGATTCATTTGTTATGTCAGATTTGGTGTATTGTAATTATAGCATATCATTTTGGGTGTCTATCACTGTAAATGCTGAAAAAATAACTGACTTTGTAAACTCACATTTATCTCTTTTTAGTTTAATTATCAAACTGATTTGACAAGTATTCAAAGATACACCTTAGTGGATGGGTCACCATGAATTTCTCCACACCAGAAGCTCAGGAAGTAATACAAATACAAATCATATAGAGGTAAGTTACTTTCCATAACACAAAGTAAAGCTGAATTTTCTGCTTGGCTGAAACTTGCAATTGTTACATTTTGTGTCTTGCTGCTTTGGAGGATGTAGCTGTTCAAGGATTGTGATTTTGCTTCAACCTTGAGTACAAGGCTCAGCCACTCAGAAGGAAATTGAGTTGCACATTCTTGGTGTTGAGTGGCTGCAGCCGGATGCAAATGTGTAAGGCAGCCGGGTGGCCAAGGTGGCTGAGGATATTGGCTGCAACTCACGCAGGCCCTTAGAAGTTCGTAGGTTTAAACACTGCTCAGATGTTATGAATAAGGGTAATAAATACAATTACAGACCCAAATGAATGTCATTTGAATGATGTAAAGGCCACAGACAGTCACAGCTTGACACAATCATTCAATTTTCCTTGTATGTTGATATTGATGAAAGCTTGAAAAGTACAAAATTTTAGTCGTCACAGCATTATTTCATTCTTAAGTGTTCAAGTGCCCATGACCTCCTGGGGGTTCCCAAGCGTTTCTGACTTGCTGTTGAAAGAAACAATTAGTAATGGTGGGTGTAATTACTAAACTATTCTATTATAAGTTTTGCTAACTATCATTAGCAACTTCCACCACATCATGTTTTTTATCAGATAGTTTCAAATTACTTTTCGCAATAAATGGTGTCATCATAATCATTACCAATCTCCTATCTCAATACCAAATTTCCCTGATCAAAAAAGTCTTGAGTTCTTTATGAGACTTGAAGGACTCCTAGACTATCGAAAACAGATTTTATGTAGCTATTTAATTTCTTGCCAGAAGCAAAAGTTTTCATTGGATATCTTTAGAGACAAGCACTTTAGTATAAGCGATTTTGACAAGGTCTAATGAGGCTTTTAAGATCCCAATAACAATAATTGGGTTTATAAGGGCTTATATGAGAATCGACATTATGGGAAAGTGCTTTAGGGAAGCCTTAGCATCATAGCTCTTGACAGACTTCTAAAACTAGATGCATTTTAATACAGGGACTATATAAATTATCTTCACAGAAAACAATGCTTGCAGGAGTTACAAACACAAGCATTGAATCTCAATTTTTTTCAAGAGCAAAATCGAACTCACTACCATTGGAGCAACTACTCAATTGACATAATTTCGTCTCGGTGGTGTGTCAGTCAAGTATTTAAAGTTTCTGGAAGTCCGTTGAGAGCCTTTTGTTACTATTCCTTGGAATTTGTGTCATATAATGGGTGAGATTTTGTATGGTATAATTGTAAAGTCAACACAATTGTACTTACAAAATAATTGGCACTTGCAACTTTTTTTCCAACTTTTGTGGAGTATGGTAGTGCAACTTGTTTGACATGCTTCTCATACTGATTGGATTTGGAGTAGCAGTTGCTTCTGATGTTCTATAACACAAAGTGAAGCACATTTTTCTGCTTGGCTACAACCTGCCAATGTTACGACGTGTCTTGTTGCTTTGGAGGATGTAATTGTTTTGTTCAAGGCTTGTGATTACGCTCGAGTGCAAGGTTCTGGCAGTTGGAACAAAATTGAGTTGCTCAGTCATGGTCTGAATTGTGCAATACCAACAGTGATGTCAGGACATCAAGCATATTGTTGATATTTGTAATCAGAGACATGTTCTATAGCAAGAATACTTTTTAACGTGCTTTCATTCATCATCTTACAATATGTAAAAGATATTCAGTAATCAGAATATTCCAAAAAGGAAACACATAGTGAATGCAAAATAGAGAGAAAACCATAGAAAGAAACTCAAATGCTCGTAAGAAGAACTTTTTGATTGGTATTATATAAAATTATATTTTCAAAATGTTATCCTCATTAGGGCAATACGGGATTTGTCAATCAACAATCTTTTAAATGCAAGATAAAATATTGACAGAATAACTATATCTTATTATTTTTCATACTTTTTGGGGTTTTTGTGCACAAGAGGGCAAACCGGAGACAGCAGCCTGCTAAATAACAACAAAGAGGCACCATTAGACAAACTTTGGAGATGCTCTTTATATCTGACCAACCAATGGGTTCTTGGCTGCAATTTCTCTCTTAATGACTCGTGATTCTCCTTGTACTTAAGAGAGTATCAGCTTGCCTTTCACTCAGCAGGAAGAGATTGCTCAGAGAATTCTCAGGTTATACTCGAAAAACCTACATCTGGACTAAATGTGATTCTTTCTACTCACTGTCCTTGTCACATGACCCAGATATTTTTATGTCCCTAAGTAAGTGGACAAATAATTTCAGTTGGAACTTGGTTGGTAACAATATAATAACATATACATGCAGTGGAACAATTTGTAATTAATTCAAAATCTGTGTTCAGAAACATGCATGAACCTGCATGCTAAATGTGCAGAATATTTATTAGTATATGTATGTATCTTAATCAAAATGCTGATTGCTTCTTGATTTATGAATTTATGATAACTACATTAAATGCATTCTTACAAATGCTAATAATTTCCTGATGAAGCAGTATATGGTGCAAAAAATCGCTTATTCACACATTCATGCATAGTAACTAAATAATCACAATTCAATCAAATTCAAGGCCAAGAACACTGTACACCAAATGTTTTATAATCAGATGGAATTTTCATTAATGTGCTACAGTATAAACAAATGAATGCATTCTTTCACATTTCTATTGTTCTGTCCCAACCACTCATTAAGTCAGAAAGTTGCGCTTCAAAGAAAATATACGACAATACGGGCACATGGACGGCGAACCACATCCTCTAGACAACCCTGTCTCTATCCGTCACTGATCTGAGAGCCTTGCATGCATAAAACATAAGCCTCAGGTGTGCATTGCGGATATCTGTATTGAATCTTTTTAAACTCTAATTTCATGCTTTTATGAATTTTGATCTCTGTCTGATGTATGGGCAGAAATCATTGTGAAAATGGCATTATGTCTTTGAACAGGAGAAAGCCACAAATGGCCATTGTCTGTGATGCATTTAAAAGTCATGACGCATAAACTTTTTCTTCACTACAGACTTTGCCTGTTTGGAAGTTTTGTATCTTTAAAAAGTGTTGCAGAACTTTGGAAATTGAGTTTATCACAATTTCTACTGTCCACATTTTGACTTTTTGCCTGAATCAGACAATACCGTATTAATAACAGAAAAAAAGAATTGCAATTTCAGTGTCATGCATTTGGAATTTCAGTGCAATCATTTTTCTAAAAACAAAAAATCACAATTTATTATTATTTTGTTTTATCTTCAATTTGACTTCTCCAACTTTGCATGAATTATTAAAACCAGTCTTAGGCTACTTGTTTAAAGTTTTATTACATCTGGAACAATTGAGGCAGATTTCAGTTATTATTAGTTGAATAGAGTTTTTTTCACACAATCAATTATCAACAATGTCCAGAGGAGCAATAGGAAGTTGTATATCTCATGAATATACGACTCATGAATGCTATGCTTTGATTTCAAATATTTCACTATTGATTGTCTGATACTTATTTCAATCACAGTTAGTATCTTAACGGTGCATATTACTACTATTAAGCAAGTATAAAATCAATCTCAGCAGAAGCAAATGTATTACTCTTCATTTTGGCTATTTAAGAAATAACGAAGTGACGCCTACGTGATTAGAAAGCTTATTGCTAAATTGTGATTTAAAAGCAATGAAATTATTATTTCAATGAAGTACAATGAAGATAGAAGTTGTCTTGAATTTTGTATCAAACAATTTGTATTGAGATTAAGCACTCAGTTGTGGAATTCGTGGTTTGCATATTCCCATAGCAATTTAAAGATTGTTAGCGCTAAACAAATCTTGCGCAAATGCATGTGTAATTTTCCCTAGATATTTTGCATCAAACAAATTAAGTTCCTGAATATTAAGTGCAAATATATTTCATGAGTTTCAATGAAGCTGTCCAACATAGGACCCATCATTTGAACAACAGAAACTTAAGCCAACTCAGTATTATTGTGCCATTTGTGAGAATGCATTGCAATTGTTTTCAGGTTAACAGTGCAACTAGCAAATGATATACGTAACATAACTTCGATATTGCAGGCAGGATAGGTGGGTCTTCCATACAGTGGTCCCTGCGTTATAAGGCCGCCCCTTCTGCAGTTATGAAGCGGTCTCTTATGGGGAAAAATGTATTACATAGTTCAGGAGGAAGGCGTTCACATAAGGGATGGCGTTCTTTTCACTCAGCAGGGGTTCTTACAATGCTGGGACCACTGTATATATTTAGAAGATAAAATTAATGCTATTTCTAAAGAGCTTAATCAATCCAATCTTTTCACTTTGCTTCAACCTTGAATTTAATTAGATAATGAATATCTGATCAGCCTTCATATTCCTCAAACATAATATATGAATTCTCTTACATTGTTCATTTCCATTTAGGAGATGGCTTTGCATTTCGAATTGTTCCTAAAGATATATTTGAAAATATTTTTCATCAAATTCAAAAATGTTTGCGTCAATCCATTTTCTATGTAATTTCACATATATGCCATGAGAGCAGATGTTTCTGATATTATCAGTTTGCCAGGTAGCATGTCTAATGAATTAACCAAATAATTCTTTTGAAGGGCTCTTTCCTTGAATTTAATCAGTTTTGGAAATATGTGTACTTCTTCTAATTTTCGAGACAATGAAATCCAAGTGAATGTCTGGCATTTCTCTAAATGCCTAGCATTGCCATCTATGTTATAACATTAAAACTCAATTACTTTTAAAATTTGATGTAATTTCATTTGGTTGCTCATAATTCCAAGAACCTAATGACTAGTTTGGGAGCCAGTCCAAAAAAGTGCAATATTTAAGGAGATTCGTGGGGCCCGTCGGACAACATCACTAATTTGGTACCATTTTTTAGCCAGGAACTTGCCCGTCAAAATTTAGGTTGTTGCACTATCAAGTTGTGGTATAGGTTTTGAGATAAATGCGTTACCATGGCAACGATGTGCTATTTTCAAAAAATTCCTGGGAAACAGTAATGGTTTCTTTCTTTTCATGTGGAGGACTGTACAATAATCACAGCTTTTTCATTTTTGGGTCAAATCTTCAGACATGAAGCATGATTACTACAGAAAATAAAAGTCACCCGATATAATATCTCTTTGTAGATTGCCAAAACAAAACAGAATAAAGAAGATTTTGTGAAATCTGAAAAGGTGTTTCCGGTATAAATTACTGCAAAAACAATGATCTCTTAAGTTGATCCATGAACTAAAAAAGTTTAGTTGCAACATTTTCCATTTTTGCACAGCAGCTGACACTTGTGAACTTTATTGATAAAAAATAAACAGCGGAAAAATGCTAAAATGTTGGTGATTTCATTTTATATATAAGGTAAAGCCAATTAACAGTTTTAAGTGAATGATATTGAATACTGGTCTCATAAAAGTTCACATACTGAATGGCTTTTCTTTCTCTTTCTGAATAGTGACACTTTCTGGTTCCTCAATTGCATTCTCACCGCATGTAGATATGACAACTTACATAGGCCTACATGATTATCTTGTAATTTTTCGACAAACATTTTTGAAAATTTCATGATTTAATTGATAATTATATGGAATCATTTTCATCGTCGTGAAAGTGAAGATAATCAACAGTTCAGGTGGATTTTGTGCACACTCCACAGGTATCGACTTTCTACTCTTTCTTATCTTATTATCATCCTACAAACAGTAGCACCTTAAGGCTTGTCTACCTTCAGACAGAAAATCCCCTATATAGGTCACATGACTGCCACTCAAGTGTCACATGACCCAAAGTAGTTCTGGACACAAGCCTGACAAGTGGAGTTAGTATACAAAGAACTACAGAAACTATTGCTTTGCGGTTTGCCTTATTTATTTCATGTATCATTCTTTCTCGAGGACTCAAGAAATGATAATTTTGTCTTCTGTGTTCCGTGAATAGAATTACGATAACTCCCTTCTGGTATATCATATGCTCTCAGAGAAAGGCAAGATGATACCCTCTCAGGTACAAAGCAAATTGCGAGGTATTAAGAGAGAAATTGCTGCAAAGATTGCGAGAGGATTGGTACAATAAGCTGAGCATGATGGAAGAATGAGGTTTGCCAGCCTTCTACACAATACTATAGTACACTGTAGACGAAATAAGGCAACATAATATACTGCCATATATAAGCCTTTTGTCTCTATGGACCATAGACAGGTAGCACATCTTTTTTACAAATTTTCGATATTTACAGTAAAAACATATAGTATTTGTTACATTATACCTTTTTCCCCAGCCTTGAGTCTCTCACACCAAAAAGTATTATGGACGTGAAAGTTATGTAATTTCTAACAGTATCATAAATACATATTCTTTCTTTCAGCCATAGACAATATCATATAAAAAAAACACATGTCATAATTTCGTGCAAATTTCCATATTCAAAGTTCCATTTTAGACATTTTGTATTCAATTTCATTGAAAACATCACATCTTTCTCAGTTTTTGCCATAAAATGCACAATTATAGCGCAGCATCATGCAGACACGCAAATTCTCAATGCTTGACTAACATCAGGGAATAGCATTATACTAATGTTTCTTCTAATGACCGACTTAAAACAAATTTAATGGTCAGGTTACTTGAGGTTTCATGCCTTAAAGGTTTTAAGATGCTTTTATGCACAAAGCATCTAAAAAGCTATCAGGCATAGAATTAAAGTCATCTTATTAAGACATCATAGATGCAGGCTTCAAGAAGGAAATCTAGTTATACTGAGCACTGCATTTGCTTAATTATTATCGCCCATGCTATGCTATGCATAGGGCGATTATGCTTTAGTGCTGAAATCTACTGAAGGGGTGAAACAACCAATGCTGTGGCCTCAACCAGCCCACTCTGGAAGTTCTTATCATATGCATAACACATTGATACCATTGTAGATGTGCACAACGGTTCGTATTTTCAGTTTAATTCAATATTAGAAAATTTACTATTATCAGTTTTAGAGGCTATCAAGGTCCAGAAAGCCTGCATTGTGGTGGCCATTTTCCCTTCCATAGGATGAGTTTTAGTACACAGAATGGCCACTGCAAGCAGCTCATTCAGATACATTACACAAGAGGGCAGCACCTGCAAGTCCTTTGCAGTTCCTCCCTTTGCACCACATTCTATTTCTGGGAAACTCAGCAATTCCTGCATCTCAGTATAGTTCATGCATCTTTCCAACTCATTTTACAGGTAGCACGGGCTTATATTGTATCTATTTCATATTATTCTATTCTCTTCCCTCCAATCTACGGGCATTTTACTATATAAATCCGTTTTATATTTATGTAAATAAAATACTAGTTATAATATACACTAATGTAAACAAAAGATAGACATATAGATAGATACAGCGTGGGTATGGGAAATCTGGAATGATCTTTAAGTTACTGTATAACGTCAACATATTAACGGAATTTTATGAAATCAACAACACAGCAAACAGTGGTTAATCAGCCACAAATCAGGTCAATCTTACAATACTGGGACAAGAAATGGCGACCCAGGAGCAGAAAAGGAAAAGGGTGGCAGATCTCCTGTCTGCCCAAGTGAAGCCTCGGACCATTTCTGACATTGTTGGTGTGTCACTGAGCACTGTATATGCCATTAAATAATCCGTAGCAAGTGGGAAAGGGTTGCAGAGGAAGCCTGGCAGCCGTGGGCAGACAAAGAGGACCAGGAATTTTATAATTGCCCTCCATACTCCAGAATTCTGGCCGTCCTCAAGCCCAGACCTTAACCCTCAGGACTACGCAACCTGGGGCGTTTTGGAGAAGGCCACCATAAGAAACCCTCACCCTAATGTTGACTCTCTGAAAGAAGTCATATAGAGAGACTGGGGCAAGATGTCAGCTGACGTTGTGACAAACATTTGTAAAAGTTTTCGAAAGCGTGTTGAGGCTGTGATTGCAGAAAATGGTTGTCACATAGATTAAAATGTTGTCTATAGCCTAAACTTGCTCATTTGCAAAAATCATTGTTCTGTGTTCAGTGGAAATGGTTGAAAATAAAAAGTTCTGCATCTGTCGCAATTTTCCAGTTTTCTCTTACCCACCCTGTAGATGATAGATAGATAGATAGATAGATAGATAGATAGATAGATAGATAGGATAGATGGATGGGATATACAGTAGGATAGGATAGATGGATAGTATAAACGGATAGGATAAACAGACAGGATATATAGATAGATAGATGGAGGAATGGATTGACAGATGGATTGATGGATATATGGGTTGACAGACGGACAGGATAGACAGATGGGATAAACAGATAGGATAAACGGATGGGATAAACGAACGGGATAAACGGATAGGATAAAAGGATAGGATAAATAAAAACGTAGATAGATAGATGAATGAATGGATTGACGGATGGATTGCATGATAGATAGACGGATGGATAGACAGACTGACAGACAGATAGGATAGATTGATAGGATAGATGGCTGGGATAAAGAGATAGGATAGATGGATAGTATAAACGGATAGGATAAACAGACAGGATAGATAGATAGATAGATGGAGGAATGGATTGACGGATGGCTTAATGGATAGATGGGTTGACAGACGGATAGGATAGACAGATAGGATAAACGGATAGGATAAACAGATGGGATAAACAGATAGGATAAACAGGTAGGATAAACGGGATAAAGGGATAGGATAAACGGATGGGATAATCGGATGGGATAAACGGCTGGGATAAACAAATGGGATAAACGGATAGGATAAATGGATAGGATAAACGGATAGGATAAACGGATACGATAACGGGTAGGATAAACGGGTAGGATAAACGGATAGGATAAACGGATAGGACAAACGGATAAGATAACAGATAGGATAACAGATAGGATAAACGGATAGGATAAACAGATAGGATAAACGCATAGGATAAACAGATAGGATAAACGGATAGGATAAACAGGATAAATGGGATGAACCAATGCTTATGGGGTACTGGATAAACGGATAGGATGAACGGATAGGATGAACGGATAGGATAAACATATAGGATAAATAGACAGGGTAAACGGGATAAACAGGATAACGGGTAGGATAAACCGATAGGCTAAACGGATGGGATAAATGGATAGGATAAACGGATGGGATAAAGGGATAGGATAAACGGATAGGATGAATGGATAGGATAAACAGATAGGATAAATGGATAGGATAAACGGGATAAATGGGATAAACGCAAAAACGGATATGATAAATGGATTTATACCATGATGGGGCTGATAACGTCTATATCTGCCCCGTGTGATACAAGCACTTTCCCGTGTGATACAAGAATTTGCCGTGTGACAAATAATTTTGCGTGTGATAAAGTCCGAAGCCACCTGCTGTTGAAGAGAAGACGTCCCACTAGGGCGCCACCTGGCGTTTTTTGACGTTACGAGAAATTTCGTCTGCACACAGCTGATGTCGTCTGCATGAAAATGGATGAATACAGACCAGGGATTGACAATTTAATTCATTCAATAATGACAATTGAAGGAATAATTGATGACGACGTGTCAGATGATGCAGCTCTAGTCTCAACAATTGATGACAATGGTGAGTAAACTTACTGTAAAGTAATTTCTGGTTCTTCAGTTTGGGACAGTGTTTGCACTTGCAATAAAATTTAATTTGAACAATCCCCTCAAACCTACCTTTAAAATGTCCGTTTTTGATCCGGTTTTCACGGAGGCATGAAGCTATCATTCTTATTTTCCATATAAGCAACTTTTCCAGTGGTCTGTGGGCATTTTCACCATCTTTTAACCCCTTTAAATCGGCCGTGAAAATCTCGTTTTGTACACAAAACACTACGGACAAGTAGTAATAAATTAATTGTTCTCCCTGGGCTCCGAGGACGGAGGGTGGGCCCTCACTCATGTCTTCTGACTGGCCCTGTACTAAGTTAGTATTTTGCTGATTGTGAGCTGTCCAAGAATGAAGATAAGAAGTTTTCACAAATGTCAAAGTTGGTTGGGGGGGGGGGCTTTGACTTTTTTAAAAATAAATAATTTCTTGCTCAGTTTTGTGAAATAAATAAATTACCAGGTATGTCTTGGCAGTCCTGAAATAAATAATTTCTTGTGGGGTTTTTTCTTAAGAAGGCGATGCTCGATATATATAGATGAATATTCGGGGACTCGGAAACCTTGAAATCAATAATTACGGCCGCTGTTACCGTGAAAAAAATTATTTCCCAAGGAAAACTCTAAGCCCCCCCCCCTGATTATTAAATGGTTGCCCCCTTACAGTCAGTGATGAAGTCTTGAGTTATTTTATTTTGTTTGCAGATCAGGAATTACTCGGAATGGTCAGTCGTAGGCCCGGTCAAACTGAACAGGAACAGCAAGGGGCTGCAGTCGCTGCAGCTGTTTGGGATGATGACAGCGACATTCAAAATTTTGTGGATGACATGAAAAACGATAACACAAAGAGAATGACCGCATCTCATTTTAAGATCATCAAGAGCTTTTTGGAGGACAAAGCAGAAAAACGTCCACTTGAAGAAATTCCTCCCTCTGATTTGGACAAGATTTTGGCACGGTTCTACTTTCAGGCCAAGAAGAAAACGCAGGAGGAGTACGAACCTACCACCCTCATCGCAATTTCTTGCAGCATCAACAGGTACGTTCTTCAATGAGCATGATTAATTGTAGGACCTTGAAATCATAACCTTATCTGGACGTAAATAGTTGACATCACCTTTTTGTAGCAAGTGAAAAAATTGTAATGATGCTATAATTGCTGGACATTCTTATATTTCGGGACACATTTATATAAAAGCTCAAAATCATCAAAAACAAATTATAAGTAAAGGTTTGAACGAAGTTTGAAATAAGTAATTTTGCGGTGGCATTTCTACCCAAGTAGAGTGATGATCGTTGAGGTAAATGGTCACAAAAAAAACAATTTTACAAATTAATTAGACCTATGATTTTTTAGAATACGCATACTATGGCAAAAAGTTCCTCAAAATTTAGTTTTTAAAATATATTCATAATTATGCACCTTGCCTGAAGGCTGCTTTTTTGTTAATTTGACAGGTACCTTAAAGAGAAAAGATACCCTCACAACTTAAGGGATTCGCCGCTTTTCGCACATAGCCGTGAGGTTTTGAACAGTCGGATTAAACATCTGAAAGGCCTGGGTAAGGGCAACCAGCCAAACAAATCTGATCCTATTAGTGAGAAGGATATAGACACCCTATACGACAAAGGCCTTCTTGGAAAAGGTATGTAGTTCAGTTAAATTAGTTAAGCAAATTAAATAGTAAAATGCTGGTAAATTTCCTTTAAATTTAATAATAACGATATATCATGGTATAGATTTAAATTAAATCTGATTGTAAACACTTGTATAATATATATGCAATTAATCTATCTTTTGAATACATTTAAGCGTATTTTGACTTTCAGGGAATCCAGAAGCCATTATAAACTCCCTATGGCTTAATTTTACAATTGGTTTCGGATGGAGAGGTCGCCAGGAGCACACCCAATTACTTTGGGGAGATATCATTATGGGTACGGCCGACAATGTAAGGTATCTCACACACCGCGAGAGATTGACGAAAACCAGGACGGGGAAAACCGCTAGGCAATATCAGCCGCGGATTTTTGAGAAAACAGGTATGACTTAATATAGAATTACCATAATAATATGAATATACATTTTGGCCTTGTTGTCCATAAACAAAGTTGATTTTAGTCATCAATGCATTGTCTTTACTATTATTACAGGTGATGAAAGGTGCCCAGTCGAGTTGTACCTGGAGTACAAAAGGCGAAGGCCTGCAGGGAGCCTGGAGGATGGTGCAAGGTTCTATTTGCAGCCTAACGGAAATATCGCAGTAAACTGGTTCAAAAACACACCAATGGGAAAAAACAGCATTGGCGAGATATGCAAAAAAATGATGAGCAAAGCTGGCATCGAGGGACGAAAAACAAATCATGGAGCACGTAAAACATGTGTCGAAACGCTGAAAGAAAGTGACATTTCTGATACGGACATTGCAAAAGTTACAGGCCATAAAAACCTGCAGTCGATATCTTCTTATTATGAGCCAAGCTGCAAGCGACAAAGGCAAATCAGCAACATCCTGACCACTGCGGCAACTAGCAGTGCCGCAGTAGGTGAGATCGGTTCCGAGGCTGCAGTGGAACGTGTGGAGCGATCATCCGTGAGACAAGTCACGGAAATAAGCGACGCAGTAGGTGAGACGGGCTCCGAGTCTGCAGTGGAACGTGTTGAGCGATCATCCGTGAGACAAGTCACCGAAATTAGCGACACGATGTCTGGGATGCTGAACTACACTACTATAAATGGAAACGTGACCATTAACTTCTGCCGATAGAGATTCCTTTACGACAATCTCATTCATGATACTGCTACTTGGTTCATACTCAGATTATATCAGACATTCAGAATTACACAACATGTATACAATTTTATTTATAAATTTATTTTGTTGTTGTTAATGTATTAATGTGAAAATCGTTATGTGTTGGCCTACAATTGTCATTGCTTCCATTGAAAATTGCTGAAACTTGGTGTTGTATAATGACATGTATACATATGAACTAGTGTTTCAATTGGCTACATTTAAAAAAGTGGGCCTATTATTATTAGTAAAAAACAGCAATCTGAACAATTTAAAATGTAATATCGACTATATTTATAAATTTATTTTGTTGTTGTTGATAATATATTAATATGATAATTGTTATATAGTCTACTCCCATGGTTATTGATGCTGGTTTTGTATACCTGCAACAAAGTTATTGTTTTTGAATAAATGTTTAACCATAAATTTTGTCTGTTTGAATTCAAATTATAAGTGTGATGGCTTAAAGAAATTATGAATAAATTATAACATGGCATTGGCATTTTTAATATCAGCCCTTTGTCTCGTGCCCTTGAGCCACGTATCTGCACTTGACTCCTTATATCAGCCCAACTGTAGGGACATTGTCAGCCCCATCATGGTATAAATAAATTATCACATGGCATTTTTTATATCAGCCCTTCGTATCCTGCCCTCGAGCCACGTATCTGCCCTCGACTCCCTATATCGTCCCTCCCTCCGGTCGGGCCGATATATGGAGTCTCGGGCAGATACGTGGCTCTTGGGCACGATACGCGGGCTGATATAAAAAATGCCATGTGATAATATATACATGTTAAATGGATAGGGTCAACGGATAGGGTAATGGATAGGATTAATGGATAGGATAAACCGATAGAATAAACGGATAGGATAAACAGATTGGATAAACAAATAGGATAAATAGATAAGATAAACAGGATAAATGGGATGAACCAGTGCTTATGGGGTACTGGATAAATGGCTAGGATAAACGGATAGGATAAACAGATAGGATAAGTAGATAGGATAAACGGATAGGATTAACGGGATAAACAGGATAACAGGTAGGATACACGGATAGGATAAACGGATAGGATAAACAGATATGATAAACGGAGAGGATAAATGGATAGGATAAATGGATAGGATAAACGAACGGGATAAACTGGCTAACGGATAGGATAAACGATAAATCATGTGGGGCATGGGCGATGCTGTGCCATTATATGTGCTTGTTCACATGGTTTGGCATTTCAAATTATGAGCATTATCTGGTGCCATATCTTTTTATCTTTGGTTTGTAATTATAGCTTCACTAGATCTTTTCTGTGAACGTTTTCAAAAAATAATTGGCACTTGTCACTTCTTTTCAGACTTACATAAGTATGTCTTGGCATTGTTTGTGCATCTTTTTTGACAATCTCCCACGATGCACATTAGATATGGAGATATGGAGTAGCAGTTGTTTTTGATCTTGCACAACATAAAGTGAAGCACATTTTTTCAGCTTGGCTGCAACCTGCCAATGTTACAACGTGTCCTGCGGCATTGGCGGATGTAATTGTTTTGTTCAAGGCTTGTGATTATGCTTGAGTGGACAGCTCTGACACTTGGGGAAAAACTATGTTGCTTAGTCTTTAATAGGAAGTGTTTCCTGGCAAAATGGGGCCGGGTAAGCCTACAATACTTCGATTTATTAGTATGGTGGCACACTGTGACTGTAAGGAAAATATTGTTTCTGCAGAATTCTGGTTATGATATAAAACTAAATTCAAAACAACTAACAAAATTTGAACAAGATACGAAAGCGTTCAAACTGACAATATTTCAGAGCACTGAAGATAAGGATAGTTAATTGAATATATACAATCGTATATATAATCATGTTATGATATGTTTTTAAAATTTCTGTTGTTGCTTTGCACAATTTTTTTGACAAGTGAGGACAATTTTTTAGAGATATCTTCAAACCAACTAGACAGCATTTGTGCACCGTCAAATAAGACTGGAGAAATGCACTAATATTCTAAGCTTGCTTTTTCTCAGTCACAGTCTTTTTTGCAAACTGTCTCTTAATGACTAGTGATTCTCTTTGTACTTGAGAGAATATCAGTTTACCTTTCACTCAGCAGGAGGAAATTGTTCTGAATTCTCATTTTCTATCCAGAAAACCTACAAATGGTCTAGTGCAGTTTTTTTTTACTCACTGTCCTTGTCACTTGTCACTAGACTGTCCAGAACTCCATTGGTCATGTAACTGCGGGGTGGCAGTCATGCAACCGACATATTTTTCTTTTACACGTCAGATCTAAAGCAACTTAATATATGAATTTATGTAAATTATATTTCAGTTTGGTGACAATGTTTATATCTACGTCCTGTAGCTACATCTTAACACAAAGTTTATGTTCGCATTTATGTATGCATGTGTAGAAAGCTAATCAGTGAAAATTTCAATTCTACTGTCAGAAATACTGATTGTAAGCTTGGCTGTAATAATCACAACTCTTAATATTTCTGGATTTCATAGACAATGAAAATTACATTCATGGAAAGATAGATTTATGCTTGCTCATGAAATTTTATCATGGATAGGAATAATTTCCTCCTAAAATTGCAAATTGTAAAAAAATAAAATTCACACAAAATTTATAAGCATTGTCCTCAAGCATACTCACAGGAGGCTTATTTCTTTTAGCATATAAGCCGCTTTCAGATCTTGGCTATGTAACTTTTATCTCGATAGAATTTGACTTTATATTGCAAAAGTTTTTTATTATTTGGACTTCCATTTTCCTTTTTTTATAAGCATATATAAGACATTCCACTCACCTTGTTCTTAGCCTAAAACTTGAGTAAATTGTGAGTATGCTTGAGGACAATGCTTATAAGTGATGGTGTGCATTGTGGACATCTGAATTGAATCTTTTTGAACTCTTGTTCCATGCAGTCATGAATTGTTATCTACGGCTGGTGCATAGACTCAAATCATTGTTAAAATGAACTTATAAATGTCTTTAAAAGAAGTTAGAAATGAATGGGCTTTGTCTGGAATGTATTTTTTAAAAAGTCATCAAGCAAGCCCATAAATGGAATTTTTCAACATCTGGATTTTGCCTGTTCGGAAGATTTAGCTTGACAAAAAGATAAACTTCGCAATTGCTATATTTATAAGATATTCCTTTTCCCCTTGCCTCAGCCTTGTATTTAATTAAATAATGAATATCTGATTGGCATTGCTAGTTCTTGCTTATTGAATATGATCTGCTTTGAACATCACTACCTGTAATCCACATTCAAAATGATAGGGCTTTGCATTTTAAATTGTTCCTTTATATTTGAAAATATTTCCCTGTGATCAAATACAGAAATGCTAAATTAATTCAATGATATTATGCTAATTTCAAATAATCATATTTACCGTGATTGCAGACGAATACCAAGTTATAGATATTTAAAATTGCGAAGCAGCATGTAATTGTAATTTAATCAAAATGTACTTTTGAAGTGCTCTGCTCTGGAATTTAATTAGTTCGAGAAATATGTGTACCTCTTCAAGTATTCAAACACATGTCTGCCATTTCACCGAATTGCTGGCAATTCAACGTTGTTTTAAACCTTAAGATGCAAATTTATTTAGAATTTGATATGATTTGCTTTCGCTTTATTCTTTCAAGAATTTAATAACATGAGGCATGACTACTCAAAAATGCATTTTCAATCTTTTTAAAATTCAATATTACTTCATTAAAATACAGTACAACCCAATAAATTTTCCGAGCTGATGCTCTCACTTGCACTCAATAAGACACCCCAGCACATCCATTACTTTGCTCTCACTTGCATGCTCTTTCCCTCCTGAGCAAACAAACAAGCATGCAACTGGCTGGTGTCTCCATCTATTGAAATATGATGCAATTACCTGATTCAACAGCAGTGGATGGTTCTATAATGTCTGTTTGGTTAATTGGAATTCATAAGCAAAATGCTATTTTTTTAATGCAAAAAAAGTACAGTACTTTAAATGCATGAGCTTTTGACCTTCAAGTGAATTTTAAATAGAATCAGTAGATCTGATAGTCGTAATTATAACCAGGATCTGTTCTGATAGAAGTTCTGATAGACTACTGAATAAATCAAAGTTAAAGCCGAAAACGAAAATTCAACATTGTTTTAAGAATTAGACTCTGCATTGAGAAAGAGAAAGACAAAACTTTGCACAGTTAAAACAGACAGAAAGCAAAGAGAAAACGCCCGTTGCAAAAGCACTGCCTTGAAGGGATTTTGGTGAGCATTGAACTGTGAAAGTGTGAATGCATTCAATTGTCTTACAACAAAAGAACTGGGTTATGTTACCTGAATTACAAAAAATACTAATAAGCTGAATTAGATATAGCCTATGATAGGAATGATAAATATCAATTTATATATTCTAAAAGAAACGTTTGTGGCCTATCAATATAGTGGCGAGGTTAGAAATTTTTCAAAGGGGCACAAATTACAAATTGGGCTACAGACATTAAGAGGCACTTTTTGTAAAAACCTGCGGGGGCGGCCGGGGGTCCGTCAGACTTTGCAATGTGCCATAAACCGTTTCGAAGCTGTAAGTCTCGCTAAGAAAAATTCACCAAAATTTTTTTCCTAGAGCCAGCGGTTTCCATGGAAACAGCTGCTATGTTGACCAATGTCAGACCCCTTTTTTTTTCATAAATCCTCAAAAGGGAAAAATTGTGAAACTCAAAATTACCATTTATTGATAGGTAGCCTCTGTTGAGAGCTGTGAATTTAATGACGTAATAAATTGCACATGACAAGTAGAAGTGTAAGGAAACTTGTTGTGTTCATTCTTTTTCAAATACCATGATTTATGACCCTACCACAGCACCCCCTAGTGGCCATTGTTTTCAGTCCAGTACCTGAGGTGAAGACATGCCAACTTCAGAGGAACTTTTTTCAAAAAGGAAACGCGATCCAGGTAGGTGACCTACGCGGAGTTTTTTACTAACACCTGTATTTTCGGAAACTATTTTCAAACTCGTGGGCACTCATTCCAATTTGACTGTGGCGCCACCTATATTATTTGAATTTTTTTTTTTTCAAAATAATCAACATAGTTACTTTAAGCCTGGCTGCAGTGATGAAGGGTAATGTTGAATTATCCAAAGTTGCATCCTGTCTGGCCAATAATACTAACTTAGATATAGCAAGTGACAGAAATCACAAAAGTCACATGGTTTTCCAGAGAGAGGGCTGTAACCATGGTAATGTCAGTTGCATTTTACAAATCTTACATTTTTTTCATGTTATTTGATTGCCTGTCAGTCATTGACAAATATTTTGAATGGAAAATAAAGGGCATGCAAATAATTTTGAGGATTTGGGGCAATAATATTTTTTGGATTTTTTGGTTGCCTTGGTAACTAAGGGAGTACGCAAGGCATAAACATGAGGATGCAAACAAGGAAATATTTAGGAAATTGTCCATATAGCATGGCCTATTTGGTGTAAAATAGCTTATTTAGATATCCAAATATGCTCTAACACAGGGGTATAAAATATAATTATTAAAAAAAATTGGGTCAAAGGTCACAATTGTCTATAAAAGTAGGTCAAAGGTCAAATACGGGCAAATATTTCACATTTTTCTCCTAAATTTGTCTTTTTTAACCTCTTGTACAAAAATACATGTACGATTTTCAAAATTTAAAAACCTGCATATATCAAATAAACTCCTCCGAATTTATTTCACTTATTAATTTTGACCTACATGCAGTATTAAGTTCGCAAATAAGCACGTCGGCGCATTACGCTGTGAGGATATAAATTCAATTGCTAAAATCCAGTGGCCAAAATGGACTAGTGGCATTTCTAGGATTTTTTTGGATGGGGGGATGCTTTTCGCAAATTAAGGACCATCTATCTATCCATCTATCTTTATCAACATTACACACTTAATTTATTTGGTTCTAAATAGGTTTGAAGTTATATTAATCACTATAAATGACACAATTCCTTAATGAAATACAAAACATAATCAAAGCAAATATGTAACAATTAATTCAATTGAACAAACAAATTAGCATATTTCTGTAGAGCAATTAACAAAATAACAAAATGCACCATTTTAATTCAAATAACTTATGTTTAATTTCATTTGCAACATTCCTGGTTGAGTAAGATATGCATGAAACAAGAGGGCAGAAAATGAAATTAATGTCTCAGACATTAATTTCATAAAAATGATTTCTCGGTTAAGATAATAAAACTTTTAGAGTATTGGTTTTTTTTTCAATTCTTTTAAAAGACCCGGTTTTAAAAGAGTTGTAATTTTTTCTGATCTATCTGTCAATATAATTCTAGGATATTTTAATTTGTTTAACCAGTAGAACAAGATTCTAAACAGCAGCACTCACTGCTGTTGTGTTTTGTGTTTAATTAGCACCAGAGGACAGGAGTGTAGGGGGTTTCCCCAGAAGGGCATGGAAGTGAGCGCAAGTGAGTGCCTCAGCAGAGATGTGAGTGGTTGGGAGTGAGGGCATCTTCCTGAGGGCATGGGATTAAGGAAAATTTTTTGGGTTGTACTGTATATCTGTGGTGGTCATGAAAAAAAAAAAGCCGTCTGGTTCTGGGAAATATGTAAAGGTACATTGTAAGTATTCCCAGTTCTGAGGCTGGCAAGTCCAACGATCTTTTTAGTTAATTCATGCACAAATCCCAAGTTTCAACGTTTCTGCTGGAGCTAAATGTAATTGCATGGTGCTTTATGGATGAAAAGAAAAACTGAAAAATGACCAATTGATGTTTTATGCTATGTTGATCACAATGTAAGTGACATTGACAACCATTTTACTTTTCCCACTGAATAGTTGCCATCCTGGTTCTGGATATGGAAACACTAGATTGTTATTTTCATTGTTATTCGGTCAGCATTTTTTTACACAGATGTGTATTCTTACCCTTATTTACCTGCTCTTGGTCCAATAAACAGTAGCCCGTTAAGGCTTGTCTGCTTTTGCAGAGAAAATCCCTCATATAAGTCATATGACTGCCATTCAGGTGTCACATGTCTCAGTAGTTCTGGACACTCGCCTGACAATAGGAGTTGGTAGAAAGAATTAAAGGAACTCTTGCACTGCAGCTGGGCTACCTTATTCTTTTTATTCTTTCTGGAAGATTGCAGAAGTAATCTTTTTCTCTTCTGCGAATATAGACAGAAACCTTAGAGCTGGGGAAAGGCAAGATGATATTCTCACAGGTACAAAGCCAATTGCAAGTAATTAAGTGGGGAATTTCTGCCAAGATTGTGAGAAGTTTGGCACTATTGGTTGGATATTAAAGCAGCATCAGGCTCCAATTACTCCACATATTGTCTTGTATTATCTCAGACATACAATTTCTTCACCTAATCAGCATATATGACCATTTGCCACTGGCAAATGTATAGGGCAGATGTAATAATGCAACACAAAGATTAATTAAAGACATTGTCTTGTTCAAAAGTTGGCCATCTTTTATTTGTCTCAGCATTACGATAAGATTCCCACAGAATCCGGAAGAGGAAGCATAGAATCTGAACCTCACTCACTACCTTGGATTTGGTCTGGTTCCATCTGGGTTAATAACAAGCCGCATCGCAAACCTGATTTAATTCATATCAGTGAGGTTACATTTTTCAAGGATTATAATAAATGATCAACCAGGTTACAAAACGGTTGTTATATTGATGTCTGTTGGCCTGTTTAGAAATTTACATTGATGGGGTTCAGTATCTGTTTCCATGACCAGGAATCTTTCATGTAAAAAAATTTAACGGACTTACGCATATTTTGTGTATCTTTTAATAACTTAAATAATGGTAATTCCTTTTTATCTTCGATAGATTGAATATTGTTTCAAAAATAAAAACTGTCATAAGTTCATGCAAATTTCTTTATTAAGAATATTTAGTTAATGACATTTACATTCAATTTCAATGATGAAATCTTTTTTGCCATCATAAGTGCAGTTAATACTGTAGGGACATACAAACATGCAAAGTTCTAATGCTTACCTAACATCAGAGAATAGCATTACAACATGGCTTCTTATAATGTCCAACTCAAGACAGATTAATGGTCAGTTATGGAAAACTTTATCATTGAAGGTTCTTTGATACTTTAATGCACCAGATGTATCATTTCAGAATTTTTTTTGTAGTCTCTCTAGGGTAATTTGGTGATTGTTATTTATATTTCTTCTATAACTGGCTTACATTGCTTCACTCGGGGTTATTCAGTGTAAGATATCACAATGACATATTATGTAATGAATTATTCAGAATTTCATCAAGTTCAAGGCTAAAATAGGTTTGATAAAGCTGGTCACCGGTTTCGAGATGGTCTCTAGTTATTGATACAGAATTGATAAAGGTGGATTAATGAAGTGCCACCTGGTGAATTGAGTGAAACTGATCAAACTAGTGTAAAATCCATTTTTTGGCCATTTTGGTGTCCATTTTGAAAAATGTTATTTAAATAAATAGATCTACACATAGTTCCATTTTGGCATTTGTAACAGACATTTAACAAGAAATAATTCTTGAGGAATCAAAAAGCGTATCCAGTTTAGATTCGCATTGGTTTGACCCATCACATTTGTGACGAGCATTCAGCCCACTCTAGCTAAATGAGATTGAGAGCAGGACTTGTTTTTAAAAAGTGCGATGACGAGGATCATAAAAACAATTTACCATCACGTATAAAGTCATATTATATTCTGTGAAGACAAAAAATATAACAGCCTTTCAAGTTTCAAAGAAGTTGTGGGTCCATAAAAACATAAACCTCAGGTGCGCATTGCAGGCATTTGAATTCAATCCTTTCGGTCCTTTGCGGATGCAGTTATGAGTTCTGACCCATGGTTTATGATATTTGATGCACAGACTGAAATCATAGGGATTGTGTCTTTGAAGAGAAAGAAGCTTCAAATGGCCTTTGTCCGGCATGCATTAAAAGCCAACCTGGGTGAAAGCAAGGCCCATTGTAAAGGTCAAATCATCTTCTCTAATCACTCTTTGAAAGCCTCAACTGCATTTTTTGCAAGAATTTTTAATTTTTGGTTGAATGCACTTCACCCTAAAGAACCCCCTGAAATTCCACATTTCGTGCTGCTGTAACTTTTACTGGGGTTAACTCTGCAACATGTGTTTTAAATGACAGCATGTTCTTCCCTTTAGCATTCATTGGAAGAAGTTGAATCAGATTGTGCTCCAGCAGAAGTTGCTAAAGTTGTCAATTTCAATGGAGAATGTTGAAGTATTCCATATTTATGAGCAACGGTGTACTTTCATTTCTGGATATTGCCTGTTTTGCAATAGAAGTTTTACTTTGATTAACTCAAACCGATATGTTTCACATTGAAGTGTTGAAATTTGCCAGCCTTAGTTTGTCCATCCGACATCCTGTTAATATATTCAGTAATCAAAATAATGCACATTTAAAGTAAGCAAACTGCGACTTTAAGGGAAAAAAGATTCTTTAAAGCAAGGGAAAAAATGTTTTTCCTTTCCTTTGTTTCATTATAACTCCAGCTACTTCTCTTTTTAAATACCTTTGAAAGGAAAACTCACTTTATTTCACAAAATGAACTAACTTCACCAACTTCAAATCAGGTTAAATTATTCAGATTTAATTAAATGATACACACACAATTAAAAAGTGTAGAGCTAAACCATGCTTATAATTATAAAGATTTGAAATTTATATTCCTATGAAAGTGCCATGAGGATGCTAATTGCCTTGCATTTCAGATAGCTTCATTTGATTAAAATACATTGAATTACTGTGTCAATGAAAGGGGCACTAATCCAGCATTGCCTTGCATTCTCACAAGACAATGCAGTTTATTAGCGAGTTACGTAAACAGCCTAGAAAATGTGCTTTAAGAAAACATCCTGCATCACGTGCAGATTGATTAATTGACCTTTATGTAACACAACTGGCAATATCTTTTTTTTGCAGGGCCTGGTCAAATATTCAATTATGCAACAGTACACAGCGGCATAAATTTACCTTATTTCTCGGAATACAAAGCCAACTTTTGTTGGGTCATTCTATATATCACACCATAAAGCTCGCAAATTTACAATATGTATCACACGCTAATCACAGTTGCACATGCAATAAAGTAAACAAAGTGAACAATAGAAAGGACAACATCATTTATATTTGACTGACATCTGAGACTATCACATACAAAATTAGCTTGAGCCAGGTTTCAGTAATTTCCTGTAGAGTGTAGAAGCCAATAGTGAAAACTTTCTTTATATATCTGAAGTACTATATTAATGTGATGCTAAGATAAGCGCAATCATTATTTAAATATAAGGAAATTCCTTTTCATTTGGATTTAGCCTTCACTTTAATGAATTAATGAATATCTGATAAGCATTATAAATTTGAAATATGAATTCCGTGGAATATACAATTATGAAGGATATTGCATTGAATTTTTAATTGCTCCTTCACATTTGAAAACATTTCATTATGATCAAATTCTGAGATCTCCACATAAATTCTATTTTTACAAAGATTATAGAATGTCTTGCATATTATTAACATTTCCTAGCAACATGAAAAGTAATTTAACCAAATAATATCTTTTCAAGTGCTCTTCTCTTGAATTTAATTAGTTAGGGAAATATGTGTAACTGTTGCTGTGTTCCAGACAAATAGATTCAGATACAATGTAAATGTCTGGCATTGCAAATCCCACGATAGCTTGGATGCTGTGGAATTTCTATGCAGGTTTAAACTCTAAAATTGAATTCTGTTTTGCATTTCATGCAATTTGCAGCTCAGTGGCAGATCCAGGGGGGGGCCTAGATCAGACGGGGGGGGCCTAGATCAGCCTAGATCAGATGAGGTCGGCGCGTAGCGCCCTCCGATTCTGATCTTACTAAACAGATCACTGACGAGTTGGGTTTCCCTTTTATCCCCCAGCCACACCTTTTACAATGTAAGCAAAGAAAGCGACAGGAATCAATTTCCATACAACATAGTATGATGAAATGTTCATTTTAGCTTAATCTGAGATTAATAATAGTATTTTTAAGAAAATATGCAGCGACATGAGCCCGCGATGAGCCGATCTTGATCCACCACTGTTGCTGTGCAGAGTTTATTTTTTCTCTACAAAATATGTTCATTAAGATAATCATGTAATAAGTGGTAACATATTTTTGTGAGATCTTCTAATTGTTTTCCAGGTATGAATGCAGTGGAATCATTTTTCAGCTAGGTTCATGAACTTCAGAACTAGTTGCAACTTCATCCATTGTGGAGCTGTAGTTAATTCATGACAATCTTCCTCACAGTTGGGAAACCACTTTGAAAAGGTGATCTATAGATCACAGGAATTTTTGGTTACATTTTAAGTGAGTAATGTTGTATACAAGTCTGCATACTTTACAGCAAGCCATCTAAGTGTTTGAGTTTTATAATTATTATCAAGGTGATGTGATTTTCATCTAAATACACCACATCAGCCTCTTGCAACAGTAGGTGACTATCACTGCCGTGGGTCGAAAAAATTGAACTGTTGCCCTCATCACCAGCCAATATTTGTATACTATTATTGGCAGTCCAATCGTGTTGCCAATTGATATCCAGCACTGCCAAAGTATGGGGAACATTGCATGTGTAGTCGTTATTTCTCCCCGGCCTTGTCTTTATCTGATCTTACAAGCAGTGGCCTTTTAAGGCTTGTCTTCTTAAGGAAAGAAAATCCCTTATATAGGTCACATGACTGCCACTCAAGTGTCATGTGACCCAAAGTAGTTCTGGACAGTAGTCTGGGAAGGGGATTTAGTTTGTAGAAACTCTTTCACTTCAACTTGCCTTCTTTATCCTATATATTATTTTTACAAGACTACAGAAACCATCTTTTCATTCTGGGAAATGGCAGAGTTATTTCCTTTCTGATAAGTTCTTAGAAAAAGGCAAGAAAATATTCACTGAGGTACAAATGGAATTGCAAGTCCTTAATTGAGAAATTGTGGAGAAGATAATGACAGATGCCACTATGAAATTTGTTCTTAATTGTGGATTCTGACCAGTTTGAAATGCATGTTATACAATGAAGTCTGGATAGAGTTATTTTTACGCATAATCGGTAGACATCACCAACAGTCATAGTAAGTAAGGACACTAGAAGGTGGTGAGTCCGAATCATCAATCCATTCCTCTGCTCATATGCACACACTTCAATTTGCTTCTGACATTAAGGTGGCTCGCTACTCATGTGAAATGGATGTTAACGCACATTCACGCGCAGCCAGGCAGGCCCTTCTATCGTAACGTCACCATTGCAGCTGATCTCTGCTGTCATCTTTTTTTAATTCTGAGAATTTCAAGTTTCGGCCGCTTGGTTTGCAAGTTGCGCCACTTCTATTTGGGTTAGAGACTTCCCGTTTGCAGCACTAGATGCGCTATGATGAGTACTATATGAAGCCAAAGTTTCAGCTTGATACTCAGAATAGAAAATTTTTACAGGCGATTTTGCTCAAGCAGGTTTAATTTCTCAAAAATGACTTGGTAATGAAAAATAAATTGTATATCAATTTCAAGTGTGGTAGGAAGGGTTGTCTGTGCTATCATATTGTTCCCCACTCTTTTTGGAAGTAAATGACAAAGAATTAAAAAATCCAATCTAGTCAATTTTTTTTGGCACAATGGTTTATAAAAAAAGTTAAAATTGTCAAAATCAAAACTTTTATTCCGAGACCCTTGGAAAGCCCTTTAAACTAAATACATATTTTTAAAATAGCAATCAGTTTTTCCCTTCAAGCGTTTTCTTTAATTTAATGCTTCATTGCATAATATGGGATGCATGACCACCAAATAGCATGGAAAACTTCACAGTAAAAAATTTAAGAAAAAAATTCAGTTTTTCAGGTTTGGATGAACTGACTTTCTGGTGCATAATCTCAAATATTTTTTTTAAAAGGCTGGTAGCGACCACTTTTTTTTCATATCTTTGCTATAAACTGTATTTTGGATCATTCTAAACTATTTTTGAGAAATCCTATCTCAGAAAGTTCACGAGTATCGAGCCACCTTAAGTAGAAGGATTCAACATTTTGATGTGTGTTGGGATGGCTTGGGTGATACTCATAAAAAGGGCCTATATCTAGACTGGGGTTTGAATCCATGATCTGAATAAGAGTGGGTTGACTAACTATTAACTGGGACACCCTGCAGCCGATTTTTAAGAAGGCTAAGCATGAAATTGTAGAAGTTATATCAAACTGATTTATAACTAGCTGCATAATCTCACCTATGAATTTCAAGCCCATTTTTTTCTTGCACAGAATATCATAATGATACACGTACCTGTAACAAAAAGAAAGACAAATTACAACGCTAAACATCAATAAAAATATCATAATCATTCATTCTGTTTACCAAAATTTCTCGAGCCATTTACTGTATATTAATTCACAACAACCTTGAGTGCTTCATGTTAATAAAAATGTATTACTGATATGAACCTTAGTTTTTTTAATGGCATGTATTTAGTACATGTACCCTTCTTTTTACAGCAGATTAATTGACTTCTGAAATAAAAAATTCTGATTTTGTGCTTTATTGCAAACAATTACAAATTAAGCATGTTCATTTCAAGACATTTTGCATTTTTATGAAATTATAACAACTGCGTATCTTTCTTAGTTAGGGCTGTCAAATGTGCAATTATACCACTGCTACATACAGACATGCTATATCCTACTTCTAGCCTAACATCAAAGAATAGCATTAAACTCAGATTTCTTCTAACGGCTGACTCAAGACGACTTTAATGGTCAGGTTACTGGCATTTTTAAGCATTGAAGGTTCTTTGATACTTTAATGCAGTGGTTTTAAATTTCATGATCAAATTTTATTTCCCTTCAAAGACAATTAATACATCCTTCAGTATTCTTTATGCATTGCAATGAATGTTTAATGCAACTTATGTTTTACTTTTCCATTTATACGATTTTCATAAAAACATTGAGAAAATTGCGAGCTATTGTAATCTTAAATGTGGATATTGATCTAGAAAAGAACTGTAGATACACCTACATCTGCAGTAACACGGGATTTATCTGAAAATTATTGGTACATTTCTTACAACAAACCACTAGAGTATGCAAAGTCTAGTTTGTACAGAGTCTAAGTCCATGCAATAGCTCAAAGCAGAAACTGACAATAAAACAACTTTTGATGGTTGACACAAGAGCAGCAAGAAAAAGAGGGCGCAGAAAGATACAACGTATGAATACAAATTTTACTTACAAAAAGGACCAGAGAGAAATCGACAAACACAATTGCAAAGGAAAAATGACCAAAAAATACTAGATTAAGTGTGAACCAAGCTAAATCTCAATACATTTACTTATCAACAATAATATCTTTTTGTGCCACAGAGACCAACCCTCCTGTAGTGAGGAAGTGGTCTCCAGTCATAATGAAGATGACGTCTAATTACATATTTCAGACTGGGAAAACTAAATAAATTATAGAGCTGCTCAAAATCCTACCCATATTTGTCTCATATTATTTGCGACATAGCTTATTTAGAAAGAGGGTCACTGATATATATGTCTACACTGCCAAAAATGGTTTGGTGTTCAGGGAAACTTGAGCAGTAGCCAATATATCTTCTTGCATAATTGCATATTTGATCAGGCTAAAAAAAAAAAATACAATGCTTATTAATTACATCAACATCAATGAATCAATTCCTGCAAAATAAGAAATGACATGTCTTTGGTATAAAAAAAAAAAATGTATATATATATATATATGCAAATTATTAACAAAAGTGTCAGCTCCTTCCCCTTTGGATGCAGAGTAAAAAAACTTTAAAACGTCATCTCAAAATTAATTTACTTGAAAGCTCCACTGACTTGCTATCTTTTATACGTTGTAAAGGTTATATAAACCGGAATTTTGTAACAATAATCATTCCTTTAAAAGCAAACATTAGTGATAGATGTCAATAGCTCGCAAATTGCATTAGGGGCTAGTCTATATACAGATGCTTTGTGACTGTTGGTTCACCTGACTTTAAAAAGTTCAGTCAACTATAATTGAAATGATAATCATTTTCAGCAACAAAATTTGATTTAAATTTGATAATCTTTTTTTAGCAACAAAATTTCATATGCAATGTTAGAATGACTATAATAGTTACTTTCTCTGACTTCATTCTAATAAAAGCCAAATAAAATGTAAGTTGCAGCTAGCACAGACTTAACAGAATATGGATTATGGAATTAAAGCAGTTTCAAAATTATCACCCATTGATTAGTACTTAGTAGGCCTATACTCCTATGTCATGAAGCATATTTTCATGGTTGGTCATGTTTTCATGACTCATATTTTGACTCATTTTGCTGTTCGACATGAGCTTGCCAAGGACACAATAATGCATAATCGCACTCAGACAAATAGACATGTGACTACTTGAAGGAAACATGGCATTTCTTCATTCGAAAATGTTGCTTTGGTAAACTCAACAGCAACAAAATTTGTTGTCTGACACATAAGATTTCATAGACAATAATTTATATGGGAAAAATAATAATGGACATGATACGTACAGCCATGGCCGTTAGTTTTCACTCAGCTGCTATGCTTCACCATGGTGCTATCATTTTGACCGATCATAACAAAGCAAATACTTGCTCAATCTTCACCAAATTGTCAGGAATTATAGTCTGTACACAGTAACAGGTGCTCTGATAAAATTTAGTTGAAAGAAAGAATGTTATATAATAACTGTAAAGCAAAATGCTAAATTAGTTGCAAAATTTGAGCATATAATCAATTCTGATGTAAAATATCATTTGCATGATGGCAATAGTCACGAAAGTGTCTGGATGTGTTTAGCACACACCAAATTAAGCATTCATGACAAAATCACAATTAATTCTGTAGATTTAACATTTTCTCATCGGATTTGCTGGAATTGTTTATAATTACAAAAATTATTAATTTTTCAAGTAAGAATAAAGTAGGAAAAATATTTCTTCCGATAAAAATTTCATTTGTTTTATTAAATTCCACATCTATAGTAAGCATTTAACACAATTTTCTGTTCAGATAAGGTGAAGTTCTATCTTTTTACACCAACTTAGAATTTGGCCATATTTAAAGCGAAAATGGTTTCTGTAAAATCCGATGAATCAACAGTCAAGCTATGTATTTATTTGTAATTTTGTTATGAATGATTAATTTTATATGTACCTAACACATTCAGACTCTTTGGTGACTATTATTGTGACATATGGCATCAGAACTGATTATATGCTTAAATTTCCTCTAATTTAGTATTTTGCCATACAGTCATTATGTAACATTATTCCATTCAAATTTTTTTATTAGAACACCTGCTACTGTGTACCAACCATAATTCCTGACAATTTGGTGAAGATTGTTTACAAACATATTAAAATTTTAATTTGTCAGAAATTGGAAGGTCTAAGGATATAAAGCATATAATTAACACAGAAATTCGTGAAGTTAAGTGCATTTGAGCATGAAATTTTGCATTTTCATTGCATGGTATGACAAAGCAGTATATATTAAGTAATGTAAAGAACTGAGGTAGTGTACTTTTAGAAAAAGTACTCTTATACAATGAGAAGATTGCTTAACTGATTTTAATGTATAATAATAAGCAATATACATTCGTGTTCCAAGCCTAATTAAATGTTCAATAATAAAACAGTTTACATTAGCATTTAAGTAGTTTATAGTAACACAAAACAAACTTCTGTTGGATCGGTCATATGAATAAGCTTGAATATAATTACATGTGACACGAGCTATCTACACTGGCACACTAAAATAAATGCAATGAACATTAGAAAGGATATCACCAACATTTTACTGATATCTGAGGCAAACACATATAAAATTTGCCTGAGCCAGGTTTAAGTAATTTCCTGACTACGACTAAGCCATAGTGAAGTCTTTCATTATATATCTGAAATATTATTATGCTAAGATAATGTGAATCATTATTATCTGTATATTAGGAAATTCCTTTTCATTTGGTTTTAGCCTTAAATTTAATGGAATAATGAATATCTGATAAGCATTTTAAATGTGAAATATGAAATCTCAGGAATATACAATTATGAAGGATATCGTATGGAATGTTAAATTGCCCCTTCACATTTGAAAACATTTAATTATGATCAGGTTCTGAAATCTCCTCGTAAATTCTATTTTTAAAAAGATCATAGAATGTCTTTCATATTATAAACATATCCAAGCAACATGAAAAGTAATTCAACCAAATAATATCTTTTGAAGTGTTCTTCTATTGAATCGAATTATTTAGGGAAATATGTGTAATTTTTGTTGTGTTCTAGACAAACAGATTTAGATAAATGTCTGGCATTTCAAATTCTGTGATAGCTTTGATGCCGTGGCATTCCCATGTAGGTTAACTTTAAAGTTCAGTTTCATTTTGAATTGCATGTAATTTGCTGTTCTGAATTTTTGTTTCTGAAAAACGACATTTATTCATTTCTATAATTATGATTGTTTTAAGTGGTAGCATATTTTTGTGAGATCTTCTATCTGTTTTCCTGGTCTAAATGCAGCAGAATGAGTATTTGCCAGATTCATACGCTTAAGAACAGGCAACAGTAGGTGACTCCCTCGAGTCAAACAGATTAAACTGTTGCCCTCATCACCAGTCAATATTTTTATACAATTGATACCCAGCACTGCCAAACTATGGGGAACATTGCATCAATTTGCATGCATAGTCGTTTTTTTCTCCCCTGCCTTGTCTGTTTCTGGTCTTACAAGTAGAAGCCTTTTCATGCTTGTCTTCTTAAGGAAATAAAATCCCTTATATAGGTCACATGACTCCCACTCAAGTGTCATGTGACCCAAAGTAGTTCTGGACAGTAGTCTTGGAAGGGGATTTAGTAGCCAGAATTGCAGAAACTCTTCCGCTGCTACTTTTGCCTTCTTTATTCTATATAGTACTTTTACAAGACTAAAGAAATCATCTTTTTATTCTGAGAAATGACAGAGCTATTTCCTTTCTTTGAGAAAGGTAAGAAGATACCCACTCAGGTACAAAGGGAATCGCAAGTCCTAAATTGAGAAATTGTGGTGAAGATTGTGCGACGATTGCCACTATGAAAGGTGCATGTTCGATTCAGATGATTTAAACATATATGCGATAGTCTGGACTGGATTATTCTAAAGCATAATGAGTAGGTGTCACAAACAGTCAGAATAAATTAAGGAGACTATAAGGGCAGTTTTATGGTATTTGCACTCGGCTGATTTTTCATATTTAGGCAAATATTACAAGAAAAGTATGACAGGTACAGCAAAATTTGTTGCGGTGGCAGTCTTGTACTACATTGAAATATATGTGTGCCAAATTTTACCCTCCCACGATATTTAGTTTTGAAGCAGCATGCGATTTAGGACCAATTTTTGCTCATTTTTGTGTCTCACGCACAGTTTTTCTAATTTTATGGCAATACAAAAAAATAAATTCAGGCAGTTGTGATTCATGTTGAAGATGCCTCTCTGGACCTATGTCTTGGGTGTAAATTTCAATAGGTTTCATGCAAATAAGTTATATGCAACATGACTTGGGTCCTAAAATGTCAAAAATGGCAGATGTCAAAATTTTTGTTTTCGATGAACCATCAGTTGCTTTATATGCTGTTATGAGTAAGTATCAAAGAATGTGTATACAGTTTGTGTTAATTTTGGAGCTTGAGACATATCTCAAGGTATAGAGAGAGAGAGAGAAATTCTTTATTTACGTGAAATGGGCTCACATTCTAGCCCCCAGCCCTCTTGGGCTTACAATTCACTTCAAAAACAATAATACATCAAAATAACAGAATTTTCGTTGAATAATACAAATTTGAATTAAATTTGAAATGATTTGTTGATATACATATATAACAGAAACATTTGTTTCACTAACCATAATTGGTTTTCAGAATGTGAGGCTTGAATGTGATGTCAAAAAAAGCATGTCCTCTCCAACCCGTAGAAAAAACACTAAGTGCTTTGTAGAAAAAACAAGCTATTTGTGTATCTTTTGCTCAATCATGTGCCTTTACAAGTATGTGACAAATACAAGTTAAAAAGATATCCAGGCCATGTTCATACATTTTCTTAGAAATTAAAATTCATGTTGTCAAAAAATGTCCTCTCCAACCCATCAGAAATTTTGCTCTGATTCGTGCGTTTTGACACTCGATTCATTGAAGAAACGGCCATGGTTATACAAACTTAGTAAACCTGGATGCCTAAAAAGGGTTTTTATAAGTATTGAAAATGTCAAATATATTATTTTTCGTTATCTATTGCACTATTTTGAGAAAATCAAAATTGAGAAAAAAGTTGATTTATTTGAGTCATATATCAATATAACTGTAATTTTTCGCTATTAACTGAATTACTTTAAAGGATAATAAACAAATATCTTGTTAATGGAGCCATCAAAGATGATTTTTCCAAAGACGCCTGATTTTTGGTCATTTTCGGCGGTTTTTTGCCCCAAAACTCTATGTTTGACACAGCCGAACACCATGAGTTTCAATCGTACAGTAACAAAACTTGACATGGGGTTAATAGGATACCTAGGGATTATTAACCAAGGAAATCATGTGTCTTTTGAGACTAGTACCCTACTCAACAGAAGCTTTCAGGGTAATGGCAAGCCAGATTTCTGTAATTTCATAATAAAAATGGTGAAAAAAAATTGTGGCATGTTTAATCAAAATTTAAGTTTTGTATAGGCTTTGATGTTCCTATGCAACAATGTGGCTCGATTTCCAAGAATAAGAATGGGTGAAAATTGTTTCTGGACGGATATTTTTCCTAATAAACAGTTTTTTCAAGAATCAACCCTTGCCTACTTTAACTAGCGGTATTTTGGTAGTAAACCACCAAATCACTTCAGTCCTCTTTGATTATAGAAACAGTAATATGTTAATTTTATTATAGAACGATGGAAATTCTCAAATTTCAAAATTTATTTTGACCCCCCATGAGACACTTTGAGTGCAAATACTGTAAAACTGCCCATAAGGTGATGAGTCCCAAACTCCCGATCATCCATCCACTCCTCTGCTCATGTGCACAGAATAATTTGTTTCAGACATTATAATCATTTTCATAGCTGTGTGTTTTTCAAGTTTGCACTTTGCTTTATTCCAAAACTGTGATGTCACAGATTTAGTTGCATAACTTTGTGTATCACAAGGACAGATTTCAAGAAACTGACTTAATGCATTGACACATGGATTGTGTGTCTTTATCTTGGATAAATGTGCTGGTTGATAGATACTCCAATGAACTGTAACTGAATCAAACAGACTATAAAAGTTATATTCAAAGGAGAGTTAGAGGGTGACAATTAAATTCCAGGTGGAGGACTCCAGGAGGAGTTTCTTTTTTAAATACATAATTTATAGCTCAGTTGTTTTCAAATACATAATTTCTTCCTCAGTTTTAGTGAAATAAATAATTTCTTGCCCAGTTTTGATAGAGGTCGGCGCCGCGACCCTTCCACCACAGGACAAATGGTGGAACCTAATTTTTCAACCCAGGACCAATTTAAAAATGGGTTGAAATGATGCAGATGATGGTGGAAATACCTACCTAAAGTCATTTTGTGCCTTACCTGGGGTGTATAGGGTCACAGAGCCTGTGGAACCCTCCATTCCACCACAGGACAAATGGTGGAACCTTTCATCCACCACAGGACAAATTGAATAGTTAGAGTGAGCTTTTGATAAAATGCCTGTAATATGTCTCTTAAATGTCATTATGATTAATTAGGTTAGTATGGGATTAAATGGGTGAAGGAACCCTGCAATCCACCACAGGACAAATGGTGGAACCTAATTTTTCAACCCAGGACCAATTTAAAAATGGGTTGAAATGATGCAGATGATGGTGGAAATACCTACCTAAAGTCATTTTGTGCCTTACCTGGGGTGTATAGGGTCACAGAGCCTGTGGAACCCTCCATTCCACCACAGGACAAATGGTGGAACCTTTCATCCACCACAGGACAAATTGAATAGTTAGAGTGAGCTTTTGATAAAATGCCTGTAATATGTCTCTTAAATGTCATTATGATTAATTAGGTTAGTATGGGATTAAATGGGTGAAGGAACCCTGCAATCCACCACAGGACAAATGGTGGAACCTAATTTTTGCAACCCAGGACCAATTCAGAAATGGGTTGAAATGATGCAGATGATGGTGGAAATACCTACCTAAAGTCATTTTGTGCCTTACCTGGGGTGTATAGGGTCATAGAGCCTGTGGAACTCTCCATTCCACCACAGGACAAATGGTGGAACCTAATTTTTGCAACCCAGGACAAATTCAGAAATGGGTTGAAATGATGCAGATGATGGTGGAAATACCTACAAAAAGTCATTTTGTGCCTTACCTGGTGTGTATAGGGTCACAGAGCCTGTGGAACCCTCCATTCCACCACAGGACAAATGGTGGAACCTAATTTTTCGACCCAGGACCAATTTAAAAATGGGTTGAAATGATGCAGATGATGGTGGAAATACCTACCTAAAGTCATTTTGTGCCTTACCTGGTGTGTATAGGGTCACAGAGCCTGTGGAACCCTCCATTCCACCACAGGACAAATGGTGGAACCTAATTTTTGCCACCCAGGACCAATTCAGAAATGGGATGAAATGATGCAGATGATGATGGAAATACCTACCAAAAGTCATTTTGTGCCTCACCTGGGGTGTATAGGGTCACAGAGCCTGTGGAACCCTCCATTCCACCACAGGACAAATGGTGGAACCTTTGATCCACCACAGGACAAATTGAATAGTTAGAGTGAGCTTTTGACAAAATGCCTGTAATATGTCTCTTAAATGTCATTATGATTAATTAGGTTAGTATGGGATTAAATGGGTGAAGGAACCCTGCAATCCACCACAGGACAAATGGTGGAACCTAATTTTTGCAACCCAGGACCAATTCAGAAATGGGTTGAAATGATGCAGATGATGGTGGAAATACCTACCTAAAGTAATTTTGTGCCTTACCTGGGGTGTATAGGGTCACAGAGCCCGTGGAACCCTCCATTCCACCACAGGACAAATGGTGGAACCTTTCATCCACCACAGGACAAATTGAATAGTTAGAGTGAGCTTTTGATAAAATGCCTGTAATATGTCTCTTAAATGTCATTATGATTAATTAGGTTAGTATGGGATTAAATGGGTGAAGGAACCCTGCAATCCACCACAGGACAAATGGTGGAACCTAATTTTTGCAACCGAGGACCAATTCAGAAATGGGTTGAAATGATGCAGATGATGGTGGAAATACCTACCTAAAGTCATTTTGTGCCTTACCTGGGGTGTATAGGGTCATAGAGCCTGTGGAACTCTCCATTCCACCACAGGACAAATGGTGGAACCTAATTTTTGCAACCCAGGTCAAATTCAGAAATGGGTTGAAATTATGCAGATGATGGTGGAAATACCTACAAAAAGTCATTTTGTGCCTTACCTGGTGTGTATAGGGTCACAGAGCCTGTGGAACCCTCCATTCCACCACAGGACAAATGGTGGAACCTAATTTTTCGACCCAGGACCAATTTAAAAATGGGTTGAAATGATGCAGATGATGGTGGAAATACCTACCTAAAGTCATTTTGTGCCTTACCTGGTGTGTATAGGGTCACAGAGCCTGTGGAACCCTCCATTCCACCACAGGACAAATGGTGGAACCTAATTTTTGCCACCCAGGACCAATTCAGAAATGGGATGAAATGATGCAGATGATGATGGAAATACCTACCAAAAGTCATTTTGTGCCTCACCTGGGGTGTATAGGGTCACAGAGCCTGTGGAACCCTCCATTCCACCACAGGACAAATGGTGGAACCTTTGATCCACCACAGGACAAATTGAATAGTTAGAGTGAGCTTTTGACAAAATGCCTGTAATATGTCTCTTAAATGTCATTATGATTAATTAGGTTAGTATGGGATTAAATGGGTGAAGGAACCCTGCAATCCACCACAGGACAAATGGTGGAACCTAATTTTTGCAACCCAGGACCAATTCAGAAATGGGTTGAAATGATGCAGATGATGGTGGAAATACCTACCTAAAGTAATTTTGTGCCTTACCTGGGGTGTATAGGGTCACAGAGCCCGTGGAACCCTCCATTCCACCACAGGACAAATGGTGGAACCTTTCATCCACCACAGGACAAATTGAATAGTTAGAGTGAGCTTTTGATAAAATGCCTGTAATATGTCTCTTAAATGTCATTATGATTAATTAGGTTAGTATGGGATTAAACGGGTGAAGGAACCCTGCAATCCACCACAGGACAAATGGTGGAACCTAATTTTTGCAACCCAGGACCAATTCAGAAATGGGTTGAAATGATGCAGATGATGGTGGAAATACCTACCTAAAGTCATTTTGTGCCTTACCTGGGGTGTATAGGGTCATAGAGCCTGTGGAACCCTCCATTCCACCACAGGACAAATGGTGGAACCTAATTTTTCGACCCAGGACCAATTTAAAAATGGGTTGAAATGATGCAGATGATGGTGGAAATACCTACCTAAAGTCATTTTGTGCCTTACCTGGGGTGTATAGGGTCACAGAGCCTGTGGAACCCTCCATTCCACCACAGGACAAATGGTGGAACCTAATTTTTGCAACCCAGGACCAATTCAGAAATGGGATGAAATGATGCAGATGATGGTGGAAATGCCTACCAAAAGTCATGTTGTGCCTTACCTGGGGTGTATAGGGTCACAGAGCCAGTGAAACCCTCCATTCCACCACAGGACAAATGGTGGAACCTAATTTTTCGACCCAGGACCTATTTAAAAATGGGTTGAAATGATGCAGAAGATGGTGGAAATACCTACCTAAAGTCATTTTGTGCCTTACCTGGGGTGTATAGGGTCACAGAGCCTGTGGAACCCTCCATTCCACCACAGGACAAATGGTGGAACCTTTCATCCACCACAGGACAAATTGAATAGTTAGAGTGAGCTTTTGACAAAATGCCTGTAATATGTCTCTTAAATGTCATTATGATTAATTAGGTTAGTATGGGATTAAATGGGTGAAGGAACCCTGCAATCCACCACAGGACAAATGGTGGAACCTAATTTTTGCAACCCAGGACCAATTCAGAAATGGGTTGAAATGATGCAGATGATGGTGGAAATACCTACCAAAAGTCATTTTGTGCCTTACCTGGGGTGTATAGGGTCACAGAGCCTGTGGAACCCTCCATTCCACCACAGGACAAATGGTGGAACCTAATTTTTCGACCCAGGACCTATTTAAAAATGGGTTGAAATGATGCAGATGATGGTGGAAATACCTACCTAAAGTCATTTTGTGCCTTACTTGGGGTGTGTAGGGTCACACAGCCTGTGGAACCCTCCATTCCGCCACAGGACAAATGGTTGAACCTAATTTTTGCAACCCAGGACCAATTTAAAAATGGGTTGAAATGATGCAGATGATGGTGGAAATACCTACCTAAAGTCATTTTGTGCCTTACCTGGGGTGTATAGGGTCACAGAGCCTGTGGAACCCTCCATTCCACCACAGGATAAATGGTGGAACCTTTCATCCACCACAGGACAAATTGAATAGTTAGAGTGAGCTTTTGATAAAATGCCTGTAATATGTCTCTTAAATGTCTTTATGATTAATTAGGTTAGTATGGGATTAAATGGGTGAAAAAACCCTGCAATCCACCACAGGACAAATGGTGGAACCTAATTTTTGCAACCCAGGACCAATTCAGAAATGGGTTGAAATGATGCAGATGATGGTGGAAATACCTACGAAAAGTCATTTTGTGCCTTACCTGGTGTGTATAGGGTCACAGAGCCTGTGGAACCCTCCATTCCACCACTGGACAAATGGTGGAACCTAATTTTTCGACCCAGGACCAATTTAAAAATGGGTTGAAATGATGCAGATGATGGTGGAAATCCGTACCTAAAGTCATTTTGTGCCTTACCTGGTGTGTATAGGGTCACAGAGCCTGTGGAACCCTCCATTCCACCACAGGACAAATGGTGGAACCTAATTTTTGCCACCCAGGACCAATTCAGAAATGGGATGAAATGATGCAGATGATGATGGAAATACCTACCAAAAGTCATTTTGTGCCTCACCTGGGGTGTATAGGGTCACAGAGCCTGTGGAACCCTCCATTCCACCACAGGACAAATGGTGGAACCTTTCATCCACCACAGGACAAATTGAATAGTTAGAGTGAGCTTTTGACAAAATGCCTATAATATGTCTCTTAAATGTCATTATGATTAATTAGGTTAGTATGGGATTAAATGGGTGAAGGAACCCTGCAATCCACCACAGGACAAATGGTGGAACCTAATTTTTGCAACCCAGGACCAATTCAGAAATGGGTTGAAATGATGCAGATGATGGTGGAAATACCTACCTAAAGTAATTTTGTGCCTTACCTGGGGTGTATAGGGTCACAGAGCCTGTGGAACCCTCCATTCCACCACAGGACAAATGGTGGAACCTTTCATCCACCACAGGACAAATTGAATAGTTAGAGTGAGCTTTTGATAAAATGCCTGTAATATGTCTCTTAAATGTCATTATGATTAATTAGGTTAGTATGGGATTAAACGGGTGAAGGAACCCTGCAATCCACCACAGGACAAATGGTGGAACCTAATTTTTGCAACCCAGGACCAATTCAGAAATGAGTTGAAAAGATGCAGATGATGGTGGAAATACCTACCTAAAGTCATTTTGTGCCTTACCTGGGGTGTATAGGGTCACAGAGCCTGTGGAACCCTCCATTCCACCACAGGACAAATGGTGGAACCTAATTTTTGCAACCCAGGACCAATTCAGAAATGGGTTGAAATGATGCAGATGATGGTGGAAATACCTACCAAAAGTCATTTTGTGCCTTACCTGGTGTGTATAGGGTCACAGAGCCTGTGGAACCCTCCATTCCACCACAGGACAAATGGTGGAACGTAATTTTTCGACCCAGGACCAATTTAAAAATGGGTTGAAATGATGCAGATGATGGTGGAAATACCTACCAAAAGTCATTTTGTGCCTTACCTGGGGTGTATAGGGTCACAGAGCCTGTGGAACCCTCCATTCCACCACAGGACAAATGGTGGAACCTTTGATCCACCACAGGACAAATTGAATAGTTAGAGTGAGCTTTTGACAAAATGCCTGTAATATGTCTCTTAAATGTCATTATGATTAATTAGGTTAGTATGGGATTAAATGGTTGAAGGAACCCTCCATTCCACCACAGGACAAATGGTGGAACGTAATTTTTCGACCCAGGACCAATTTAAAAATGGGTTGAAATGATGCAGATGATGGTGGAAATACCTACCTAAAGTCATTTTGTGCCTTACCTGGGGTGTATAGGGTCACAGAGCCTGTGGAACCCTCCATTCCACCACAGGACAAATGGTGGAACCTAATTTTTCGACCCAGGACCAATTTAAAAATGGGTTGAAATGATGCAGATGATGGTGGAAATACCTACCAAAAGTCATTTTGTGCCTTACCTGGTGTGTATAGGGTCACAGAGCCTGTGGAACCCTCCATTCCACCACAGGACAAATGGTGGAACCTAATTTTTGCAACCTAGGACCAATTCAGAAATGTGTTGAAATGATGCAGATGACGGTGGAAATACCTACCAAAAGTCATTTTGTGCCTTACCTGGGGTGTATAGGGTCACAGAGCCAGTGGAACCCTCCATTCCACCACAGGACAAATGGTGGAACCTAATTTTTGCAACCCAGGACCAATTTAAAAATGGGTTGAAATGATGCAGATGATGGTGGAAATACCTACCTAAAGTCATTTTGTGCCTTACTTGGGGTGTATAGGGTCACAGAGCCTGTGGAACCCTCCATTCCACCACAGGACAAATGGTGGAACCTTTCATCCACCACAGGACAAATTGAATAGTTAGAGTGAGCTTTTGATAAAATGCCTGTAATATGTCTCTTAAATGTCATTATGATTAATTTGGTTAGTATGGGATTAAATGGGTGAAGGAACCCTGCAATCCACTACAGGACAAATGGTGGAACCTAATTTTTGCAACCCAGGACCAATTCAGAAATGGGTTGAAATGATGCAGATGATGGTGGAAATACCTACCAAAAGTCATTTTGTGCCTTACCTGGTGTGTATAGGGTCACAGAGCCTGTGGAACCCTCCATTCCACCACAGGACAAATGGTGGAACCGAATTTTTGCAACCCAGGACCCATTCAGAAATGGGTTGAAATGATGCAGATGATGGTGGAAATACCTACCAAAAGTCATTTTGTGCCTTACTTGGGGTGTGTATAGGGTCACAGAGCCTGTGGAACCCTCCATTCCACCACAGGACAAATGGTGGAACCTAATTTTTCGACCCAGGACCAATTTAAAAATGGGTTGGAATGATGCAGATGATGGTGGAAATACCTACCTAAAGTCATTTTGTGCCTTACCTGGGGTGTATAGGGTCACAGAGCCTGTGGAACCCTCCATTCCACCACAGGACAAATGGTGGAACCTAATTTTTGCAACCCAGGACCAATTCAGAAATGGGATGAAATGATGCAGATGATGGTGGAAATACCTACCTACAGTCATTTTGTGCCTTACCTGGTGTGTATAGGGTCACAGAGCCCGTGGAACCCTCCATTCCACCACAGGACAAATGGTGGAACCTAATTTTTGCAACCCAGGACCAATTCAGAAATGGGATGAAATGATGCAGATGATGGTGGAAATACCTACCTACAGTCATTTTGTGCCTTACCTGGGGTGTATAGGGTCACAGAGCCTGTGGAACCCTCCATTCCACCACAGGACAAATGGTGGAACCTAATTTTTGCAACCCAGGACCAATTCAGAAATGGGATGAAATGATGCAGATGATGGTGGAAATACCTACCAAAAGTCATTTTGTGCCTTACCTGGGGTTTATAGGGTCACAGAGCCAGTGGAACCCTCCATTCCACCACAGGACAAATGGTGGAACCTAATTTTTCGACCCAGGACCAATTTAAAAATGGGTTGAAATGATGCAGATGATGGTGGAAATACCTACCAAAAGTCATTTTGTGCCTTACCTGGTGTGTATAGGGTCACAGAGCCTGTGGAACCCTCCATTCCACCACAGGACAAATGGTGGAACCTAATTTTTGCAACCCAGGACCAATTCAGAAATGTGTTGAAATGATGCAGATGATGGTGGAAATACCTACCAAAAGTCATTTTGTGCCTTACCTGGGGTGTATAGGGTCACAGAGCCAGTGGAACCCTCCATTCCACCACAGGACAAATGGTGGAACCTAATTTTTGCAACCCAGGACCAATTTAAAAATGGGTTGAAATGATGCAGATGATGGTGGAAATACCTACCTAAAGTCATTTTGTGCCTTACTTGGGGTGTATAGGGTCACAGAGCCTGTGGAACCCTCCATTCCACCACAGGACAAATGGTGGAACCTTTCATCCACCACAGGACAAATTGAATAGTTAGAGTGAGCTTTTGATAAAATGCCTGTAATATGTCTCTTAAATGTCATTATGATTAATTTGGTTAGTATGGGATTAAATGGGTGAAGGAACCCTGCAATCCACTACAGGACAAATGGTGGAACCTAATTTTTGCAACCCAGGACCAATTCAGAAATGGGTTGAAATGATGCAGATGATGGTGGAAATACCTACCAAAAGTCATTTTGTGCCTTACCTGGTGTGTATAGGGTCACAGAGCCTGTGGAACCCTCCATTCCACCACAGGACAAATGGTGGAACCTAATTTTTGCAACCCAGGACCCATTCAGAAATGGGTTGAAATGATGCAGATGATGGTGGAAATACCTACCAAAAGTCATTTTGTGCCTTACTTGGGGTGTGTATAGGGTCACAGAGCCTGTGGAACCCTCCATTCCACCACAGGACAAATGGTGGAACCTAATTTTTCGACCCAGGACCAATTTAAAAATGGGTTGGAATGATGCAGATGATGGTGGAAATACCTACCTAAAGTCATTTTGTGCCTTACCTGGGGTGTATAGGGTCACAGAGCCTGTGGAACCCTCCATTCCACCACAGGACAAATGGTGGAACCTAATTTTTGCAACCCAGGACCAATTCAGAAATGGGATGAAATGATGCAGATGATGGTGGAAATACCTACCTACAGTCATTTTGTGCCTTACCTGGGGTGTATAGGGTCACAGAGCCTGTGGAACCCTCCATTCCACTACAGGACAAATGGTGGAACCTAATTTTTCGACCCAGGACCAATTCAGAAATGGGTTGAAATGATACAGATGATGGTGAAAATACCTACCAAAAGTCATTTGTGCCTTACCTGGGGCGTCTAGGGTCACACAGCCTGTGGAACCCTCCATTCAATATTACCTTTTTATAAATTAAAAAAAACACGAAAAACTAATTTCTTTGACAAAAAGAAATTCACTTTTTCTTTTCTGCCGAAATTTTTTCTTCAGATCTATACATCATATTGGAAGCATAGTTGTCATGCAATAGAAAAAAATGTCACTATCATGCAATATGAAAATTTATTTGCACTCGTATTCAGATTGAACTCGGGCTGCGTCCTCGTTCAATATTAATTTTGTCGTGCAATTTAATTTTCTTATACCATACCTGTGAGCCATCAACCAATCAGAAGCCTGTATTTGGCTGGTATATATCCTATATTCTTTGTTGTTCACTTATGGTCTAATGTCACAAGTTTGTAAAATTTGGGATTTTTGGTCATTCAAGACAAAAAATGGATAATCACAGACATGTTCCCTATATATCAGTAGATTCCAAAATGCAAAAGTGTTTGGTTGTAAATGCATTTTTAAGCTAACAAGGCAAGATAGTGCCGTTATATTTAAATATAAATATGAAGGATTTACAAACTTCAAATGCAGTTTCGCGAAACTGTTCTTACTTAATTCTAATGGACTTGTAGGGTAAAGTGTTAAAGATATCACCATGAAATTTACACAAATTCCAGAAAATGATATCCTTTATGGGTCATTCTCAAATTTCGGGACAATTTGCGTCACTCTAGCTCCCTGACATTAATATGAATGCGATAAATATCTGAAGCGTCACTCTGCATCTGTTATTCATATTTCTACTTAGAACCACTGCATTTGGAGCAAAAAGTCATTCATTAGAATTTTTTTAATGCATTATGTCCAGAAATCCGTGCAAAATCAATGGTTTTTCCCTGTCACTGGACCTGACATGACAAAATCAAGTGTTCATTTTCCTCCTAATATACCATTATTTTCAAAGTTTCTTTGCACGATTCATGGGAATATAGACTTGAATTTATATTAAGTTCATATTCAATTTTTTTTTGGTATAATTCCATTGAATAAATTGATACAATAGTTGTGTCACTAATTTATGTCAATTTTTTTGTCCCCTCCGTTACTTGCCATAGCTCTGTTCGTTATTGTTTTTTATGACCTATTTTCACTGAATATCATCAGACGCATGTGCGCCATAGTACCATTGCCTTGCAGACCTCATAAAACATGTATTCAGTAAATTATGACATAATGTTCATAAAAAATGTTTTTGGTCCCACTAAAATGTCCCCTCCGTTTCCTTCATTTCCAAGCTTACCAATGATAATTTTACAGAGCGATTTCATGTATATGTTGCTGAGGGTGGCAGGTTTTAATATTCTACATTTATTTTGTCTAATCTCCAAAATAAAAAGCAGTAATGAGCGAAAAGCAAAAAATTGTTCCCCTCCGTTACCGTCCACTCCGTTACCAGATCATGAGCAAGAAATCGACATTTGGACCAAAATATCTGCTGATACGAGATGAAGTACTTCTGAAAATAATAGTTATATCAATCTTTTATCATTTTTCCTTTTGTTGCTGTTCCTACAGTTGGTTTTTTACATCAAAATTCCCCTCCGTTACCACATTGTCCCCTCCGTTACAGGACAATTTTCCTATACCAGTTGTCCCGAAATTTGAGAATGGCCCTTATACAAAAATTCTAGGATTTGAAATATTTCCCCTTATTTAACCGATTTCAAGGCTTTTGGCAGGTATTGCAGAACAAAAACCTGCTGCATTTATTATCAGTCTCAATGGCAGGGCTCTAATACAAAAATAGGTTCTACTTACAACCATATTGTGTATAGAGCTGGAAAGCCATGGTCCTGAGCAAAAAAATGATATGAAGGTAATGGCCATTCTAGCAACAATCCTTTTTCCAGAAGCATCTGAACAAAAGCAGTCAAGACATAACATTTCACTATCGGTAAGAATGTCGATTTTTGTTGTCAGTCTCAAAGACAGGGCTCTAATACATGAATAGGTTTGACTTATAACCACATATTATACATGAATGAATCGCCAGAAACATGAGCAACAAGAAAATATCAAGATAATGAGCATTCCAGCACACCTTGAACATCACATAAAGCACCTATAAAAGAGAGGTGTGTCATAAATTTCACAAGATTTGAGAGTGTCAATTTTTCTTTGGTCTCAAAAACAGGGCTGTAATACCATGATAGATTAAAAATTACAACCATTTTTTATATGTACAGCGACGGAAAGCCAAGCTCATGAGCAACTAGAAACTGGCCAGAAAAGTAACATTTCCACTATGAGCCATAATCAGACAGCATCTCAACATGGGAGGACCAACATAATTCTCCAAAAAAAGAGGGTGTTTTTCGTCAGTCGCACTTTAGCCCTCTCATCTCCAGTACAAGAGTTGCTGCAAAGTGTTGTTACTTTTTCCTGACAGACCAGGTCATGAGCAAAACACCAATGTATAAATATTGAAAAAATAAAATACATGAATGGTTTATCCCAACAAACACAATTACGTTTAAATTACGTTTATAAACGGTCGAAAATCCGTTGAAAAACCGTTTTTTCATTACGTTTAAATAATGTTAAATTGGATGGTCCAAAAAACATGATTTTAACGTTTAACACAAACGGTCAGAATAATGTCATGCCGATGTTTCTAAAAACTGTTTCCAATTGCGTAAAATAATCAGCAAAATTACGTTTGGTTTTAACGGTTTTCCAAAAACGTTTTTTTAACGTTATTTTGATGTTTTGTCCCATGGTTATGATTTATCATTTATTTTCTGTTTATATAACATTTTTAATTCACTCTTTTGGCAAACATTTATTCAACGCATCAGAAAGATGTTTTTAGAATGTTTGCCAATGCATGCTTTTATAACATTATTTGGAGAATGGTTATTTTACGTTATGAGAAAACCGTTATTTTACGTATTTGGAAAATGTTTTCAATACGTAATGGAGAAAGCGTTATTTTTACGTTTTGAGGAAACATTTTTTCAACATTTTTGGGAAACGTTTTTATTACGTTGTGGGGAAAACCATTTTTCAACAGTTGTATTTCAACATTGGAGGAGGAATGCTTTTATTATGGTGGGGGTGTCGGGGTGGCACTGTATGCATTTGATTTGTTGTTTGTATTTTCTTTTTATTGCATCTAAAGGATCCTGTGTCACTGCTGGCCTCATCATGTTCTTCCACTGCAAAGAAAGTACTTGTGATCAGTAAATTGTTATTCACTAGTTACATGATAAATAGAAAATGTCAATAATACATAGGCCTATATATGTGAATAAGTTATAAATCTCATAGAAATAAGGGTATAAGCCAAACAATAAAACAAACCAGCAGAGATTTAGAGAAGGCAGGTAAATAAGAAAGGAAGACAACATCATTGAAGGAAAGAGAAACAAAAATACAAAAGGGAACTAGAGTATTCAGTATTTTAATGTAAAAAAACTGAATACCCATATTTTTAGTATATTTTCATTTGTAAACTCCCCCCCCCCCCCAATCTGACATTTTCTGGATCCACCCCTGGGGAAGATAGGAAGGACAGGATGTGATAGAAAACATAAGACTGGAAGGATAAGGTAGATGAGCCAGATAGGAAAGATAGAATAGATAAGCTGCATTGCAAGGACAAAGTAGATTTGTCAGAAAGGAGAATAAGGTGGAAAGTATAATATATTAAAAAGATATGACAGGAAGGAAAAGATAGATAAGTTACATAAAATTGATGAGATGAATTAGATCAGATAGACATTATCAATTTGATAGGTTTGATGGACCTATTGATGGATAGACAGATAGAAAGATATATAGAATGATAGAGAAAAAGATAGAAAGATGGATGGATAGATAGATAGATAGAAAGATAGATAGATAGATAGATAGATAGATAGATAGATAGATAGATAGATAGACAGATAGACAGATAGATAGATAGATCTATATAAAACATATGCTAGGAGGTTAGGCCTAATTAAGGGAAAACTGTTTTTTAGATAGATAGATAGATAGATAGATAGATAGATAGATAGATAGATAGATAGATAGATAGATTGATAGATAGATAGATAGATAGATAGATAGATAGATAGATAGATAGATAGACTTTGATTTTGTTTAGCATAAGCAAGATCATAATACTAGTAATACCTGGAGGCTGCAGCCAAGAATTCCTCAAGTTATTGTGTATCTGCAGAAAAATCCTGGAAGAAAAAGTGAAGTTATACAATTAGTGTTCTTTACATATTTCAAAATATTACCACCCAAATAATGTAATGCATGTTTCTTAATTGATAAGAAATATTGAAAAACTCACCTATGATTCTTCAGCATGATGTTGCCTAGACAAAATCTGGACACTTCTAATTCTATCTACTCTATAGCATGTGCATTCAGCCGTGGAGGTTGTCAAACTGAGTTTCTTGCATAAATTATAGGGGGTAATTAGGGGGTAATTAGCCACTCTGGAAATGTAATTCGACTATGCTTTACAATGAGCAAATTATATTGCAAAATAAATTCTTGTATATTTATATCTGTGTATTTGAATCTTAAATTAGCATTGCATTTAATTAATAGAGTTTGCAAAAAGAAACTTAAATGTTGGATTATTATTTGGAATATGCCACAATATAGTTATAATTATTGCATGCCTATATTATGATATTGTGTTACATGTAGATATATACAATTTACAAATTTGACCTGTCTACTTAACTATCTTGTTATCTATTTAGTTATCTATTTGTCTATCTTGTTATCTATTTAGTTATCGGTCTTGCTATCTATCTAGTTATCTATTTAGTTGTCTATCTAGTTACATGTAGATCCAAAAAATGCACAAATTGGACCTGTCTACCTATCCATCTAGTTATCTTTTTAGTAATCTAGTCATCTAGTTGTTTAGTTATCTATTCTTCTGTCTAGTTATCTATTTAGTTGTCTATCTAGCTGTATAACTAGTTAAATGTAGATCCATAAAATTTACAAATAGGACCTATCTACTTGTCTGCCTATTTATTAAGTTATCTAGTAATCTGTCTTGTTAACTTATCCATTTTGAAGTGATCTATCTATCTATCTATCTATCTATCTATCTATCTATCTATCTATCTATCTATCTATCTATCTATCTATCTATCTATCTATCTATCTAAGTATCTAAGTATCTATCTATCTATCTAAGCATCTATCTATCTATCTAAGCATCTATCTATCCATCTATCCATCTATCCATCTATCCATCCATCTATCTATCTATCTATCTATCTATCTATCTAATTATCTATCTATCTATCTATCTATCTATCTATCTATCTATCTATCTATCTATCTATCTATCTATCTATCTATCTATCTATCTATCTATCTGTCTGTCTGTCTGTTTATCTATCTATCTACCTGTTTATCTGTCTATTGTTAGTTTGTTAAACAGTTAGTTTGATGGTTAGATTATTAGGAAGTTATAAATGGATCAAAACAACAAAATCAAGTTGTACTTCAGCCAATGATAATAGATGCATAGATCTGTTTTCCGTATACAAGATTAGAAACACATACTGGGGCACCAAGTTGTTTTTGATTTTGTAGAATTTAATGCAGTTACTTATATTATTATTATGTACACTGTACATACACAAATATATATATATATATAGATATTTCTATCATTTGTTTTTCAAATGTCTGCACAATTCCAAAATGATATATATATATCTATCTATCTATCTATCTATCTAATCTATCTAATCTATCTTTCATCTGCCTTCAGAATTCTAGGACGCATGATATTGCATTGTCATTTTAACATGTGAAAGATTGGACGGACCTGAGAGGGAACACCATGTGTTGTGTGCTGCTGCAGCCACAAGAGACAAAATGTTGTGCTTTTCAATTTTAGTAAAAAATTCACAGCACAGCAATGGAGGTAGATAAGAAGATGATTTTTGGTGCAAAAGATGCGCATATTCACAGGCTAACTGGATATAAGCTTTCTATCCTGGTTGTGTTATTTTTTTCTTCATAATAAAGCATTAAGTAGCCGAAAAACGGAATTTTTTCCGATTATTTAGTGCCTTTTTTTGCTTAGAGGTCTAAAGTTTGCTATAAATTTTGGGGAAAACGATTTTACCAACACCCATCATCAAGTATATCGTATGCAGATTCCAAAAGTGTGAAACATTTGTTTGTGGGTGAAATAGTTGTTGATTGATGACGAGATACATTTTAACATGCAAGTCAAAAGAAACACAACTCGCCCTCATGCAATATTAGTCACCTTAGTGCTATAAAAACTGTATATATATATATATATGTGCTGTGCGACAACAGTATAATATAACATAATAATTTGGATTAACATTCTATGATTATATCACTTGAAAATTGATTCAATATTTTGAAATTGGATTTTTTATATTGAGGTACAAGAAACAGTGAATTTGTATTTGCATAGATCTAGGCATATACACAGCCATTCTGTCATAAGTATAACCCAAAACTTCAAAGTTTTCTTTCAATATCATTGTGCAATGTTTGATATTATGCCAATTTCATGTAAAATTCTATTGTAGTTTTAAAATTATAAATTGATACATAATTAAGTATAGCATACTCTTCCAATAAACGAAAAATTAATCTAATTGGCTTCATTTTAAAACTCCAGGAACGCCTCAATTGCTTGCTTTACTGAGTCTATACTTTTGACTTCAGCAACAAAAGAAACATGGGTTTTTCATAGCATTAAAAACAATTTTTTTATGATAACCTCAGGTATTCAACCGCAAACATTTTGCTTGAATCAGTCCTTTTGACATTTGCTGTATACACTTTCCATATATTTACAATGTAAGAATAATGTATTTTCAATGTTGCAGAATTACGTTCTCAAATAACGTATTTTTAACGTTTTCATTGTACATATTAGAAATGTTAAACAATGAAGTTAAAAGTTTGACATTGTCATTCAGTTTCAAAATGTTTTTAAGTTGATCATTTACAATGCTTCAATGACACTTTTCAATATGTTCTAAAACAGTCTTTGAAAAATGTTTCTGTGACCATAACGTCAAATGTACAAGCTTCATTAATCTTTTTACATATTTTCGCGACATTAGAATGATGTTTTTTCCACGTTAAAGAAAAACGTTTTCAAAAGGCACTTTTCTAACATTTTCTTGAAACAGTTTAGAAACGTTAAAAAATGGAGTTAGCAGGTTAATGTTGTCGGTCAGCTCAGAAATTCAGTTGAAAAACGTTTTATTTCAACATTTTGAAACGGATTATAGATAGCGTTTTAAAGATGCTTTCAAGTTTATGTTCAGAAATACTTTTGAAATGAACATTTTTTCAACGCTAAAGCCAGATATTATATCGACATTAGAACTTTACCAACATTCATAATGTCAGAATACTGTATTTTATGCATTACAGAAACTTATTTTCTGGTAACGTATTTTCAACATCTTCATTAAACGTTTTTTCCACTTTAAAGAAATACGTTTTCAAAAAACATATTTCTAACATTTTCTTGAAACATTTTGTCAATGCTAAAGTCAGATGTTAAATAGACATTAGAACTTTATCTACATTCATAATGTCAGAATAACGTATTTTATGCATTACAGAAAATATTTTCAGGTAACGTATTTTCAACATTTTCATAAAACGTTTTTTCCACGTTAAAGAAATACGTTTTCAAAAAACATATTTCTAACATTTTCTTGAAACATTTTGTCAATGCTAAAGTCAGATGTTAAATAGACATAAGAACTTTATCAACATTCATAATGTCAGAATAACGTATTTTATGCATTACAGAAACTTATTTTCAGGTAACGTATTTTCAACATTTTCATAAAACGTTTTTTCCCCGTTAAAGAAATACGTTTTCAAAAAACGTATTTCTAACATTTTTAAAAAACATTTTTTCAATGCTAAAGTCAGATGTTTTATCGACATTAAAACTTTACCCACATTCATTATGTCAGAATAATGTATTTTATGCATTACAGCAACATATTTTCAGGTAACACATTTTCAACATTTTCATTAAACGTTTCAAATATGTTAAACTGTAACGGTTGGAATGAAACGTTTTCCATTAATGTTAAAATTTGGTTAAAAAAACGTTATCAAATAACAGTTTGAGCACCGACCGCTATAAAACCGTTGAAAAACCGTTTGTGTTTGCTGGGATCTAATGCATCAAAAGTCATATTGTCCATTTTGGCTTTGCTTGTGACACAACAACCTCATACTACAAAAGGTGTCATTCTGACATGTATACAGAAACATATTATGGCATTTTTTCTGTAGGCCTATTCATAAGATGCTCAACTAACCAGAGCACAATACCAAATTGCAAATTTTACTCTATCTGAATTTACTTGCTTGTATTTTAAAGTTTTACATGCATTTTTTTCATGTAGTGTCCAGCGTGACGCCAAAATCTGACCCCATATGTCATCATTTATTATTTATTTAATATATCAAAAGCTCTAAGTGGTGGAAACATTTACTGCTATACATATCAAAGGGGACATCACCGCCTTTCATATGATCCATTATATATGCACAAATTCTATCAGAAAGCTGAGATATGATTGGAAATGTATGTCTACGTTGGGCCAAAACTGAAATTTTACCAACTCACGACATTGGACCTTATGGGAGTATAAAAAGCCATATTGTTTAACAAAGCTCATAACACAAACAGCAAAACTGAACCAAACAGTGGAATCAAAACAAAAATAAAACTAAAGTATTATAAATAAAACCTAACGCCTATGACAAATCCATCAATCCTTTAATTTGATCCCAATTTAAATTTGTAATGCAGTCTGGTGAAACTGAGAACTGCATGCTGCTGCCACCTGGCACAAAAGTTGATTTTGTATGCTACAGCATTGCTGTCCCAAGAAATAGTGCTAATTTCATTGTACATTCACAAAATTTCTATTCAACATTGACGTATACCATGCAGAGTCAGACTTGGCAATCACATTCTCTAAGGAAGCAGAAAAGGCCATCAGCACACTCAGAAACAGGCCCCGGTTCCTCAGATTGAAATGGTGTGGACCGCGAGCCTCTGCTCGCGGAATAGCAGTCACTACATGTAGGTGGCAACACATGACAGCATTATGTTCTGATCTGCCCAGGCTGGAAAAAGAAGTTGCAATGTAACAGCGGTCCACTTGTAGACAGTTTTTAATGCAAATATCATGACTAAGGGTCAACCATATTAGAACTCAGTGAGGGGGAGGAAGGTTATTTTTAAATAAACAATTTGTCATGTTCTTGGTAAAATAAATCAATTACTTTTGAGCATTCTAAAATAAACACTTTTTGTTTGATAAAAATTTGAAATAAATAGGTCTAATTACTGCTGCTTGGATGGATGAATGGGGGTTTTACGTCCTGTATTTCAGCACTTGGTAGGCTAATAAGGGCAGGAGGAGGACACAGCAATGAGACGAAGGATGATTTAAACTGCCATCCAACATAGGCCAAGGTGATCCGGCAAGAGCTGGATTCGAACCCTGGATCCAGTGATTTGCAGTTCAGCACGCTACCACTAGACCAACCAGCCCCCCTAATTACTGCCATTGTTACCATGAAAAAAAACTCCAACACCCCCCCCCCTCCATTAATATATGAAGGCCCCTCCTAACAATCAAATCCAAATGGATATATTGTTCATTCTCCAGATTTTTAAAAATTTTTTCGATTGCCCATTTCCCTTTATATTTTTTGACAATCACATCTTTTTACCAATTATATATATTTTGGGTTGTTTTTTTTCTAAAAATTTTACTTTCAAATCTTGCTCCGTTTTTTCACAAACTCTATTCCTTGAATTTTGTTTGCCCTCCAAATTTTCCTTTCCATTTTTTTTGTCAATTTTTTTTTCCACATTATTTTTTCCACCAATCATTTTGTTCCATATTCGAGAGGTTTTGTTTTCCACATTTTTTAAATTCAAGCCATTTCTTTTTAGATTTTCACTCCAAATAACTTTTCTAATTATTTTGCTACTGATTAGCTTATTATATTATCTTTCAGGAGCATATATGAAGCGGGCAATTTGGAGACTTTTGCTTATGGCCTGTACAAACATAATGCAGCCAAAGTGTGACATGACCATCAAAATTTTATACTGTATTTTTTAATCAAATGACCATGCAGTTTTTTTAAGAACATATCTAAGTTCCAGAAAAAATATTTGCCACAGAGCCTCAACCAGTGGAAAAAACTGATGATAGCAGAATAATACCGAATATGTAAACGTTTTTATTTCCATGTCAACAAAAGAAAACTAAATTAAATGTCAATTTATCATCACAGTAAGTCAAATTTCTTTATATGATGACATAGGGCAAATATTGTAGAGTCTTCAGGGCAGTTTTCATTGCAGTACACCAAATATATTGTGAGAAACACACTATTTTTCTATAATATTTTTTCAAAAACGTTATTGAATTTCCATCATAAACATATTTGTTCCTTTAAAACGATTTCAACTGTCTTATGTTATGGGTCTGGATGTTGACTTCAAATTCATACCAAATAAGTGCCAACGAAGTGAGTATTATTATTGTTTTCATAGCTACGCATTTTTCAAGTTTGCAATTAAAACTCAGCAAAAGTTGAAAGAAGTATGATTTTTGGCCCTTTTTTAAATCCTGATTTTTGAGTAACGATGTCACATGAAATTGCAAAAAATGCTGGTTTTGCTTAGAATCTATTTTATTTGATGTTATATGTCATAGCTGAATGAAAAGTATGACCATTTCGAATGAAAAGGGTGTTTTTTGATTTGATATAGCCTTTATATATGCCATTATATTATCGGCTGGTTCATGAAACAAGTACAAACTGCTAAAATAACGTGGTAATTGTCACAACAGGTAATATTAGTGTCATGGCTCCACCATTTATAAAACAAAAATTTGAATACGATCAATATTTTTGTGTGCGTGACGCGTGAGACAAAGTAATTTTTGTATTCTACCACCAGGTATCAGTCACCAACATTCATTAGTTCATAGTCTATTGATCCGATTTACTGTGTTCCAGCCAATCCAGGTTAAAATCAGAGCTTTTCACAAGCATTAAAGGCTCCAAAACAACTAAGTATATGTTATACTAGATCTTAATGGCAAAAAAGATTCAATTGACATGTGCTAAGGGGAAGTTACAACATCCCAGATCAGGAAGCTTCAAATTTGACTCAATTTTTTGAAGTCAACCTTCGAACACGAATAATTCAATGATGTTAAAACAAGCACAAGAATATTGTTGTTTCAATCAATTAATGAAGCCTTTGGATATAGAGATGAAAGAAAATTAAGAACATGACAATAGGTTTTGGCAAATTTCATACACCTGCAAGGGCGGATCCAGGAATTTTGGAAGGGGGGGGTTCAGGCTGAGTGATGGGACTACAAAGGAGGTGAAGCCCAAAGGGCTGAAGCATATGCGGCAGGGGGTCTGGGGGCCGTTCAAGGCCCCCAGAAGCCAACGGATTTTACATGCTCTCAGATTAATTTTGAGCTATCTGAATGCAGTTTTAGCTGCTTAATCCAATAGATATTTTTTGATGTTTCATCAGAAATTAAAGAGGTTTTGCGACACATTTTCAGGTCCCGTGGGCGTGTAAGCTGTCATGACAACAATGTAATAAGACAGCACTTTCACACAGAAATGTACAGCAAAGCCTCTCTATTAATACAGTGTAGCATCAAGAGTACTAGTGTGTGCCTTTAAATTTTGGTGCACTTTAGCATCACCAACTATCCTCTTCAAATAAGAAACCAAAGAGAACTTTGAAACTACTTTGTGAGCATGTAAAATCCGTTGGCTGTATCATTGTGGAAGGCTCACCACAAATTTCGTGCCTGCATTGCAGTGCATGACTGAGAGTATTTGCAACTACAATGTATACGACTACCATACGTGAGTGTTCGATATAGCCCATTAAGGTGCCGCAGAGGCGTAAAGCACCATAAGGTCACATGCGTGTTAGTCCTCGAGGATTTTTTATGCACGCGCGAGTATTAGTTGTCTATGAGACTTTTTGGCTTGGGTCCAAGGGGGTTTGAACCCCCAGAACCCCCCCCCCCGCATTTGCTACTGTCAACCAGTTGCTGAGTTGATCCAGGGTCAAAAAACTATAGGTTCCACCATTTATCCTGCGGTGGATTGCAGGGTTCCTTCATCCATGTAACCTCACACTGACCTAGTTACTCAAAATTACTTATAAGAGACATTTTATCAAAAACTGACTCAAACTATTCGATTGGTCCTGTTGTGGATAGAAGGTTCTACCATTTGTCCTGTGGTGGAATGGAGGGTTCCCCATGCTGTGTGACCCTATACGCCCCGGGTAACGCACAGAATGACTTTTGGAAGGTATTTCCACCATCATCTCAATCATCTCAACCAGTTTCTGAATTGGTCCTGGGTCAAAAAACGATAGGTTCCACCATTTGTCCTGTGGTGGATTGCAGGGTTCCTTCATCCATGTAACCCCACACTGACCTAATTACTCAAAATTACTTTTAAGAGACATATTACAAGCATTTTAGCAAAAGCTGACTCAAACTATTCGATTGGTCCTGTGGTGGATAGAAGGTTCCACCATTTGTCCTGTGGTGGAATGGAGGGTTCCCCATGCTGTGTGACCCTATACGCCCCGGGTAACGCACAGAATGACTTTTGGAAGGTATTTCCACCATCATCTCAATCATCTCAACCAGTTTCTGAATTGGTCCTGGGTCAAAAACCTATAGGTTCCACCATTTGTCCTGTGGTGGATTGCAGGGTTCCTTCATCCATGTAACCCCACACTGACCTAATTACTCAAAATTACTTTTAAGAGACATATTACAAGCATTTTATCAAAAGCTGACTCAAACTATTCGATTGGTCCTGTGGTGGATAGAAGGTTCCACCATTTGTCCTGTGGTGGAATGGAGGGTTCCCCATGCTGTGTGATCCTATACACCCCGGGTAACGCACAGAATGACTTTTGGAAGGTATTTCCACCATCATCTCAATCATCTCAACCAGTTTCTGAATTGGTCCTGGGTCAAAAAACTATAGGTTCGCCCATTTGTCCTGTGGTGGATTGCAGGGTTCCTTCATCCATGTAACCCCACACTGACCTAATTACTCAAAATTGCTTTTAAGAGATATATTACAAGCATTTTATCAAATGCTGACTCAAACTATTCGATTGGTCCTGTGGTGGATAGAAGGTTCCACCATTTGTCCTGTGGTGGAATGGAGGGTTCCCCATGCTTTGTGACCTTATACGCCCCGGGTTACGCACAGAATGACTTTTGGAAGGTATTTCCACCATCATCTCAATCATCTCAACCAGTTTCTGAATTGGTCCTGGGTCAAAAAACTATAGGTTCCACCATTTGTCCTGTGGTGGATTGCAGGGTTCCTTCATCCATGTAACCCAACACTGACCTAATTACTCAAAATTACTTTTAAGAGACATATTACAAGCATTTTATCAAAGGCTGACTCAAACTATTCGATTGGTCCTGTGGTGGATAGAAGGTTCCACCATTTGTCCTGTGGTGGAATGGAGGGTTCCCCATGCTGTGTGACCCTATACGCCCCGGGTAACGCACAGAATGACTTTTGGAAGGTATTTCCACCATCATCTCAATCATCTCAACCAGTTTCTGAATTGGTCCTGGGTCAAAAAACTATAGGTTCCACCATTTGTCCTGTGGTGGATTGCAGGGTTCCTTCATCCATGTAACCCCACACTGACCTAATTACTCAAAATTACTTTTAAGAGACATATTACAAGCATTTTATCAAAGGCTGACTCAAACTATTCGATTGGTCCTGTGGTGGATAGAAGGTTCCACCATTTGTCCTGTGGTGGAATGGAGGGTTCCCCATGCTGTGTGACCCTATACGCCCCGGGTAACGCACAGAATGACTTTTGGAAGGTATTTCCACCATCATCTCAATCATCTCAACCAGTTTCTGAATTGGTCCTGGGTCAAAAAACTATAGGTTCCACCATTTGTCCTGTGGTGGATTGCAGGGTTCCTTCATCCATGTAACCCCACACTGACCTAATTACTCAAAATTACTTTTAAGAGACATATTACAAGCATTTTATCAAAGGCTGACTCAAACTAATCGATTGGTCCTGTGGTGGATAGAAGGTTCCACCATTTGTCCTGTGGTGGAATGGAGGGTTCCCCATGCTGTGCGACCCTATATGCCCCGGGTAACGCACAGAATGACTTTTGGAAGGTATTTCCACCTTCATCTCAATCATCTCAACCAGTTTCTGAATTGGTCCTGGGTCAAAAAACTATAGGTTCGCCCATTTGTCCTGTGGTGGATTGCAGGGTTCCTTCATCCATGTAACCCCACACTGACCTAATTACTCAAAATTGCTTTTAAGAGACATATAACAAGCATTTTATCAAAAGCTGACTCAAACTATTCGATTGGTCCTGTGGTGGATAGAAGGTTCCACCATTTGTCCTGTGGTGGAATGGAGGGTTCCCCATGCTGTGTGACCCTATACGCCCCGGGTAACGCACAGAATGACTTTTGGAAGGTATTTCCACCATCATCTCAATCATCTCAACCAGTTTCTGAATTGGTCCTGGGTCAAAAAACTATAGGTTCCACCATTTGTCCTGTGGTGGATTGCAGGGTTCCTTCATCCATGTAACCCCACACTGACCTAATTACTCAAAATTGCTTTTAAGAGACATATTACAAGCATTTTATCAAAGGCTGACTCAAACTATTCGATTGGTCCTGTTGTGGATAGAAGGTTCCACCATTTGTCCTGTGGTGGAATGGAGGGTTCCCCATGCTGTGTGACCCTATACGCCCCGGGTAACGCACAGAATGACTTTTGGAAGGTATTTCCACCATCATCTCAATCATCTCAACCAGTTTCTGAATTGGTCCTGGGTCAAAAAACTATAGGTTCCACCATTTGTCCTGTGGTGGATTGCAGGGTTCCTTCATCCATGTAACCCCACACTGACCTAATTACTCAAAATTACTTTTAAGAGACATATTACAAGCATTTTATCAAAAGCTGACTCAAACTATTCGATTGGTCCTGTGGTGGATAGAAGGTTCCACCATTTGTCCTGTGGTGGAATGGAGGGTTCCCCATGCTGTGTGACCCTATACGCCCCGGGTAACGCACAGAATGACTTTTGGAAGGTATTTCCACCATCATCTCAATCATCTCAACCAGTTTCTGAATTGGTCCTGGGTCAAAAAACTATAGGTTCCACCATTTGTCCTGTGGTGGATTGCAGGGTTCCTTCATCCATGTAACCCCACACTGACCTAATTACTCAAAATTACTTTTAAGAGACATATTACAAGCATTTTATCAAAGGCTGACTCAAACTATTCGATTGGTCCTGTGATGGATAGAAGGTTCCACCATTTGTCCTGTGGTGGAATGGAGGGTTCCCCATGCTGTGTGACCCTATACACCCCGGGTAACGCACAGAATGACTTTTGGAAGGTATTTCCATCATCATCTCAATCATCTCAATCAGTTTCTGAATTGGTCCTGGGTCCAAAAATTAGGTTCCACCATTTGTCCTGTGGTGGAAGGGTCGCGGTGCCAACTTAGTTGCCAGTTTTAGTGAAATAGCTTATTTCTTGCACAGTTTTAGTGAAATAAATAACTTTTTTCTGGGCAGTCTTGAAATAAATCCTGCTGTTGGGTTACTTCATATCAAGATATTGCTTGATTTCGGAATAAATATTAAGGGTGCTCTTGAAATAAATAATTACTGCTGCCATTATTGTGGAATAAATAATTTCATGCCGAGGGAAACTCCGAGGCCCCTGTAATTATTAAATGGTCGCCCTCTTACAGTGATTGAGAAAAAATTTTAAAAGATTTTTGAAATTGTGATGACAAGTGTCTTGTGAAAAACAATAACATACTTTGTCTGGAGAACATTGAGCATGTTGAGCCTTTTCTGGTGAGGTGTAACACTCAGCTTAGACGAAAGTTGTTTGTTGTGGTTGTACACAAAAGATAACATTGCTTCGCAGTTTCAAACTCCTTTGTCAAAAACTGTGATGTCAAACTCTAAACTGGGTGTCACAGGTTGAAGATCAAACCAATCACATCCGCTTTATAATCTTAGACGAAATCGATCTATTCTCGTGCAACCATTTTAACTTGATCAATAAGACCTTCTACTACGTTCATGTCTACATATATGACTAATTGTAACAGGATAGCAGTGATGAAAGGAAAGTCTTAGAGACCGTTCAGAATTTATGACTGGGGGGGGGATGGGAGTTTTGTAGGAACTTCCCGTCAAAAATTTATACCCCCCCCTTGAGTTTCATGCGGATTATTAGTACCCCACCCTTAGGTTTCACGCTTATTTTTAGTACCCCCCCCCCCTTGACATACAAAGCAATAGACACATATATACTGTTATTCACGCCCACACATACAGATTCGCGTCATTTCGCGGACTTTTGCTCATAAAAAAAGTCCAAATAAAATTAGTTTATACGTGTTTCTTAACATTTTTTCTTTCTTAAAATTTCTTACCCCCCCCCTTGGAAGCGTTTTCAAAAATTAATACCCCCCCCTGGAAACACGTGTGAAAAGTTAGTACCCCTCGGCCAAAACACCCACCCCCCCCCAGTCATAAAATCTGAACGGTCCCTTATGACATATGGCTTACAACTCAGGGATCAATATTATGTTCTCTATCAAATGTTATGTTAGAAATACTATTATATAGGTTTTTCTCTAGAAACAAGGTATTTTAGTTATCTAACCCTAGTGACAAGACCTCTGCCTGAGACTGTAAATTTGCAGATTGATCATTATGCTCCCACATACAAAGCTGTCTACAGACAACAAACACTCAGAGGCATTTGGACAATTCAATGATTTCCTTATTGCATCTGCTATCCCTGGTACATCAATGTATATAACCGAGATATGGAAAACTATAAGACAATCAGTTATGCATGGATAATTGGCAAGGCTGTGTTTGATAAGATTAATTACTATATCAGGTCTGTTGCAAATTGAACAAATTGGCATATCCCAAACAAATTGGTTCTGACCAAGCAATAATGTGGACGGCTTCTTCCAGTCAATCATGATGCTCAGCGACTTGCCTTGCATTGTCTACAAGGCTCAATGTAATTTCCCAGCATCATGGTGAGTTTCAGAGTTAATTCAATGCTTAATATACTATATTGCCAAACACATTGCACTGCCATTCTGTTCTCTCTCTGAGTAAAGGTGGTGCTTCATTTATGCAATAGAGTGTTGAGCTGTTGCCTTAAATAATCTGTATTTTCATTTTGAGAACTCATGTTTTTGGGAGGAATCATACTTTTTTTTTTTTTCAAAATAAAACTGTTTTTTTTTCTTAAGTATTGAAGTATTGTGCATAAGATGACAACATTCTAGCAGGACAACAAGCATGTTCATTTATATCTTTTGATTGCAATTGTGCATCGAGAGTACACTTGTATTTTTAAAAAAAACTGCTTTTTGAATGATATTTCAACCTGGAGAGTTAATGTAATATTTTGAAGCCCAAAAGTTGGAAAGTTGAGAATAAATCTTACTTTCAGCCCGCCTCAGCAAAGATGCTCTATTTATAATCTGCTTGAAATAAATCAACAAATCCAAAGAAATATATCCGTGGTAGCAGGTAAACAGTCTGATCTTATGGCCAAATTTGATGCAGAGGCTGAAAAATAAGAGTAATTTTCAGCATTTGATAAAGGAGCAGTGACTAGAAAAATGCAACACCAAGGGGTGAATAAAAAATAAGTAGATAAAGTAAACAACCACACAGAATGGTAAAAGCTGAGAGGAAAATACCGCAGGAAAAAACAAAAAGGACAAAAAAGAGAACAAATAAGGCCTGTGCCCTTTTGGAAACAAGGTAAAACCACCTTAGGGCCCAATACATCTACCTCTCGGGGAATTTCAGACAGTCATTTTGGACAATTGCAAAGGAAGACTTGGGGACAATAAACTACAACAAGCCACTAAGGGATGCAGCTTAGTGAAGTCTGAAATTCAATTAACTGTTGCCAATTTGTATAATTCAGTTTAGAGGCTTGACCTTCTACTCTTTTAAACATTTGCAGTAAGAAAATTTCTTTTATCAGGAAGAGTTGTTCACTATGTATGTGTAGGCCTATAACCTATATGGTAGCCTGCAGATTCATTTATATATAATGTATACAACCCTGTCTCATGCAAAACCCTCCCCAATATTACTGCTAAGCCATGTTTTTCACAATATCTGCAAAAAAAGTACCTACACTATTTTGTACAACACAATTCACATCAGCTCTGACATAGTATCGACTTAAATAGTATTTTGCCATTGTGTTCCACCATACATGTCTGTGTCATGATTTAAGGAGAATTCTACTTTACTGGAAAGGTATGATATTTATATCCTTGTAAATAAACAGAGAAACCGTAGATTAGACATTGCATATCCAATGTCCCTTGCAGAAATAAAGAAAATGAATATTAGACTTCAATTTTCTCCTTGAACAAGGTGTTTTCAAAAGAACTCATTTAGGCACCATTAAAAAACTGGATTATGTGAACTCTTTATTCTGTGGTTTACCATCTGCACAGATCAGTAGACTCCAGGAAATACAAAACACAGCAGCCAGGATATTAAGAGGCACCAGGAAGTATGACCATATTACACCTGTTCTTCGTTCGCTTCATTGGCTCCCAGTCCAACAACGCATCAAGTTTAAGACACTGGTCCTCGTTTTCAAGACGATTAACCACATGGCCCCCCAGTACCTTTATGATCTCATCACACCATACGCTCCATCAAGAACACTCCGATCTAGTCAGCAGAACTTATTGAATGTTCCTTTCACCAACTCTAATCTAGTCAAGAATCGTGCCTTCGCCCTTCAGTGTGAATGGACCCTCTTTGTGGAATAGACTGCCTGATGATCTCAGATCTGCTTCGAGCCTCAATATTTTTAAGTCAAGACTTAAAACTCACCTCTTTAATGAATATTTTAATTGACATTGATCATAATTTGACAACTGCTTTTATATTTACTGATTATGTATATTTACATATTATCATTGTATTTCTAGCGTTTAGAGCTCAGTGGATTTTACGCTATACAAAATAAATTTATTATTTATTATTATTAGCAAGTGATCAAATTATCTGAATGCCATGTTTCATCCTGAAGCCGGTTCTTGAAGACAATGTGTTAATAATATCAGGGAGATTATAATGGAAATTTAGAGTCTAATATCATCCTTGAAAACTTCTAAAGGAGTTCCTAAATTATGGAGTTAATCCTTACATAACTTAAGTGGTGTTACTTCGCCAATGTGAACGCTGGCGCATGAAGAAAAGAGCTGGTCAAGGAACCAAAAAATGATAAATGTCCAAGAACAGTATCACAGCTTACATGACTTGTTCAACTAATAAAATAATAAAAAAGAACTGAAAATAAACGTTTATTCAAGCTTGAGTTTGACTAGGTCTATGCCTTTGCTGTAATTGTCAGTGATTGATATAAAACCGATAAAAATGGATTGATCAAGAGCCACCTGGCGAATTCCCTTAAGTAAAACTAGTCTAACTTGTTTCATTACATGACACACACATAATTAGGAAGTATAGAGCTAAATTATGCTTATAATTCTAACAATTTGAAATTTACATTACTATGAAGGTGCAATGAGGATGCAAATTGCCATGCATTTTAGATAGCTTCATTTGATTAAAATATATTGACTTGCTATATCAATCAAGGGGACATAGATTTCATATTTTGCTTGACACCAAAGGAATTGAGCCTGTTATGAATTTTGTTTTCATATAATAATATAACATTACATTAGGAAGTAGTTAGGTTTACAGATATAAAGCAAAGAAAAAACATAGAAATTCATTTAAGCATCAATTTAGCATTTCCATTTCATTTGTTCATGAAAAAAAAAACTGTTTATTTTGAAAATGTCCTACTGCACCACATGCAGAATGATTAATTGACCTTATTATAACATAATTAGTGATATCTTTTGTATTCTGAGCCTTAGCAAATATTCAATTATGCAACAGTGCACAGTGGCATAAATTTACCAAGTGTCTTAGAACACAAAGCCAACTTTTGTTGGGTCATTCTATCTATCACACCATAAAGCTCGCAAATTTACAGTATGTATCACATGCTAATCACAATTGCACGTGCACTAAAGTAAATGAAGTGAACAACAGAAAGGACGAATATCACCAATATTTTACTAATATCTGAGGCCAACACATATATATATTCAATTTGCCTGAGCCACATTTCATTAATTTCTTGAAATCGTTCATTATATATATCTTAAATAATATATTAATGTGATGCTAAGATAAGCTGACTCATTATTATCTAAATATTGGGAAATTCCTTTTCATTTTGTTTTAGCCTTCAATTTAATGAAATAATGAATATCTGATAAGCATTATAAATGTGAAATATGAATTCCCAGGAATATACAATTATGAAGGATATTGCATTGAATTTTAAATGGCTCCTTCACATTTGAAAACATTTCATTATGATCAAATTCTGAGATCTCCACATAAATTCTATTTTTACAAAGATTATAGAATGTCTTGCATATTATTAACATTTCCTAGCAACATGAAAAGTAATTTAACCAAATAATATCTTTTCAAGTGTTCTTCTCTTGAATTTAATTAGTTGGGGAAATTTGTGTAATTGTTATTGTGTTCCAGACAAACAGATTCAGATAAATGTCTGGCATTTCAAATCCCGCAATAGCCTGGATACCGTAGCATTTCTATGGAGGTTTAAACTTTAAAATTGAATTCCGTTTTACATTTCATGCAATTTGCAGCTCAGTGGCGGATCTAGGGGGGGGGGGGCCTAGGGGGCCCAGGGCCCCCCTAGAACACTGAGATTAATAATAGTATTTTAAAGAAAATACGCAGTGACATGAGCCCAAGAATGCCGAAACATGTACAAGCCCCTCCTAGATGACCCGATCTTTATCCACCACTGTTGCTGTTAAAGAGTTTATTTTCTGTACAAAATTTGTTCATTAAGATAATTATGTAATAAGTGGTAACGTATTTTTGTGAGATCTTCTAATTGTTTTCTAGGTATGAATGCGGTGGAATGATTTTTCAGCTAGGTTCATGCACTTCAGAACTAGTTGCAACTTCATCCATTGTGGAACTGTAGTAAATACATGGCAATCTTCATTACAGTTGGGAAACCATTTTGAAAAAATGATTTATCGATCAAAGGAATTTTCAGCTACAGTTTAAGTGAGTGATGTTGTACACAAGTTTGCATACTTTACAGCAAGCTGTAACTGTCTAAATGTTTGAGTTTTAGAACCTTTATCAGCATTATGTGATTTTCATGTAAATTCACCACATCGGCCTCTGGTAACAATAGGTGACTATCACTGCCGCTGGTCGAAAAAATGTTGTCCTCATCACCAGCCAATATTTGTATACTATTATTTGCAGTTCAATCTTGTTGGCAATAACCAGCACTGCCAAACTATGGGGAACATTGCATGCATAGTCGTTATTTCCCCCTGCCTTGTCTTTTTCTGATCCTACAAGTAGAAGCCTTTTAAGGCTTGTCTTCTTAAGGAAAGAAAATCCCTTATATAGGTCACATGACTGCCACTCAAGTGTCATGTGACCCAAAGTAGTTCTGGACAGTAGTCTGGGAAGGGGATTCAGTTTGTAGAAACTCTTCCACTGCAACTTGCCTTCTTTATCCTATATATTATTTTTACAAGACTACAGAAACCATCTTTTCATTCTGGGAAATGACAGAGTTATTTCCTTTCTGATAAGTTCTGGGAGAAAAGTAAGAAGATACTCTCTGAGGTATAAATGGAATTGCAAGTCCTCAGTTGATAAATTGTGGAGAAGATAGATAGATAGATAGATATGGTAAGTGCAGCGATCTAAGCCTAGTTCTGGGCGCTCACAAGGGTTGATTGATGAGATGAGAGTTAGAGAGAGCAGGAATCCTCAGCATGTTACACATTTACCCCATGTGAGGGATCTTTTACTTGCCCAGCACAGACACTGATACAAAGGGCTGCCAATTTATCGCCTCATCCGAACGACATCCAGCTGGGATTTAGCTCATAAAGGTACACTGAAAATTTCGGGTTCCCCAAACGGGAGTCAAACCCATGCAGGCAAAGACCTTCAGGGGAGCAGGCGGGAACCTTAACCACTACACCACCCAGCTGCCTAACACCACCCAGATAATGACAGATGCCACTATGAAATTAGTTCTTAATTGTAGATTCTGACCAGTTTGACATGGATTGAGTTATTCTGAAGCATATTCAGCAGACATCATCAATAGTCAGAGTCCATAAATAGACTACTAGGTGGTGAGTCCAAAACTCCAGATCATCCAACCATTCCTCTGCTATAGTGCGCAAAAATTAATTTGTTTCAGACATAGAGTAGAAGGATTCAACATTTCGAAGTATGTTGGGATGGCATCAAACTTGGGTTATACTCATAAAAGGGTCTAGATTTAGACCAGGATTTGAATCCAGGATCTGAATAAGAGTGGGTTGAGTTACTATCCTACCGGTCACCATGCTGAATGACACCAGACCTGACCTGAATGACACCAGACCTGAATGACACACTGTTTTTGCTCCTGACAATTTGGATATTTCTAGTGGAAATAAGAGGTTTTCTGCTGTGAAAGTTATATGGACTAAATTGGAATATACACTGATCACTCGGATTATATTTTCAATAGTCACTTTGGAGCTGAAGGTCTGTGATCTTTGAATGAACTTTCTTGCATTTTGAATTTGGCCAACCCATATTTTCCCTGGGGCATTCAGGTGTGGGGGGTCACTGACCTCACATACAAAGGACACTGCTTCACCCTTTGTGGAAAAGGTGTGAAATACTGTGATCAACCCAGAGGAAGGAGACAATGGGTGACCAAAATGCAAGTACTGAGGGTGTTATGGAACCACCAAACCAAGCTGTGAATAACAATCCATGGACAAAGAATGATCAAGGACCTTTGATTTGCCATGTCAATTGCAAACACAAAGGCAATGCCAAGGCTAGGATCCCTCAGATCAGCTGTGTTCTATGTGCACACACTTTCCATGTAGAATGCTTAGACCTTGCTAAGGAGCCCACTGTATGGACCTGCCACCACTGTAGGAAAATGTCAGAGACTGTCCTTAATCTGTGCAGTAAGCTGGAAATGCTGTTGGATCAGAATAATAAACTGAACGAAATTGTCCTACAAAATCAGAGACTAATAAATGGCTTATGCTCCCAAAATACCGTAACTTCTGCTGATATGACCTCTCTAGCAACTGATGTTGGTGAATTGAAAGGTCTGAAGGATGACATCCAGCAGGTGGCGACATCTGTTGGAAAGTTGACCTGCTCAGTAGATAGTGATGAGGAGTTTGAGTCTGAGGATGAAGATGAGGATGATGCTCAGCCCCAAGGTACCCTCCTCATTGGTGATAGTCTGCTGAGATCCATGGAGTCCACTGCAGAAGATCTGAAGATAACTTGCTTGAGTGGGGCCAAGCTAAGTGACATAAAGAGGTCCCTGAAAAAGATGGACCCCAAAAAGCAGAAGTACTCCAACCTCTACTTAGTTTGCGGCACAAACGACACTGCAACAAAGAAGGGAGCAGAGAGAATTGCAGATGAATACAAAACTCTCATACAGACTGCTAAAGAAAAATCCGAAAATGTGCATCTATGCAGCATTCTCCCTCGCTCCGATGAAAAGGCTGACTTAAATAAAATTGACAATTTAAATCAGCTCCTAACGACAATAGCCAATGAGACCCAGGTGCAGTTCATCAACAACGACAAAAACTTCAGGTTCCAGGATGGATCAGTTGATGAAACTACTCTTACCCCTGTAGACAAGCTGCACCTGTCAATTGAAGGCACGAACCGCCTTCTCAAAAACATTACGCTGCATGAGAAGGCCAAAGTTACCAAAGGTGGCCTCTCAAATCATCACTGGCAGAAAACAACTGAAGGAAGTTCTACGGCCAGAAATCCGGCTCCAGCCTCCTGGAAAGATCCCCTTCCAGTTCCTGTTCCCCCTCAAGCTCCGGTGATTCCTCAACCAGTTTCTACAATGTCCCCACTGGCCACTGCTGATCCCCAACCTATCAAGTTCCGAGGCACCAACAGTACCTTCAGTAACTTTTACGAGAATCCACTGATGAAGTGGGGCATCCAGTTCCCTTCAAGCGAGCATGCCTACAACTACAGGAAGGCCATTGAAATGGGGCAGCATGCCACGGCAGAGTCCATACGAAATGCATCAACACCAAGGCAATCGCAGATTATTGCAGAGCGTATCACTACAAACGACCGCTGGAACCGTATGAAGCAGAGCGTGATGTACGATCTTCTTCAAGAAAAGTCTCGCCAATGCCCGGGCTTCAGGGATGACCTTACTGCTTCCGCAGGCCGACTTCTTATCGAGGACACCTCGCACGAATACTGGGGGAGGGGACACTCAGGTACTGGCCTTAACATGTTAGGCCGGCTACTTATGACGCTTCGTGACAACATGCCCCCGGTAAACCCTCAACCATCTGGATCACCCAGATTCCAACAAAGACATTACCCCAAGCACAACAACTTTCAGCCTCGATGTTTTAACTGTGGGGAGAAGTCACATAATGTTAAAACATGTAGACATTCTGCACCCCTTCAATGCTATGGCTGTTTCAATACTGGCCACAAACAGAAGTTCTGTTCGACCAGAGCTCAGCGCTAGGAAAACGGCTATGAAGAGGTGGCCGAGACCCCCGAGGAGGTCAATGACCTTCAAAGTGAAAGCGAACATGTTGTAAACATATGTGACTCTCGTGATATTTTATGTAATGATGCTTTAGTCGGTGACACTTTTAATGATGCCAATACTGTTTTTAACGAATATTGCAATGACAGTAATGTTTTTAATGATGTTTTTAATGATTGTGAATTATACGATATTCCCTCGCCTGTGAATGATGATGTGACATGTAACTCTGAAGACACACATGACAGTCCAGTAACTGAAATTAGTCAAGTTCAAACAACTTTACCTGAAAGTACTTTTGACAAAATCAAACAATACAAGATATTACATGATAAAGGTCTAATGATTGCCTATATCAACATCAACAGTTTGATGAAATGTTTTCATGAATTTCGGGAAATGATGGTAGATGGTCTTGTTGACATTATTAGTTTTGGGGAATCTAAACTTGATGACTCTGTGACTGATCATGTGGTTTCAGTGCCAAATTTCAAGCTATATCGAAAAGATGTATCACGTTGTGCTCATGGTATTATCACTTATGTGAGGTCGGATGTCATTCATTTTAGGAGATGTGAATTTGAAATGGAACAAACTATTGTAATTGAAGCTAGGCTTGGCAAAGAGAAATGGTTCTTTGTGACAATGTACCGACCTCCTTCTACTTCTGAAACTGCTTTTATTGATGCCTTGATGTGCGTATGTGACAAACTGCTCTTAGAATCAAGTAATATTATAATAATAGGTGACCTAAATATAAACATGTTGGTGGCAAACAATAGTCTGAGCAATTTCTGTGACGTTTATGATATGGTTAATTTGGTAAAAGAGCCAACCTGTTTTAAGTCTGTTAGCAATCAGTCACTTATTGATGTTATTCTTGCCACCCAGCCCAGGAGGTTTCATAAATATGTAGCATTTGATACAGGACTGAGTGATTACCACAAAATGATATGTATTTGCACAAAAATTCATGCACCTATCAGAGTACCAAGGCAAATTTTTTACAGAAGTTACAAGAATTTTAACTCAGAATTGTATTGTAAAGAGGTAAATGAAATACCGTTTCATGCATTTGAATGTTTTGATGACCCTGATGATATTGCATGGGCTTATGAGAAATCTCTTCTTGATGTTATAGATGCACATGCTCCTATAAAACAAAGAACCCTCAAGAAAGATAGTGCCCCTTTTATGAATTCAAAATTACGGAAAGTCATTCATAGGAGAAATCAACTTAAGAACAGATTCTGGGCAAAAAAGACCAAGTCAAACTGGGAAGCCTATAGAGTAATGCGTAACAAAGCTAATGCTGTGAATAAAGAGTCACAGATAATTTACTTCAACAAAAAATGTATTAAGGCTGAACAAGGCAGAGACTTCTGGTCCACCTTCAAACCCTATTTATCGAGAAAAGGGAATTCCTCTAATCTTATAACTTTAAAAGAGGGAAATAATATCATATCCGACCCACAGGATGTCTGTAATACGTTCAGCAAGTATTATGAAGGTATTGCCAATGATATTGGTGAACCAGACAGTTTTGATGAAGTTAGTGAAGATGAAGTTCTATCTGCAATATCCCATCATAAACACCATAACAGTTTAACCAAAATTAGAGAAAACTCCAGGTCAAATAGCTTTACGTTTTCGCAAGTCCAAGGTGATGAAGTGTTCAAATACATGAAATCAATGAAGATAAAAAAGTCACCAGGGCATGACAATATAGCACCTGCCTTCCTCAAAACGGCTGCCAGAGAATTAGCCGCCCCAATGACTAGGCTGATAAATATGTCACTAATTGCGAGTAAAGTCCCTCAAACATTGAAAAAGGGTGAGACTTCTCCCATATTCAAATCAAAAGAACAGCACTGTAAGGAAAATTACCGACCTGTAAGCTGTCTCACTAGTATGTCTAAAATCTATGAAGCTATGATTAGTAGACAGTTGAGCTCCTACTTTGAAGGCCTCTTTTCGGAAAAACTGTCTGCTTTCCGCAAAAATTATTGTACACAGTATGTGCTTATTAATGCCACAGATGATTGGAAGATTGCCCTTGATGACAGTAAATGCGTGGGTACAATCCTTATGGACCTAAGCAAAGCTTTTGACTGTCTACCCCATAAGTTATTTATTTCAAAGCTACATGCATATGGCTTTGACATAAAATCATGTACCTTATTGGCGAGTTACTTGTCCCATAGATTACAGCGAGTGAAACACTTCGGCTCTAAAAGTGATTGGTTCGTCTTGACAAAGGGTGTCCCTCAAGGAAGTATACTCGGTCCCCTAATTTTCAACATTTTCCTAAATGACCTGCTATGGGGAATTGAAGGAAGCATCTACAATTACGCAGATGACAATACCATAGCTGTAACGGGGAGCAATATAGAGCATGTCAAAGAAAAATTGGCCGAAACCAGCAATTTTTGTCTTAAGTGGTTTACAGATAATATGATGAAGGCAAACCCCACAAAATTTCAATTCATGGTATTAGAAAGAACTAAAAACGATGTTACTCATGTTATTAACATACAAGGAAATGAATTATCATCAATTCAGTCTGTTAAACTACTTGGAGTTACCCTGGACTGTAAGCTTAACTATACTGAACATACTTCAAAGCTATGTAGAACCGCTAGTCGGAATCTAAGAATTATGAGGAGAGTTTCCAGCCTAATGAAAGGAAAGGCTGAAAAGCTCGCAATTGTAAATGCCTTTGTTACATCTTTGTTCTCCTATTGTCCTCTAATCTGGCATTTTTGCACAGTTACATCAACTAGAAAACTTGAGAAGATATATGAACGATCACTCCGTCTTGTAACAAATGATTATGGTAGCAGCTATGTAGAACTGCTTACATGTCTCGACTGTGACACTCTAGCACTGTCCAGGTTAAAATGTCTAGCCATACTTATGTATAAATGTTACCACAACCTCGGTCCTAAATATGTAAAAAGCTTTGCAAAGAAAGACAGTCATTATGAACTACGAGATGAGCTGAGGGTGGAGTTATATAAGTTTAAGACTAAAACGTACGGATATAAAACAATATTGTATGCAGGAGCAAAACTCTGGAATTCGCTACCTGTTAGTTTTAAAAAAAGTAATGATATTAATGACTTTAGGAATAATTTGAAATCTTGGAAATGCAAGGTTGTGAATTGTATGTTATGTCAGAGTTACATGTACCATTAATTGTTTTATATATTGTTATTGCTTGTTCACTTGTTTTATATGCACTTTCGGTGACCAGCCTCTGGCTGATGTTTTTTATTGTATCTAACCGAATTGAAATAAAATTTATCCTTATCCTTATCCTTATCCTTATCCTTATGCAGGCTGTTTTTGTTAAGGTTAAGCCATAACATTTTGTCAAAGTTATGTCAAACTGATAACAAGCTACAACTTTAGTCATACTCACCAATACATGTCGGCCCTAAATTAGTCTTGCACAGAATATCATTATACACATACCTGTAACAAAAAAAAAGAAAAAATTAAAATACTAAATGTTGATACGAAAATCATAATAATTTCATTTTAAACATTGCATCAAATGTATCAATGGAGGGAAAGGGCAATGTCTTTGGTTAGAGCATGGTCTGAAGCTTAGCAACAAACAAGTTCATTCAGTTTGCTAAAATTTCTCAAGGATCATGAAACAGATAATTTCAACCTTGTGTAGTTTTCCATTAATACTTCTGAAGGACTGTTTAAATGTTCCTATGAGGAACTGACAGTATATTAATGTACAACAACCTTGATTCCTTCACGTTAAAAGGCATAACTGACATGAACATCAGATACTTTTTAACAGAATATTCTATTAAGTGCAAAGTATCCTTCTTTCTGCAATAGTTTTTTTTTCTTAGATAAAAATTGCAAATTTCATCATTTAGTGTAAATTGCATTATCAAAACATGTTCATTTTAAGACTTTTTACATTTACATGCAATGATAACTACTGTGCATCTTTCTCGGTTAGAGCCATAGAAAGTCCTATTACACCACTGCTACATAGAGACATGCAATTTCCTACTATTAGCCTAACATCGGAGAATAGTATTAAAATCAGGTGTCTTCTAATGGCTGACTCAAGATGACTTTAATGGTCAGGTTATTGGCATTTTTAGGCATTGAAGGGTCTTTAATACTCTAGTGCAGTGGTAGTATATTTCAAGATCAGATTTTCTTTATATAAGATAGTTTATACTTCCTTCAGAATGCATTGCATTAAATTTTTAATGCAGCTTATGTTCAGTGGATAGTTCACTTTTTTTTAATTTGGATATTGAGCTATAACTGTAGATACATGTTACAGTACACCTAACTTTTCCAATAACATGGGATTTATCTGAAAAGTATTGGTATAATTCTTTCAACAAATCACTAAAGGAATCTGAAATGAACATTGATCCACAGTATAAAGGTACACAGTCTGGTTTGTACACAGTCTAAGTCCATGCAATAGCTCGAAGCAGAACCTGACAATAGAGTGACTTTTGATGGTTGATACAAGAGCAGCAAGAAAAAGAGGAAGCAGAAAGATACAAGGTATGAATACAAATTTTACGTACAAAAAAATACCAGAGATAAATTGACTAACATATTGCAAAGGAAAAATGACCAAAAAATGCCTGACTAAGTGTGGACCAAGCTAAATCTCGATACATTTACTTATAAAAAAATAATATGTTTTTGTGCCATGAGACCAACCCTCCTGTAGTGATGAAGTGGTGTCCAGTCGCTATGAAAGATGATATCTAACTCCATTTTTTCAGACTGGGAAAACTTAATATATTATAGAGCTGCTCAAAATCCTATCAATTTTAGTTTCATATCATTTTTGGCATAGCTTATTTAGTAAGCTCTAAGCTTACTGATATATATGTCTGGCAAATTGCATCAGGGCCTAGTCTACACACAAATGCTTTGTGACAGTTGGTTCACCTTATTTGTGTACTCCTATGACAGGAAGCGTATCTCTATTTTCATGGTTGGTAATGTTTACATGACTCATATTTTCAGGACTCATTTTGCTGATGCGACATGGGCTTGCCAAGGACACAATAATGCATAATGGTACTCAGACATATAGACATGTGACTATTCCAAACCTATTAGCTGAGTGCCCAGAGAGTGTGGACTAAATATAAGGCTATGGTGTTTAGGGTGTCCCATTTTTCGAAAAGTTTTTCGGATCAAGCTCCTCTTGGGCTCAGTTGTGCTCCTATATGTACAAAGTTCCTACACCAAATTTCAGTCAAATCCATTAAGGGTTAGACCCCCCCCTACCACCATCTTTGGAGGGCCCTTTGAGGGACCCGAAAATGACTATTTTCGAGCATAAAATGTGGCTATTTTCCTGCCTGAAATTATTTAATCCCACTGAAACAGGTCAAGTAGGGGTTTTTGAGGGTGCTGAGTTCACCTGTGATGATAATGAATCACCCAGAGGTCAAGATGACGTCATAAGATGCAATAATTGGTCAATTTAGCCCTCGGATACCCAAAATTGGCTGTTTTCGAGCATAAAAAGTATCTATTTTCCTACTTGAAATCAGTTAATGCCACTGAAACTGGTCAATCAGGGGTTTTTGAGGGAGCTGAGTTCACCTATGATGATAAAGAATCACCCAGAGGTCAAGATGACTTCATAACATGCTGTAATTGATAAAATCAGCCCTCGGGTTAGTCAAAATTGGCTGCTTTGGTAGGACTTCTGACAGTGGATTGACACAAAACAACAATAATCATGTTTTAGTCAGTTCTGGACATGAGCATTTCATTATACAGTAACTTATTTCATTTAGAGGAGGTAGGTTTGGAATTTAATATTTGCAAAAGGGTCATCTTTTTAATGTTAATGATACAGTTCCGATACGTAAATGCTCATAACAATGGATACATTTGCTTAGAGGTGCATGATTTAATTTGGCAGCTTACTAACATAATTATTTTGGTTACCTATCTTTACAAAATTCTGAGGATAGAGCGCTGAACACACTTGTACAGGTAGACTATATTATCATGACAACATTGTGGCTTGTACAATCATTCAAACAATTTTCTAAAAGTATTTTTTGCAAACTGTCATAAATTGTATATATGTTACATGAATTGTCATCACAAAGTTAAGTTCTGATTTAGTTTTGGTTTACCATAATTATGCCATGTCATTCTTGATCTCCTTGAATAGAGGCATCTTCATTCATTGCAAATATGGGCAACAAGACAATTTGTTAATGATGAAAACAAAGTGTCATCCATGGCCACATATGAATCATCTTGGAACTCCCTCTTGGCTGAATCAGTTGCAATAACGATGGATATGATGATGTTGAAGATGGCTGCATAGTATGGCTGCATATTGTTTCAGTTTCTGAAATTTCTGGTGGCAAGGCTAACCAATTTCTTGTCATGTGCAGATGCTCAAATTGTAGCAATGAAGAAGTTTTAATGAAAGACTCAAGTCAGTGGTCATCATTACCTGAAACACAGGTAAGGAACTGCTTTCCTGCTCCAAATGCATCAGTTTGAGGAACTATGTCCAGCTGTTTTTCAACAACATGTTCAACAGGTGTCCAACATCAGGCTGCAGTTGACTGTGAAAAAGCAGTTGACTGTGAAAAAGGCTGAGCACAACCAAAAGCTCTTTCAGGTACGCTTGATGTCTTGAAATGGAGTAATTCTCTTCTCTCATTTTTCCTTTACTTTCACCAGCACAACAAATATATTCTCAGCTTTAGCAAGCCATGGAAACTGCATGTGTGACGTGATAATCTTCACATCAACATTTAGTTCTCTGTTTCAGTGACCTTCCTGTTGTGTCTTAGCTTTAGAACCACAACAAAATTTATTTTCAGGCGATCAGGGTCCGGTTGCCTATGAAGTAAAACCTTCCATTTTTAATCATCTATGCTCAGAGTTTTTAACAGTCTTCTGCTGCCAGATTTTTGACAAGTTATTGAACAACATCTGAACAGAATCCCTCAAACTAATGCATTTATTTGATCAAGGAAGGGATGTCCTTCCCCAAGTTCCAGGCAATGATGATGTTCAACCTGATTCTTTCCTTAAACCTTCATCATTACTACAGTAAATATTTCAGCATCTCAACGTGACAAGAAATTGGTTGACCTTACTGCCAAAGATGTTGTAAGCGAAATTAGAATATGCAGCCACATTGTTGATGTAAAAAGGCCATCCAAAAATGTGGATAGCATTGACTGGGCATTCAGCCTGTGTGGATAGTATTAAAAAATGTTACTTTTTTTTTTAGATTGAGTAAAATTCCATGAGCCTAATTCAGCCATGATGATAACATTGCACATAAGCTGTACTAATTTATTTAAATTAAATTTCTTAAAATTTGCCAATAATTGATAACCAAAGCTTTGTAAATAAACTGCCAAAATTTTTCATATCTCTTATAGAGATTTTGCGCATATACATACACTTGAACCCTATCATCAGCATTGAAAAAAGCTGACCCTTTGCAAATGTTATGATTCTGGAACTTCCTCCTCTAATTGAAATAACTTAATGCAAAATGACTGACTCATGTCCAGTAATGACTAAAACTTGAGTATTGTTGAATTTGTTGGTCAGTGTAAAATCACTATCGGAAACCCCGGCAAAAATGGCCTATTTTGGGCAACCAGTGAGCTGAATTTATCGATTATAGCATGTTATGAAGTCATCTTGACTTCTGGGTGATTCATTATCATCATAGGTGAACTCAGCTCCCTCAGAAAACCCTACTTGACCAGTTTCAGTGGCATTAACTGAGTTCAGGCTGGAAATAACTACTTTTTGTGCTCAAAAACAGCCCGTTTCGGGGGTCCGAGGGCTAAATTGACCAATTATTGCATCTTATGAAATCATCTTGACCTCTGGGTGATTCATTATCATCACAGGTGAACTCAGCACCCTCAAAAACCCCTACTTGACCAGTTTCAGTGGGATTAAATAATTTCAGGCAGGAAAATAGCCACATTTTATGCTCGAAAATAGTCATTTTCGGGTCCCTCAAAGGGCCCTCCAAAGATGGTGGTAGGGGGGGGGTCTAACCCTTAATGGATTTGACTGAAATTTGGTGTAGGAACTTTGTACATATAGGAGCACAACCGAGCCCAAGAGGAGCTTGATCCGAAAAACTTTTCGAAAAATGGGACACCCTAATGGTGTTGCTGGTGACAAATATATTTGCCCATATACATCTGCATAATTGAACTTTAACTTGAAGGTAACATGGCATTTCTAAAAGTATATCAACCTAAAGTCCTAAAGTAATACCATATTTCTGAAACTGCAGTATGATGTTACTGGGCCTAAATGCTACAAATCCAGTCAAGAAAAAGGTGTTCTATCCGCACTTGCTTTTTCAGTAGGGGCAATTGAATTTCCATCAAATTGTTAATAGAAGATGCTTAAGTTATTAGTTTTTATGAATAAAAAAAATAGCTAGAGTATTACCATGTTTTTAAAATTCTAACCAGATGATCCTTGCATTATTAACTGTAAATGGGTAAAAAAAATGAAGCTGTTCGTTCCCCATCCATTTTTCAGCTGGGGTCAGTCAAAGCTACTAAACACAACAGGCAAGTTTAGCTGTTCTGCCTCTAATCCACCAGAGGCATGACATCACAAAGCAAGCTTGGCTACTGTGACCTCATCAGCTGTGATGACGTCACAATTGAACAACAGACTGTCATGTGATTCTGTAGGCTTTGTTTATAGCAACCAGGCAAGCTAAACCAAACAATAGGTGTCTCTGGGGTACTTCAGGGTGATTATTAAACTTTAATTGGATGATATTCCTTTGGTAAACTCAACAGACACAAAATCAATGTCGGACACATAAAGTTTCAAAGACATTCATTTGATATTGGAAAAATGAAAATGGACATGAAACATCAGTCATTTTGTATGATCTCAGACATAATCAATCCATTCTCTTGCAACCATTTTAACTTGATTAAGACTGTTCCTTCAGCAGTCATGAAATGTTCTCTCATTGTGATGTGGTCTCTCCTACGATTAGGATGACATAATTGTCCACATAATTATGAGACTCTTGTAAGAGGATAGCAATAATGATAAGAGAGTCTTATGACTAATGCCTTAAAACACAGGGACCACAGTTATCATCTCCATCAAATGTTAAGTTAGTAACACTTTCATAATTATTTTTTCTGGAAACGAGGTATTTTAATCATCTAACCAAAGAGACAAGACTTAAGCCTAATTTTGCAGTGGCATAATAACAATTCTATGATTTCCTTATTGCATATCATATCCCTGGTACATCAATATATATATATAACCTGGATATACTGGGAATTAGTCAATCAGTTAATTACTGATAATTGGCAAGGCTGTGTTTGATAAGATTAATTACTCTATTAGGTATGTTACAAATTGCCCAAATTGGCAATTCCTAAACAAATTGGTACTGACCGAGAAATAATGTTAACGGCTTCTTCCAGTCACTCATAACGCTCAACTATAGTTGCCGTGCATTGTCTACAAGGGCCATTGTCATATTCCAGCTTGGTGGTGAGTTTCACAGTTAACTTAATGCCTAAGTTTCATATATTATTGCTAAACAAATTGTACTGCTATCTTTTCTCTCACCAATGGTCTGAGCAAAAGTGCTGTATTCACGCTATAGAGTGCAATGATTAATTCAAAATAAATCAGTATTTACCATTTATGAACTAATTTTTTTGGGAGAACAAAATGTTAAATTAGCAAAAATAATAATCTTTTTTTTTCAGTATTGGCACAAGATGACTACATTCTAAGAGGATAACAAGCATGTATATTCCTATCTTTTTATTGTGCTTATGCATGTAGTTCCATTCTAAAACTGGTTTTTTAATGGTATTTCCAACTGGAGAGCAGATGTGATATTTTAAAGCCTGCAACAAAGTTGCAATATTCAGAACACATCTTAATTTCAGCTACCAATACATGACGGAGGGCATCAGAACAGAACATTGTCCAGAGTGTGTACACAGTCTGTGTCTATGCCCAAAGCTTATGCAGAGGCTGACAAAGAGACTAATTTTCAGCATTTGATAAAGAAGCAGTGACAGGAAAAATGCAGCACTTAGGAAAGAATAGAATGCAAGCAGATAAAGAAAATAACCACACAGATAGGTGAGAGCTTAGAGGAAAATACCACAAGAAAAAACAAAAGGGACAAAAAAGATAACAAATAAGGCCTCTGCCCTTTTGGAAACAAGTTAAAACCTCCTTGGGGCCCAATACATCGACCTCTCGGCAAATTTCAGACAGTCATTTTGGACGATTGCAAACAACTACTAGCAGACAAAACAAGGTATACAACAAGCCACTGAGGGATGCAGCTTAGTGAAGTCTAAAATTCAATTAACCGTTGCCAATTTGTATAATTCCGTTTAGAGGCTTGACCTTCTACTCTTCTAAACATTTGCAGTAAGCAGTTTTCTTTTATCAGGCAGTGTTGCTCATTATGTTCAATCTACATTGTATATAGTAGCCAGCAAATGCATAATATATACAACACTGTACGACGAAAAACTTGCTCGATATTATTGTTCCGCCATGTTTTTCGAAATGTCTCCAAAAATATTGCCTACACAATTTTGTAAACAAACCAATTCATGATAACTGTGACAGTGACATGGTATCAACTTAAGCAGTCTTTTACCATTGTACTTTACCATGTGTCATGTGCAGGGAAGCTGGAGCTCAGATTTAAGGAGAATTCTACTTTAATGGAAAGTTATGATATTTATATCCTTGAAAATAAACAAATAATCCTTACATAACTTCAATGGTGCTACTCGGCCAATGTGAATGCTGGTGCATGAAGAAAAGAGTTTGTCAAGTAACTGGGAAAGATGAATGTCAAATAACAATATCTTTGATTTCAAGGCTTATATGACTTTTTAACTTACAAAAAAGAAAAAAAAAGAAAAAGGAACTCATTGAGCAAGATGGGAGTGATCAAATTATCCACATTTTATCTTGACACTAGTTCTTGATAACAAAGTGTCAGTGATATCAGTGAGATTAAAATGGAAACCTAGACTCTAATACCATATTGAAAAATTTCTAAAGGAGGGGGAGGCATTTTAAAAGTTTGACACCATTTAATGAATTATTGATTGGGTCTAATGAGCTCCTCAATAGATGAAGTAAATCCCAATAAAGCTTAAATATTGTGCTGCCTATTTGGTCAATGTTAATGTTACTGTAGGAACTTGGACTGAAGTTTTTCAGAAAACATTTTGCTCAGTTCTATTCTATTCTATGAGAAATTTTGTTTCAGCCTTGAATTTAATGAAATAACGAATATCTGATGGGCATTATAAACATGAAATATGAATTCCCAACAATATATCATTACGAAGAAAATTGCATTGAATTTTAAATTTATCCTTTACAGAAATTGAAAATATTTAATAACATCAAATTCTGAGGTCAACCCTCCGTTGTATTATAACTTCCGAGGGACTTTTTTAAAACTTTGCATGAACGATTTACAGTATATTGATTTGCATCAACTTTGAGATGTTCATGTTAAAATGTATAACTGACATGATCAGACATATTATAACAGCATTTTTGCAAAAGATTCACGATCCTTTCAGTATTAAAAATTTCAAATTGCGTCATACAGTGCAAATTGTGATGTTAAGCCTGTTTACCTTGGGACATTTTAAATTCACATGCAATGATAACTACAATGTACTGCGTATCTTTCTCAGTTTCGACAATAAAAAGTGCAATTACTATAGTGCTCCATAGATACATGCGAATTCCTACTACTAGCCTAACATCAGAGAATAGCATTAAACTCAGGTTTCTCCTAATGGTTGACTCAAGACGACTTTAATGGTGAAACTATTGGCATTTTTATGCCCTGAAGATTCTTTGATACTTTAATGCGGTGGTCGTATACTTCAATATCAGATTTTATCTTCAGTTCTAAGATGGTTTATACTTCCTTCAATATCCTTTACATATTGCACTGAATTTTTAAAGCATTTTATATATTGAGGAATAATGAGGATATTTAATTTTGCCGATTATGTGATTCTCATGTAGATTTTAATTATAATTTGTTCTTCATATGGAAATGGAGCCACTACATGGAAAATGACAAACTATCATAATCTTTAATCCAGATAATGCGATAACAATTGTAATATAATACAATGATGAATTGGTGATGAACTTTTACAGTAACATGGGATTTGTCTGAAAAGTATTTGCAGGCTACATTGTTTTCAACAAATCAACATCAGCATCTGAAATGAAGATCCATTCACAGTATGTGCATGGTCTAGTACAGTACAACCCGAAATAAATTAAGACAATTTTTTGTCAGAAGTCCCCTGTTTACCTACTTTACCCTCCTTTCCCCTCCTTTCCCCTCTCCACCCCAAATCTCCATACAACTACCTTTTGCTAGTCATCACAACTTTATCTCATATTAAGAACTCTATTAGGACAGCAGCTGCTGGCAAAGTAATTGCAATGGCAAGGGGCACAATATCAAAGAAATCAAATGGGGGTGATGGAGTTTCAATTGCTATTTGCTAATTGTAAATTCAATGCAATTTTTAAAAGGTAGTTTAAAGTAGGTAAAGGTAGTAAGTGATTTGGGGGAAAGGGTAAAGTAGTGGCAGATTCGTCCTTTCTTACATTATTTTGAGTAATACTGTATATGTATACAGTCTAAGTACATGCCTTAAGCAAAAAGCAGAGTCTGACAATATACTGACCTTTGATGGTTGATAAAGAGCTGAGGGAAAAGGAGACTCTAGAAAAGTACCAAGTATGAATACAAATTCAATGTAGCCCTACTAAAAAAGACACAAGAAAAGAGAAAAATGAAATAATTGAATACTATCTTCATATAGCTGGCAAGAGAAAAGCTTAATCACAATAATAAGATTGAAGAAAAAAAACTGATATTCTTTCTGTGTTACGAAACCACTTTCCTGCAATCATGAAGCTGGCTCCAGTGGGAGTGTCCCTGGGGTTGTACATATCAATGTACAATGTACTAAATATAATACTCTAAGGAAGAGACAGGCATTCACATATTGAGGGGGGTAGGTCTTACAAACAGGTGTCCTACATTTTGTATGAAGTGCAAATCAAATGAATCTCCCAAAATAAAAATGAATAAATGAAGCTGACCAACAAGCCAATTATTTAAAAATATGACTGAAAGCTGCTATTTTACCAAAATTCATGCAAATCCTATTCAGAAGAGGGTTATATCATAGCAATGAAAGATGACGTCTAACTCGATTGTTCAGATTGGGCAAACTAAATGAATTATACAACTGTTAGAAATCCTACCTATGTTTGTCTCGTATCATTTTGTGGTCTAGCTTATTTAGTAAGAGGCTTACTGATATATGTTTACCCAGCCAAAATTGGTTAATGTTCTGGGAAACTTGAGCAGCAGCCAATATATCATCTTGCATAATTGCATATTTGATCAGGCTCAGAATACGAAAGATATTGCGTTATTATATTAATACCAATCAATCAATTTATGCATGATGATGGCTTATGCATATGATATTTTAAAACGAAAGTGTTGGCTTCTTCCTGGATAAGGCTTGGTGCATTATCATGACCTTGGCAATACCATGTCACACATAATCATGCCACACGATAACCATTAAAACTCCACCTCAAAGTTCATTTAATTAAAACTTCATTGACTTGTCACTTTAAATACATTTATGTAAACATTGGCAGACACGTTATATGAAACTTGGAAGTTGTTTACAACAAAAATTTCTTTAAAAGCAAACATTAGTGACAAATAGCAATAACTCTTCCATCGAATATCATGTCAGGCATGACTTCAGATGTTTTGTGACTATTGTGTCACCGGACTTTATAAAGCTACTTAGGGATTGTTCAGCATTTATGACTGGGAGGGGGTGGGAGTTTTGCCAGAACTTCCCGTCAAAAATTGTTACCCCGCCTTGAGACTCATGCGGATTTTTAGTACCCAACCTCTAGGTTTCATGCATATTTTTAGTACCCCCCCCTCGACATATAAATGAATACACACATATTTACTGTTATATATGGTACAGATTCGCGCCATTTCGCGGACTTTTGCGCGTAAAAAAGCGAGGATAAAGTTAGTTTATGCAGGTTTTATAACATTTTTTCTTTGTTAAAATTTCTTACCCCCCCTTGGAATTGTTGTCAAAAATAAATACCCCCCCTTGAAACACGTGTGATAAGTTAGTACCCCTCGGGCAAAACTCCCACCCCCCCAGTCATAATTCTGAACGGTCCCTTAGCCAAAGATGATATTTTATTTAAATTTGATAAGTCATTCTCAGCAACCAAAGTGGATTGAATGTAATAATTATGTTCTTTAACTTCATTTAAAGGGGAAAAAATCTAAATGTATGTGGCAGCCTCTAACATAGATTTTATAAAGAATGAATGATATAAAGAGGTTTCAAAATTATCATTATCTAATAAATATATTCCTGTGACATGAAATGTATCTTAATTTTCATGTATTCTGGACTCATCTTATGTGATATAATATTGCCAAGGACACAAAATGCATAATGGCACTCAGGCAGATGGATATGGGACTATTCCAAACCTATCAGCTGAGTGATCCGAGAATATGCACCAGATATAAGTCTATGGTGTTGTCTGTGATGAAAATATATCCAGACATGTATACGCATCTGTTTTTTTCTTCCCAGTGTAATTGAACTTTTACTGGAAGGTAACATGGCATATCTTAATTGGAAAATATTATTTGGTAAACTCAACACACATAAAATTCTTTGGTCTGACTCATAAAATTTCAAAGACATCTGTCTTATATGGGAAAAATAATTGAGGACATAAAACGTCAGTCATTTTGTGTGATCTCAGACAAAATCAATTTATATTTATGCAACCACTTTGAATCGGATAATGGATATGTAGCCTGTGACTATGTCCATTAGTCTCCGTATTATAAGACTGCTCTTCCATGATCATGAAATGTTCTTTCATTGGGATGCTCCAAAATGCTACTTGACACAAGGAAAAGGTGGTAGAGAAAGGAAAGTAAGTCTAATAACCAGGGGTGTTATAGCTTAAGTTACCACTGTTATCGTCTATATTAAATGTTATGCCAGCAACTATATTTCTATATCTCTCTAGTAATGAGTTAATCAGATAATGCTCCCTAAGTGACGAAGTTTTTGCCAGAGACTGTGCGTTTGCAGAATTATCAATATGATGCAAGGGACTACTCAGTCTTCAGAGCCCAAACTCTCAGAAGAATAAGGATAATCCTATGATATTCCTTATTGCATTCGCTATCACGGGTACATCAATGATTATAACCAGGGGTATTCACAAGAATGTTTTATAAGAACTTATTAACAATATCAGGTTTGCACAAATTGGCATAAAACACTAACAAGGACATCGGAACAGGACATTGGCCACAGTAAGTACAGAGTCTGAGTCTATGCCTAAAGCTGACGCAGAGGCTGACAAAGAGAGGATTTTTCTTTGTATGATAAAGAACAATGATGGGAAAAAATGCAGCACTAAGAGGAAACAAAAGTTAGTAGATAAAGAAAATAACCTCACAGGATAGTGAAAGCTAAGTTAGTAGATAAAGAAAATAACCTCACAGGATAGTGAAAGTTAAAAGGGAAAGACCTAGAGACAAAAACAAAAAGGACAAAAAAGAGAAAAAATAAAGCCTATGCCCTTTAGAAACAAGTTAAAACCTCCTTCGGGCCCAATACATCAACCTCTTGGGGAATTTCAAACAGTCATTTTGGACATTTGCAAGCAGCTAACTCGGAAAAAATAGCCAAAACAAGCCACTAAGGGATGCAGCTTACTGAAGTCTGAAATTTAATTAACTGTTGCCAATTTGTATAATCAGTTTAGAGGCTTGACCTTCAGCTCTTCTCAACAGTAACTGTTGCTGTAGGTAGTTTTTGTTCAGGGAGTGTTGCTTGCCCTGTATAACCTATAGTATAGTCGGATCTGGTAGCCTGAATGCGTTCACAGATACAACACTGTCTCTGATAAAACTGTACCTTGAATTATTTTTCAGCCATTTTTTAACAGTGCTCAAAACAAACAACCTATGAGGGGGATTCAGAAAATTCCAGCCATTTTTTTCAAAAGCTTTGTAGCTTGTATTGTTTGTTTTATTTTGACTTTGAATAAATTTTACTTTACTTCTTTTGCCAGACCCTCCTCTTTGAAGCAGCTGAATGAAGTTTTTACAAATGATACACCCAGCGCAGATCAAGTTTTTAGACAGGTACAACAAAGTAGTTGTGGTTTTAATAATATCATTTATTGTCAATAAGCATCTAAAAATAAGAAAACAGGAATTTCCTGACAGGCTTTCAATCCTGTAGGTATGTTCCATATCATTCAAAACACCTATTTATATTTCAAACTATTCAAACTGAAACAGTTGCCAAAAACCTCACACAATTTTGTATACAATAAAATTAATATTAGCTGCGACGAAACTTATCATATGTAGTCATTTACTGTATGCCATATGCAAGGGAACTGGTTGCTCGATTTGAAGAGAAGTCTACTTTTATTGAAATGTCTAAAATAGATGTCATATCTACAAGATAGACTGAGAATCTATAGATTAGTCATTGAATATCCCATATCCTTTCCTGAAATTTAGAAAATGCTAGAATTCATCCAACAGAAAGGAGCAGCATCTTAACATTTCTCCTTGAAGTTTTCAAAAGAACTCATTTAGGCACCATTAGCGAGTGATCAAATTATCTGATGCCATGTTTCATCTTGACGCCATTTCTTGAAGACAGGATGTTAACAATATCAGAAAGATTATAATGGAAAATCTAGACTCTAATATCATCCGGAAAAAATTCTCAAGGAGGAAGAAGCTTTGTTAATATTTGACACCATCCAATGAATAATTGATTGCGTCTAATGAGCTCCTCAAGTGATTCAGTTAATCGTAACATAACTTCAATGGTGCTACTTGGCAATCTGAATGTTGAATCATACGGTAAAGAGCTGCTAGTCAAGGAACTGGGAAATATGAATGTCACAGAACAATATCTTTGATTTCAAAGCTTACATGACTTGTTGAACTTATAAAAAAAAGAAAAAAGAACTCATTCAGTAAATTAGGGAGTGTTCAAATTATCAGTGATATTAGGGAGATTATAATGGAAATCCCTATAAAACTTAAATTGTGCTGCTATTTGGTCAATATGATTGTTACTCAAGGTACTTGGACCGAAGTACGTCAGGAAACATTTTGTTCAGCTCTCTTCAATTGTATTAAAAAAATCCCTTTAATTTTGTTTAAGCCTTGAATTTAATGAAATAATGCATATCGTATTGGCATCATCAACATGAAATATGAATTCCCAACAACATACATTTTCGAAGGAGATTGCATTGAATTTTAAATTTCTCCTTCATAATTGAAAATATTTAATCAGGATCAAATACTGAGGTTTTTGAGCTAATTCTGTTTTTAAGCCAAATTTCAAATTTACAAAGAAATATTTAACTGATGTCTCTCATATTATTAACATTTCAATTTTCTAAGTAACATGTTAAGTAATTCAACCAAATCACATCTATTTTAGCGTTTTTTTAAACTTAATTAGTTTCGTTAATATGCATAATATTTGTGGTATTCCATAGAAAATAAATCCTGGACCAGATAAATGTCTTGCATTTCATATTCACTGATTGCCTGGATGCCTGGCATTTCGATGTAGGCTTAAACTTTAAAGTTCAATTTCATTCTAAGTTCATTTCAGAATTAATGTTCAGTAAATACAACATTTATTCGTTACAATGAGGTTTTCTTAAATGGCAGGGATCCTTTAAAACTTTTCCAAGGCTGAAACCAACTAAACCAAAGATTATTAAATTTAGCTTGCTTCATGCACTAAGATAATAAATAAAGATCATGCATTTTTGAATATAGGTCAAGTGGCCAATATTATGTGATTTTCTTGTTATCTGATCACATTGAAAGACAGGTAGGAAAAGTGTTTAAAACTTTTGTTTGCAATCCAATTTTGTTTACACTAACCAGTACTGCCGAACAATGGCAAATATTGGATGCTTAAGTCATAATTTATCCTCTGCCTTGTCGTTTTACCCATCTTATAAAGAGTAGCCATTTGAGGTTTGTTATCTTAATTAAAGAAATAAAATTTCTTATATGGGTCGTGTGACTGCCACTCAAGTGTCAGCTGACCCAAAGTAGTTCAGGACAGAGATCTGAGAAGGGAACTTAGAAGAAACAATTGTGAAAAATTTTCCATTGAAGCTAACATCCGTTTTTTGATATTTTCTCTTGACATAATTACAGAAATTTACCAATTTTTTATTCTTGGAACTCACAGAGTATATCATTTCTGATACGTTCTTACAAAAAGGCAAGACGATATCCACTCAGCTACAAGCTTCTTAGAGAAAGGTAACCCAATATCCACTGAGGCACAAAGTTGTTAAGGGAGAAATTGTGGTAGAGATTGTGTGAAGATTGCCGCTGTGAAAGCAGTTTTTGTAGGATGGTGAAAATCATAACTATAATGACCAATGCATGATTTTTTCATCTGGTACATAATAAAATGAAACACATACTTGTAAGCAAAGGAACGAAATCCTAAAATACTTTTGTTATACTAGACATGAAAATCATAAACATTTCGTAATATTTTTGCGTGAATAGACTCAGACTCAGACTCAGACCTAGATTATTCCTTTACATAACCAAAAATAAACACTTACAGCTTTAACAATTATTTAACATTAATAATATGTATGTAAAGGGGAGACACCTCCAAGACAGTCTTCTGTCGCTACTGAGGTGCCCCCCGTTTTTAATGTTCATGTTAATGCCCTGCAGGTCCTGACAAACACGGTGCTCTAATTCAATAGCATTTCATTAAATAGTATGTAATATTTTTGAGAAATCGAGAGAATGAAATTTGAGTGATGTGGTCAAGATGATTCATGAAGGATGCCTATACACTGAGTACAAAAAAAACCCACAAAAATAGAGATTACAACAGGTTGTCAGTGGAGTGACAAATTTAGCAATCTCTGACAGAACAATGCATATTGTAATTGTAAATAATATCTGCTTTCACATATCTGGTAAAACCCTCCATACTATGTGTAAATATCTTTGACTTAATGTATTCAGGACAGTTGTTATAAATAACAGGGAGACGATACCTGATGCTTTTATGTGTAAAACTATGACGATTGAGGGGAATTGCGAAGTTTTGTGTATTTCTTGTAGAATAATTATGAATTTCAGAGTGCCTTGTAAACATCGACACTCTGAAATAGTACGGCAACATGCCATTTTCCAGCTTAAAGGCAAACTTGAGTTCCTGCAGCGCACACAGATCATTATATGAATATGTTTCTGGAAAGCAAACAGGGCAATTTTAAATTAAATGTAAATGTAGACTTTTTTATTTTCCATCACACCGACAAAGTCAGTCTCAAACTTTACAATTACACCCTTGGCAGGCCTGTCCAAGCTTGAGCTTTTCTCAACTCCCCGAGGAGTATACAGCAAGGCAGCCGTTTCCAGCTCACACAATGCTAAGTCACTCTACAATCGCCATCACTGCCTATAGTCAAGTTCCCATTACACTTAGGTGAAGTGAAACAAAGAGTCATGAAGGATCTGCTCAGTCACGGTTGGGAGTCGAACCTGCAACGTCTCAGTTACCAGGCAAGCACCTTGTTCGCTAGGCCATGGCACCTCTTAGAATGCTGCATTGCCAATCTGCCAATGGCAAAAGTGTTAGAGGGTGCCTAGGGTTTTAGTTACATTGGATTTCTTCTTATTCAAAGAGAAATGTAGCAACAAACAACGTTAATTTGGTTTATCTAGCTTTCTTAAGGATTTGAGACAAAAGTCTACCTTGCGTTGTTTCTATTATCATTTCCGAGGGACTTTTTAAAAACTTTGCATGAACGATTTACAGTATAGTAAATTTACAACAACCTTGACATGTTCATGTTAACACGCATAACTGACATGATCAGACATTTTCTGACTGTATTTTTGCTATAAATTCATGATCCTTTCAGAAGTAAAATTTAAAATTTCGTAATTCAGTGCAAATTGTGATGTTAAGCCTGTTCATTTGGGGACATTTTGCATTCACATGCAATTATAACTACTGCGCATCTTTCTCAGTTTCAATCATAGAAAGTGCACTTACACCACTGCCATATGTGGACATGCAATTTCCTACTGCTAGCCTAACATCAGAGAATAGCATTAAACTCATATTTCTTCTAATGGTTGACTGAAGATGACTTTAATGGTGAAGTTATTGGCATTTTTATGCACTAAAGATTATTTTATACTTTAATGCTGTGGTTGTATACTTCAGTGTCAGATTTTTTCTTAAGTTCTAAGATGGTTTGGACTTCCTTCAGTATCCTTTACACAGTGCACTGAATTTTTAATGCATTTTATATATAGAGGAGATGTTATTTTGCCGATTTTATGATTCTCATACAGATTTTGACTATTATTTGTTCTTCATATGGAAATGGAGCCACTATATGGAAAATGACAAATTACCATAATCTAAAATCCACCTTTTGCAATAAAATTAATAATACAATGATGAATTGGTGATGAACTTTTACAGTAACATGGGATTTGTCCAAAATTTGCAAGCTACATTATTTTCAACAAATAAATATCAGCATCTGAAATGGAGATCCATTCACAGTATGTGCATGGTCTAGTACTGTACAACGCAAAATAAATATGACAATTTTTTGTCAGAAGGCCCCTGTTTACCTACTTTGCCCTCCTTTCTCCTCTCCACCCCAAATCTTCATACATTTACCTTTGACTCCTCACCACAACTTTATCCCATATCGAGAACTCAATTATGACAGCTGGCAGAGTAATTGCAATGGCAAGGAGCACAATATCAAAGAAATCAAATGGGGGTGATGGAGTTTGAATTGGTATTGCTTAATGTAAATTTAATGCAATTTTTAAAAGGTAGTTTAAAGTAGATAAAGGTAGTAAGTGATTTGGAGGAAAGGGTAAAGTAGTGGCAGATTCTTCCTTCCTGCTGGGGTAGGCTTACTTTATTTTACATCATACTGTATGTATACAGTCTAAGTACATGCCTTAAGCCAAAAGCAGAGTCTGACAATAGACTGACTTTTGATGGTTGATAAAGAGCAGAGGGAAAAGGAGTCTCTGGAAAAGTACAAAGTATGAATACAAATTCAATGTAGCCCTACCAAAAAGACACAAGAAAAAAAAGGGAAATAAAACTACCTTGATAAAGCCGGCAAGAAACAGGCTAAATCACCATAATAAGATAAAAGAAAAAAACTGATATTCTCTCTGTGTTACGAAACCAGTTTCCTGCCATCATGAAGCAGGCTCCAGTGGAAAATCGCTGGGGTTGTACATATCAATGTACTGAATATAATACTATAAGGAAGAGACAGGCATTCACATATTGATGTAGGTAGGTCTTACAAGCAGGTGTCTTACATTTTGTATGAAGTGCAAATCAAATGAAACTCCCAAAATAAAAATGAATAATTCAAGCTGACCAACAAGCCAATTATTTAAGAGTATGACTGAAGGCTGTTATATTATTAAAATTCATTCAAATGCTATTCAGAAGAGGGTCATATCATAGCAATGAAAGATGACGTCTAACTCGATTGTTCAGATTGGGCAAACTAAATGAATTATACAACTGTTTGAAATCCTACCTATGTTTGTCTCATATCATTTTGTGGTCTAGCTTGTTTAGTAAGAGGCTTACTGATATATGTTTACCAAGTCAAAATTGGTTAATGTTCTGGGAAACTTGAGCAGCAGCCAATATATCATCTTGCATAATTGCATATTTGATCAGGCTCAGAATACTTAAGATATTGCATTATTATATTAATACCAATCAATCCATTTATGCATGATGATGGCTTATGCATATAATATTTAAAAACAAAAGTGTCGGCTTCTTCCTGGATAAGGCTTGGTGCAATATCTTGACCTTGGCAACACCATGTCACACATAATCATGCAACATGATAACCATTAAAACACCACCTCAAAGTTAATTTAATTAAAACTTCATTGACTTGTCACTTCAAATAAATATATGTAAACATTAGCAGACACGTTATATGAAACTTGGAAGTTGTCTTTAAAAGCAAACATTAGTGACAAATATCAATAACTAATAAGTTATTTTCAGCAACCAAAGTGGATGGAATATGATAATTATGTTCTTTAACTTCATTTAAAGGGGAAACAAATCTAAAAGTATGTGGCAGCCTCTAACATAGCTCATAGACGATGAATGATATAAAGAGGTTTCAAAATTATCGTAATCTAATAAATATATTCCAGACCTATGACGTGAAATGTATCTTATTTTTCATGTTTTCTGGACTCATCTTATGTGACATGATATTGCCAAGGACACAAAAATGCAGAATGGCACTCAGACATATGGATATGTGACTATTCCAAACCAATCAGCTGAGTGTTCTGAGAATATGCACCAAATAAAAGTCTATGGTGTTCTGTGATGAAGATGTATCCATACATTGTGTACGCATCTGTTTTTTTTCTTCCCAGCATGATTGAACTTTTAATCAACTGTAAAATGGCATTTCTTAATTGCACAACACGCTTTTGGTGAACTCAACACACATAAAATTCTTTTGTCTGACACATAAAATTTCAAAGACATCCGTTTTATATGGGAAAAATAATTGAGAACATAAAACGTCAGTCATTTTGTGGGATCTCAGACAAAATCAAGTTATTTTTATACCACCACTTGCAATAGGATAATGGATATGTAGCATGTGACTATGTCCATTAGTCTCCGTATTATAAGACTGCTCTTCCATGACCATGAAATGTTCTTTCACTGCGATGCTCCAAATATGATACTTGACACAAGGAGAAGGTGGTTAAGACAGGAAAGTAAGTCTTATAACCAGGGTGTTATAACTATTAACTAAGGGGCCACTGTTATCATTTATATTAAATGTTATGCCAGTGCCTATATTACCATATTTCTCAAGTAATAAGTTAATCAAATAATGCTCCCTAAGTGACAAGGTGTTTGCCAGAGACTGTGTGTTTGCAGAATTATCAATATGATGATGCAAGGGACTACTCAGTCTTCAGAGCCCAAACTCTCAGAAGAATAAGGATAATTCTATGATTTTCCTTAATGCATTCGCTATCCCGGGTACATCAATGATTATAACCAGGGGTATTTACAAGACCGTTTTATAAGAACTAATTAGCAATATCAGGTCTGTTACAAATTGCACAAATTGGCATAAAACACTACCAAGGGCATCGGATAGGACATTGGCCACAGTATGTACAGAGTCTGAGTCTGTGCCGAAAGCTGACGCAGAGGCTGACACAGACAGGATTTTTCTTTGTATGATAAAGAGCAATGATGGGAAAAAATGCAGCACTAAGAGGAAAAAAAAAAAGTAAGTAGATAAAGAAAATAACCTCACACAATAGTGAAAGCTAAGAGGGAAAGACCAAGGGACAAAAACAAAAAGGACAAAAGAGAGAAAAAATAAAGCCTATGTCCTTTAGAAACAAGTTAAAACCTCCTTCGGGCCCAATACATCAACCTCTTGGGGAATTTCAAACAGTCATTTTGGACAATTGCAAGCAGCTAACTAGGAAAAAATAGCCAAAACAAGCCGCTATAAGGGATGCAGCTTACCGAAGTCTGAAATTCAATTAACTGTTGCCAATTTGTATAATCAGTTTAGAGGCTTGATCTTCTGCTCTTTTCAACAGTTGCTGTAAGTAGTTTTTGTTCAGGGAGTGTTGCTTGTCCTGTTTAACCTATCTATAGTAAAGTCGGATGTGGTAGCCTGAATGCGTTCACAGATAGAACGCTGTCTCTGATACAACTGTACCTTTAAAAATGATTTTTCAGCCATTTTTTAACAGTGCTCAAAACAAGCAACCTATTAGGGGGATTCAGAAAATTCCAGTCATTTTTTTCAAAAGCCCTTTAGCTTGTAGTTTGTTTTACTTTTCATCATTGACTTTAAATAAATTTTACTCTAAGTTTTTTGAAGCACCTGAATGACGTTTTTAAAAATCATTCACCCAGCGCATCTCACGTTTTTAGACAGATACAACAAAGTAGTTGTGGTTTTAATAATTTATTATTTATTGTCAACAAGCATCTGAAAATACGAAAACAGGAATTTTCTGAAAGGCTTTCCATCCTCTAGATGCGCTCCATTCCATTCAAAACACCTATTCATACGTAGACCATTTGCTGGCAATTGTCAAAAACCTCAAACAATTCTGTGCAAAACACAGTCAATATTAGCTATGACAATATTTATCATATGTAGTCTTTTACTGTATGGCATAAGCAAGGGAACTGGTTGCTTGATTTAACGATAATTGCTTTTACCAAAATTTCTGAGATACTATCTTCACAACAGACTGAGAAACCATAGATTAGACATGAATATCCTATATCCTTTCCTGAAATAAAGAAAAAGCTAGAATTCATCCAACAGAAAACTACATCATCTTAACATTTCTCCTTGAAGTTAGCATTTTCAAAAGAACTCATTTTAAAAGGCACCATTAGCGAGTGATCATATTATCTGATGCCATGTTTCATCTTGACGCCATTTCTTGAAAACAGGGTGTTAACAATATCAGAAAGATTATAGGCCTAGTGGAAAATCTAGACTTTAATATCATCCAGGAAAATTTCTAAATTTGGAAGAAGCTTTGTTAATATTTGACACCATCCAATGAATAATTGACTGCATCTAATGAGCTCCTCAAGTGATGGAGTTAATTCCAACATAACTTCAATGGTGCTATTTGGCAATCAGAATGTTGAATCATGGGGTAAAGAGTCAGTCAAGGAGCTTGGAAAGATGAATGTCAAAGAACAAGGGCTTTTTCCAACTTAAGTAATCATCTTTTGATAACAGAAAGTTGATTCAGGGTCAATGTGTATCGTCCTTGGTGTGGGCCTACTACAATAACAGTCAAAGACTTAAATAAGGAATATCCGGCACAGTTACGATCCTTTTTAAGTTTATATTTCCTTGTACAATACATGGACATTTTCTACAGAGTATGTGTCAGGAATTAATCATTGAGTGAATACTTATCGAATAACTTTGCTGTCAAACTAAAAAATCTTCCAGAGAGTCGAACAAATGACAATAATCAGAATCACAGTGGACCGCTCCTTTGTTTTTAATGTATTTCGATAATGACCTGAATTACATCAACTATGGTGGAATTTCATCCACTATGGTGGAAATTCATCCTGAGATAATTTTCAAGGTAATACTTTCTGTAACAAACAGGTAGAAAATAAAACATGGACATTTATCCATTTTCATTAGAGGCAACACATACATGTAATATAGGCACATCCGAAGATTACTCAGGTGATAGGTCGGTGTAGTAGCATGTCTATCTATATAAGAGCGTCGGGGCCCGTAATGTATCACAGTGTCCTTGGCAATAACATGGCTCATCTAGAAAATGGGTTGAGAAAACATGGCTAGAAATGAACATTGATATCTTATTTGGATCTCTATATTTTACGTGGAAGATATATTACTTTTCTGAGAAAAAAAAGAAGATGATTTTAAACTTTTTAATTTTAAATCTGGCCCAATGCTTCAGCATGTTTGTTACAGTCAATGAATGTCAAGTGCTTGAAGAAGTGGACAGAAATGTTCCTTATGAGGTCATATGCCTATCCATTCCCTATTCCCTATGACTCATGAGCAATGTGTGAGGTCATATCCTAAACTTGCAATGCTATCGTAACAAGTCACCAACTGCGAAGCAATGAGGTCATAAGTTACTCAATGACATATTGACAGTTCATTTCGATACAGTGGATAGGGCCAGTTCTGATGTCATTGATGTCCAGTGTCCACCAGCTGCTGAATGTAAGTACTCGTCATTTATCAAAGTTCGATAATAATAAAGAGTGTAACAATTCACCTATTATAATAATAAATTATTATGCAATTTTGATACTTAAGAAATCACTGCATAAATGTAAATCAAGTTTTACTCTGTTTAACATGATTTTTAAAAAAACTGATGAAACAACCAAATTATTGACATCTGTCAGTATCATTTACTTTAGAAATTAGGTTGTTGTTTTTACCATTTAATTACATTTCATACAACATATCATACTAGGTGCACAGATGAACATCAGAAGTGGTGAATTTGTTAAGCTTAAAATATTAAGACAAGTATAACATGAAATTTGGTTGTTATAATGTTTTATTACTTTACACAATCATTCAGCTGACACCTGAATAAACAACGCAAACTATATATATATATGGCAAAAACAAACTTTGCTTAATAATTTACATATATATCAATTGCATAACCCAACTTCATCATGCATAAAGTGATTGATTGGTAATGATATAATAACGCAATATTTCCTTTGTTTTTCGGGGCCTGATCAAATATGCAATTATATTATATGGTTAGCCAGAATACTTGCTGCTGATTGGCCAACAGCCGTGCAATATTCTACGATATTGCACGCATTATATTGCACGGTCATTTTAACATGTGAGAGATTGGACGGACCTGAGAGGAAGCACCATGTTTAGTGCTACTGCAGCCACAACCTGACAAAAAGATTGTGTTTTTCCATATTACTAAAAGATTCACTGCACCGCAACGGAAGAAGATAGAAAGCTGGTTTTTGCGGCAAAAGATGCGGCTATTAAAGGGCTATTGGGATATATAGTTTTCGTATTGATTATTTTATTTTTTTGAACAGAATAAAGCAGGGCCATTCCATGCCAAATGGACCAAAATCAAGAAATTTTCCCACATCATGTTTTCCGATTTTGATGAAATTTTAACCTGATACACATGTATATGTTTAATGAGCACATGCGAAATATCTCGGACATATTCCACACATTTTGCTATTGACAGCATTTTGAAAATGTTGGGCTTTCAACATAAAATTGATTTTTCATCCTTTGATATATTTGAAAAAGGTTGCTGAAGGTTCATTTTTCGAGATATCGCCCCAAAACTACTCATATATCATGGTGAGATGTAGAGCATAATATACGCTGAATATAAGGTAGATGATGCTTTCCATCTGTTCGCACCAGCCTGTTAAAATTGGTTAATTTTTGCTAAATTTGGGTAAATTGTGGGTTTTTGGAATTTTTTCACTCAGAAACCAAGCTTTCAATAATCCTGAAACTTTGCATGAATTGAGGCATTATCGGGTGCTAATGGTACGAATTTATTCATATTTCTAACTCCAATACTTATTATGCACATGAAGAAAATCTCAGAACGATTCCTAAAATTGACTAATTTCAAGTGCAAAAATGGCCATGTGGGACAGGTGATAGAAACTTGAAATTTATTTTTTAAAGCAGTTTATGGGATCATCTTGTATTTCTGCAAAAATGGTGGAGGTGTTATTTTTCATTTTTATGGAAATAATTTTTAGAAATTTGGAGAAATGCCTTATTTACATCATGTAGGAGCCTTCCAAGAGCAGATGGAATTCAAAATAAAGTGGAATTATTTTTTAAAGTGCCTCAAATTGCCTTCTGAACATTACAAATCAGTTTTATTTAGAATCACCAGGATTTTTCTTTTTTTTTTGTCCAGTTCTTTTCGTGTGAAATCATGTCAGATTCCCAGACAACAATGGAATGCATTACTTTGTACCCATCATGGGGTCCCTGGGGTATATATACCCACATACTATATAATTATAAAGCCACATTTGCTAAATTCTGGTCATCTGTCACTAGATGTTATTTCCAAAACTGAAATTAATGTCATTCAGTCACTGCACATGAATTTTCCATATTTTTCATCGTATTGTGATATTTTTTTAACATATTGATAACCAAAGATACCTTCTCATATTTAACATCATTAAAAGGCAACTATATCAACTAATCTAATTTACAAAATCTGTCACAACAGTCCTATATTGTCAATTTTGAACTTTTTGGAAAAAATTCACTCAACATAATTTTTTTTTTACTATTTCCTTTTGTGAGAAACCAATATACCTCTTTAAAGTTTGGAATTTTAAAATTCGTCCATCTGAGGTACTTTCAGAAATAAATTCAGCTCTTTATCGAAGGTTCCACCTGGTTTTGGAAGGCTCCTACATACGATATATAGCATAAATAAGGCTTTTCTTCGAAATTCTAAAAATTAATTCCATAAAAATTAAAAATAACACCTCTACCATTTTTGCAGAAATACAAGATGATCTCATAAACTGCTTAGAAAATAAATTTCAAGTTTCTATCACCTGTCCCACATGGCCATTTTTGCACTTGAAATTAGTCAATTTTAGGAATCGTCCTGAGATTTTCTTCATGTGCATAATAAGTATTGGAGTTAGAAATATGAATAAATTCGTACCATTAGCACTCGATACTGCCTCAATTCATGCAAAGTTTCAGGTTTATTGATAGCTTGGTTTCTGAGTGAAAAAATTCCAAAAACCCACAATTTACCCAAATTTAGGAAAAATGAATCGAATTTAACAGGCTGGTGCGAACAGATGGAAAGCATCATCTGTATCAGCTTCGGCCAGCAGCATTTTACATATCTGAGCTTGATCTGTGTACAATTTTATCACAATATCTTGAAAAACGTAGCTTCAGCAGCTTTTTGAAATGACTTGACAGGCGGAAAATAGAAATTTTAGTTTGCAGACCTTAATTTTGAAAATGGTGTCAAATTCAAAATACTTGGAATACAGGGAAAATATTTTGCACGGCTTCATTAAACATGTACATGTAGCTTGTGTAATTATTTCATTAAAATCTGAAGCCATGATGTGGGAGACATTGGTCCATTTGGCACGGAGTGGCCCAGCAATAAGTGACCGAAAAACAGCGTTTTTGCCAATTTTTCCGTGATTTTTTAGTGCTTAGAGGTATAAAGTCTGCTATAAAGGTTCAGAAAAAAATCTAGAATAAAATCCGTCATCAAGTAAATCATTTTTAAATTCCGAAAGTGTGAAAATTTTTTTTGTGAGTGAAATATTTATTGCCTTTTGACGAGATACATTTTTAAAAGGCGGATCAAAAGAAACACAAAATGAGTTTGGACAAGGAATTCCAGCCCTTTTCTTAGCATTTGACACAAAAAACCATATGATATAACAGTTATTGCACATCACCTCGTGCAATATCAGTTTTTATGGCACATCGGTGACTAATATTGCACTCGGGCTGCGCCCTCGCGTGCAATATTAGTCACCTCGGTGCCATAAAAACTGATATTGCACTCGGTGCTGTGCGATAACTGTATAATATGCAGGAAGCTATATTTGTTATTCCCAGAATACTAAACCAATTTTCTTATCATACTGTATGGCATTCAGTGAGCCTCTTACTAAATATACGTTTGATTAAAAAAAATATGTGCCATAAAGGTAGGTAAATCATAACAGAAAACTATATATACCATGGTCTGCTCAATTTGAGCATTAAAGACAAAATTAATGTACACGACATATGTATCTTAATCAGTTTGGTTGTAAAATTTGGAAAACGGTGTTCAAAACATTGTTATGTATTTGAATTATATCAATTTCCAAAATTATACATAATATACTTAAAAAATTAAAAACACACATTTGCAGGGCAGGCATCTTTCTCTCCTGGGAATAACAAATTACTTCGAACAAATGTGTTAATGTATGGCAAAGATGATCTTGTGCAATGAATGATAAGGACAGATGTTTTATAAAGTGGAAATCAGAAAAGTTTATGTATTTTATTTAAGTATTTTGCTGAGATCATGAGACTGGACATCCTTAAAACTTTTGTATTTTACTTCTGCACTCTTGGGATGATCAAAATTCTGGAAATGTCGGGATGGAGTCTGTATTATTTATAATTGTAATTAAACTCTTTCCAGGAAGATCTGAAGTGCATCTTTTCCAAATCAATGAATGCACTCTAAGAACAGTGTTTTACATTTAAACACCTGTAAACGCGTCTTTTGCTAAACATCTAATATTTTGTGTCTTGAACTAAAACACCTGCTGAGTAAAACACCTATACTTCTAAACACATGGCATTTTGTGTTGAAATATGAAACACTTTGTGGGCTAAACACATCTCCTTCTAAACACCTCATATTTGGTGTTTAGAAATGAAACGCTTTCTGGGGTAAACATGTTTAACATGTTGGTGTTCAGCGTGTAAACACCTGACCTATATGTAGAGCCTCATTCTGAGAAGATGCAGGTCAACTTTGAAATTAACTGTCATTAGACTGAAGTGGACCTCAGGAGATGCAGCTTGCCCCTACATGGGATGGACTGGAGACACTCTCAGGACTTAATAACTGGCTTTTTACCAGGTAAGTGTTTTGTTTTAAATACACATACACATCCACAACAGTTTTAGGATGTTCAATGTGTTGTTGAACGCTATTTGAAGGGGGAAACAGAGTACAATCTTTTAGCTGATCAAAGTGCTTGGTGCTAAATTCATCACATAACTTAATGCTTATGCAGACTGTCAGAATGCAGTGTACGTTGTTGTGGCCTGATATACTGATGTCAGGAAACGCATCTTGAGCACTAGTTATGTTAGCTCTATTGTATTGTGGACCCATGGCTAAATCAAGGCTAAATGATCAGCTGAAGCAGCCATCTTGCCTGCCTCGCAGGAGGGGCAGGATTGGCTGTCACCCCTGCTCATACAAATGGGATAGTCATGTTTTTTCCCTAATTAGAAAAGAAGCTCCATAATAACATACAAATCAGAAACTAGATTTTAGTTCTTCTAAAATAAATAAATAATTATCACAATTATTGAAAAAAAAATTCTTTGCTATTCTGATAAATGTGTTCTATTTGCAGAGTTGCATGATGACCGAGATTCAACATGAGATCCACTGAAGAATACAACCCCATGCCTTGTGGATACAATTGCCCTCATCTTTATCACCAGAGATTGCGGATTTACATCTGGAGAGTCCGCAAATACCTGCTTTAGTGTGACCATGGACTGTAATGACCAAAGCCTTCACAAGATGATCGGAAATTATTAACAAAGAACTACTGGACTTTATCAAAGACTTATGGCATGTTGTAATGCCTGCAATTTACCTTTAATTTTGACTTTTGACATCGATGAATGGACAATGGACACTATGTTATGCTGATTTATCAATTATCATTCAGCAGAGAAATTAAGAAACATATTTATAAAAATTTTATTTTCAAGAACTGTTATTTCAAAAGTTTATACATGTTTCATTATTGTGATTGCTTGTAAGCCAATGTTGACCTTATGTTTATTATAATAAACTTTCAAACTTATTTCAGTGTGAAAAAATGTATAATCTAAACACAAAAATGTATGACATGTTTAAATTCTAAACATGTTTAAGATCTAAGCACATTCAAGAGCTAAATTTCAGAAGATCTAAACGCGTTTAGAGGCTAAACATGTTTACATCCCAAACACATATTGCCTAAACACGATCATGCTAAACATGTTTAGATGTTAACGCGTAAAAAAAGTAGGGACAAATTTTGTGTTTAGGATTGTGTTTTACATCTAAACACTATTCTTAGAGTGTGTGTTCTGCAGATTGTGCTGCATCGAAGAAAGATTCTGATAATTTTTTCATAGTTACACAATTTGATGAAAATTATATTGACAATAGGAATACTCAAGTAAGAAATCAAATTCTGTATAAATGAAATGAACAGACAGAAGGAGCAAATTGTGCTTGTCAAAATGATTATGAGAAAGATATTGTCTGCAAAATCTACTTGAGACAAGGAAGATACATTCGTAATTTCTGAAAGATGCACTTCATTAATTTCGTTTTCCACGAAGAAGCGTAAGGGCGCTCATTAAACAATTCATTCTCCACCAGACAAATTATGAAAACTTAAGCATTCAGAGAATGCACGCTTCGGGTGTTATGAAAGATTTTAAGCACGTCCTTTAGAGTTGCATTATTATCAGCAAAATACTTTAAAAACTTAAAAAGTAAAAGAACCAGAATCTATAATTTTCATAATTATACATATAATATATAATTTCTCATCTTTATGCAGTTAAGACAACATACTCTTCAAATCCCCTGTCAAACACTTTCAGAAAAAATCATTTCTCTTGGATATGCTTAAATTGAGAGACGTTCTGAAAAATAAAAAACTAAACAATTATGTTAAAAAGAATGGAAAGAAAATTGATTAAAAAATAAATGGAAGGAATTGCAAAAAACAAAGGGAAAGATTTGTATTGGTGACCTTGAAAATCAATCTGTTTCTTATCAAATTTGTTACCTTGAAAATGATTCCAAGATGAAATTTCATCATGTTTGAAATTCAGCTCATTGCAAAAAACAACTCATGAATTAAATGCTGATGCACCCATAAACACATCAAGTTGTATTTGTTAAGTTTCTGAAGAAAAGTTTGCATAGCATTTTTAAGGATTTTTCACTGTGATATAAATGCAGAAACTTCAAAAAAAATTTTCATTAATTATACTTATTGCATTGCTTAGGACATCCTCAATTATTGGGAGAGCGATAGCTTTCCCCTAATGATTGCAGCTGAAATTGACAGGTTGTTTTCTAGTCAAGTAAACACGCACTACATGCCTATTTGGATTATTGAACTGCTGTCAATTTAGGCACAAGGATCTTGCCTAACCAATGGTTGCATTTGTAAGTGGTTGTTGTTAATGTGGCATGTGCAATGACAGCCTGACCAATGGTCACTCCTCTTGTCCAAGAAAAGTTTCTCCGACATTGCAAATAATGGGCAGAGTGGGCTTAGGACAGGGGGGGGGGGACTGCACATTGAAAACAAAACTAGAATTTGTGTCGCACGCGGAACACATGCGAGTTCTATGTGTATGTTGTTTTGCCAGATAGATAGATAAGGGGGCGACCATTTAATGGGGCGACCATTTAATATCTCCTAAGGTGCTAAGATAACAAGATAGATAGATGCATAGATACATAGATACATAGATAGATACATAGATAGATACATAGATAGATACATAGATAGATAGATAGGATAAGGGAGCGACCATTTAATATAAACTAAGGAGGGGGCGACCATTTACCCCCGGGGACATACCCCCGGGGACACACCCCCGGGGACACACCCCCGGGGACACACCCCCGGGGACACACCCCCGGGGACACACCCCCGGGGACACACCCCCGGGGACACACCCCCGGGGACACACCCCCGGGGACACACCCCCGGGGACACACCCCCGGGGACACACCCCCGGGGACACACCCCCGGGGACACACCCCCGGGGACACACCCCCGTGGACATGGGGACTTAACCCCTGGGGACATGGGGACGTAAACCCCGGGGACATGGGGACGTAACCTCCGGGGACATGGGGACGTAATCCCCGGGGACATGGGGACGTAACCCCCGGGGACATGGGGACGTAACCCCCGGGGACATGGGGACGTAACCCACGGGGACATGGGGACGTAACCCCCGGGGACATTGGGACGTAACCCCCGGGGACATGGGGACGTAACCCCCGGGGACATGGGGACGTAACCTCCGGGGACATGGGGACGTAATCCCCGGGGACATGGGGACGTAACCGCGGGGACATGGGGACGTAACCCCCGGGACATGGGGACGTAACCCCCGGGACATGGGGACGTAACCCCCGGGGACATGGGGACGTAACCCCCGAGGACATGGGGACGTAACCCCCGAGGACATGGGGACGTAACCCCAGTGGACATGGGGACGTAACCCCCGGGGACATGGGGACGTAACCCCCGGGGACATGGGGACGTAACCCCCGGGGACATGGGATGTAACCCCCGGGGACGTTACCCCAGGGGACATAGGGACGTAACCCCCGGGGACATGGGGATGTAACACTCGAGGACATGGGGACTGTCCCCCGGGGACATGGGGACGTAACCCCCGGGGACATGGGACGTAACCCCGGGGACATGGGACGTAACCCCGGGACATGGGGCCGTAACCCTCGGGGACATGGGGACGTAACCCCTGGGGACATGGGGACGTAACCCCCGGGGACATGGGGACGTAACCCCCGGGGACATGGGGACGTAACCCCCGGGGACATGGGGACGTAACCCCCGGGGACATGGGGACGTAACCCCCGGGGACATGGGGACGTAACCCCCGGGGACATGGGGACGTAACCTCCGGGGACATGGGGACGTAATCCCCGGAGACATGGGGACGTAACCCCGGGGACATGGGGACGTAACCCCCGGGACATGGGGACGTAACCCCCGGGACATGGGGACGTAACCCCCGGGGACATGGGGACGTAACCCCCGAGGACATGGGGACGTAACCCCCGTGGACATGGGGACGTAACCCCCGGGGACATGGGGACGTAACCCCCGGGGACATGGGGACGTAACCCCCGGGGACATGGGATGTAACCCCCGGGGGCGTTACCCCAGGGGACATAGGGACGTAACCCCCGGGACATGGGGATGTAACACTCGAGGACATGGGGACTGTCCCCCGGGGACATGGGGACGTAACCCCCGGGGACATGGGACGTAACCCCGGGGACATGGGACGTAACCCCGGGACATGGGGCCGTAACCCTCGGGGACATGGGGACGTAACCCCTGGGGACATGGGGACGTAACCCCCGGGGACATGGGGACGTAACCCCCGGGGACATGGGGACGTAACCCCCGGGGACATGGGGACGTAACCCCCGGGGAAATGGGGACGTAACCCCCGGGGACATGGGGACGTAACCCCCGGGGACGTAACCCCTGGGGACAGGGGGACGTAACCCTCGAGGACATGGGGACGTAACCCCCGGGGACATGGGGACTTAACCCCCGGGGACATGGGACGTAACCCCGGGGACATAGGACGTAACCCCCAGGACATGGGGCCGTAACCCTCGGGGACATGGGGACGTAACCCCCGGGGACATGGGGACGTAACCCCCGGGGACATGGGGACGTAACCCCCGGGGACATGGGGATGTAACCCCCGGGGATATGGGGACGTAACCCCCGGGGACATGGGGACGTAACCCCCGGGGTCATGGGGACGTAACCCCGGGGTCATGGGGACGTAACCCCCGGGGACATGGGGACGTAACCCCCGTGACTTGGGGACGTAACCCCCGGGGACTTGGGGACGTAACCCCCGGGGACATGGGGACGTAACCCCGGGGTCATGGGGACGTAACACCCGGGGACATGGGGACAGTTATGACTGAATATCAGGACTTGATTTTTCTTCAAAATGATAGATTGCAAAAAAACAACAATTTATTAGAATTTTTTATTATAGGCCTATATAGGCCTACAAGAAATCGAAATAAAAAATATGGAAACTTGTTTTATTCAACTCAGAAAAGTGGAAAAACATAACTGTCTAATTGTAATTGAGTGGATTAGTTCACTTGAAGATGACACCTGACCTATTGCTGTTGAGGAAGTTCAATAATCAATGGCAATTAACAATCGACATGGGGACACTGCCCTTCTTAAAAAGTGACACAGGGACACTGGCCCTCTTAAAAATCGAGAGACACTGACAGATTAACTAATAAAAAGTGACAAACATTTGATACATTTCTTTATCATTTATGCTTCGATAAAATGGGACATGAGACATTCATTTTTCCTTTAAATTCCAACATTTGACACCCCATCTGTTTTTGAGACCCATGTATACCCCTATCAACAAAGTTTATTTCAAGAAGGCTATACAAATTTTGTTTTGCAGGCTGTATAATCTAGAATTTCATCCAATCGAGGTTGTTTCTATTAATTGCATTTAAGCCATCATCAATGATTTCCACTCTCTGTAATCCACAGTTGATTACAAGACCCTGTCTTAAAATAATAAAATCCAGTCTTTTAAGTGGTAGTTTAAAAAAAAGGTAATGAGCATAAATAACCAAGAATTTTTCTAGGAGATTAGGAGAATGCAGACCAAAATTCTCATCATGCAGGCCAAATGCTGACCAAATGCTGACCAAATGCAGACCATTCTATATATATACTTTCGGAAAAATGCCAAATACAGTGCAAAAACTAGTCCCGGGTGCTTTGTTACTGATGCTGCATATATGCAACAGAGTCACAGTTCGCTACATTGAAATATATCTAATGAAAGATACACACTATTTCTTTTAATACTCATTCCCCAGTGACGAAAAGGTGACATCAACCTAACTACACCACGCCCACTCGACATGCGAGAGCTCTCCCTTCGCATCGGTCCCGATCGAAACTCTAGTTGAAATATCAATTAATCGGGAATATTTTGGTCATGACATTTTTTTTTTTTTAAAGAAGTTTAAATAGTTTTGCTGTCAATTAATTTATGAAGTGGGCCTATCACCACCAAAATGGGTGTTGACAAATTATACAAAAAATTAGACAACATTAGCGAAAGGATTTAGATTATGAGTTCAAACAAGAATTCTGTTGTGTTTATGGATCAATGATAAGAAGAGGCTGGTAATAACATATATATTCTTGTTTTTTTGCATTTCTTACAGTTCCACACTTAATCTTAAACTGATTGTCTCAGAATGAGGCTCAGTGGCCATCTCAGAATGATAATTCCAGAATGAGGCTTAATAGATATACAACAACATTCATGTAAAATCACTTTTTATTGTGCACATCCATTGACTGAACATTGCAACATTGTGTATCTGCATACAACCTCTGCTCCCTATATCATCCTTCAGGGTTTTTTGTTCATATCGGCTAAATAGATAGCACCATTGAAGTTCATATGCTGGGATTAACTCCATCCCTTCAGGAGCTCATTAGACCCTATCAACTATTTAATGAATGGAGCCAAATATTAACAATGGTTCATCTTCCTTCAAAAATATTCCAAGAAGATATTAGAGTCTAGATGTTCATTATAATCTCCTTGATATTGTTAATGCCTTGTCCTCAAGAACTGGCGTCTAGATGAAACATGGCATCCAGATAATTTGATCACTCACTAATGGTGTCTGAATGAGTTCTCTTGAAAATACTATAACTTCAAGGAGACAGTGAAGACACTGTTCTCCTCCAGTTGATGAACATTTGCATCCAATGTATTTATCTGAACATGGATTGTATTCAAGTTTATGTTCAAGATATGAATTTAAAGATATTCGCTTCGAAGTAGATTTTTCCTCAAACGATGTCCCAGTTTTCTTGCTCAAAGAAGAATGCAGTAATTTACTCTTCAAGTATTCAAGTTTAACATACAGTCGTACATGGAAATTAACATTAATTCAGTGGTATATTGTGCATAAGCATGCCGCAAGTGAAGTTGAACAGTTTATAACAAGTGAAAAAAGAAAGACAAACACTGTCAGAATAAAAACTGTTTACAGTAACTGCTGAAAAGAGTAGAAGGTCAAGCCTCCAAAAAAGTTATTACAAATTGGCAGTGGTTAATTGAATTTCAGGCTTCACTAAGCTGCATCCCTTAGTGGCTTGTTCTGGCATTTTTTGGAAGGTATTTGTTTGAAATCGTACAAAATGACTGCCTGAAATTCCCTTGGAGGCCAATGTATTGGGCCCCAAGGAGGTTCTAACTCGTTTCTGAAAGGCATGGGCATTATTTCTTCCCTTTTTGTCCTTTTGGTGTCTTGGCATTGTTATTCTTCTATTCTGTGTAGCTATTTTCTTTTCTTTTCTTTTATTCTCCGCCAGCACTGCACCTTTTCACTGCTCTTTTATCAACTACTAAAAAAGCCTCTCTTTGACAACCTCTGCATCAGCATTGGTCAAGCACTCAGACTGTGTACATACTGTGAACAATTCTCTGTCCAGATGCCCTTTGTGGTAATTTGGTACCTATAGACGTACGCTATTTTAAAAATGTTTTTATTCTTGTTGAGATTACAAAATTGTTTTTACAAGTTTAACTCACAGGTGAGGAAAATTGAGGCTTGAAAGCATAGCAAATGCTTGATCCCTGCACCGTGTAGATTAACTACAATTGAACTGTGTGGTGTCCGAAAACAAAAATGTTCACAGAAATAGCTTTTACGAAAAGAAAGTCAAGCCTCTAAACCAAATTACTCAAATTGGCAACAGTTAATTGACTTCACTAAGCTGCATCCCTTAGTGGCTTGTTTTGGCTACCTTTTAACTATTGTGTTTGAAATTGAAAGAAGAATCTCCGTGAGATTAATGTATGCAACACAAAGAGGGTTAAATTGTTTGTAAAGGGCACATCACATTTTCTTTGTTTTTGTCCCTGAACCATTGTTTTTTTCTTTGGCTTTCATTGCTTTCTCGTCGCTATTCTGCTTATTATTTTTTTCTGCAACTGGAAAATGACTGTCTTTCTCATTGCATGTCCTGCGCTCAGTTGCTTGCATGGACACAGGCTGTATCCTTTATAGGCCTACCTACATTGTTTTAGTAAGCTTTTGGTAAACACAGCTATGATAAAAGATACAGATTTCGCATTTTACTCTAAATGATAGAATCCATTGCTACTCATTGATGTTATTAAGAATAGAAAACACAATCAAAGTGATGATGGGAATCATAGGATTATTTCTGTCTTTTAAAACTGTCATTTATCTGCCTTCCGACTTTTCTGATAAGATATTAAAGTCTTGGAATTTCATTCTATCCTGTCTGATATTGTTAACATCTTGTCTTCAAGAAATGGCGTCAAGATGAAACATGGCATCCCGATAATTTGATCACTCGCTAATGGTGTCCGAATGACTTCTTTTGAAAACACCAACTTCAAGGATGCAGGGTGAAATATGAAGATGCTGTCTTATTTTGAGATGTAGGTGTAATGAGGTAGCTTGTCTGCTCCACAAAAGTCATACATTTGGCTTCACTATATGATCTTTTGGTAAAAAACAGCAGCAAAGATGTGGCTGCAAATGAGTGCATCGATTGTCTAGATGAAAACTACATGGAGAAGTTACTGTAACTGCATAAAAAACAACATTTTACTGGCAGTAAAAAACAGTTATATTCAGTAAAAAACAGTTATATTCACGCACAAGAGAGGACTCAAAAATCTGTGCAGTGATGGTCTCAACATTAACAGTTCACAGCAGGCCTGTTTCACAATATTGCGGGACAAAGGCATGTACAATGCGTAATACCTTCAAACAACAATAATATTTGTAAAATGTGGGTGGTTTGTGCACTAATATCTTGCAAATGATGGTCTGAGCATAGCCTGAAAGTTTCGTAAAGCTATGTTCAAAAGTTTCTGTTTCAAGGACCATGAAGTAGTCCGAAATTGGCAAAATTAGCCCATAATTTGTGACATGAGAAATTTAAGAGAATTGCTTCTGTTGCAGTTCCTATCAAGATGTATATAGAAAACTGAACTGCTATTACACATGGCCTCTGGTACCTTACAGAATGTACAAATACATTTTTGTTGATTTAACACCAGTGAACAATCTCTAAGCCACATACTAGCACACAGTGTACTTGTAATTTTTCCGTGTCCCGAAATGATGCACCACTATATTCTCAAGTGTATGCACTGTTTACAATACATTCAATTGGATTTGCTATTTTGTGTTGCCTAATAATCTATATTAGTTTGTCATCTTGCCCAATGTGCACTAAATGCACTCATGAATTGCGGAAACCCTTATGATTTTTGGTTTTTGATCCGTGTCCCGCTGGAGGGTGTAAGTAATGGCAGTTTTGTAGGCTCCTCATTGCCTGTTGAAATGATCGAGCTACTTGTTAACACATGTGCTGATTTGGTGTCCATTGATACAACTTTGTGTGCTTTTTTAGTTTTCTGTGCCAGTTTTTTCTGCTTTATTCTGAAAAAAGTTGAATTGTGTCCCGTCCCGTAAGTAATGTCCCGTAAGTAACGCTTTTCTGATTGTTGATTCTGGGCTCAACAATGACTTGTGCAATGTAGTAGTATAGTAGTAGTAGTATAAATAATTTGAATAGCGCCCTATCTGATCCATTCTATGGCGCTGTTATGTACATTGTGCATATTTCAAAAATAGGCTGATCTGCACTTTTTAAGCAAATAAATTGGATAAGCCAGCCCTAAACCTTGGTGGAACTGCAGCTTTGGAGCATAATGCAGGATATTCCAAATACATTAAAGCTGTCATGAGTGACTGTAGTGATTAAATAAAAATTAAAACCCACTTTAGTAATTGGAAATTTTGGCCATAAATGTCATTCAAGTTGCTGTATCTTCAATTGTTTGCTGTGTGAACGCGCCAGTGACGAATGTGAAAACCAATTCTTTTGGGACTAGCTAACACTGTTGTTTATCCCACTAAAGCTACATACAACATTATGTTTTGTAGAGTTCCTCTCACCTCGCATGTTTTGGGTGGCTTTATATAATTTTATTTCTTGATGATTTGTTTTTTCAATTTGCTTTATGCAATTAACGTCAAATGTCTTTGAATGACACATCCGAGAGTGGGGTTTTCTAATTAAATAACAATGCCGCAGGCCTATATACAGGCTAATTCACCCGTGAGAATTTTAGTTCAGATCAATGTCAAACTGACTATTAACATGTTAAGGGCTAAATATTTGTCGAAAAATTCAATATATTGCAGTTTTCATTTGCTAGCAGTATCGGGACACATGTCATGTAAGCAACGTGGTCAACCTTAAAGTTTTTACCTTGATTCTGGGTACTGAAATTAATTTTTCAATTCACCATTTGTATTTTTGGTCTTTACATGTGTGTTGATGTCTGTTAAGACCAATATGCCATGAAGTTATTATACAGTTTTGTACTACAAAATCAAATCAAATTTTTGTTAAAGAATTTTTATGCTTATTTTGAAATTTTGTCGGTCTCCATTTTTTCCAATGGCAGCAAAACTGCTATCTCATTACTTTTTGTGTTGAGCAACTAATAATTAGCTGCTAGCAAGACAAAGAGAATTTTCCAATGATGTATATGTGCCCTTTGATGCAAAAAAGGAGAGAAAAAATGACAAAAAATAATTGAAACTTTCTAGTAAAGATGTGTTCATCAAATGAAGGGAAAAAGTGCCTATGCCTCAAATTTGCCAAAATCATAAGTCTGACAGTTATAGCTTGCCTAAATAATATGGGTGTATTGGAAATAATAAAGTTTATTTTTTGACGTCCATGTCACACTTTGTCCCGCAATAGCGTGAAACAGGCCAGCAGGAAGTTAGGTCAATTAGGTCCAGCGTCTTATCAATGATTTAGTTTCATATTTAACAAAACATAACATATTCATCTTGAAAAATGTCTTAAAAATTCAATGTATCTTACTGGCATTCCCTGTACCTATAAATTTTAAGGAATAGTGAATTATTAGCCAGGAAAAGCTTAATTAAATTTTTAATAAGTGATTCATTTCTTTTCAAAACAGGGAACAAGAAAACATTTTACAAAATTAAGGTTACATAATCATTGTAAACTGATGATTATGTAACAGTGAGCAATTAATCTACATGCAAATCATGTTATTTTTTCTTATTACTATTATGTAATATCAACAATCTACAATAGACTTAAATTTGGCAGCTTTTAGTGTTGTCTGCCATTTTACTATTTAGCTGATTATCATTCTATCTATCTAGCTATTATATTTATGATCTATGTCATCATTCTATAGTCTACATTTCTCTTAAATTTTTTGAAACTTTTACACAACGGCCTTTCATACATTGAATATAAAATAATACTTTCAAGAGGTTTGGTGTAATTTCCGTTGCTCCATCTTGGAGTGTCTCAAGTATTATTTCACCGATTCACTTGCTATTGTCTTTAAGCATCACTCCTGTAAACTTCAGATTATGAATCCAAATTGGATAATCTTGTATCCGTATGCAAAAACAACAGAATTATCCCACTGAAATGAAAGATATGTTAAATTATTGTTTCCTGTGCTGAGGGTGGGTGATCTAGATTTCAAATTATTTCAAATACCATTGCCGGAAAAGCATAGATTTTCAATAATATTCATTTGACCATCTTCCTGAATTCGTATCCTTAAATTGATATCCTATACTAAAGATTTATGCTTTCAATAATTTATAAGGGGGCATGGGGAGGCGGGTTAGCTCAGTTGGTAGCATGCCTGTCTGAAAATTGCTTGTTCCAAAGTTTGACTCACCCGGGCTTATTTTGGAGAGAAGTGCATAAATACAGGACATAACGACCCAATAAATTATCCATCCATTCCAAAGATGTGCATAATATGAGTAAAAAGATTCCTCAACTACAATTCATTCACACCTGTTCATAATTCAACAAAATATTCTGACACAGAATATCGTGTCTCATATGCACTTGAATGAATTGCCTTCAGTGTGTTACATATATAGTGTACATACAAATGATATCAGGTGCGGAGGTGTTCAGCCACACTAAGCTATTTAAGTATATGTAGTTAAAAAGCTAATTTGGCCCCAGGCACTTTTCACTTGCAGAGTTTGATTCTGGTGCATTTGAGGCGTGTTACGTTCAACTTATTATACAAGGTAGTGAATGCAGCTTTGTTTGAACAGCGAATGCACCTAAAAAAAACAATCAAAGGCGGTATAGTTTCCATACCATTCAGAAAATTTTCGAACTTAAATTAGTTCAAAATTTAAAATTGTTTACCTGTTCCCCCATTGGATAACACAATGCATGACACTGGCCTATATCATCAGAAATATTCACTTTGTTCTACTTTCATGAAAGTATGACCTGTTACTATTGACAATGAAGACAGTATAACTTAAGAATGGCAAATGGCATTAGTGACACCTAAATGTTATGATTACTCAGGAGGTTGACAAACATTATGCTTGTTAGAAATTGGTCTGTTTTTCATTTGGACCCATTATTGATCGTACAAGAAATAGGTGAGCTAAAATACCCTTCTTTGTAAACACATTTTGCTTTCAACTAAAACGAAAACATGTCCACTAAATAAAACAGAGGTAAATAATGTACATAAATAGCTGCAGCTAATTTGCCTGAATCAATTACTGCCATTCACTTACTTGGCTGTACAATTACTTTGATACAATTTGATTGTTTGTAAGCCTTGAATCTGCACAACACAGCTGTGTAGATGTGTGCTACTCTAACCTTGTTTGATGAAACCACAGAAGTGACCTTTAGTGAAGCCAACCAACTGACTTTGTCACTCTCACTTCATTTTTGTTAAAACGATTGTATGTACACCATCCATGGCCAGTTGTTATCGCTACAGCGCTAGAGTTGACTTTGTAAAATACGTTTGCTTTTTGACAAATTGTCGTGTGTATGAGCAGATATATACAATGCATTCCATTCTTGCAAAATTGGACGACACAACATCATTTTAACTACTGGCATAACAATCTAACAATGTATACCATTATTATAATTGAAATGTCAAAGGAGTTTATCTCATCAAATGAGCCAGTAGATAAGTGTAAGTGTTTAAACTAACATTTCAAGACTGACAGTTGACTTAATACTCAAAATTATTTTCAATGGATGCATATAAATTTCCAATAGAACATTTGGATATTGGCTGGTTTTTCTCTCGTTAAACATGAAGAATCTCAAAATGCCAAGAAGAGATTAAAGCAATCCCCTCTGTAACTCTTGGGGTTGATTTGATTAACAAATTGAAGGGTGACATACTTCAAGTTCAAATGTCACACATCAGGAGATTATATCAAAATATCCGGTAGAAATTCTTGATCTAAATATTTTCTTAAGTGTGATGCTTATAATACCTCCATGTTATCAAGGTTAAAACACCAAATGGAGAATCACTCAATATTTAATTTAATTAAAAACACTCAATGCCTGTAATTTCATTGTGACATTTCTTATGCATATATTTATATACTGACCACATCATATCCAGCATTGTAACCAATAATTGCCTGAAATGAAGGAATCCATGCCTAACTGTACTGGCCTGACATGGATGGTACATAGTGAAAGAGCATCTTGTTTATTTGAAGCATAGTATCATCAATATGGGTGCTTCACAACATCAAAGGATTTGTAAAATCCAGTCCTGACGTCCCAGATACCATAAACCACATCATCTTGGCATTAAACATTGCTTGCAGACATCTTAATTTTTGTTTTATTGCTAAAACTCCCATTGGAGCAGTGAAATACAGTTTCATTGCCTAGACGGAATGTAGCAGGGTACACTTCTATCTGCCAGACTGTCGTAAATCCAGTAACAACAACATCATTATCAGGGCAGGAAGACAACTCAAGCAAATATGGTGAATATCATTCGCAAACTGAGGACCTGGTGTTCCTGAATTGACTTGATTTGGAATTTTTATTGAAAACAACTGAGGATATTGTTAATCTTGATCTGTTGACTGTCAAAACAATTCCAGAATAAAAAACTTTTATAACTAGTGAACCTTTGCCTTCTGAACGCGTTCACCATATGATTATACAAAAATGATTTATGTATGGATGCTGGACATTGCAGGTTAACATTGTTTAGTAATTTGTTTTGTTTACAAAAAATATGTTATGGCCCAAAATAGGTCTGGATTCTAGGCCCAACATTGCCATGGTTCAGAAATGTCAAGGATACAGCAACATAACTACCAATATATGGGAGATCTCTTTCATACAAAATGATAAAAGACCAGTTTATGACTTCATAAAACACCTTCTGTTACTGGGCAACCCAGCAGTGAAAAGCATTTACCTCGATCTGCTCTGCTAACGGTAACCCTGCTGTTGTAATGCCCCTCCTCATCTTGGTCTAGATATTTGGCTGTCATTTGCTCTTATCAGACCATTAGTGGTATTAACTCCCCCTCCAGTGCCATTTAATGACAGCAAAAAAGGGTGAGTTTTCTCCTGGCTTAATTCACAAACATTAATAGACAAAAGATGCCTCTTATCCGACAGTTAGTGGTATTAACGCCTCCTACGCCATCAAGTAACATCAAAGCTGTATGGATTTTCAGTTGTTGGCGTAACTCAGGTAGAACAAAGAATTGATAAAAGACATTAAAAAAATGTCAGAATTGTTGTGTCAATCTGAAAAGAGGCTGACTGCTATTTCCATTTTCATATATCGAGGACATGTGTACTATGGTGTCCCAAAAAATGTGAAAGTTGGAAATTCATTGGGGCTAACCAATTTTTTAGTCATATTGCATAGTATGTCAGTAAGCTTCTTGCTAAAGTACATTGTAGTTAGATAAAAAAATGACACATAAAGGTGGGTAAATCACCAGGAATTCGGAAGATTTCATTACAATCATGCCCCATTCTCACGGCACGTTACGGAGCACTCTAGGCGTCGGCGGGATGGTATTTCCTGGTAATTTGGATGAATTCGGGTGATCCGCCGTCAACTTTTCACATCCCTCAGGGGTAGTTTTTGTTCCCCTCAGGGGTTCCTAGAAATGGAAAAACTGCGCCGTGGATGTCAAAAAAGATTCAATACGTTCAAACTTTTTTTCCATGACGGCGGAGCAGAGCCCAAAATTGTCTTTATTTTGGGATGTCCGGCGGGGATTTTTCAATGAGAATGTCTCAAAAACATCTCCGGCAGGATGTTAGGAATCCCCTGCCCCTGAGGGGACCTCTCCTGCCCCTGCGGGGACCTCTCCTGCCCCTGCGGGGACCTCTCCTGCTCCTGCCCCTGGGGGATATTTTTACTTCCCGTATGGGACATTTGCAGCCTCGCCGGCAGTTTTTGACATCCCGCCGACGATTTTTGACATCCAACAGGCATTTAGATCTTGCCCCCCAGGCATTTAGATCTTTCCCACAGGGATATGATCTTATCCCGCCGATTTACGATCTTATCCCGCCGTGATATGCTTTTAATTAATTATATAATCGTTTTATAAACATCGTATGTCGCCGGGATGGTCATTTGTTTCCTAGAATTCAACTCAAGCTATCCCTCAGCGGTAAAAAAAGTTCTCCGTAACGTGCCGTGAGACTGGGGCATCAGTTTGGCTGCCAAGTTTGGAAATAGTGTTGACAACATTGTAAATGCACTTGAATTATATCACTTCCAAAAATATATACTTACAAAATTAAAAGCACTCGTTTGCAAGACATGAATCTTTTTCTTCTTGTAATAACATATTGTTTAAAAAATATTTGTTAATGTATGGCAAAGAGCACCTTTAGAGTCCTAATGCAATGAATGATATAGAAAACTATTTCATTTTATAACTCGGAAATAAAATCTAGTGCTAGAAAAGAATTTAAATTATTTTTCAGAGATGATGAGACAACCGGACATCCATAAAACTTTCATAATATTACTTCTACATTCTTCGAATGATCAAATACTGGAAATGTCAGGATCGAGTCTTATTTTTTGTGTATGATTGTCATTAAACTCCTTCTCGGAAGATCTTGAAGTGCATCTCTTCCAATTCTATGAATGTATGTTCCAAATTGTGCTGCATTAATGAAGATTTTGAAAATTATTAATAGTTGCACAATTCACTAATAATTATTGACAAAAGGAATACTCACATTAAAATCAAATTCTATATATGAAATGAATGAACAGAAGGAGCAAAACGCGCTTGTCAGAATAATTATCTGAAACTCGAGACGAGGAAGATACATTCGTGAATTCTGAGACATGCACTTCATTAATTTCGTTTTCCTGGAAGAAGCGCAAGGGCACTCATTTAACAATTCATTCTCCAGACAATTTATGAAAACCAAAGCATTCTCAGAAAGCAGGCTTTGGGTATTACAACAGATTTAAAGGACATCCTTAGCATTATCGTCAGCCAAATACTTGAGAAACTTAAAAAAGTTAAAGAGCCAGAATCTATGATTTCCATCTTAAAAATCTCTTTCTATCTGGAAGGGCGTATCTAGAAATGGCGTAAGGGGGCCCATAACATGGGGCAAATAGGTGGCGCACTGGGGTACTTCCTATCCATTCCATGTTAATTTTTACCCCCCCCCCCCACAATTACACCACTGCCCATCTGTTTTTAGTAACGATAACAATCATTCTCTTCAAATCCCAGTCAAACACTTTAACAATCATCTCTCGTGGAAGCGCTTTAATTGAGAGACATTCTGAAAAATCAATTAAAAAATGCTGAGAAAAATTAACGGAAAGAAAACTGATTAAAAATGAACGGGAATTGGAGAACAAAGGGAAACATTTGAAATGCTGACCTTGAAAATCAATCCATTTCTTATTGAATTCGCTACCTTGAAAATTGTTCCAAGATGAAATTCCATCATGTTTGAAATTCAGTTCATTGCAAAAAACAACTTCTGAATGAAATGCTGATGCACCCACAAACACACAAAAAAAAATATAAAAAAATAAAATTTATTTTTTAAGCTTCAAATACAAACCATTAAAAATCTCGTACAGCCTTTGTTTAGGAAGTTTCACTGGGTGACCAATGCAGGAATTTAAACAATGATATTATTATCTATTGTATTGCGATGAATGGTATCAGTTAGTTTAATACATATTATTCAGGTGTATTTTGTTCATGATGTGTTTAAAAAGGTGGTTGAGCTGACCGCCAATTTGGAAGTGAGCTTCTTATCAAAACGAGCATTAACGAGCACAAAGTTCACAAAAATCCAGAAAGTTAATGTCAAGATTAATAATATGATACTGAACATGAGCTTGGGAATGATTTTGATGTAAAATAACACTTATTGCCTTTTCTTACTTTTAACACTAGTTGGTTTAGGCCCACTGTGTACACATCTATTGACTGAACATTGTGCATCTGCATAAAAACTCCCTATCATCCTTGGGGCCTTTTTTGTTCACATTGGCTAAATTTATAGCACCACTGAAGTTATGTTGGGATTAACTCCATCTACTAGGAACTCATTAGACCCTATCAATAATTCAATGAATGGTGCCGAATATTAACAATGCTTCATCTTCCTTCAGAACTTTTCCAAGATGATATTAGAGTCTAGATTTCCATTATAATCTCCCTCATTTTGTTAATGCCTTGTCCTCAAGAACTGGCGTCAAGATGAAACATGGCATCCAGATAATTTGATCACTCACTAATGGTGTCTGAATGAGTTCTCTTGAAAACACCAACTTCAAGGAGAAATGTGAAGATACTGCTCTTTATGTTCTTCCATGCATTGTATGAATATTTGCCTCCATATCATAAACTTTAACATGGATTGAATTCTAAGTTCATGTTAAGGATATGAATTTAGAGATATTCTCTTTGAAATAGACTTTTCCTCAAATCGATGTCTTGTTTCCTTGATCAAGATACAAAGTAATTTACAACTCAAGTATTAAAGTTTATGTGCACCGAAACTACAATGTTTGTTTGTTTGTTTGTAAATTTATTAATAGGCTCAATGTAACATTCATTAAGTGGTATATAGTGCATAAGCATGCCACAAGTGAAGTTGAATTGTTTGTAACAGGAATAAGAAAGAAAGGACCAACACTGTTAGAATAAAAATTGTTTACAGCAACTGCTGAAAAGAGTAGAAGGTCAGGCCTCTAAACCAAAAAATACAAATTAGCAACGTTAATTGAATTTCAGACTTCACTGGGCAACATTCCTTAGTGGCTTGTTAGGGCATTTTTTGCAAAGTAGTTATTAGAAACTGTCCAAAATTACTGTCTGAAATTCTTTCGGGGGTAGATGTACAGTGTATAGGGCCCCAGGGAGGTTTTAACTTGTTTCTGAAGGGCATAGGCTTTATTTGCTCCCTTTTTGTCCATTTGGTTTATTGGCTGTTTTGTTCAACTATACTGTGCAGCTATTTTATTTTCTTATTTTCTATTCTCCCCCCAGCCACGGGGTAAGTTGTGCGGCCCACTGTTGGGGTGAAATGAAGAACGGCTTAAAGAAGGCGGTGCCACCCATATATACCCACTTGGTCAACATCATCAGACACCAAGAAAAAAACTACCAAATATTAGGTATGAAAAGCTACACTCGTAAATTAAATTTTGTTGCTGAAAACTTAAAGAGCCGATGACTGACATTCTTGTTTCTCAGTCATTTGGTATTTGTAATATGATGATGTCCCTCTGGTAAGGAGGAATTGGGAGGTATATCTACACATTTGTGTTGTTACATTTCATCTAGCATTGTGTTATTATTTTTGACAACCAGTTTTATCCAGAAAATCAATTTGGGGTAAGTGTTCCGTTTTGGTTTGGGCGAGTTGTGCCAATGGGATGAGATAGGAATGTTTCGCATCAGAACATTAGTTGACTTAAGGAATTCAGAAGGTTAGAAATATTATTTCTCATATATGCACTGAAATGAATTGCCTGTGCAAGGTTTTACATATAGTGAATGTATAAAAATAATAGGTGAGGAGATGTTGTGCCAAACAAAGCTATTTAAGCATACATTGTATATACTTAAAAGCTAATTTGGCCCCAGGCACTTTTCACTAAAAAACATATTATGGCCCAAAATAGGTCTGGATTCTGGGCCCAACATATACTTACAAAATTAAAAGCACTCGTTTGCAAGACATGAATATTTTTCTTATTGTAATAACATGTCGTTTAAAAAATATTTGTTAATGTATGGCAAAGAGCATCTTTAGAGTCCTTATGCAATGAATGATATAGAAAACTATTTCACTCAAAAATAAAATCTAGTGCTTGAAAAGAATTTAAATGATTTTTCAGAGATGATGAGACAACCGGACATCCATAAAACTTTCATAATATTACTTCCACATTCTTCGAATGATCAAATACTGGAAATGTCAGGATCGAGTCTTTTTTTTTGTGTATGATTATCATTAAACTCCTTCTCAGAAGATCTTGAAGCGCATCTCTTCCAATTCTATGAATGTATGTTCCAAATGGTGCTGCATCAATGAAGATTTTGAAAATTATTCAGAGTTGAACAATTCACTAATAATTATTGACAAAAGGAATACTCACATAAAAAATCAAATTCTATATATGAAATGAATGAACAGAAGGAGCAAAACGCGCTTGTCAGAATAATTATCTGAAAGCTATAAGTCTGGAAAACCCACTCGAGACGAGGAAGATACATTTGTGAATTCTGAGACATGCACTTCATTAATTTCGTTTTCCTGGAAGAAGCGCAAGGGCACTCATTTAACAATTCATTCTCCAGACAATTTATGAAAACCAAAGCATTCTCAGAATTCAGGCTTTGGGTATTACAACAGATTTAAAGGACATCCTTAGCATTATCGTCAGCCAAATACTTGAGAAACTTAAAAAAGTTAAAGAGCCAGAATCTATGATTTCCATCTTAAAAATCTCTTCCTATGTGGAGGGGCGTATCTAGAAATGGCGTAAGGGGGCCATAACACGGGGAAAATAGGTGGCACTCTGGGGTACTTCCTATCCATTCCATGTTAATTTTTACCCCCCCCCCCCAATTACGCCACTGCCCATCTGTTTTTAGTAAGGATAACAATCATTCTCCTAATTCCAGTCAAACACTTTAACAATCATCTCTCATGGAAGCGCTTCAATTGAGAGACGTTCTGAAAAATTAATTAAAAAAATTATAAGAAAAATTAACGGAAAGAAAACTGATTAAAAATTAACGGGAATTGGAGAACAAAGGAAACATTTGAAATGCTGACCTTGAAAATCAATCCATTTCTTATTGAATTCGCTACCTTGAAAATTGTTCCAAGATGAAATTCCATCATGTCTGAAATTCAGTTCATTGCAACAAACAACTTCTGAATGAAATGCTGATGCACCCACAAACACAGAAATTTTATTTTTTAAGGTTCAAAAATAAACCATTAAAAATCTCGTACAGCCTTTGTTTAGGAAGTGTCACTGGGAGACCAATGCAGGAATTTAAACAATGATATTATTATCTATTGTATTGCGATGAATGGCATCAATTACTTTAATATATATTATTCAGGTGTATTTTGTTCATGATGTGTTTAAAAAGGCGGTTTGAATGGTTGAGCTGACCGCCAATTGTAAGTGAGCTTATTATCAAAACGAGCTTTAACGAACACAAAGTTCACAAAAATCCAGAAAGTTAATGTCAAGAGAAATAATTTGATACTGAACATTAGTTTGGGAATGATTTTGATGTAAAATAACACTTTTCGCCTTTTTTTACTTTTAACACTAGTTGGTTTAGGCCCACTGTGTACACATCTATTGACTGAACATTATGCATCTGCATAAAAACTCCCTATCATCCTTGGGGCTTTTCACATTGGCTAAATTGACAGCACCACTGAAGTTATGTTAGGATTAACTCCATCTCTTCAGGAGCTCATTAGACCCTATCAATAATTCAATGAATGGTGCCGAATATTAACAATGCTTCATCTTCCTTCAGAACTTTTCCAAGATAATATTAGAGTCTAGATTTCCATTATAATCTCCCTGATATTGTTAATGCCTTGTCGTCAAGAACTGGCGTCAAGATGAAACATGGCATCCAGATAATTTGATCACTCACTAATGGTGTCTGAATGAGTTCTCTTGAAAACACCAACTTCAAGGAGAAATGTGAAGATACTGCTCTTTATGCTCTTCCATGCATTGGATGAATATTTGCCTCCATTTCATAAACTTTAACATGGATTGAACACTAAGTTCATGTTAAGGATATGAATTTAAAGACATTCTCTTTGAAGTAGACTTTTCCTCAAATCGATGTCTTGTTTCCTTGATCAAGATACGAAGTAATTTACAACTCAAGTATTAAAGTTTACGTACACTGAAACTACAATGTAACATTAATTAAGTGGTATATAGTGCATAAGCATGCCACAAGTAAAGTTGAATTGTTTGTAACAGGAATAAGAAAGAAAAGGCCAACACTGTTTGAATAAAAATTGTTTACAGCAACTGCTGAAAAGAGTAGAATGTCAAGCCTCTAAACCGAAAAATACAAATTGGCAACGTTAATTGAATTTCAGACTTCACTAGGCAGCATTCCTTAGTGGCTTGTTAGGGCATTTTTTGCAAAGTAGTTGTTAGAAACTGTCCAAAATTACTGTCTGAAATTCCTTCGAAGGTAGATGTATAGGGCCCCAAGGAGGTTTTAACTTGTTTCTGAAGGGCATAGGCTTTATTTGCTCCCTTTTGTCCATTTGGTTTATTGGTGGTTTTATTCAACTATACTGTGTAGCTATTTTCTTTTCTTATTTTCTATTCTCCCCCAAGCACTGCAGGGGAGACCAGGGGTAAGACGTGCCACGGGGTAAGTTGTGCCGCCCACTGTTGGGGTGAAATGAAGAACGGATTAAAGAAGGCAGTGCCACCCATATATACCCACTTGGTCAACATCATCAGACACCAAGAAAAAAACTACCAAATATTAGGTATGAAAAGCTACACTGGTAAATTAAATTTTGTTGCTGAAAACTTGAAGAGCCGAAGACTGACATTCTTGTTCCTCAGTCATTCGGTATTTGTAATATGATAATGTCCCTCTGGTAGGGAGGAATTGGGAGGTATATCTACACATTTGTGTTGTTACATTTCATCTAGCATTGTGTTATTATTTTTGACAACCAGTTTTATCCAGAAAATCAATTTGGGGTAAGTGTTCCGTTTTGGTTGTGGCGAGTTGTGCCAATGGGATGAGATAAGATTTAATTTTTCATACATCTTTTTTTGTCTTCCGCATCAGCATTGGGCATACACTCAGACTGTGTACAATGTAAATACTGTGATTAATGTTCTGTCCAGATGCCCTTTGTGTAATTTTGGAAGCTATAGCCATAAGCAATTTCAAAAATGTTTTTACCCTTGTTGAGATTACGAAATTGTTTTTTCAAGTTAATCTTACAGGTGAGGAGAATTGAGGCTTGAATGAATAACCAATGCTTGGTGCACTGCGTAGATTTCCTACTAGTGAACTGTGTTGTGTCCGAAAAAAAAAATGTTCACAGAAATAGCCAATATGAAAAGAAGGTCAAGCCTCCAAACCTAATTACCCCAAGTGGCAACAGTTAATTGAATTCACTAAGCTGCATCTCTTAGTGGCTTGTATTGGCTACTTTTTTAACTATCGTTTTTCAAATAGTAAGTGATATATGCAAAACGAGGGTTAAATTGTCCCTAAAGGGCACGTCATATTTTCTTCGTTTTTGTCCCTGAACCATTGTTGTTGTTTTTGCCTTAATTTCTTTCACGTCGCTATTCTGCTTAATATTTTTTTCTGCCACTGGAAAATGACTGTCTTTCTCATTGCATGTCCTGCGCTCAGTTGCTTGCTGTGACACAGGCTGTATACTGTGTAGGCCTACCTTTGGTAATAATGACTATGATAAAAGATACAGACTTAGCATTTTACTCTAAATGATAGAATCTTTTGCTACTTATTGATGGTATTAAGACTGAATAGAAAACACAATCAAAGTGATGATGGGAATCATAGGATTATTTCTATCTTATCTGTCATTTATCTGCCTTCTGACTTTTCTGATAAGATATTAAAGTCTTGGAATTTCATTCTATCGTGTCTGATATTGTTATCACCTTGTCTTCAAGAAATGGCGTCAAGATGAAACATGGCATCCAGATAATCTGATCACTCGCTAATGGTGCCTGAATGACTTCTTTTGAAAACACCAACTTCAAGGATGTGGTGTGAAATACGAAGATGCTGCTCTTTTCTGTTTTATCTTGAAATGTGGTTGTAATGAGGCAGCTTGTCTGCTCCACTAAAGTCATAGATTTGGTTTCACTCTATAATCTATTTACTAACAAAAGACAGCAAAATATGTGCCTGCAAAATAGTGCATCTATTGCCTAAATGACAATGACGAGGAAAAATTAGTTTAGCCGTAAAAAAAAGCATGAACAAAGAAAAAATCAGTAAGACTGACAAAGTTTACCTTTCAAAGGGTTCATTAGATGGATCCATTAAAAAACTCCATATGCAATATAAAGTCGTATTTATCAGACAACGTCTTATCTTGAAATCTCTGAGATAAGTGAAGAACTATGAAGATGAGGCTTCTTGGTTGTTTTTATGGACTAATTCTAGCATTCATTTCCGGCTTATTTAAAGGACTCAAACGAATATTACTTGCCAGGGATCCTCAGATTTAAGGGGCTTGTAGAACGGGAATGTTTACATTCACCTTCGGTGTGCTTCTAGAGCTTGTACGTTTTTTCAATATTTATCTTTATTTCTTGGAAATTGCTTCAGTTAATAGCTTGTTTAATAACGGTCAATTTGATATATAGTCTGTTAAGGGTCCTATTGTTCTTTGGATACAACTTGGCAATTTAGATTAAAAAAACAGGGGGAATTCTACACTTTATAGGGACATGCTGCAAAAAACGGGTCAACGAAGTGACCGGAAATATTTCCAAACAGTACCAGCTACATGGAATCACTCACAATAAAACAGAAATACATGCTAGTCTATGAGGAAAAGCAATGATAAAGAAGTTGCGTATATTTGGTGCCAAATTATCTCCATGTTTATCCTCTCATTGAATACATTTTAATAATCAACTATGATATATTTGTTACCAAATAAAATGAGTTGTTTGGTGGACCCATTTAATGTTGTTTTGACATAGCCATATGGTGTGTAGCAGAACTATATATTATCATCAGTACACATATCGGCATTGGTGATCACCCCATCACCATTGCCTTTCTTGACAGCTGCCAAATGTTACGGTAATTTTGCATATAGCTGTGAACCACACCCACAAACCTGTTTCATTAAGGCTTTTTTCTCATAAAATGATGACATATCATAAGATTTTTTTAGCGTCTTTTCCAGTAAACTGCCCAAAAGCGATTGATAGCCACAATAGGGTATTGCTTTGAACCGTTCAAGCATTAGCTAAAATTACCACAAAGCTCTCAATGTCTCAGCCATAGTAGGCCTACATCACGTTTTGTCGCACGTCCCATTTTTGGGCCTCACATATTTGACCAGATATTGAATGATGCTTTTGAAAATTATTAGTTTTGGGGATGTAGACATAGCCACAAGACCAAGCACTGGTAATAAAAGCATTTTTGTATTGCAGGCCTGAGGTAAAGCCTATGTCTTGAGTTGGAAAAATTGTATAATACGAAGTGTTTCGTAGTGCTTCACAATGGGAGATACATATCTCAACAAATAGGAGGTATTAAGCTCTGAAACTTCTCTAGTTATCACCTAGGACGGTCCTCTTTGAAATGGTGTTTAATATTGAATATTACAAGACAACACTTTACTGTGGTGGCCAGAATCTGTACGTATTCCCATGCTGCAAGCCAGCCTGGGGATTAATTTCAATGGTTTGAAGAGCCAGTTCAAAATATTAGGTCAGATTTGTAAGGAATAGAAAAGCAACTAGAATCGCTAGCGATAATAATATGACCGGCTGGCAGTGCTGTACGTCTTTTGGTTGTGAAGTGCAAGCAAGCGTGATTGTGGGAATCTGTATTAAAAACATGAATAGTGATTTTTGTATTGAGAGGAGCAAAAGCCCTTCTCGTATGCTTTCTTATGAAATTTGCCAGTAGTTATGGAAATGAGGGCGATTTCGCCAATTCACATATTTCCGTAATTGTTAGACAATTGATTGTTGCATTGCTAGATAGATGTTTTACAGAGCTTTATAAAATGATATGTGTTTTGAGTGTTTGGTCCCAGTGGAGTAAATTTCTGGTAAATATTTGAAGCGAAGGGCAGCATATGCTGATTTAAAAAAAGGTTAAAAATAGTTTTGAGAGTCCAATATTCAACGGTTTATGAGGAGGTATATTTTCACGCGCATAAACTGAATAGTGACGCCAGAATGCAAATTCCTCTAATACTGGCAGGTACTCTCTGTCATATGAAATTCACAAGAATGCATCTTTTTGTGAAAAATGTTTCAACTTTACAATCTTAATTCTTGAGATGAGACTAAGACAACCTTGAAATAAATAACCAGCTGATAACCATACAACCAACTGAAGACACAAAACCAACCAAGGATCTTCCACCAAGCACAGTATGGCTAATCCACAATCAATCAAACTTTTGATGAAAATCACATGCTACTATGATGCTAGCATTTTCATAATATTGGCCATTTCAGACCTCCTAGCCAAAAGTCGAAGAAAAAAAAATTATATACATATATGAAATTTGTTCAGTCAAATATTGGACATTATTTTGTATGCAGTTTTTGAGTACATAATTGGAAAAAATTCAAGTGTAGGAGTTCCACTTCACAAATCCCACACAGATGTGAAACAAATATATTGGTGAAGTCACAAAATTGAACAAGTATCCAAAGACAATTTTTTGGTTGGTAAAATGCTGGATGTCCTTCAGACCGGCAATCTTTTCTTGGACTGAACTGGACCATTTCAAAGTTCAATTTTTTTTTGGAATGGCATAAAAATATACAAAATTGGTCCCAATGTAGGAGTTTTGTTGTATCCTATTAAAGGAATTATAGGAAATATATAATGGAGGTCTGGAAGGCCTGCGACCTTTGATGTTAAACTTGTCTTATGAATGAAAATAACACTGATGACAAAATAAACAAAACAAGCTTACAAAATCATGTCAAACGAGCATTTTTAATTAGGAATCAAAATAATGGGAAACATGTTTTATCTAATGCCTTCCTTTGAACATTCATGTGACAATAATATAAATTATATTCAATTATATTATTGTATTGCACTATCGCCTATTGAAATAATTTTGATAATATATAAATTTAATAGTGCCAGGCTGCCAGCAGCATTTTTAAAAAATACCATAATACTGTGTAAATATAATAATTATGTGGAATATGTTCTTGAGAGCCTGGAACTCTCAAATTAGAATAAAGCTTATTTGACCAATTTAAATACATTGTCATTGTGTTACAATTTCAGTGGCTAAATAAGAGTCAAATTAAGGTAAAATCCCTGTTTTACTCTCCCAAAAGCTGTTTTGATTAACAGAGACCATTGGTGTCTTCAAGGTACTGAACAATCTAGGTGTTGTGACTGTTGCCCTGGTTACTTTGAAGTTTTGCCTCATCGGAAGCTCTTTTGATTCCTTTCCTTTCCCCTCACGAGTCATGAAAGTGTAGTAGTCGCATTCTAGGACTGAAAATAGAAAATTTGTAATATTGTCAACCATTAAAATGAATCAATCACAAACATGTTAGACTGCTTCCCTTCAGACGTGTTGGATGACGCTTGTTCATAAGAATTTTTACTCGCCCAATACACGCCAGATATCAGTATCAGATATCGGTGGTATCGGCAACAAAATACAGTAATCGAAGTGGAGAAGTAGTAGTATTGGTGCATCCCTAATTTTAACAGATCATTATCTGTATTATTACTTGGTAGATACTTTTGTTTACATGGTTCCATGTTATATTGATATGGATGACTTGGATTTATGGTTAAGTCAAGTCTTAAAACAGCAGTTTGGTCTCAGCTTCAATATCTTCTAAGTGCTTAGTTTTGGGTAACTTGAATTTGTGGATGATTTATGGTTAGATCAAATGTGAAAGTTTATAATGGTGAAGTCTGAATATTTTTGTATGGTCAAGTCTGAAGATTTATGGTCAAGTCATCATCAATAGGCATGCCTGAATTCTGATCATCTTTCACATCACCTGAATAAAGTTTTGTTTAGTTGACTGACCAAGGTTACAATGAAATATTTTGTGTCCAGTTCTTGAGCAAAATGTCGGTAATTTTTCATGTTACAAAATCATTTTGAACATCCTCACCATACACTTAGTGGTTGTGAATTTCCCTCCTCAAATTGAAACCTAAGGTTCCTTTGTTTCCGGTTCACTCATGTGCAGGGCTTTCTGGCTTTTTTGTGGAATTTCAACATAATTGGCTGAAAAATGAAAATAATTATTTGTCATTCATTAAGGAGTAAGCTTAAACTCTTCTGTGCTCTAATATGGGCTTTTTTAATTGAAAGGAAGACTCTAAAGCACCTACATCTTTGATGTCATGTTTTTAGAACACAGGTGTCCGACTCAAAGATGCCCCATGTTATTTTTTATTTAAAAAATTTAACCACTAATTTAGTTCTTCTGTTGTGCAAGTTCTCAATTTTCTGTTAGATTTAGTAAAAACGTTTAATTTGAGGTCTTGGTTGACAATAAATAAGTCATAGGCTAAGCTAGATATCACTTTTTTTAAATGTACAGAATATAAGTGTCCGACTCAAGGAACCTTACCCTAAAGGAGGAAAACCTCATCATTAATGAGCTGTCTCAGAGAAAATCATGCAGAGCTGTTCGGATGATGTTCTCGGAATTGCCTAAAATTTTGCATAGGTACCAGACCACCTCTCAAACGAAGAAATGTGAAGTTGGAACTTCAAAACTCAGAATAATTTTCTCACAGGGGAGCCTCAAAATAGGGATGTCGGGAAGCCATTTTTCACAGAAATTATCATTTCATCAACAAAAAAAGTGGTCGATATTCAGCCCTCTCTGGATGCTAGAAAAAATTAACAAGAACTACCCAAACTGAGTTTGGATGAAGGCTAGCATTGTTTTTAACAATAAATCACCTCTATTTATTAATTTCACTGAAAAGGCTACTTTGGGGGGTCCCTCCAAAACTGCAGATTCCCTGACATTGCATGATTTTCTCTGAGACAGCTCATTAAGTTTATCAGTCATGACGATATGCTATGCTAGGCCTATAGTTTACCCCAGCATATTGGAAATAGTACCTGTGATTGGCTTATTATAACTCCGTGTTAGGGTGCATCGTCTGCCCCCTAAAAATGAAAAAATTGAAATATTCATTTGCACTTTTGCCATATTGTACCTATGCCCATAGAAACACATTCTGCAAAATTTCAATAAGATCGGATGTGGCTTTAGGGTGGCACTTTTGTGTCAAAGTTCAGTCCAAAATTGTCAAAAAATGATGCTTTGAAAAGTCGCGGTTAGAAAAATCTAGCTTATGGTTTGCTGTATTATTCCAATTCATATACCATTATTCTCAGAAGAAAATTGTCTTTAATTTGAATGGTAGAAAGCTATATTTCCGAAAATTTCTCATGCCTAAGTATTTTGGAAAGCCGAAAGTTTCAGACTATTATGACAAAATGTTTGGAAAAATCAACTTAAGAGCTCAATTTCTGCCTAACTTTGACATAATCGTTGGAACAAAATAATATTATAAGGAACACTTTTCTGAAGAAATTAGGAAATTGGACATTTTTTCTAGATAGTTATTCATCAAATTCAAAGGTGCAAATTTTCATAAATTACATGTAAATATGAGAAATGCAACAGTTCTTTAAGACACCGTTCTGCATCTTTTTTTTATTCTGACTACATCATAATGCAATCAAGGTTTTATCAGATGATGTAGTACACAATATTTCTACTTTGTAGACTTCTTTGACTTCCCAAAGTCATATTAAAATCCTTTTTTTGAATTATCACATTTTACCAAATAAAAAAGAAAATATCTCAACTCAATTTTGACTTCTACTGAATGGAAACCATTGATGTTGGTATTCAAATTAAAGCTCTCTTTATAAGGAATCTAACTATGCCATTCAAAAATCAATTCATTTAAAATTGAAAATATTATTTATAACCGCGAATCGCTAAAATATGACCTAATACTGAAATTTCAAAGCTGTTGTGCTACCCTTTGGCATTAGAATTTTTTCCTAAAATTTTGCAGGGCTTCTTTTATGATACAATGGAACAATCATGCAAAAGTGCATGATGTTTTGAAGATATAGGGGCAGATGATGCACCCTACTCCCTGTAACGTTCGTGATCTGTATTTATAATTACCTGTAACGTTCGTGTTCTGTATTTTTACTTGATATTCTTGTCCGTTATATTCAATTTGCAGTCCTTTTCCTCAATTGTCTGTAGCCATATAGTGGTCTGCAAAAAAGAGAAAAACATGATAAAAAAATATTGAGCAATCAAAGAAGTGCTCAGCTAATGTAAGGTATAGGATTCTTTGAGACGGACAACTGAATTCTAGAAATTTTCAATTAAAAAAAAATTATATCAGGTTATAGATTAGGGACAGGGCCTAAATTTAAACATTTTCACTAGCTCTAACACAAAATGATTACTTGTATGGAAAAAAACCACAAAATATTTGGTTAAACTAAAAAGAAATCACTGTTCGAGAAATAGGCTTGGGGTGACCATTTTAACTGAAGGGGGGGGGGGTTGGTGTATTTTTGAAATAACAATTTCTTACTCATTTTTGGTGAAATAAATAATTTCTGGGCAGTTTTGAAGTAAATAAATTCTAGTTGAGTTTTTCTTAACAAGGTGTTGCTTGATTTATGATTTGGGCATGAATATTTGGGGACAACATGTTTTTTTTTAACTATTTCGCGATTGAAATATTTTCATTTCTTTTGAATTGTATTAACAGTACTTTTTACAAATTACAATAAGGATCAAGCTGAACCACATTCCAGAAAAACAATATTTTCATGGGATTCAACATGCACCTTTAAGAATGATAGATCATAAACCAGGTTGAGAAAGTGCTATAGATCAAGCAAATATTATTGGAAAAGCATGAAAACATCACACAATTTTCTTTATACTCAAGAGAAACTGCCAGCTTGTTGAAAAACATCATTTATAGAAATTATTGCAGTCTTTTTGAGTTAAATGCTTTCGTCAATTTCCACATTTTCCTCGGTAAAGGAACATTTTCTATACAGAGAGCTAGTAATTAAAAAAACCTGGATTTTAGTGTCAAAATATTTGAATATCACTCAAAAAAGGTTTCATTGACTGAAAAAAAAAACATGGAAAATTCACTTTTTAAAATGTGCTACACTTCTTGCGTAAAATGTTTGATGGCCGTTTTTAACTTCTTTTACACAAATCCCTAAAAAAAATACATGTAACTGAGCACTCTGATATCTAGCAGCAGTTAGCAAATTGCCAGTTATTAGGTCCAGTTTTCAATCTCTTTTTTGAGATACATAACAGATATTGATGACCAATATTACCTCATTAACTTATGTGTATTACATTTTGTTTAATTAAAGAGTAGGTAACCATTTCTTGAATTGTAGTGTGGATTGCACTTCTTGAATTGAATATAGGCCTATACACTGTCAATTGTCAACACAATTGTGTCAATAGGCCAGCTGTCACTCTCCCAGGAGCTCACTGATTGCAATCCACATTCACACCCAGCTAAAGTGAACTGTCATGGCCTGATTGGAATCAGGCTGATTCCACTTCACCTGGGGTGTGAACTTCTGCCTGATTCAATTGCCTTTGATTGACTGTTGAACATTAAAGATAACCCTAGAGCCTGCTAGTCATGGTCTTTTTTTTTGCATGATTGCCTTGACGTCCGAAGTTGTTGTGATCGCCGATAATACAGGATTCAACAAGTTATGCCAGAATTATGAAATAAATGATCACCTCAATCCTGGCCATTAACTGGCAAACCACAAATAATCATCCTCAATTGAAAACAGGGGATATATCTGACTTTTCATGGTGATATTGCAGAAAAAAAACTTCTGCTTCTTCTCTTGTTGTCACCTCGGCCGCCATTTTGTTTGCAGTTGCGGTCGTTTTAAAATACTTTAATACTTCTAACAGCCTTATAAAGGCACCCGTAGCTTCAAATATTCACTAAAATTACACAAATTCAATAGTTCATATCGGATGATAAATCTGAGTCAGTTAACAAGACATGTCTGAATTATTCCAGTCGCTGCGACCCTGAAATTCACTCACCTTAATTTTCCCAGAAGGCACCGCGCGGTGTTTACATTGGCTCTGGTCATTACAAAGTCAATGTTTTATAATATTGTTTATGATAGTGATTACAGCACTGCTAATAATGCCTCAGTCCAACAATGTTGAATATGGAATCTTTAAGTATGATTCTATTAATACATTACCTCCAGGCAATTTTGACATCAGCCTAAAGTGCCATGTTCCGACCCTAATGGTTTAGCATTGGTCTGACTATGTTGAGTGCCGGTGTGTAATCCTTATTAGAGCAGATATGTAGTTTGATGAGCACAATACGAGGGCCAATAGGGCTATGTGAAAATTAATTCGATAAAATGTTGGAGTTATTAAATCTGATATATGTTTTTGATATTTCCATAAACTATTTATTAAAGGCAAAATTCTACTATGATTTAAAATTGGTCAGATGGTAGTTTATCAGTTGTATCATGGTTAATACACTCACTCATTCATTAGTCCTGAGGTCAGGGGTTCATCAATCATGTCTATGTCAAAGCCATCATTTTTGATGTCACTGAAAAATCAAAATTTTTATTAATTTCAGTTATTTGCACAAAACACAACATAGTACTTATTTAAACTTATTCTACAATATATTATATAGAGTGCTTTCAGAAGGCCAAAAAATTTGCAGGTAACCTTGTCGATATGCCAAGTTTACACTAAGCCTAATAATCAGTCATTTTTTAAAATTACATAAAGAACATGTCAATATCCTAAGACAAATTAAAAAAAGCTGCATAGCATAAACTAATTGATATTATAATTAACAAACGTTAACACATAAAAATGACCAATGTCAATGTCGACTTTATGTACCTGTGGTCTCGTGAGTCAGTTGCAATGTTCTTGTAGATGAGTTTTCTCCGTCCTTTGCTTTTTCTTAGCCATGACGCCATCTCTACCTGACTTTTGTTGCATGGTAGCGGGTTTGGATATTCCTCTGTTGGACCATTGCCTCCAACAAAATGTAAACTGCAGATTCGTTTTACTCTCGTGATCTGAAACACATAATATTTTTAACTGTCAAATAATGTTTAATAGTTATATCAACTATTATGCGCCATGTCATTGACAGCATTCTACGTTGCATGATTTTGCCCGGGTGTACTTGTTTTGTCGTCTACTCGTTCACAGACCAGATTATTTCAATATTAATATTGCCCTTTTTTTGTTGAAGCCATTAATCACCCGGCCTAAATGCAATGACTTTTGGCTTTGTGATATCATGAGCATTGTGAAAATAATGAACTTACAACTGTATTTAGATGGCATTTGTAATGGACATGCAGAGATGGAGAGATGTAGAGATGTAGAGGTGTTGAGGATGAAACCCGAAGATTGTTGTCCTACCAGTTTTTTGATTTTCTTAAGCGAGAACTACAAAGAAATGAAAACAAAATAAATTAACATTTATTTCAATTAATGAAGTTACATTTCAGTTGGTCCACTATAAGAAATCTGTTACAAGTATTCATAATAAACTTGAGAGCACCAGTATATAATGCCAGTATTAAAGCAAACAAATTTATCATTAAGAATAAAAAAGAAAATGAACATCCAACTCATATCCAGTCAATCTTAAAATTGCCTTACATCAGATGGTTTTTTCAGATTTTCTGTGCCACAGGCATTGATCCATCTTTGTAGAAGAGCAGGATCTTTCGGCCAGGGGATCCACCTTGTACCCAAGAACTCTGCCTTGGGCCTCTTGCATGATGGTTTATTGTATTTGTCGTCATTGGAACACAATCCCCATGAACAGTGCACCATGATCTGAAATACATAACAACAAATTTATATTACCTTTACAAACACACCTCCTTTTGTCTCATCCATCCCATCTAATCTAATCTGGGGTGCCCAAAAAACAAACTTTAAGTTTGTCTGGGTACCCCTCCAACGAGCTACTGAATACACTTTCATGTTTATGTAATGATGTAAAGTTCTGCTTTTTTGGTCAATAGACTACCTATCTATAGCACCTAACACTTTTGCAATTTTCATCAGTCACATTCACTCTGTTTACAACTCTCCCAAAGATTAATAAAAGCTGCATCATAGCACATGAGGCCATATATATTGTGTAGAATTAAAGGTTTACTTCTTAAGGAAGCTTGCTATATGAACCTACAGAGTGCAATTACGTTGTTTCATGCTCTCTGTAACTCTAAACTGGCAGAAAACCAGCCCCCAACTCTCAATTAACAATGTAAACATTGCAGATACCCACATTATCGCCCATTCATACACATGTTTTTTCCGTGATTCTAGCATTTTTATTCACCCCCAGCCTTACCTGTTGCTCACAACATCTTCTTACATTTATTCTACACCTACCAAGTGCGTTTTTAATGTTTAATAGACGATATTGTCAAAAGAAACAGCAGAAACAGTGCCTGGTGTCACTCACCTGTTTGTTTGGGTGCTGCCGCCTGCTTGCTATCCTGGCGGACGTTGCGGGAACTATCACTGAAATACGTCTAATGATTCCTTGAAACACGAAGAGATCGTGAGCGGCTTTGGAAACACGAAGAGATCACGAAAAACAATAAGGTGGGGGTTTTGACTATAAAATGGTGAATGTGAGAACTATATTAAAGACTGCCAGACGTCACTAGATCTTGTGAGGGGCGAGTAAAGGGTGTAAAGTTACGTCTATACAGGAACGTTCATGACTGTGGATTGAGTGGAAGTTGTTCTATCCTGCCGCAAAAATGTGCGTTAAATCGGCCAACCTGTGCCAATAGTAAAATGACCGGCGACGCCACCTGGCGGCCGGTCATAATTATGTGCATTTGTACATAGAAACATGAATCTTGGCACACTGTTTGAAAAAAAATTTGAAAAAAAATTTGAAGAACATATTGAGATAGGGAGCGACTTCAGTTTGACCAAGTTAACCCACAGCAGCCATTTTCCAAAATGGTAGCTACTTCTGTCATGTTCCTGCTTTTTAAATTTAGTGAAGCATCTTCTCGTTCATTATTCTCTACGGTCCAAGTCAGTTCTTACAATTCACTTTTTCACATTGGAATCTGAAAGTTCTGGCTATTAAGAAAGTCTTTGCTGATCATTATTACATTGATAGATTATTGCGCTCACATCAGCTCTTTAAACACTGAGAAGGGTAATTAAGACAGGATGAGGACACGCAGTGAGGCTCAGGATGACTGAAACAGCCATTCAACACATGCCAAAGTGAAAAAACAGCAGTTTGATTCAAACCTGATACTTCACAATTGGAAGCCCAGCATACATGTATTACCACAGAGCTGACCTCTTTGATCAAATATTTATTATTAAAATGAAGATGATGAATTGTCAAAAATTGTTTAGTTTTCAGACACAATACATCTCAATTGTTGATTTTAACGAAGTGCAATTTCATTATTTGGAAAGAAGTTGGATGACACTCCTTAGACAATATCAAAATTCACCTTCAAAACATAAATGTACCAAGAATGCAGACCAGCAGTTCTCTAATTTCAGATTGCTCAATGATATCATCGTTGTTCTTCAACAATACTCAAATTACTGAAGTATTCAGATTTGGATTTGCATGTCATTGACTTTCAAGAGATTTGGCGTAATTTCCATTATTCCTTCTTGGAGTGTTTCGAGTATTGTTATAAATAACGATTCACCTGCCATTGTCTGTAAGTGTAACTCACTTAACTTAATGAATCCAAATTGGATAATGTTATATCAGCATGCAAAAACAACAGAATTATGCATCTGAAATCAAAAATATTTGAAATTATATATTTTTTCTTGTACTGAGGGTGGTTGAGTTAGGTATACCGTGCGTGAACTTTTTAGGAGAGTGACCAAAATTTGCCTAAAAATTGAAGATCTATTTCATATAATTTCAAATGTAACTACTTGAAAAGCATAGATTTTCAATAATACTCATTTGACCATCTTCCTGAATTTTTATCGTTGAGCAGGAGGGTCAGCTCAGTTGCCAGTACTCTGGGCTGCCAATCACTTGGTCCAGATTTCGACGCCCACTCTGGCTACGTCACCTTGACTTATGCTTGACAGCAGTCCGGATGAGCTTACTGAGAGCATAAATATGGGGCATAAAGCCCCAATCAATTCTCCATCCATTCCGAAGATGTGCATAATATGGGTAAAGGATTGGTCAACTACAATTCATTCACAACCATTCATAGTTCAACAAAATATTCGGACACAGAATACCTTGTCTAATATGCACTGGAATGAATTGTCTCACATATAGTGTACATATAATGATAATGTTCAGGTGAGGAGGTGTTATGCCAAACTGAGCCATTTAAGGATATCTGTATATAAAAGCTAATTTTGCCCCAGGCATTTTTCAATACCAAGTGCGATTCTGGTGCTTTTGAGGATGTCATGTTCAACTTATTATAACAAGGTAGTGAAAGTAGCTTTGTTTGTACAGCAAATACACCTGCCTTGGCTCTCAGCCTTCTGCATGGCATCCCCAAAAAGCAAGTAAAAGACAGCAAAGGCCGGTACAATTTTCATGCCATGGAGCAAATTTGCTATACTTCAATTACTTCAACATATAAAATTATTCATCACTTCAGCAATTGGAACACGCAATGCATGGAGCAGGCCTATATTATCTGAACAATTACTTCTGTCTAATTTTCATTAGACATCGCCAAGATACTTATACCATGTTAGCGCCCAGCTAGGGATTAAAACTCTGTTTACTACTGCAAACAAACAATCAGATTACAAGTTAAAATGTATAATCGAAGTGTGTCAGGATGCACCCCCCCCCCACTAGACTTGGGTTTACTGTAAACCTGGTCTTCTGATAAAATTGTTCCTAGATATTCTGATTCAATCATCATCTCACTATATTCTTTGGCGTTTTGATAATTTGTTGTGTGTATGAGCAGATATATACAATGCATTCCATCCATACAAAATGGGACGCTACAGCATCATTTTAACTACTGCCACAACAATGGGTATAATCATTAAAATATTAAATGAATTTATCTGATCAAATTTCCAAAGAGCTAGCAGATGCAAAGTAAAAGTGTTTAGATTAACATTTCAATCTTGAGAGCAAAACCGTTGACTTGGTATTCAAAATGATTTTTAAAGACTGCATATACATTATACATTTCCGATAGAACTTTTGATTTTGGTTTTCAGAATCAGAAGTGAAGCATGCAGAAATTAAAAATGCCAAGAAAAGATTCAAGCAATCCCCTTAGAAGCTCTTGGTGTTGATTTGATTAACAAAATGGAAGGGTGACACACGACAAGTTCAAATGTCACACATTAGGAAATTGCATCAAAATCTGGAAGAAAACCTGGATCTGAACATTTTCTGAGGCATGGTGCTTATGGTACCTCCATGTTATGAAGGTTGAAACACCAAAAGGAGAATCACTCAATATTTTATTATTTATAATCAAGTAGGCCTAATCCATGCCCAACTGTACTGGCTTGAAAGAGTATCTTGTTTATTAGAGGCATACTATCATCAATCTGGGTGCTTCACAACATCAAAGGAATTGTAAAATCCAGTCCTGATTTCCCAGAGACCATAAACCACATCATCTTGGCATTAAAGATTGCTTGCAGACATCTTAATTTTTTGTTTTATTGCTAAAACTCCCATTGGAGCAGTGAAATGCAGTTTCATTGCCTAGACTGAATGTAGCAGGGTACACTTTTCTCTGCCAGACTGTTGTAAATCCAGTAACATCAACATCATTATCAGGGCAGGAAGACAACTCAAGCAGATATGGTGAATATCATTCGCAAACTGTGTAGTTTGGGGAACAACAATGAGGACCTGGTGTTCCTGGATTAACTTGATTTGGAATTTTTATTGAAAACAACTGAGGATATTGTTAATCTTGATATGTTGACTGTCAAAACAATTCCAGAATAAAAAAATTTTATATCTAGTGAACCTTTGCCTTTTGAACGCGTTCACCATAATGATTATACAAAAATGATTTATGTATGGATGCTGGTTAACATTGTTTAGTAATTTGTTTTTGTTTACAAAAAACATGTTATGGCCCAAAACAGGTCTGGATTCTAGGCCAAACATTGCCATGGTTCTGAAATGTCAAGGATACAGCAACATAACTACCAATATGGGAGATCTCTTTCATACAAAATGATAAAAGACCAGTTTATGACTTCATAAAACACCTTCTGTTACTGGGCAACCCAACAGTGAAAAGCATTTACCTCGATCTGCTCTGCTAATGGTTACCCTGCTGTTGTAATGCCCCTCTTCATCTTGGTCTAGATATTTGGCTGTCATTTGCTCTTATCAGACCATTAGTGGTATTAATTCCCCCTCCAGTGCAATTTAATGACAGCAAAAAAAGTAGGGTTTTCTCCTGGCTTAATTCACAAACATTAATAGACAAAAGATGCCTCTTATCCCACAGTTAGTGGTATTAACACCTCCTACGCAATCAAGTAACATCAAAGTTGTATGGATTTTCAAGCTGTTGGCGTAACTCAGGTAGAACAAAGAATTGATAAAAGATATTCAAAAAATGTCAGAATTGTTGTGTCAATCTGACAAGAGGCTGACTGCTATTTCCATTTTCAGATATCGAGGAAATGTGTACTAAGGTGTCCCAAAAAATGTGAAAGTCGGAAATTCATTGGGGCTAACCAATTTTTTAGTCATACTGCATAGTATCTTAGCAAGCTTCTTGCTAAAGTAGTTAGATAAAAAATGACACATAAAGGTGGGTGAATCACCGGGAATTCGGAAGATTTCATGACACTCAGTTTGGCTGCCAAGTTTGGAAATAGTGTTGAAAACAGTGTAAATGCACTTGAATTATATCACTTCCAAAATTATACATATACTTACAAAATTAAAAGCACTCGTTTGCAAGACATGAATCTTTTTCTTCTTGTAATAACATAATGTTTAAAAATATTTGTTAATGTATGGCAAAGAGCATCTTTAGAGTCCTTATGCAATGAATGATATAGAAAACTATTTCATTTTATAACTCGGAAAGAAAATCTAGTGCTTGAAAATAATTTAAATTATTTTTCAGAGATGATGAGACAACCAGACATCCATAAAACTTTCATAATATTACTTCTGCATTCTTCGAATGATCAAACAATGGAAATGTCAGGATCGAGTCTTATTTTTTGTGTATGATTGTCATTAAACTCCTTCTCGGAAGATCTTCAAGCGCATCTCTTCCAATTCTATGAATGTATGTTCCAAATTGTGCTGCATCAATGACGATTTTGAAAATTATCATAGTTGCACAATTCACTAATATTTATTGACAAAAGGAATACTAACATAAAAAAATCAAATTCTATATATGAAATGAATGAACACAAGGAGTGAAACGCGCTTGTCAGAATAATTATCAGAAAGCTATAAGTCTGGAAAAGCCACTCGAGACAAGGAAGATACATTCGTGAATTCTGAGACATGCACTTCATTAATTTCGTTTTCCTGGAAGAAGCGCAAGGGCACTCATTAAACAATTCATTCTCCAGACAATTTATGAAAACTGGAGCATTCACAGAATGCAGGCTTTCGGTATTACAACAAATTTAAAGGACATCCTTAGCAGCTGCATTATCGTCAGCCAAATACTTGAAAAACTTAAAAAAGTTAAAGAGCAAGAATCTATGATTTCCATCTTAAAAATCTCTTCCTATCTGGAGGGGCGTATCTATAAATGGCGTGAGGGGGGCCATAACATGGGGCAAAAAGGTAGCGCTCTGCGGCTCTTCCTACCCTTTCCATGTTAATTTTTGGCCTGAGGCCGGGGGGGCGCCATAGCACCATACCCCCCCCCCTAATTACGCCACTGCCCATCTGTTTTTAGTAAGGATAACAATCATTTTCTTCAAATCCTAGTCAAACACTTTCAAAAACAATCATCTCTCGTGCTAGCGCTTTAATTGAGAGACATTCAGAAAAATTAGTTTAAAAAATTATAAGAAAAATTAACAGAAAGAAAACTGATTAAAAATGAACGGGAATTGGAAAACAAAGGGAAACATTTGAAATGCTGACCTTGAAAATCATCCATTTCTTATTGAATTTTCTGCCTTGAAAATTGTTACAAGATGAAATTCCATCATGTCTGAAATTCAGTTCATTGCAAAAAACAACTTCTGAATGAAATGCTGATGCACTCACAAACACACAAAATTTTATTTTTTAAGCTTCAAAAACAAACCATTACAAATCTCGTACAGCCTTTGTTTAGGAAGTTTCACTGGGAGACCAATGCAGGAATTTAAACAATGATATTATTATCTATTGTATTGCGATGAATGGCATCAATTACTTTAATATATATTATTCAGGTGTATTTTGTTCATGATGTGTTCAAAAAGGCGGTTTGAATGGTTGAGCTGAACGCCAATTTGGAAGTGAGCTTATAATCAAAACAAGCATTATTGAACACAAAGTTCACAAAAATCCAGAAAGTTAATGTCGAGAGAAATAATTTGATACTGAACATGAGTTTTGGCATGATTTTGATGCAAAATAAAACTTTTTGCCTTTTCTTACTTTTAGCACTAGTTGGTTTAGGCCCACTGTGTACACATCTATTTACTGAACATTGTGAATCTGCATAAAAACTCCCCATCATAATTGTGGCTTTTTTTTGTTCACATTGGCTAAATTGAGAGCACCACTGAAGTTATGTTGGGATTAACTCCAACTCCTAAGGAACTCATTAGACTCTATCAATAATTCAATGAATGGTGCCGAATATTATGAGCGCAGCTCATGGCTGCCAAAGGCAGCCATGAGCGAAGCTCACTTAGCACAAGGACAGCTCATTCTGTGTGGTGCTCCTGTCTACAGCGACTGTCTGAACAGGAAGTGCCTGTAGTTGCCATAAAAATGGAGCTAGTAGTTTAGTCAGAGTTTAGTTTGGTAAATAATTAAAATACCTCAAATATCTTCCAAAATAGCTTTAAAATTTCAGTCTTGTCCTATAACAACCTCCAATGACATATTTCAAGGATTTAAATCAACATGTGTATCAACATTGGAAATAATTATTTCCAAACCCCTGATTGTAAGAATTGACTGAAAATTAAAAGTCAACACAAAATTTAATGATTTAAATGGCTCACCAGGTAAGAAATCATAACAACACTTAAGGTTACATAATCTTCATTAACTATCAACAAATTATGTAACAGTCTAATAGTAAACAGTCATCTCTGAATAGCTATTGTTTTATTGGTCTCAGTTATGTAACATAAACAATTTAACATAGTAGATCCAAATTTATAGATTCAAATTTAACACAGATTTGAATTACACAGCTGTCAGTGTAATCTATCTATCTATCTGTCTATCTATCTATCCATCTATCCATCTATCCATCTATCTATCTATCTATCTATCTATCTATCTATAATTATCTATCTATCTATCTATCTATCTATCTATCTATCTATCTAATCTTATCTATAGATCTGATCTTATCTATCTATTCTATCTATCTGCCCATTTGCCCAGTCCTTTAAAAAGATAAATTGGCCTTCTGCATGGAAAGTTGAAGATAATGCAGTAGTTCTATGACAATGCTGCGCGAATTTCATGGCAGTGCCATTTACATATTAACAATGCTTCATCTTCCTTCAGAAATGTTCAGAAATGTTCCAATATGATATTAGAGTCTAGATTTTAATTATAATCTCCCTGATATTGTTAATGCCTTGTCCTCAAAAACTGGCGTCAAGATGAAACATGGCATGCAGATAATTTGATCACTCACTAATGGTGTCTGAATGAGTTCTCTTGAAAACACCAACTTCAAGGAGAATTGTGAAGACACTGCTCGCTACCTCTGGATGAAAATTTGCATCCAATGTATTAATCTTAACATGGATTGTATTCAAAGTTTATGTTAAGGATAAATTTAAAGATATTCTCTTTGAAGTAGACTTTTCCTCAAATCTATTCCCCAGTTTCCAAGCTGAAGATATGCAATAATTTACTATTCAAGTATTCAAGTTTAATGTGCACTAAAACTAACATTAATTTAGTGGTATATAGTGCATAAGCATGCCACAAGTAAAGTTGAACTATTTATAACAAGTGTATGAAAAAAACGACACTGTCTGAATAAAACTGTTTACAGCAATGGCTGAAAACAGTAGAAGGTCAAGCCTCTAAACCAAATAGTACAAATTGACCATGGTTAATTGAATTTCAGACTTCACTAAACAGCATCCCTCGGTGGGTTGTTCTGGCATTTTTTTGCAAAGTAGTAGTTAGAAATTGTCCAAAATTACAGTAGAAAATTCCCTCGCAAGCAGATATATAGGGCCCCAAGGAGGTTTCAACTTGTTTCTAAAGGGCACAGGCTTTATTTGTTCCCTTTTTGTTCATTTGGTTTTGTCTCTAGGCTTTTTTGTTCCACTATTCTGTGTAGCTATTTTCTTTCCTTATTTTTTATTCCTCCCTCGGCACTGTACATTTTCTACTGCTGTTTAATCAGCCACTGCAAAAGCCCCTCTTTCTCGGCTTCTGCGTTAGCTTTGGGCATACTATCAGACAGTGTACGATGTTCCGTACAGATGCCCTTTTTGGTGTTTTGGCAGCTACAGACAGATGAAATCCTTAGATTAAAGTGTTTTTATCCTTGTCGAGATTACATGATTGTTCTTTCGCATTTACCTTATAATGGATTACTGAGACTTGAAAGCATAGCGAATGCTTGATCACTGCACTGTGTAGATTCCCTACAAATGAACTGTGTTGTGTCGGAAAAAATTTTTTTCACAGAAATTGCTAATGCGAAAAGAAATTCAAGCCTCTAAACCAAATTACTCAAATAGGCAGAGTTTCCCCGTGGCCTAACTGGTAAGTGCGCTTGTCAGCTGACTTTGAGGCCGTGGGTTCAAATCTCACCCGAGGAACTCACTTTAGTCCGAGCCCATGGGACATTAAATGGAGGCGGGTTGTTTCCAGTGTTCTATGCTGGGTTTACACTTAAAGACAATAGCAAGTGAAGCAGTAAAATAATACTTAAAACCCTCTAAGATGGAGCAATGGAAATCACACCAAATGTCTTGAAAGTCAACAAGAAGCAAATCTAAATATGTGTACTTGAGTAATTTGATTATTGTTGTAAAACAATGATCAAATCATTTAGCGGGGCAGGTATGTAAAAAAAATTTGCATTTATACATAGAAGACATCCATACTAACATATTTGCATAGGGAGCCACTTCAGATTTAGCTTAGGTGGCTACTGGCAGCCATTTTCCAAAATGGCGGTCAATTCTTCCATTTTCCTGCTTTCTGTGTAGTTCCTACAAATATAATACATGTAAATATTGTTTTTTACTGCTTTTCTAGGTAATCAGTACATTACTGTAACATTTTTTGGTAACCTGGACTTTATTCAGGCTTGTTGGAATCCTTTTTGTTAGAAATATTGATTCAAACACTGGATTTCACTGTTAGGAATGGTTACACCAATTCTTTATAAATCTCAAAATAAGTTACATATTGGAATTCCTTGCAAGAAGAGCTTTCAAATGAGTACCCGCATCAATGGGTTTCGTTAACTTGGTACGACAATGGAAAAAATGAAAATAAAATTTTTTTTGAAGATTTTGTTCTTTCTTTAATTTTGATAAAGAATTCACAGAAACTATTGATGCAAACATTCATTTGAAAGCTCTTCTCTCAAGGAATTCAAATATTTAGTCTGTTTTAAAATCAATTGAGATTCCATGAAACTATGGGAAACCGCGAAATGATACATTTTCTTCATCAGTTCTAACTAAATGGACCCTGACTACCCAAAAATTCCTCAATTCAATCCAGAAATCAATTAATAATGTTTTTGTGATCTGTAGAATGAATAAAGAGCACTGTTTTCATACTTTCAAACTATAGGCACCTCAAAGAAAGCAGGAAAATGAGATAATTAGCTGCCATTTTTGGAAAATGGCTGCTATGGGTCAACCACGTCAAATCTGAAGTGGCTCCCTATCTAAATATATTCTCATGATGTTTTTTAACTCTGTGCCAAGTTTCATGCTTCTATGTATAAATGCAATATTACTCCCCTATTCATGACAAATCTGCCCCGCTAATTGAACACTCTGAAATTTCAGAACTGCTGGTCTGCATTCTTGGAAAATTAATGATTTGAATGTGAATTTTTACAGTGTCTGAGGGTGTCTTCCAACTTCTTTCAAAATAATGGAATTGTACTTCATTAAAATTAACAATTTGAAATGTTTATTTCTGCAAACTACACAGTTTGTGGAATGGATCTAATGAACTCTTAGAGATTTGACATTTATCCCAGGTACACTTTGCTCCATACAACTGTGTTTACTACCATTAAAGGGTTGTTTTTTATGCTTTTTTTAATGGTAAAACTGACTTTGCCTTATCATTGTCACTAAGCCAATAAATAGAATATTTTGTGGCCAACATTTTGTAGTCGTTTGTTACCAATAAATCATGCACAACGTAGTGAGATCAAATCCATTTTTGTCATAGAGCAAACAAGCTGCCTCATTATATCTACAATTCAATATAGAAGGGAAGAGAGCAGCATCTTCATATTTCATCCCACATCCTTGAAGTTGGTCTTTTCAAAAGAAGTCATTCAGGCACCATTAGCGAGTGATTAAATTATCTGGATGCCATGTGTCGTCTTGATGCCATTTCTTGAAGACAAGGTGTTAAAAATATCAGATAGGCTAGAAAAAAATCCAAGACTTTAATATCTTTTCTGAAATATCCAAAGGCAGATAAATGATGGTTAAGATAGAGTGAAGATAATCCCATGATTTCCGTCATCGCTTTGTGTTTTCTATTCAGTTTTTAAAAATTTTATTGTTTCCTGAACTGAGGATGGGGATCTAGATTTCATATCATTTCAAGTATCATTGCTGGAGAAAAGCATCGATATTTCATAATATTCAAATGGACCATCTTCCTGAATTTTTATCCTTAAAGGGCGATTCCATGCCAAATGGACCAACGTCTCCCACATCATGGCTTCAGATTTTAATGAAATTATTACACAAGCTACATGTACATGTTTTATGAAGCTATGCAAAATATTTTCCCTGTATTCCAAATATTTTGAATTTGACAGCATTTTCAAAATTAAGGTCTGCAAACTAAAATTTCTATTTTCCACTTGTCAAGTCATTTCAAAAAGCTGCCGAAGCTACGTTTTTCAAGATATTTTGATAAAATTGTACAGATCAAGCTCAGATATATAAAATGCTGCTGGCCGAAGCTAATACAGATGATGCTTTCCATCTGTTCGCACTAGCCTGTTAAATTTGATTCATTTTTGCGAAATTTGGGTAAATTGTGGGTTTTTGGAATTTTTTCACTCAGAAACCAAGCTTTCAATAAACCTGAAACTTTGCATGAATTGAGGCAGTATCGAGTTCTAGTGGTATGAATTTATTCATATTTCTAACTCCAATACCTTTTATGCACATGAAGAAAATCTCAGAACGATTCCCAAAATTGACTAATTTCAAGTGCAAAAATGGCCATGTGGGACAGATGATAGAAACTTGAAATTTCATTTTGAAGCAGTTTATGAGGTCATCTTGTATTTCTGCAAAAATCGTAGATGCATTATTTTTCATTTTTCTGGAATTAATTTTTAGAAATTTGGAGAAAAGCCTTATTTACACTATGTAGGAGCCTTCCAAGAGCAGGTGGAACTCAAAATAAAGTGCCAATTTTTTTAAGGTGCCTCAAATTGCCTTCTGAACATTTCAAATCAGTTTTATTTAGAATCACTAGGATTTTTTTTTAAATTTTGTCCAGTTCTTTGCGTGTGAAATCATGTCAGATGCTCATGACTACTGTATTTTCTGTATTAGTAGCACACCCCTTAATAAAAGCCCACCCCCTCAAAAAAGTACCGATTTTAATTAAATTTCCATCAAAATGGCCTTTATCATGAGTTTTTAATGCAAAAAACTATTAATTGCCCTTATCGTCATTACATCATTCTGCCCACGGGCGTTTAATACAAAAAATAGGGTACAATGGAATGCATTACTTTGTACCCATAAAGAGGTCCCTGGGGTATATGTACACCTACATACTTAATAATTATAAAGCCACATTTGCTAAATTCTGGTCATCTGTCACTAGAATGATGTTATTTCCAAAACTGAAATTAATGTCATTGAACATGAATTTTACATATTTTTCATCATGTATTGTGATATTTTTTTAAACATATTGATAACTGAAGATACATTCTCTTATTTAACATCATTAAAAGGCAACTGTATCAACTAATCTCATTTACAAAATCTGTCATAACAGTCCCATATTGTCAATTTTGAACTTCTTTGCAAAAATTCACTCAACGTATTTTTTTTTACTTCTTCCTTTTGCGAGAAACCAATATACCTCTTTAAAGTTTGGAATTTTAAAATGTGTCCATCTCAGGTACTTTCAGAAATACACTCAGGTCTTTATCTATATTTATATGACAATTACATGTTTGGATTATTCAGGAGGTTGACAAACATTGTGCTTGTACAAAAATTGTTTTGTTCTTCATTTGGGTCCGTGATTGATCATTGAAAAAAAAGGTATATCTATAGGTGAGCTAAAATACCCATCGTTGTAAATACAATTTGCTTTCAACTATGGAAAATAGATAGGAGCCAACAGGTGCACATAAGACAGAGGTACATAATGGTCATAAAAGGCTGCAGCTTGGTTGCCTAAATCTATTACTGACATTGAATTACTTGGCTGTAATTACTTTGATACAATTAGATTGTTTGTAAGCTTCGAATCTGTGCACCACATAGCTGTGTAGAAGTGTGCTACTCTAACCTTGTTTGATGAAACCACAGAAGAGACCTTTAGTGAAGCCAACCAACTGACTTTGTCACTCTCGCTTCATTTTTGCTGAGAAGATTGTATGTGCACCAAACATGAGGTTAGTTGCCACTGCTATGCATTACTGGAGTAGACTTTGGTAGTGGCAGCCATTTAGATATTCAGTGGGGAGCGGGTTGGAGTTTTCCACAACAGGAAACTATTTAATTAATAAAATCGATTTTCCTTCTATTAAAAGCTGATTGTAGATCACTACAGGTTTGTATGAGATTAATTTAAATATCAGTGTGCATCCGGTTGATTCAGATGGCTATGTGATGTTCATGCCATGTTTGGCAACCTAAATTTGAGGCTTTTACATGAAAACTTAAACTGATCCAAGCAGAACAGAAAAATCCCATTTCACCACTTTCGTTTACTTTACACCTGATTTAAGTTCTGCTGGTGAAATTGTGCCTGAATGTTTCTGATTCAATCATCATACCACCAAATACTTTGGTTGTTTTAGTTTGTTGTTGTATGCAGATATATACATTATACAATGCATTCCTTTCATGCAAAATGGGACACTACAATACTACTACCACATCAATGAATAATGTTACTATAACTGAAATATCAAATGAGTTTATCTTATCAACCTTTCAATAGAGCTAGCAGATGTAAAGTATGAGTGTTTAAAGTAACATTTCCATTCTGACCGTTGACTCAATATTCATGATTTTCAAGGACTGCTTATAAATATCCAGTAGAACTTCTTAATCTTGGTTGGTTTTTCAGACATGAAACAAGAAGAATATTAAAATGAAAAGACAAGATTCTAGCAATCTCCTTAGTAGCTCTTGGTGTTGATTTGATTAACAAAATGGAAGGGTGACACACGGCAAGTTCAAATGTCACACACTAGGCGATTGCATCAAAATCTGGAAGAAAACCTGGATCTAAACATTTTCTGAGGCATTATGCTTATAATACCTCTATGTTATGAAGGTTGAAACACCAAAGGGAGAATCACTCAATATTTTATTATTTATAATTAAGTAATCCATGCCCAACTGTACTGGCTTGAAAGAGTATCTTGTTTATTGAAGCATGGTATCATCAATCTGGGTGCTTCACTACATCAAAGGCTTTGCAAAATCCAGTCCCGACATCCCAGATACCATAAACCATGTCATCTTTGCATTAAACATAGCCTGCAGACATCTTAATTTTTGTTTTATGGCTAAAACTCCCATTGGAGCAGTAACATGCTGTTTCATTGCCTGGACTGAATGTAACAGGGTGCACTTTTCTCTGCCAGACTGTCATTAATCCAATGACATCAACTTCATTATCAGAGTAGGCAGAAAACTCAAGCAGATATGGTGAACTTCACTCACAAACTGTTTAGGGATAAACAATAAGGACCTGGTGTACCTGAATTGACTTGACTTGAAATTTTTATTGGAGAAAACTGGGGATGTTATAAATCCTGATCTGTTGATCGTCAAAACAATTCTAGAAAAATAACTTTTAAAACTAATAGCCCTTTGCCTTTTGGGATCAGTCACTGATTATACAGAAAAGATTTTCGTACGCATACTGGTCAACATTGTTAAGTAATTTGCTTTGTCTATAAAAAAATATGTCATGGCATCAATAATGGGTTCAGCTGTTGAATTTTACTTCACAGGTGATGCCCATCTCATAACAAATATCAATTAGACCCCTGTTTATGCCAATTCAAGTGAGAGTCTAGATCGAATATTTAAAAAGTCTGTTCACTGAGCAATCACTGAGCAATCACTGAGCAATCACTGAGCAATCACTGAGCAATCACTGAGCAATCACTGAGCAATAACTGAAAAATCACTGAAAAATCACTGAGCAATCAAGTTGCACCTTGACATAATGATGATATCAATAAATACGATTAAGGAGTCTAATATGCTAGATAATTTGTTGTTCTTCCTCTAGGACTGTAACATGCACCAGAAAACTGGCTTTCCGTGCCCAGCATTGCCTATGATTCAGAAATGTCAAGGATACAGAAACATAACTACCAATATGGGAGATCCCTTTCATACAAAATGATAAAGGACCAGTTTATGGCTTAATAAAACATGTTCTGTTACTGGGCAACCCAATAGTGAAAAGCATTTACCTCGAACTGCTCTGCCAATGGTAACCCCGCTGCTGTAATGCCCCTCTTCATCTTGGTCTAGATATTTGGCTGTCATTTGCTCTTATAAGACCATTACTTGAATTAATCCACCCTCCAGTGCCATTTAATGACAACAAAAAACAGTGTGTTTTCTTCTGGCTCAACTCACAAACATTAACAAACAAAAGATGTTTCTTATCAGACCATTAGTGGTATTAACGCCTGCTACGCCATCAGGTAACATCAAAGCTGTATGGATTTTCAAGCTGTTTGTGTAACTCAGGTAAAACAAAGAATTAATAAAAGATACTCAAAAAAGTCAGAATAGTTTTGTCAGTTTTGTCAATCTGAAAAGAGCTAACGATTATCTGCCGGCTGACTGCAATTTCCATTTTCAGATATCCAGGACATACTGGTGTGAATCTTGACTGTTCCAAACATGTACATCTCCTATTCCGGAAAAGACAATCTTACTCACCCAAAAGACATTGCTATTCCTATTTTCTCCAAAAAGAATTGGAACGCATACCTGAAAATACAAAAAAAAACTAGTCAACAAACGTATAAACATACATTTATGAATGTATCGATAATCCTTTCAAAGACCTCTCAAGATTAAAAAATCTTTCCATTTTGCTGAATGACAGCTCAAATATAATCATATATGCATATGGGAAATTGGGAAGCATCCGTCAGCTGACCTAGCACCCTCTTTCAACAACTCTATCGTGTTACAGATCTCAGATCACCTAAAAGACATCAGTATGCCTTTGCCTTTACGACACTTAACAATTTGTTAGCTTTCTATGTCAAAGAAAAAGTTACTTCAAAGGAACCAAACTGAAAGACAAGTTCCTTAATCTTATATTTGACTTTTGGTACAAAAACAGCATTACACACTAAAAAAGCCACTCAGCAGCTAACATCACAGAAAGATATCAAGAATGACAAGTGGCCAACTTTTGACATCAAAGAATATGAGAATGTTATCAAAACTTTACATAAATATTCTTAGAATAAAAAAAAGCATCTTGTATGTCAGGCGAGATGAAATAACACAAGATGTTGTAGGTCGGGCTAGATAACCTACATTTGTAACTCTTAGCAAGCCAGAAAAATCAGACAACAGCATGTTTTAGGTGCAGATGACGCAAAGCTTCAGAAACCAACCAAAAAAATTAATTCATTTTGAGTGTCACAAGATATTAAAAGTTCCTCTAAAATATCAGAATGTAAGCTTTTCCACCTTATTCAGTTAAAATGTAGAATATATGATTTTTTATTAGAAATGTTTTGAAAACAAAACATTGCAGTGTTGAATAGAAAGAGAAAAACCTGACAATCTTAGAAAAGATGAGGAAAGACTTGAGTGTTTTATATTCCTCCTGTGAGTTAGGATGAGGTTTGTAGTTAAGAAGTTTGTAATAATTTGCTTGTTTAGCATATTTACACTTATATGTGGGAGAGGAATGTTAGTGCATTAGTGCGTCAATATCACATATTGATCCTTGGTAGTTATGAAGTTTAGCAAAGCTGCTAGGTTCCCAGAGAAAGTGCATGAATCTTATGGTTTTTGGGTTGTGGGATTCAACATCTTTCAGTTGCAATGACCTAACAAGCTTACTTCTGCCATCAAACACGTAAAGACGAATCTGGGTTCCAGCCCAAAGATCATTGTGTGGATTCCACACACACAAACAATGTCGTCAGTGAGTAAAAAATACCTACAGCAACAGCTGGAAAATAGTGGAAGGTCAAGCCACGAAACCAAATTATACATTTGGCAACAGTTAATTGAATTTCAGACTTAACTACACAAGATCCGCTTGTGGCTTCTACTGGCTATTTTTAAGGTAGTTGTTTTAAATTTGCCAAAAAGACTCTTTGAAATTAAATGTGAGGTAAATAATTAGGGCACAAAGGATTTTTTAACTTGTTTCTGGAGGGTACATTATTTCTTGTATGTTTTTGTCTCTCCTGTGTCTTTTATCTCTCCCTGTTGCTATCATTGCTATTCTGTTTTAGGCATTGCACTTCTTTTTCATCCGCCTTTAGAGAATGTATTTGTCATTCTCAGGCCCTTCTCTCAGCTATAGGAGTGTACAGTGCAACCAATAATAAAGTAAGAAAATTTTCTGTCAGAAGTCCTCTGTTTACCTATTTTGCCCTCTTTTCTCATATCCACACCAAATCTCCTTACAACTCCTTTTGACTCCTTACAACAACCTTAGCCTACATCAAGAACTCTATTTAGACAGCTACAAGTGTAACTGCAATTAGCAGAGGTGCAAAATATCAAGTAAATCAAACACAAAGGGGGTGATTGAGTTTAAATTGGTGTTGTTTAAATGCGATTTTAATGTAATGTTAAAGGTAGTTTCAAGTAGGTAAAAATAGGAAGTGATTCAGGGGGTAGTCAAAAGGTGTGAAAGGGTAAAGTTGTGGCAAATTCTTCCTTACTGCTGGGGTAATCGTACTTTACTTCGGGTTGTACTGTAGGTGTAGACTCAGATTGATATCTCTGTCTTGATATGATCATTCTGACAAACCTAGGTTTTTCATGGCAAATAATCAAAAAGTAGTATATATATATAATACTACTAGTATTAACTTCAATCCTCAAAGAGTTCAACAGACCCTATCAATACTTCTTAGTCGATGATAAATGATCTTTACTATGCCCGATATTCATTTAGAAACTTCCAAAAGTTATTAAATTCATGGGATCCAGTAGAGCCTCTCTGATATGGTTAACACATTGTCTTCAAGAAATGGCGTCAAGATGAAACATGGCATCAAGGCAATTTGATCACTCCCTAATGGTGCCTGAATGGGTTCTTTAGAAAAGAGCAGCTTCAAGGATGTGTGATGGAACCTGAGGATGCTGTTCTTCTGTGCTTGGTGTAATCTAGCATTTGTTTGAATAAGTAGTTCTTGGCCCCAGGTATATCCATGATATGTTGTATTATTATTGTTCACTGAGACTTACAGTTTTTTTTTCAAAAAAATGTAAGTCTCAGTGAACAATAATTTATACAATATATTATAATATAGCATTCTTTCTAGATGATGGACAATTGTCCATGAGGACTAAATCAGGCAGTAAAAGCCAGACACATGAAAATTTCATGGTCAGCTAGAACGCTGTCTTGACAGAATACATAGATTCCTTAAATCAGTCATTTTGACTAACGTGTCGGCAATTTTCAATTTTCATCCCACATATTGTTTTACAGCTGAAGCAGCTGATAGAAATGGTGTATTACCATAAAATGTTCAATTTGATATAAGCCCAGTATTTATGATTATTTCACATACATAGCAGGAAGGGTTTTGAACAAAGGCTGTGGAGAAGCTTGTAGAGTCACCCTTGTCAAACATGCCACAAGTGGCAACACCTATTATGTGCCTGGATTCAAACATTTAACTGCCACTTAGGGATTTTATTGTTACACCCAGGCAAATAGTCCCAACTTCTATACCTCAGAGTAGACTGTTCCCACAAGAAATTGGCATTTTGAAGGAAGGGATATACAGAGTGTGTAGCAATTAAGTCATTCTTTATTATCATTTTCTATCTCCCCCACTATGATTCTAATTCATGCTGAAATCAATCAGACTGCTCGAACAGCTCTCACAATTATCTGAGGGAGCTTCTAATCTTCTTCCCATTGGACTTTCCCTTCTGTCTTAGGAGCACCCCAATGATGGAACCTTATGATGTAGTGCTTTTTGTTCAAGCAAGGAGGGGGGGGGGGAGGAAGCAGTCTGATCTCAGACTGGGGAATTACATTATAAACTTCAAGTGAATTCTGGGAAAGGTAAGTATTTGTAGAATGGGCCAAAATTTTACATGTGACTTCTACTATATAAACTGCAATACCAGACCAAGGTCAAGCGGGATCGGAAAATATCGGGGGCACCTGGAACACCCTGGTGTAGAAGTGTGATACTCTGACCTCTTTTTTTTTTAGTTTTCCTTTGTATACAGGAAATTATTTATTTCACATGACTGCGATAATTAATATTTCTGATTTCTGTAAGGAGCAGAATTTGCTGATCACTACAGATGGATTTGTGTCACCGCACCTCACATTTGTCCATATCACCACAATGTTTGCACTCTTATAATGGCAATTGAAATTGGTGATCTTTTATGACAATCAAAACTAATTCATGCAGAACTGGAATGCCTGATTTTACCAAGAAAATGTAGACCTTTGACCTGTTCTTTTGTAAATTCATCACTGTCTCATATCATGTCAGTGACAAAATGGCAACCTTGTGCATTGTACAGTAGAAAATAAAATAAAGTCATTGTTGACTTTGCATCTAAATAGAATTCAGTTGAACTTGGGTCCAAAGATTTCTAAATTCAATCATCATCTCACTATGTCCCATTGGTACAATTTGTGTTGCTTGATCAGATACCTATTCCATCCATTGTTGTTGTTGTTGTTGTCTGTTGGACCCTATTTCGTGGTCTGAATGCTCACTCTGGAATTAGATGAATGTTCACACATGAAATAATTTTGAATGTCACACATGAGTAATGTTCACACTGATAACTAAAAACATCCGGTTCATGGCATTAAATCTTAAAATTATTCCATCCATGAAAAACGTTGACACTAAAATATGATTTTAACCACTACCACAACACTGGTTAATCATATTGATTTACCAAGCAAATTTATCTACCTTTCAAAGAAGGAGCAAGAATTTAATGTTTTTCAAATTAATGTTTCTAATATTGAAGGCTGACGGTCAATTTTCAAATTGAATTTCGTGAACTAACAGAACTTTTTGGGTTTTCGACTTTTGCTGATTATTCAGCTACGAAACATGAAGAATTAATGCCAAGACAAGAAAAGCAATCCCCTTAGTGTTGATTTGATTAAGAAAATGGAAGGGTGACACACTGCAGCTTCAAATATCACACATTAGGAAATTACATCAAAATCTGAAAGAATAGCAGGATCTAAATATTTTCTGAGCTGTGATGCTTATAATACCTTCCTGTAATAAAAGTTAAAACACCAAAGGAAGGACCATCTAATCTTTTATTCATTTACATACATTCGATGCCTGTGATTTCATTTTTTGGCATATATCAGACATAACATCTCTATACTGACCACATCACATCTAGCATTATAATTAAGTATTTGAAAATTAGGAATTCATGCTTAACTATAACGGCTTGGCATGGATAGAACATCGAAAAAACTGTGGGTATTTCACAACATCAAGGATTTGTAGACACCCTAAACTATTTCATCTCTGCATTAAACCTCGCTTGCAGACTTCTTGATTTGTCTTTTATTGCTAAAACTCCCACAGGAGCAGTAACTTGTACATTGTAGTTTCATTGCCCAGACCGAATGTAGCATGGTGCACTTTTATCTGCCAGACTGTTGTTAATCCAGCAACATCAACATCATTATCAGGGTAGGCAGAGAACTCAAGCAGATATTGTGAATATCATTCTCAATTACTCAGTTTGCTGATCAACAAGGTACATGTATACCTTGGATATTGTAATAATAATAATAATATGGATTTATAAAGCGCTAATTTCAGTAAACTGCTCATCAGCGCTTTTTCAGATCAATCAATAGTAGGAATTATGAAACAAATGCGTTTTTAGATTCTTCTTGAAGCTTTCTAATGTCTGAGCAGTTCTCACTTTTCAGGCAAATTGTTCCATAGCTTTGGTGCTGCATAGGAAAATGCCCGATCTTCAAACTTATTTTGTTGAATGGGGCAGGTTCTGCTAAGAGTAGCTTGTGGTTGCTTATCAGGTTATGCTCCTGTTGAGATTTGATTTGAACTAGTTCTTGAATGTATTGTGGAGCCTGATTTTTCATTGCTTTCCACATAGTTGTCATCAATTTGAAGCGAATTCTTGCTGTGATTGGTAACCAGTGCAGTTGTTTCCTACTATGGCTAATGCTGTCATGGTTTTTCAATCTCTCAATTAATCGAACTGCTGAGTTTTGAGCGACTTGAAGTTTATTTAACAATCTGCTTGCAGTGCCATATAACAATCCATTTCCATAATATACCTGATCTGACTTTTATCAGAAAAAAACTGAGGATAATTATATTGATCTCTCGATTGTCAAATAATTAAAAAATATAACTATTTTAACTAGTTTGCCTTTGCTTTTTGGCATCAGTCACTGTGTGATTATGATATAGAAATTGAATTTCTTGAAATTTTTCCTTTTTTTATAAAAATGTTTTAACACGTTGCAGTATCAATACTGGTTTTTGCGAGAATTTTACTTCGCAGACAATGTTCATCTCAAAACATATAACAATTACACCCCTGTTTAATGTTTATATCTGTTCAAGTCACACTCTTTCCTACATTTTTGCAAAATATGAACGAAATTGTCAGAGTCCAGAGTGAATACTTAAAAAGTCTATTTACTGAGCAATCACATAATGATGATATCATTGAATACAGGAAGTCTAATATGCTAGATCATAGGTTGTCCTTCTTCTACAATCATGTCTTGCACAAGACAGTTGTAACTCCAACATTGCTCATGGCTCAGAAAGATCAAGGATACAGCGATATAACTACCAATATGGGAGATCCCTTTTTATATGAAATGATAAAGGACCAGTTTACGGCTTCATAAAACAGCTTCTATTACTGGGCAACCAAGGAGTGAAAAGCGTTTACCTCAAACTGCTCTGCTAATTGTAACCCTGCTGTGGTAATACCCCTGTACATCATGCTGTAATTTGCTCTTATCAGACCATTAGTAGTATTAATTCCTCCACCCTCCAGTGCCATGTAATGACAATGAAAAAAAAAGCGAGTTTTCTTCCAGCTCAACTCACTAACAGACAAAGATGTTTCTTATCAGACCATTAGCAGTATTAATGCCTCCTATGCCATCAGATAACATCAAAGCTGTGTGGATTTTCTGTTTGCATAACTCTGGTAAGTCAATAAATTTATAAATGGTGTTTAAAAAATGTTGGAATTATGATGTTAATCTCAATAGAGCTCACAGTAAGCTGCCAGAAAAGAACAATTTTCAAAGTCAGATATCTTGGACAATGGACATGGACACATGATCTTGACGGTTCCAAACATTTATAATATTATATCCTATTCCAAAAAAAAAAATCTCACTCACCCTATGCAAATTTCGGATATTCTCCAAAAAGTATTGGGACACATACCTGAAACATATAATAGAGAAATAGTTTTGATCAGAAGTAATGTTTGTTTATTTAATGACCCTGCAATCCTGGTGGGTAATGAAGGTCTTTTAATCTGAAGGAAAAACATAATATAATTTGGCCCTAATATTATAGATTAGTCCATGCGCCTTTTAATAGCCAATCAACATTAAAATATGTACATTTTGCTGAACGCAGCACACATATAATTTTATATAAGCATGTGGTATATTGAACACATTAGTAAGCCAACCCAAAACCTGGACAACGCATTTTTCCCAAAGCAATATATCACTCTGTTTCGAACAATTCCTGATTGTACAAAATCGCCGAAACAAACTGTTTTGTATGTGATATACATGTAAAGACTAACATTTTCAGAATATCCAACCAGTGATGCAGTCGTGGCAGTGATATTGTAGACCCGAGACCGAGACATGAGCCTCCCAGTCTCAGGCCATCAAAATGTGGCCTCGAGGCCAGCCTCATCCTCAACACTGTCCCAAAGACATCCGAGTCTTAGGCAAGGCCAAGTATTTGGCATCTGAAATCGAGTCAATTAAGGCAGAGGTCATCAAAATATGCCCCGAGACATCCAACACTGTACCCAACCTCCTTCACTTGTCAAAATTTACACCTCATGAACTGGAATGATACTCCGCATGAAGGATGGATGGATGGATGGATGATTTGGGCTTTACGTCCTGTATTTATGCACTTGGTAGGCTACTTGGGAAAGGAGGAGGACACGGCAATGAGGTGAAGGATGACAGAAACAGCCGTCCAACATAGGCCCAGGGGACCCGGCAAGAGCTGGATTCGAACCCTGGACCCAGCGATTGGCAGCCCAGCATGCTACCACTAGACCAACCCTCCCCCAATACTCCGCATGAGGCGAAATCTTTTGGTCAATATATATATTCCTGTTACCTACTCCTCAACTTTATAACGTGCGCTTCGGTTTCACAATACAAGTTAAAACTCTCATTGGCAGATAAATTTGTCTCGCATGACAGATCACAGATCACACAAAAGACATAAGTAATATGCCTTTAACTTCTGCCGCTTAATGATGTGTTAGCTTTGTATATCAAGGAAAAATATACTTCAAAGGAGCCAAACTGAAAGCAAGTTCCTTGATGTAATATTTGACATTTTGTGATACAAAGATAGCATCACACACTAAGAAGGATGCTGAGCAGCTAACATCACAGAAAGACGTGACCAGTGACAAGTGTAAACCTATTGACATCAAAGGATAAAGGAATGTTATTAAAACTTTTCACCAATAAACGGCTTATTTTGAAAAAAGATCCAGTATGTCAGGCAATGTTCGTCTCAAAACATATAACAATTAGACCCTTTTTATGCCTATTCAAGCTGGAATCTAGAGCAATCACATAACGCCTTGACATCATGATGATATCATTGAATACAGGAAGTCTAATATTCTAGATCTAGGTTGTCCTTCTTCTTCAATCATGTCTTGCACAAGACAGCTGTAACTCCAACATTGCTCATGGCTCAGAAAGATCAAGGATACAGCGATATAACTACCAATATGGGAGATCCCTTTTTATATGAAATGATAAAGGACCAGTTTACGGCTTCATAAAACAGCTTCTATTACTGGGCAACCAAGGAGTGAAAAGCGTTTACCTCAAACTGCTCTGCTAATTGTAACCCTGCTGTGGTAATACCCCTGTACATCATGCTGTAATTTGCTCTTATCAGACCATTAGTAGTATTAATTCCTCCACCCCAGCGAGTTTTCTTCCAGCTCAACTCACATATGTGACCTGCTCCACCACAATGGGTTCAAAGTCGGCCAGCTATCATATTCTGCTGTGAAAATGGCTTTGTTCTAATGGAATTTGGCTTTATTAAGATGTTTCATTTGTCTTGATATCTCCACCCAATCCAAAGATATTGCACCTCAAACATTGATGATACAAAACATCGAACTTTGAGAAAATGGCATTTGAATAACCCGCCATTACAATAACAGAACTAGGAAAATCAAGAATGATGCCAAATTTAGAAAATTTAAAAGCAGTTTTTGGTTAAAATGGTCTTAAATAATCAAAGCAAATTACTTTTGCTAAAAGGTGGTACCAACAGCTAAAAATCATCAAAATGTGACCTTTTGACACATTTTGCTAATTTCTGGAAAATACAGATTGCCCACCTTGAACTCATTTTGGTGGAGCAGGTCACATATATACTAACAGACAAAGATGTTTCTTATCAGACCATTAGCAGTATTAATGCCTCCTACGCCATCAGATAACATCAAAGCTGTGTGGATTTTCTGTTTGCATAACTCTGGTAAGTCAATAAATTTATAAATGGTGTTTAAAAAATGTTGGAATTATGATGTTAATCTCAATAGAGCTCACAGTAAGCTGCCAGAAAAGAACAATTTTCAAAGTCAGATATCTTGGACATGGGCACAATGTCATCATCTTGACGATTCCAAATATTTATAATATTATCTCCTATTCCAAAAAAAGTCTCACCCTACGCAAATTTCGGATATTCTCCAAAAAGTATTGGGACACATACCTGAAACATATAATAGAGAAATAGTTTTGATCAGAAGTAATGTTTGTTTATTTAATGACCTTTCAATCCTGGTGGTTAATGAAGGTCTTTTAATCTGAAGGAAAAACATAATATCATTTGGCCCTAATATTATAGATTAGTCCATGCGCCTTTTAATGGCCAATCAACATTAAAATATGTACATTTTGCTGAATGACAGCAAAGTGAGCACGCATATAATTATATTTAAGCATGTGGGAATATTGAACACATTAGTAAGCCAATCCAATCTCTCTTTCAACAACTGAAAAATGCATTTTTCCCAAAGCAATATAACGCTTTGTTTCAAACAATTCCTGAGAGCACAAAATGGCTGAAACAAATTAATTTGTATCTGATATGCATGTCAAGACTAACATATTTCGAGCATCCAAGCAGTGATGTAGTCGATGCAGGGATATTGTAGACCCGAGACCGAGGCAGGGATATTGTAGACCCGAGACCGAGGCATGAGCCACCCAGATTCAGGCCATCAAAATGTGGCCTCGAGGCCAGCCTCAGCCTCGACACTGTTCCAAAGACATTCGAGTCTGAAGCAAGGCCAAGGATTTGGCATTTGAGACCGAGCCAGTTAAGGCTGAGGCCATCGAAATATGGCCCGGAGACATCAAACACTGTACCCAACCTCCTTTATTTGTCAAAATTTACACCTCATGAACTGGAATTATACTCCGCATGAAACTAAATCTTTTGGTCAATATATATACCAGTAGCCTACTCCTGAACTCTACAATGTGCACTTCGGTTTCACAATACAAGTTAAAACCCTCATTGGCATATATATTTGTCTTGCATGACAGATCACAGATCACACAAAAGACATATATGCCTTTAACTTCTGCCACTTAATGATGTGTTAGCTTTGTATGTCAAGGAAAAATATACCTCAAAGGAACCAAACTGAAAGCAAGTTCCTTGATGTAATATTTGACATTTTGTGATAAAAAGATAGCATCACACACTAAGAAGGATGCTTAGCAGTTAATATCACAGAAAGATGTGACCAGTGACAAGTGACAACCTATAGACATCAAAGGATAAAAGAATGTTATCAAAATTTTTATCAATATTCGTAAAATCCCTTGTTATACAGCTTATTTTGAGCCAGTATGTCAGGCTAGATGGCATGCATTTGTAACTCTAACTCCACCGGCAAAATCTGAAAATGCTTTAGGTGCAGATGTAACACAAAGCTAAATAATTGCTTTATCGCATCCCAGGAATAAATCCCTTATCAAATTTCGATAATGACAATGATCTGTGCTGCAATGGATAACTGGCAAAATTAGTTGAACGAAATCAGCAACCTGCCAATTAACAACTGAAATTTACCAGGAATTTTTTGTGTTGTCCTTTCAATTCAGCTCTTCTGTTGGAGCTCATTATAATTGGCTATCGACAAGCCAAACAAAATCAATGCATTTTGATGGTCACCACAAGTTTTTCTAAAATATCAGTAGGTAAATATTTTCATCTCATTCACTTAAAATGTAGAATACATGATATCTTTCATAATGCAGGTTTTTAAGACAAAATATATAGTAGTGTTAAATAATAAAAAGGGAAAAGAAAAAATAATCAGGAAAGCTTAGAGAAGATTCTTAGAAGCGCTTCTGAGCAGTTTACTGGAAGAGGCGCTGTATAAATTACTATTATTATTATTATTATTAAGATTTTATTTGGAGACATGATTGTTTCCTATTGAAAGTTGGGATGTAAAGTTTGTTATCCTGAAGTTGGGAATATTTTTGCTTGTATGTTAAATGCATACGTGGAAGAGAAATGTCAGTGCATTAGTGCATCAATATCATATATTGATCCAACTAGTTAAGAAGTTTGGCAAACCTGCCAGGTTCCCAGAGAAAGTGTGAATCTTATGGTTTTTGGGTTGCAGGGTTTAAAAATTTTTCAGTAGCATAAAAAATAGGGGGATGTGGGTGTTGCAGTAGGCTTTGTCCTCTGGGCATTCTAAAAATAAACATGTGATCAATTGGGAAAGCTGCTGATATCCACTCATCTGCCTCATTTTATAAGCTGGTGTTTTGAGAAACCTAAATTTCAAGACCGGAAACTTGATTTTATCAGCATTGCAATGATCCAACAAGCTTAATTCTGCCATCCAAAATGTAAAGACGAATCTGGGTACACACCCAAGGATCACTGTTCGGATTCAACACAAATGAACAATGTCATCAGTGAGCACAGGCATCACAATTGATCACAACAGTTCTGCACTAGACCACTACCAGTGGTACAGATACACAAAGGTGGGAAAGTCCCCTGAATCGACCACCTTGCAGTAATGTTATGCCAATGGTGTGCAGGGTGGCTGATTTAAGGGAATTGCCCAGACTTTCCCACATTCCTTGTACTGTTTAAGGAGGCCAGTATCATGCAGGCCATGGAGCTGTGTTGGTAAATGATTGAAATGCCTGTGTCAGTGAGTAAAACCTGCTTACAGCAATGGCTGAAAAGGGTAGTAAGTCATGCCACGACCACAAACTTAAACAAAATGGCAACAGCTAATTGAATTTCAGACTCTACCACAGTGCACCCCTTCTGGCTTGTTCTGGCTATTTTGCTGAGTAGTTGTTTTTATATGTGCAAAATAAGATGGTCTGAAATTAAAGAGGACTATATATTCAATATAAAATGCAATTCTATTACAATCTATAAGGAAAGAGGTTGGATGGCACTCCTCAGACAATATCAATATTCACCTTCAAACATAAGTATTCCAAGAATGCAGACCAGCAGGTCTCAGGTTTCTGCTGATCCAATGATATCACCATTTTCTTACTATACAACAATTCTCAAATTTCTCAAGTACACAAATTTGTATTTGCATCCCTTTGAAGAGAGTGTATCTAAATATTCAGTCTTTGTATGTTACCAACAATTGTACTTCAATGCTGATCTTATTCAAGATATTGTTGGTGACATCGGTGTGGGAAAATTATATTCAATACATTGTTGAGTATAAACCATATAAATGGGAGGAAGCAAATCAAATAAATTGGTTTAAATCAAATATATCATGATTTAATTGCATGGCTTAAATTGTTTTGATTAAAATCTGCAAACTCAGTCTGTACCTACAATTTACTCTCAACACCTAAGAGTTTAACAAAATATTCGAGCTAGTAATACATATTGCTTATAACAGGTGCAGAGGTGTAGTATTAAACTAAGCTATTTACGTTTATGTATACCTAAAAGCTAATTTGGCCCAAGGCATTTCTCCACTAAGTGTGATTCTGATGCTTTTGAGGCTTGTTTGGTTGAACTCATATCATTGTAGAAGTGGCCTTGTTTGAACAGTACAATGTCATTTTGAAATCGTATGTCAGAGCAATTGCATTTGCTTCAGTGGTCGAAATATGGCATGTTATTTGGGGGGGTCTCTCAGTTGACAGGCTCCAATGGTTGAAGACCTTGTTGTAGCCGGGTCTGCCGGCTGCATCCGACTGCCAGAGACGCGCCGAAGCCGAAGACAATCAGATGTTCTAAAAATGAATTCTGGACATTTTAAGGCCATGTTTAATCTCATAAAAATAGTTTGGAAAACCCTTTTGCTGAAGTATATAAATCACAAGAGATTGCTGCATACTGATAAGGCTTTGTGCTTAATCCTCTAGACACATTCAGTATTTGGGGGGGTTTTTTCAGGACCCCCTCTGGGTCCTTCTGAAAGATGTTTTTGAGGGGGACACAAGAGCATTGGGGGGGGGGGGTCAAAACCCCCTTAACCCCCCCCCCCTTATTTCGACCACTGATCTGCTTTAAGTTGCAGCTTCTCAGCATCCCAAAAGGCAAGAAAAATAACAGGAACGTACAACCTGGTATTTGCTAAGTTTGAGAGAATTTGCTGTGCTCAAATTTGTTGTAAATATAGAATCAATAACAAGTTCACACTTGGGTCGCCATGTGCATGAAATTTATATCAGCTCATGAGGGCTGAATGATGAGATAGAATAGAGAGCGGAGATGCTGAAGTTCTGAAAACGTAGATTCCCCTTGTTTTGTAACACATTAATTTTATTTCCAAATAAAATTAAAATAGTTGGAGGGACACAGGTATAATGGTACACAAAGGACACAGGTACATACTGTACATAAAAGCTGCAGCTTAGTTGCCTAAATCCATCCCTGCTATTCGATTACTTCTCTGCAATTACTTTGATACAATTAGATTGTTTGCAAGCCTTGAATCTGTGCACAGCACAGCTGTGTGCTACTCTAACCTCATTTGAGGAAACCACAGAAGTGACTTTTGGCGAAGCCAGCCAAGTGACTTTGTCAGCCTCACTTCATTTTTTGCTAAAAGGATTGTATACATATGTGTGTGCCAACCATGGGGTCAGTTGTTTCCTTCATAGTATTGAAATTCACTTACAGTGTTGGTTACTTTATGACCTCTAAAATAGATTAATTGAACAAGGAAAGAAATAATTATCTATGTTTGATATTTGAGTAAAAGTGCAATCAAGCAAAATAACTATTGATATTTTCAACTGTATTTAAAAGATCTATCCATAGTGCATAATCCAATTATTCTTAGAGAGTTTGTCACTTTTACAGTTACAGACATCTATGAACAACAGGGGCTTAAGGACCTTAGGGCGAGACTGATAAATATTTTCTTATCAATGAAACCAATGCCACTTCAACATCAGTTAGGGCCTTTGGGGTCTAAATTGTAAATGCCCCAAAACATGAATTTCTAAATTAGAGATACCACCATGAATAAATAACGCAAACATCTTTCATTACCGGAGATTGCGTTGAAGTTGACTTGATGATTTCTTTGCCATGGGTTCTCTGACAAATTTGTGCTTGCTCTTTATTTAAAATAATATCCATCCAATAATTATGTGCTTTCGTCTGCAGCAGGGCATGGTTATTGTAATGATATAAAATGTTGTTTGTAAAATCTGCCCAAATTGTGCAGTTGCTTAAATTTATAATTTATAAATCGTGAAATTTACTCATGTGACGCAAGGTGCATACTAATAAGATATAGAAGCTCAGTATCAAATTTATCAAATTCAAGTACCAACAATGAAACACTGTCAAAAATAACAGGAACTGTGAAAATATATCTTAGTATTTTAGCGCCATTCATGAACCCAAAGTCATTCACTGCTGAAGCAGATTAATGTTTCACTTGAGTAGGTATCTGACACACATCATGTACAAGAAACTTCAAGAAGAAATGTGTGAAAAAGTCAACTACAACAAGAATTCCTGTAACCTACATGTAGTATTTGTGGAGAGCTCAATATGACACACCTACTACCAGCACTAATATTGCACTATAGAAATGCAATGGAAAATTTGCTCTGACCTAATTTGGCACTGAGCATGCCTGGGAGTGACCTGATTCCACTGAGCATGCTCAGACCTATTGAGCATGTGCAGAGAGCAATAACAAATGGTGGCCATTTTGAAATTTCCCTGATTCAAACTTTTAAGGCCAGTTTTCACTACAAGCTACATTGGGTTCACTCATCAGACAAGGCTCATATTGATCTAAATTTTGTAAGGAATTTTTTTGTGTGGGTCTGATCAGTGAACGTTATGTAGCTCACTTTTGGTTATAATGGATCAAATTTTACCATGATTGATAAGGACAATTTTCATAGTGTAGTACGGTGTAATGTCAAACAATTTGCTACGTTTCCAAAGAAATAAGAAACCTCAATCATGGTATATTTGAGTTTTGAAATTGTCAATTCACGATAGGCCATTTTCAAATTGAATGTCAGGATTCCAAATTTGATGACAGAGCTGCTTTCTTGATTTGTTTCTTTTTTGAAACATGAGCCATTAATGCCAAGATCAGATCCACATGATCCCCTCAGTGATGATTTGATTAGCAAAATGGAAGAGTGACACACTGCAGGTTCAAATGTCACACATTAGGAAATTACATCAAAATCTGACACAAAACCAGGATTGAAATCTATAAATTTCTGAAGGCGTGAAGCTTATGGTAATTCCAAACATCGAAGCTTTTTTCATCAAAAGGAGAATCATTTGAATTGTGTGGTCAAGACCTGTAATCGCTTAGTCAGATATGACATCTTTCTCAAATTAATACTGGCTGCAATGTGTCTATTATTGTAAGTTATTAAAGTTTTGCCTCAAATTTCGGAATTTGTGCCAAATTATAGTAGTCGTAGTTTGTTACACATGGTACACAGTAACAATGTTATCTTTTCTATTTTAAGGTGCACGTCGCATAGTAGAAATGCATCGTTTATGTTTCAAGGTACACAGTAAAAAGGGTATCCTTGTTATTTGAAGGTACACAGTAAAAAGTATAACTTTCTAGGTACACAGTAGAAAATATATTTTTTATGTTCCGACGGACATCAGAGAAAATCCTGCACTGACATCCTATATGCCATAAACCTATGTCATCTTGGCATTAAACAGTACTTGAAGACATCTTAATTTTTGTTTTATTGGTGAAGATTCCCACAGGATCATTAACACGCTGTCTCATTGCCTAGACTGAACATAACAGGGGGTATTTCCCTCTACCAGACCATAATTAAACCAGTAACTCCAGGATCATCAAGTAATAAAACTACAAAGGCATATTTTTTTCAGACATGCACCAGAAGTTAAGGAATGTAAAAATTAAAAACCAACTCTCTTTAGTTAGTGTATGAATAACTTTTCTCTGAATTTCTAGCTAAATGCCAACGCAAATAGAAAGGAGGAAACTATTTATCTTGATCATGCAATTGACTTAGCTATTTAATAAAAGAATTCGAATAAAACCAACAGTATGCTTTTTGAAATCGTTCAAATACTGATTTTCACAAACGGTGTTTGTACGGACACCGACTAACACTGTTTATTGGTTTTGATGTTTTATGCAAAACAACATTTTTATAGTGTCAATAATGTGTTTTGCATGTGGATTTTACATACAGTGTCCATCTCACAACATTTGACCAGTTGCATCCTGCTTACAGTGAGGAAAATAAGTATTTGACCCTCTAGGGACCGTTCAGAATTTAGGACTGGGGGGGTGGGAGTTTTGCTGGAACTTCCCGTCAAAAATTGATACCCCCCCCCTTGAGTTTCATGCGGATTTTCAGTACCCCACCCTTAGGTTTCATGCGTATTTTTAGTACCCCCCCACTTGACATACAAAGCAATACACACATATATACTGTTATACATGGCCACGCGTACAGATTCGCGTCATTTCGCAGACTTTTGCGCGTAAAAAAGTCTAAATAAAATGATTTTATGTGTGTTTTTTAACATTTTTTCCTTGTTAAAATTTCTTACCCCCCCTTGAAAGTGTTGTCAAAAATTAATACCCCCCTTGAAACACGTGTGAAAAGTTAGTACCCCTCGGCCAAAACTCCCATCCCCCCCCCCCGTCATAAATTCTGAACGGTCCCTTACGATATTTTCCGGTTTTGGCACTTGCGCTTGCTCCAAAACTCTGAAATTTCTCACCAGAAAATGTGGTAGGGGGTCAAATACTTATTTTCCTCACTGTATGTCTTTTCAAGTTAGAGTCCAGAGCCAAGACAATTAAGTAGGCTCTTCATGCAATAATTATACCACATATTTACATGATGATGATATCAATTTAATACAACAAGTATGAAACGCTTGATCATTCTGTACTTTCTCCTTGACCATGTCATTCCCCAGAACTCAAAATACATGCTTAACACTGCCAATGGCTCAGGTAAGATCAAGGATAAAGCAGCTTAACTGCCTATATGGGAGATCCCTTTTTATACAAAATGATAAATGACCTGTTTATGGCTTCATAAAACACCTTCTGTTACCGGGCAACCAAGCAGTGAAAAGCGTTTACCTCGAACTGCTCTGCTAATTGTAACCCTGCTGTTATAACGCCCCAGTTTATCATGCTCTAGATATTCGGCTGTCAGTTGGGCTCTTATCAGACCATTAGTAGTAGGCCTATTAACATCTCCACTGCCATTTAATGAAAACAAAAAAGTTGGTTTCCTTCTGGCTCAAAAACATTAACAGACAAAAGATGTGTTTTGTCAAACCATTAGCAGTATTAACGCCTCCTACACATTTGGATAACATAAAAGCCCCAAGGATTTTCTGTTTGCGTAACTCATGCAAAACAATGACCTTATGAAAAGCATTAAAAAAAATAATTACCAAAGTAATATATTGCTGGGGTAAGGACATCCATGAAAAAATTTGGCAGAAAAAATGGCAGAAACAAACGGTTTTTTATTAATATTCAGAATTTGCCAAACCTGACAGCCTATGAACTGACAAGAGTCGCTGCATGAAGGGGGACCACTTTGTCAATGGTTATTCCTTTAACCAATACCTTAACTCTATAATTACTTTTGCATGACGTGATATACCAGATCCTTCAGGCGACATCTGCTTGCCTTCAGCTTGAGCTGCTTGTATTTTTCATGTTGGCTTTGAACATTAAAGAAAAAGTTGCTTCAAAGCAACCAATCCTTAAGATAACCTTTATCTTATATAATTACATTTTGTGATACAAAAATAACATCACACGCCAAGAAAGACTCTGGAGCTGCTAACATCACAGAAAAATGTGACCAATGACCAAGAGGCAACCTTTGGACATCAAACGGATATAACAATGTCATATGGAGTTGTTCGCCAAATCTTAAAAAATCCTTAATCTAATTTAGAGCAATTCCCCGGAATGTCAGTGTGACATGCAATAGTTGTTGTATAGTCCATATGTCACCATAAGAACATTTGTTGGATTTGCTTGTTGATTTTATGAACAATTCATTTTCAAAAAAGCCCAGATTCAGAGGATGCAGAAATCGCATGCCGCAATTTTTTGGTCTATAGATAGATTTTTCAAAAATGGTAGCCATAGGCCCATAGTAACCAAAATCAGATCATTGCTATTTTCAGTAAATATTTCAATTGCTGTGCATAATCAACACATAGATTTAATTGAAGTAACTTTATATATATTCAAGGGTGTAAGGATTCTTGTGGGGTATGTGACCATTGGGGTCAAAGGTCAACTTCTTTTGCAGGCTACCACTAGTTTTTGTCATACATCAAAATGTAAGCATTTCAACTGGCTGAGTGAAGACAGTAAAATATTTTACAAAGCAGGCCTTGAAAATCAAAGATGTGCAGTGTTGGGAAATAAAAACACAAGGAAATAAGAAGAGCTTAAACAAGAGAAGAGTGTTTTCTCTTGCAATATAAGGTTTGTCGTTCCACAGTTTTGAATATTTTTGTTGGTTAGTACATAATATTATGTAGGAGAGACATGAGTGTGTTATATTAAGTTGGGAGATAAGATTTACTGTTCTGACGCTTTGAATGCTTTTGCTGGTTTAGGATATATATATGTGGGTGAGCCATGTTAGTACATTAGTGCATCAATATTATGGATTGATCCCATGCTACAGCACTGTAACTGCAGTTATGAAGTTTGGAAAACCTGCCAGGTTCCCAAGGAGGTTCATATAATTTTCTGAATTTAATGGGTGTTTTGGGTCTGTGGGCTAAAAATTAATAAAGGAGAAGCCTCAGATTTACAATTATTCTTATCCCTCGCCCCCCCCCCTCCCACAAAAGGCAATTCCATACACGTCCCAGATCTCACTTATGTATGACACCCTAATTAATCCAAACATGCAAAAGGCTTCACTCAAACGATTGTAGATGACTATCCAAAAATTACTTCAAAAATGTCTTTTCAATATCCATATTCATCCAGTCAATCACACCATTATACACCAAAAATAACCTTAAATATGAAGTAGAGTTGTGTGATACCTTTATGTGTTATACAATGGGAAAGCTTGGTCCTGAAATGTTTCTGGTGCTGTTGACTGGGCTGTCATACACCTTGTATTGTTCTTTTTATGTCACATCTGAAGCAGGTTTGTTTGTGTCAACTCTGGTTGATTATGTGTTGTCTATGGTCAATAATGAGTGGAACCAGATAATCATGGTAAGCAAAGTTTATGGGTCACAGAGTGACATTTGGTCGACAAGAAATGTTTGCCACCAACAATCCTCATGGTACTCTGTCATTGTTTGTCAACTGTGGAGTGTTGGCAGATTGTCCCAGTTCTGCCTCTGTCTGTACAGACTGTGAGTTTACTTCCGTTTTGTCTTATATCTTGTTTTATGATAGAAGGTTTATAGAATGTAGGAAATTGATTGAGTCTGGCAGGGTCCTTGAATCAAGTGATTTCCCTGACCGTTGAAAGATCATCAGAAAATAAGTGAAAATCCACATTTTTTCGAATTTTCAACACGGGCAGGAAAGATTCAGTAGTAATTGTCATGCAGTTTGGTGATTGGGATAGATATGTGTGACCTTTCCAAATGACATGTCAGATGTCAATAATGACTTTGCTCCTATGAACGCAGGCCAAAAGCCACCTCCTTGTCTCATGCTCTCATGTGCTCATGGGAAGTATTTTATTTCAAAGCAAACCGACAGCGCATGTCAATAAGCAAGAGATGCTGTTGAGAGCTTATTGGTGCAGCACTTCATTTTGACATGCATTCGTTAGGATGTACACTTATGTGTACATAAATGGACTAAACCATCACAATGCATAGTTTCGAATATGCCTAATTGTAAGAGTATTACTTATTTATTATGCTTGCTTTATTTGTGAGATGAAGACTACCCCTTCTGCGGTCATGAAGTGGTCACTTGTGGTTGTGCAGTCTTTCTTCCGGATGCAAAATGCTCTAAATATACTATTTAGTGGGGGAGGAAGGTGGTTACATAAGGCCTGTTTTACAACAGGCAGTCTTATAACGCAGGGACCACTTTGATGGTATTAGCTGTAAATTATCTAAAATAATTGTTGAGGTAATCTTAGCGACCATTGCAGATTTTTCCAACACAAAATAGTGAGTGAAATCCGTAATTTTTTTATTTGCAACGGAATGTTCTTTTTTACCAATATTTCAGGACAAAGTTGTTTGGTGATGTTTCTAGTATTTGAACCAGAAATGGACAAACACTGCTTTTTTTTTCAGAGTGAATGTTTGTCTGTGATCACTCTGAGGCATAACATTTCAGCCCCTTCACAACATACATCCTTTGAAATGTCCTGTAGTGAAGGCCATAATCTGTTTCATACTGACATGAATCATTCTGTGCAGACATCGTAACGTTCGTTTTATGTGCAGCACTACCCCGGAGAGTTTTTTTTTGCCAGTTTTTTTATTACAAATTATAATTAAGAGAGCTCAAGTTATCATTCAAGTATACAGCATGAACTATCTATGAGTGAATGCTTACTTGGGTGCTTTCATGCTTGCTATAAGGGGCACTTAATGACATCAAATGACCAGAAATATCCTGAACAGGCAATGTGGACAATACATAAACTGTATTATCATGACTCTGATCACTGTCTGCAGACATCTTAATGTTTGTTTTATTTGCAGCAGTACCCTCAAAATTTGCCAGTTATTATTTTAGAAGTCTCAAGAATAAGAGTTTTGGCTATCTCACCAGATGGTACTTTTCATTGTATCTTGCATGTATCTGATTTTGAGTTAACTGGAGGAATTACATGATATTATATAGTTTACAGAAAGATTCTATTTGGTCTACATTGAATTTCTTCATTTAGATAAAGCAGTTTGGCTACACTAGCACAACAATCCTTGCAACAGCCAACCCCCACAAGAAAAAAAATATATGATAAAGAGAGTGGCATGCAGTATGCAAGATATTATCTTAGAGATATATGTACGGATATATCTATATGTCAATGTCTTACACTCTAAAATCCATCCATCATGAAACACAACAGAATAGAAGGAAGCCCACAGCCTGTATAAATAAACAGAGACAAAACTAGGGCAATCTGTCCACAGCTGACAAACAATGACAGAGGCTTGTTGGTGGCAATTATTCCATGTTGACTTAATGTCAGTCTGTGACCCCTTCAAACATTGCTAGCCCTGGAGCTCCTGCTCACACTCATTATCGACGATCGACAAAATATAATCAGCCTGGGTTGACACAAAGAAAACAGCAGCAGGAATGGCATAAAAAGAGCAATAAAAAACGTGCCACGTCACAATTAATGCCACTAAAGGTACTTTGGTTGTCACAAAATGTCACGAAGTGTCACAACTGGAACTGGGTTGTCACAAGATTAGAAGAAAGAAAAACAGTGATTGTTATTTCAAAAATTGAATTATTACAGATCTCATATATTAGTGTGCCATGTTCATTTCAACTGCCACAGTGCTCATGTGATGTCAGTATGAGCATATCGATGTCACGTGGAATATTCACAGTTTGAGCTGTTTTACTTGGGACCTTCCCTGATGAGATCATTATAAATCTACAAGAAACTGCTAAAATGTTGGTGAGCCCTGATCATTCTGCTTGATGTTTTGAAAACACTAAAAAGTTTCTAATCCCTGCTAACATGCTCCAACTGAATAAACCGTCATGCACAATAATTGTTAGTAATTTATTACACATATGAAAAAATATCAATCAGTTGTTATTCACACTTAGCCAGTAAGCCTAATTTGTTATTATCAGTTGGAATCAATACTTGAGCTGTGGTCTCAAATGCTCACAGGGAATGCCCAGATAGTGATGTCAGTATTGAGATACTGACATCATCTCTGCATATATTCACATGGGATATGGCACACTTATATGAGATCTGTAATAAAGGACCAATGTCAAGTGTAAGCCTTTGATAACAACTTAACAAGCACTGTAAACGTCCCTTAACAGTATGTGTGTACTCTTTGGCATCTACAAGGAACACTATACAAACAAGCTCTATGCAATTGCATACAGTATGACCTGTTTATGAGTGAATTCTTATTTGAGTGCCCTGCAGCATGTCATTTAGGGCACTTTATGACATCAAAAGACCTGAAATGACCAGTGCTCGCAATGTGAACGTCATAAACTTTGTCCTAATGACATCAAAATCAGTGCGCAGCCAGACAAATATTTGTTTTATCTGCAACAGCACCCTCAATGAGGCATTTTTCCAGTTTTTATTACAAACCCTGATTACCCTGAAGAGCTCTAGCTACCTTAGCAGATGGTACTTTTCATTGTAGATTGATATACACGTATAGATAAATAGTTAGAATAAATGTAGAAGTGCAGCCCTCTAAGATGAGTTAATGGCACTCACGTGGATTAATTGACGAGATGGGATGGATATAAAGCAGGAGGCCTCAGTTTCACTGAAAATATCACTTTTGTTTCATCTACAACACAAGCAGAATAACCCCTCATAACATGCAACACTCATAGGTGACAAGAAATAGATAAGTATAATACAGCAGCATATACAAGAATATACCTATTGAAAATATCAAACTTTAACTTTTTATAATCTGTCCATCATGAAACAAGACAATACAGAAGTAAAGCCACGGCCTGTATAAATAAACCAAGGCAGGACTGGGACAATCTGTCCAGTGTCCACAGTTGGCAAACAATGACAGAGCACCATGAGGATTGTTGGTGGCAAACATTCTCTGTTGACAAAATGTCACTCTGTGACCCAGTCAAACATTTCCAACCCTGATTCTCTGCTTCCATTCATTATTGACCATTGACGAAACGTAATCAACCTGGGATGACACAAAGAAAGCAGCAGCAGGAATGGCAAAAAAAGAGCAATAAAAAGTGTGCAATATTAGATTATATGAGTAGCAGAATGGACAGAAAGATCTAAAGGGTTTTATGACACGGATGAAATAATTTGGGATTGAATATCATATTTGTGCCACCTTTCATCATAACACGACTGCTTAAAGTTTGAGCATTATCAATGTCGCTAAAATGATTTTGTCTTGAAATTGTAATATATTCATTAACATGAATAATGTGCCAAAGCCCAGTCAATAGAACTTCAGGCACTTTGGTTGCAAGCTGTCACAAGTGACATCTCACCATGTGAAGGTATCAAAAAACAGTACTCCAATTCCCTCATTGATTTGGTTATGATCTACATGCTTGAATTTGATACAACTGGATGCAATCCAATATTAAAAAGACAATCTTTAAATCATTTTTGTACGTAATTTTGGCAATGTTTCTGAATATGAAGTATCAGCTACATGACCAGTGCCATTATTCATGTTAATGAATATATTACAATTACAAGACAAATCATTTCAGCGACATTGATAATGCTCAAACTTTAAGCAGTCATGTTGTGATGAAAGGTGGCACAAATATGATACTCAATCCCAAATTATTTCATCCATGTCATTTAACCGTTTTAGATCTTTCTGTCCAATCTGCTGCTCATATACAGTGCCGCCTGTAAGTAAGTGAAACGCATGATATTGTGCCATTGCATCAATGTTAAACATCCTTAACCAAAATGCTTCTGGAACGACAAATTCTCATCCGATGAGAGGAAAACATTTTGGGTCTTAAAGGCCGATATGTGAGGCATGTGGGATAAAAATGGCAGCCAATTTTCTTTGCTGTAGTTGGAGTTAGGTATGGGTCAAAGTCTTTGATAAGTAAGTGAAACGCAGGCCCAATGTTAAAACATAGGGAAGGGTGGTTCACTTACTTATCAAAGACTTTGTTCCATACCTAACTCCGACTACAGCGAAGAAAATGGGCTGCTATTTTGATCCCACTTGCCTCACACATCGGCCTTTATGACCCACTTTGTTTCCCTTTCATCTGATGAGAATTCATGCTTCCACAAGCAGTTTGGCTGAGGATGTTTAGCATTGATGCAATGGCATAATGTCATGCGTTTCACTTACTTACAGGCGGCACTGTAATCTAATATGGCATAGAATCTGTAAAAATCATGTCCTATAATACATCCAAATGGGTATGGTGGTGTTTTGAATATACCCCACGAGTTGAAACTATCCCTAGTCCCCTGTACCCATGATTGCGCCAAGCCCATCATACAACCATTCGGTCTTATCTATATACCCGATATTGTAATTCAAAAGAAAGCAGAACTTCACTCAGATGATCAATACACAACATCTGAATCAGCTGGTCAGAGCACAGATAGCAGCTCATTAACTGATGATGTCAATATGCTGTTATGACCACGGACATGATCTCACAATGGTAAACAATGCAATGACATCAATCAACCATTGAGTATACAAAAACAATTGGGTATACAACACAATACCACATGGGAAATATCCACTGATTTTTCTTGTAGTGTTGTTGTCATTATGGGGTACTGTTATAATTGTAATATACACCATTGCAGTGACATTGGTTGGTGGATCGGATAGATCTATGTGACCTTCCCAAGCAAATGGACAGATGTCAATAGTGACTTTGCTCCTGTGAATGTAGGCTAAAAGCCACCTCTTTGTCTCAAGTACTCAGGGGAAGTATTTCATTTCAAGGTAAACAGACAACCTGTGTCAACTGGAGAGTGATGATGCTGCTGGACACTTAATTTCGACATGCAGATCACAGAATCAACACAAGCTCACATCTAAATTTGTAACGATGTCAAATCTATGCAACAACCATTTTACCAGCATACTCAATTATATGAGTGTAATTTGTATAATGATGATATGAATGCTATGCAAGATGTATATATATTCGTTCATCGTGATAAAATTTCACAACAACTTGGCCGAATCCGTGAGACATGAATAATATATTTTGCTAATTGCATTTTTAACTCACAAAAAAAATTTGTCATTAGAATTTCTTAGTATGGCACTCAATGCTATCTTCCTAGTCTTAATGCTTCTTTACAAAAACAATTTGGTCTTGATTCAAGCTGCTGGGACAGCATCGTCGAACAGGGACGTCACAAGAAGAGAAGAGAGCAGAATTGTTATTTTGAAAATTGCATACAGTATGACCAATCTATAAGGGAAGGCGTACTTGACTTCGCTGCGGCATGTCATCGAGGGCACTTAATGACATCAAAGGACTTGAAATGTCCAGTGTTTGCAATGTGGTCGTCATTAATTGTGTGATCATGACATTAAACTCTGTGCACAGACAGATTAATATTTGTTTTATCTGCAGCAGTACCCTCAATGAGGCTTTTTGCCAGTTTTTATTACAAACCCTAATTACAAGAGCTCTAGCTATCTTAGTAGACAGTACTTTTCAATATAGATAGTGAGATAGACAGATAGATTTAGAAGTGCAGCCCTGTAAGCCGAGATCATGGCACTCATGAGGATCGATTGATGAGATGGGAACGAGAGAGCAGGAGTCCTCAGGCCCACTGACATTGTCCCTTTTCATTTTATTTGGCAAAGCATCTGATTATGAGCTTTAATCAGATGCTTTATCAGGATACAGAACAAACAGGAAGATTATGTTTTTTCTGCATCCTTTGTGATGAGAAGATGTTTCTCTGCATAATGAGCAGAGTAACCTCCATAGCCTACAGTTCTCATAAGAGTCAAGAAATATGATGCAGCTATACAGAAGGCAGCATGATGCAAGGATATACCTCTTAAAAATATCAATGTGTTACACTCTATAATCCATCCATCATGAAATAAGACAAAACAGAAGTAAAGCCACGGCCTGTATAAATAAACCAAGGCAGGACAGGGACAATCTGTCCAGTGTCCACAGTTGGCAAACAATGGCAAAGCACCGTGAGGATTGTTGGTGGCAAACATTCTCTTTTGACCAAGTGTCACTCGGTGAACCATTCAAACATTGCTCATCCTGATTCTCTGCTTCCATTCATTATTGACCATTGACAAAACATAATCAACTTGGGATGACACAAAGAAAACCACAGCAGGAAAGACATGAAAAGAGCAATAAAAAGTGCACCAACGGTGTTATGGTTGTACGGATATTCTGTTGCATGACTGTCTCAACTTACATCTATCTATCTATCTATCTATTCTTTGTCTACCTGTCTGATGGTATCCAAGGATTATATCCATTTCTACTCAATGCGTGTTCAACCATTTTTACCTCTGCCTTCGTTTGGCCCTCAAGGCAGAGCAGTTACTCTCTCCTTGTCAAGTGCATTGTTCTGAAGGTCCCAATTAATGATAATTGATTTTAACCTGATTCATTTAGAATATGCAAGGGGGCAAGGCCATCATAATTGTTCAACAGTGAACATCATTGAAACTTACAGGTGGTGGTTACTGGTCTAGCCTTACTGGTGTTCATCGCCTAAAATCGTTTTTCAGTGTAATGTACAATAATATTGTTCACAAGAGTGTATGGCTTTCCGCAGCTGTTTCGTCATACTGACTTTTTTTACCCTTGCAAATGACCATCTCTGGCGATGTGTCTCATACGATGCTATGAAACATCCTTTACTTTCTCTATCTGAGGCAGAACATCAAAAGATTTTACAACATCCTTTACTTGCAAGCTAAATGACAGGGGATGTCATCATTTGTTATTATCGTTTTCATAGCTATGTGTTTTTTTGAAAACTTCGTTTTGCAGTTAAACCGTGACATCATTGGGTATCTGTCAATGTGACATCACAGTTTATGACAAAGGTATTTAAAACTGTCAGGCAATGTTACTATTTGTGTAAAACCAAAACAAACAACGCATGTCTAAACTGAGTGTTGCACCTCATTAATTGTTTTCCAAACAAAATGTGTTGCTGTTTTTCACAGGACACCAGTCATCGCAATTTCAAACAGCTTTTATTGTCAGTAATTGCAACTCTCCTTTGAGGCAAAGTAGTCTGTTTGGTTCAGTTACAGTACATAGTTAAACATACATAATCCATGTGTCACTGCACTTCGTCAGTTTGCTGAAATCTGTGCTTGTAATAAACAGAATTATTCAACTTAATCTCTGACATCACAGTTTTGGAAGGAAGCAAATTGCAAACTTGAAAAACATGTAGCTATGAAAACGATAATAACCATTGTTTGCAGACGTTTTAATATTTGTTTTATTTGCATGAACTGCACCCCAAAAAGAAATTGCCTGTAGTTCCTTTATCTCTAAACTTAGAACAGCTCCGGTTGTTTTTTTTTCAGGTTGCCTGTACTATTCTAAAACATACTATAACATAGGTGATCAAGAATTTTGTTTATTGAATAGAAATTAAAATCCACACAATTTAAAAATGCTACTGATGGAATTTATGCATTTGATAGCTTTTTCTACTATTCTGAATTTGTTTTCTGGATATTTTAAAATAGCAATCTGCCCCATAAGATCCACTCTACACCTGCGTCATAAGACCTCATATTATAAAACTCCCTGTTATAAAACCTCCTACCTTCAGGAGCCTGCTACGCAGTGCATTTTGCATTCCAAGTTCTAAGAAAGCTTGACAATTTACGAAGAACGGTGAAATACCCGAGAAATATTCCATACAAGATAAGATCAGTGAAACAATAGCTCAACAGCCCATTCTTCATGCCATGGCACAAATTTCTAATTATGAAGGAACTTTATGACACAAAAATTTTTTTGAAATTAACATAGATCTGGTAATGCCTTGTAATTAGCGCAACAGGATTAAATTAGCGGAATAAACGAGTGACACCAACCTACGCATTACAACATGAAAAAATTATCTAATTAAGCAGACAACCCTTCAAGTAATTCATTCTGTCCAGAATGGCTTTAGCATATAATCCCGCAGATTTGTTAATTTTGCAGGAATAATATTTCTGTTTCATTGTGTGACTAGATTCATCTTGGACGCAATAGCTCTTGAGCTAATGTTCTTTGTTCTTTCGTTCGAGTTAAAATAGATATTTATATGTGGTATCTTGTATCTTGGAATAACAACAAAGGATTTTACATCTCAGTGAGGTTTTGACAATCAGCATATTGTTGTCCCAGATGGAATTTACTTCCTACTTCTTTAAGAGGAGTTGAACCTGACACCATTACTGTTTGATGTAGGCCAGAGGCCTGCTTGACCTGATCAAATAGTTTGACTGAAGCATTTGATGGAGTGTTGGCCTATGTGGCGCAAAAACCACCTCTGTGTGTCTCATGTACTCCCTGCCAGTATTTTATTACAAGACAAACACCCAACACATGTCAACAGGATTTCGGAGGCTGTCCGGCACTTCAGCACCAAGTTTTATAACATCCTTCATATCATTTCCTCAATACGACAGTATGGGAATTATAAATCAGCATAATGCAATGTAGGAGAAGCAGTGGATGGATGGATGAATGGGGCATTAAGTCCTGTATTTATGCATTTGGTAGGCTAATTAGGACAGGACGAGGAAACGGCAAAGAGGCAAAGGATGATTGAAACAGCCGTCCAACATAGGTCTACTCGTAAGTGACCCTGCAAGAGTTGAATTTGAACCCATAATCAAAGAATTGGCCTACTAGCACGCTACCCCCAACCTCCCGCAGGAGAAGTAAGAAATTTATCATTTGATGTGATGAAGATGGTGATGAACTTTGTTACAGCACATCTATCGAAAAAAAAAAGAAGAAAAGAAAAGAATTGTTTATTCTGATAAATTGACAATCTGGTAAACAATATCAGACAAGGAAAACAAAAAGATATAATAAGAAATTGAGATTATATTATGCTTTTCGCGACAACCCCGATAAATTATGTTTGCCTATACATGGACCACATGTTCCTGAAGCTAATGGATTTTACTTTAATTACACCCACACAGACGTTAGCAATTATTCTGGGCCATACGCAAGGATTAACGGATTTAGGGAATTAATGCATCTTTAATCTTGGCCTTGTTTCAATTTTGATGAAATTCTTGAGCATTTTAATTAGGTGTCTCTCAGAGGTGCCTTAGAATCACAAATCAAAGCCAACCCACACGTTCTACCTGCAAGAAATATCCCAACAGTATTTCTATTAGTTCCATAGGTCAATATTCAGGGCAGCAAATTATAGGCCTTAAAAGGTACAATTATTTGATATTCGGGAAAGAGGGGACTTTGCATTTTTTCTTGGTGTGAATTTATTTAGAGCTCTTTGCAGATTGGCGGTCCACTGGAGAAATTAAATTTCTTATTTTCAATTTGAAATCTGACTTTGCCATGTCATTGATAGTTTCTGTTGGCCTACTAATCTTCTTATTCAATGAAGTACGATGTACCTTAAATCATTTTGTTTGTTTATTGTCCCCTATGCTGTCAGATAAGCACCGAATCAAGAGATTGACCATAACTGACACAAACAAACATTTCTAAGCCAGTGACATCACAAGACCAAGTTGAAAGTTAATTTTGAAACTGTTACGAGTTTGGACCGCCAATCTGAAAACAGACCTGTATAACGGACAGTAAATGCAGCTGAATATTCACTTGAACCGTTTTCCTTCATTCTCAGCATTTCTCAGCATTTCCTGAATCGATTTCTCACTTTTTGATGTTTTCTACTCTTCAGAAGAGCGTGTAAAAATTGCCTAAAGCTTTATCTCTTTGAAGTGCTTCCTTCTTTTGAAGGTGATAAGAACATGAAATATCTAAGCTGGATTAGTTTCATGACATATATTATGTGACAATTCTGTCGTTTGATGTAGGTTATGAAAAAATGACATTACTACAGCACATTTAATAGTATGAGACAAAATTATGGTGTACATGCATTTGCAAAATTTTGAATTTACTTATCAGGCACGAATACTGAATTTATAAAATAAGACAAAAATAAAAACACAGATAACCAATTAGGTCAACAGGAGTGGAAAGTTGGAAGTCCCTTCTCCCCCCCCTTGGAGATATAACTTACATAGATATGGTAAGTACAGCCCTCGCCCAGTTCTGGGCGCTCATGAGGGTTGATTGATGAGATGGAAGGGAGAGCGGGAGTCCTCAACATGTTACACATTTACCCCATGTGACGGATCTTTTACTTGCCCAGCACAGACTCTGATACAAGGGGCCGCCAATTTAACGTCTCATCCGAACAACACAAGTGTGCAAATGTTCGTGTGAATCAGTGTCCTTCGGTACACTCACAACAGGAAAATATCTTGATTTTGTCCTAAAGAAAATTATATCAAAAACTCTCAAGTTGGTTTTTGTGAATTTACACTCTGCCTCTTCACTGGTAGCAACTACTAAAATCGGTCTTAAGAAACCCACTACGAAGTATTTAAATACAAGACATCACAGAGTCAATGGCATTCAAGCAGCACAGGACATTCTAATACGTTCCACGATGCTAAAGTTACAATTCGGTCAACGTGCAGACGCAAAGCAACATAATGTCAGCTAGAGATGTTTACTACATTCTTATCATTTCTGCATTGATTTCTCACTGTTTGATGCTTTTTAGTGTGAGAAGTTGTGCCATAAGGTGTATAAGTTTCCTTGATGTTTGGTCCTTTGAAGTATTCCTTGTTACGAAGGAGATAAGAATATCAAAAGATGTCTAGAGGATCAGTTTCATGACCTACATTGTACAACATTTCTCTGTCATAAATATATTACCCCACCTGAGTTTCAATAGAACAAGGTAAAATGAGAAACGTCTTTAAGGAAGATACAATGCAATTTTGAAGAGACAGAATTATTATGAAAAATGACATAGCTTTTAAAAGTGTATCATCAATAGCAGAAGACAAAATTAGATGCATACCAGGGTTGGGAACAAATGCGATAAAAAACATTTAAATGCAAATGCAAATGTTTCGGAAAGGACCAAATGCAAATGCTAATGTAATGCCTTCCAAGCAAAAAGCATTTAAATGCAAATGCAAATGTTTCAGAATGATTCAAATGCAAATGCAAATGTGCTATTTTCAAAAGCATTTAAATGCAAATGCAAATACATTTGCAAAGGCATTTGATATTTTTCAAATTTTTAGCTTGTGTAATCTCAAAAAAGTTATTTTAGTCATGATAAGAGAGATTTTGGTTTCACAATGTATCAAAATACTAATACAGAATTTATTGTAACGCTGATGTAGATTGTAGATAACAAGAAAACAACCTTTATATTATAAACCATTTTAATTTAACTTTTTTACACATAGAACTTTCAGGAAGCAATTCTCTTCATCCTTCATTCAAAGGCCTACTGGTAGCAGATTATCAATTGAAAATGTTTTTTAGTGATGTTTGTAACTAGTTATATTCGGACCTATTATGCTATATATTTAGATAGCATCTATTATCCAACAAAACAAGACATATTTTCTGAAAAAGTGATAGCAAGCAATAGTTGATGTCATTCAAATAGCAATAAATATTGTCCATAAAGTTATTAGGTTCAAACGAATAACAATAAGACAGCATATTTATCCATAGAAATCAAACAATAAGTCAATCACCTAGTCAAAAGCGTAATTCTTGTACAATTCAATAAACTAAAACAAATATAACCTAAAAAGGTATTTGGAAGGTACTATATCTGCAGATTTAAAAGACTGTCCTTGAGTGATTTCAATTATGTTTAACAATTTATAACAATAAAATTAACTAAATGCTATTCTGTTATCAGGTCTCCCGATTCTAAGTAAAATGTTCCTTGCAATTTTGGACCACAAACTGATAGATACATTTTATAATTATACACTTCTTGACTTCCATTTAAAATAAAATTTCAGTATTTATTCCTTTTTTGCAATAACTGATGTAGGATTCTCCTCTGATTTGACTTGCTTCAGTGTTAAATAACTGCTCACCCATGACATTGCATTCACAGCTTCATGGCTCAGTGATTATGAAAACCCCCAAAATTAATAAAAGCCATGCAATCGGAAGTGAGCACATTTACACAGTGATCATATTTCCAAAGTATTGCATACTAACAGGCAAAAAAGGATGAGATAGTTACTTAAAAAAAATAATAATAATGAGATGTAGTATTTTCCCCTGATATTTTTTTGCTTCAGTACTCAGTAACCACTCATCAATGACATTGCATTCACAGCTTCATGGCTCAATGATTTGGAAAACCCCCAAAATTAATAATAGTCATGCAATATTTAGTGAGTGCATTTACACAGAAATTATATTTTCTGACTATTGCAATACTGCATATTGACAAAAAAGAAAAATATTAAATAGCTACAAAAAAAAAAGATTATATAGCTACTTAATAGAATATAAATAACTATTTGTTCAGTATTCAATAATCACTCACCCATGACATTGCATTCACAGCTTCATGGCTCAATGATCAGGAAAACCCCCAAATAATACATTTGCATTTTTCTAAAAGCATTTAAATGCAGATTCAAATGCGACATTTGCAAATGCAAATGCAAATGCATTTGCATTTGTACCCAACCCTGATGCATACACAGCGTTCCCAATTATAATGCAACTATGTATTTTCTCAGCATCTCAAAAAGAAATAACACTATTAGGATATCCTTTACACACAATGACATGTGTGCCATGAAGCAGGTATCCTGGTCACTTTCGTTTAATTCCATTGTTTCAGTAAGGAGTTATGCCATATTTTCAGGTTTTGGGGTGTTCCCAATTATTATGCAATTTCTTGGAAAAGCATCCAATACCACCCGAAATCAACAAAGTCGATCATGAATTGTTTTATGAGGTATATGTTGATGTCATCTTTAGAATAGTTTGGGTGATTTTAAGTGGCCATGGATGCTTTTCCAAGCATTTACATAATAATTGGGAATGCCTCAAAACCTCATTACACAGCATAAATCCCAACTGAGTCAATGGAAATGGACAAAATTGACAGAATACCCACTACACGGTACATTTATCATTTTGTGTAAAGGATATCCAAATAGTATTATTTCTTTTGGAGATATCATGAAAAAACATAGTTGCATAATAATTGGGAACGCGGTGTACACAAAATCCTGAATTTGGTTATTCTGCATTGCACCCGAGTTATGCAAAGTACAATTATCAGTGAGTTATAAGTTGACATTGATTTCGCTCAAGAGTTTGACACAGTAGACAAAAAATAACATGCAAGCACTTTAAGCAGCACTGAATTTTGTAAAATTTCTCACTCAGTTGAAAGCGCAAGTGCACTCAACGGAGTAATTTAATGTTTCCCAACTCTAGTATTATAGAGGCGTTGGCGGCAAATTACTCTAGCTTAGCGATTCTTCCAACATTAGTCACGTACGTTTTGAAAAATCATTCAATACTGTCCCTTCAATCTCAGCGTGTCAATCGCCATCTTTGTTTTGACCACGTGACCTACACGCTCACCGCCATTATTCCAACATGCATGTGCAGTCGCGTGTATGCGTGATACCGTTCATGACGCCGCAAAAAACGACAGAGGGCACCGAAACAGTGGACCCCCTAGCGGCCATTCACGAAATCGGCAAAACGATGTAATTGAAACGAAATTTCACACCATGGATACGCACATAGCAATATGCAACAGCGTTGGCCTAGTAAATCTACACCTGCTTGCCGCTCTCTCCTGGCTTGGCAGATTACATATTACCTTTCATCCATGAGAATCAGCCAAATTATTTTCTTAATACATTTTTAGTTAGTAATGATTGGCCATCAAAACCTTTTCAACACAAGTTAAAGTATGGTTGAAGCTGTAGGCCAGTGTAGGATCAGTTTGAATGTGATTGGTTAGGAGGGTGGCCCCAGTGGATGGTCTTCAGTTTGATAAAAAATATTCAGGAAAAAAAAGCATGCTGTCATTAAATATTTGAAATATGGGCAAGAGATTTAATACAGTTGTTATCATCTTTTAGCAGTCTGTCATTTCAGCAGTACAGTTCTTACTAAATCATTCTTCCATTTAACTTGTCACAAATCACCCAGTTGTATTTCTCAATTTAAGAACGCACAACGTCAATTGACTGGAAAAATCGGGAAAGAAACATTCGCAAGGGACTGCAAAGACAAAACACTTTGTTATCTAGTCTTCGAAAGTTTGTTATTTCAGCAGTGTGCTCTTATCACATAAATCACCCAGTTGTATTTCTCAATTCAAGAACGCACAACGTCAATTGACTGGAAAAATTGGGAAAGAGACATTTGGAAGGAACTGCAAAGTCAAAACACTTTGTTATCTAGTCTTCGAAAGTTTGTTATTTCAGCAGTGCACTCTTATCACATAAATCACCCAGTTGTATTTCTCAATTCAAGAACGCACAACGTCAATTGACTGGAAAAATCGGGAAAGAAACATTCGCAAGGGACTGCAAAGACAAAACACTTTGTTATCTAGTCCATGAAAGTTTGTTATTTCAGCAGTGCGCTCTTATCACATGAATCACCCAGTTGTATTTCTCAATTCAAGAACGCACAACGTCAATTGACTGGAAAAATTGGGAAAGAGACATTCGTAAGGGACTGCAAAGTCAAAACACTTTGTTATCTATCTCCGAAAGTTTGTTATTTCAGCAGTGCACTCTTATCAAATAAATTTGACTCTGACCTTGTCACGAGACATGCAGTTGTTAATGTTAATCCGAGACATACCACATTTGAGTTGGCCAAATATTTTCAATGCTCCTTCAGAAAATATAAAGGACTCCTATCATGTCAGTCCTGGAACTGCACTCATCCTCATGAGTCATGACAGAGCAACCAACTGCATTGCAGTCCCTTAAAATATGTTTGGTCAAATGCATGACTTCAGCAATTTTAGATTCAATAGACTAATATATTTTTTGTGATTAACTAAAGAAGATGAGTAAGTAGATCATCTATCTTCTGTTCAGTTCTGCAACCATTCCACTCAGCTTGTGTAACGTAGGCCCACCGAGGTTAGCACTCAACTAGAAGAAGAAAAAACCTATCAGCCTCACAAGTCGACGGTAGGGATATATAATAAAAACATTGACAAATCTGGTGTAAAGGAGTACTTCAGTTATGTGGCTATACCAAGAACTGCAATAGAAATTGAACAATGTCAGTATGATAATGGATTATCGTGTTTTCCTCAGCCCTAACTATCAGATTGTTTTGCCTGGAACCAGTCAGACTTTTTTCAATGCTCTTTCACCCCTCAGTAATAGATGCCTGACTTGGTTGTCCCTTGCCCAAGGAGGAATTTACTTCCTGGTTCGGTGAAAGGGGTTGAAACTGACACCGTTTCCATTTTATGGAGGCAGCGGCCTCTCGGACCTGACCAAATAGCCTCCCCGTCTGAAGTCAATAACGGCTTTGGTGGAGTATATGTGCTCCAAAAGCCACCTCTGTGTGTCTCATGTACTCCCTGCCAGTATTTTATTACTGGGCAAATGCCCAACACATGTCAACAGGAGTGGGAGGCCGTGAGCCACTTCATCGCCCCACTTGTCGGCAGCTGCCTCACACATATAACCTTTATTACTAACACTGTGTTGCTCTTGCTATTGCCATGTGAATTATGCAATGAATGTATTTGAATTGTCTTAAATGGTAACAGAATGTTAGCGTTCTTTCTTTGAACTTAGTTCTGTTACCATGATCCATGTTAAATTAATTTGAATTATGCAATTGTATTTCATACAGAGTATTTGGGTCTAATAGGGGAGACCGGGGCTGGTTGTCACAGGGGCAGGTTGTCACACTGTGTAGAACTTAAATATGCTACTATTTCTATTTAAGGCATGCAGGAGCACTGCCAATCTATATGAATGTTAAAAGGGGAGTGACTTAAACCTATCTGATCAATATATATCTATATCATTCGAAATCTTGACATCTTATGAGACATTCTTTTTTATTCTGCACTCGGGGCAGGTTGTCACACTTTCGGGGCAGGTTGTTACACTCTCGGGGCAGGTTGTCACACTTCTGTAAGGCAGATTTTGACTAAAAACAGGTTATTTTGGATATATGAGGAATCCTCTGCTTGTCCAGTGCAGACCTCAACAAACACGCTACTCTGTACAAGGGTGCTACAAATGAAGGCTTACCAAGCAGCAGAAAAGCATTCTGATCAGGATGAGGAAAATCACAATTTTTTAAAGAAAATTTCTTTATAAATTTGAAATCGATTTACTTTGACACTATACCATATCTGCATACATCTTTAGTCATAAATAGCATGTATAAATCACCAATTTATATTTGTGATAGTTTTTTTGGTTTAGAAGACTGGTCCTAATGGGTAACAACCAGCTCCAAAAAGTGTGACAACCTGCCCCGTGTTTTTGTGACAACCTGCACCGACAGATGAAAATTTACAAAACGGGCGACCAAGGCTGTTCTTATCATATTTTTCACTCTTTCTTCCTATCATTATTTAAAGATTTGTTTACATGGTATGTGTATAAACTTTACCTTTTTCAACAACTATTTGTAGACCGTGTGCCTAGCAAACTCCTTTCCTGGGGTCAAGATTTTTCAAAAATACTCCAGTGGGTTATAAAATCAGTATACAATGATTGGTTGAGTTGTGTAACTCCATAGTTCAATGCAATAAAAAGTGTGACAACCTGCCCCTGTGACAACCAGCCCCAGTCTCCCCTAAATATCTTCTTCCTTCCTTCCTTAAACACTACTATGCGCATGTATGTGTCCTTGCGTTTGTGTTCTTGTAAATGAGTGTAGTGTGGTACAGTCACAACAGGATAGAAAATCTTTCGAATTTATGTCCTTATTACAGAATGCAAATGGAGAATCCTCTATCAATTAAATTCAAATTATTCAAGTCAGAACTTATTCAGATCACCAATCTTGCACGATGCAGATCATAAAAGCACATCGATTGCAGTGTCCAAAGTGGATTGCAAAACTTACAAGCTTCAGAACTGTTCGATTTTAAAAATCTAAGAGGCACCACTCTATTTGAAATGTTAACTCCTTGTACAAGTCTAGCGTCCAAAGGCAAAACCTAGTAAATTAAATTGTAAAGAATATGATTTACTAGGTTTTGCCTTTAGAAGCTAGAAGTTATACACCCCAGGCTCATTTGACTTCTTTTCTGGAAAAAAAGTAATGTTACTTCATGACCAGACTCAATAATATAAAGAAATGCCTCACAATGGAAGTCATAAAACTAATTCTGCAGACATTTTTGATGTTCTTATCACCTACATAACAATAGATACTTCAAAGAACGCAACATAAAGGCAACTTCTCTACCGTATGGCACTATTTCTCACACTAAATGGCATCAAGCAGCAAGAAATCAATGAAGAAATGCTAAAATGTAGTAAATGTCTCAAGTTGATATTCTGTAGCTTTGGTGTCAGCAAATTTACCACATTGGTAACTTTCTAAACATCAAAAGATTTAGAATGTCACATGCCATGGTCTGAAATGCCATTGACTGTTTGATCTTGTCATTGAACGTTGGCTGCTGACATTTTACTATTCTTTAGGAGTTGCATCATGTGTAAAGCAGCATGTGAATTCATGCAGTCTCAAAATTGTGTGGGTGTTTCTTTCAAGAGCAATGGAAAATCTGCAAATCCAGTCTTCACAGCTACACACCTACAAAAGACGGTGCATGCTGAATTTGGCTATCTACTAGTATGAAGGCCTCAAGAAAAAAAGTGTCATAATCCTGTTTTGCCTCCTGTTTACTGGAGCTGGCTGTTCCAAAACATGGTTTTCCTCCCTCTGGGCTAAATTTCCATGGGCTTCAAACATGACACAACGCCTTCAAATGCCATAGTGTGATCCGCTATTAGTTCTCTAAATTAGTTGTGTTGAAGTCTGTGTGGCAAAACTATCGACAGACCACCTGAGAAATAAATCTATAGACATTGAAGTTTTTTTACATAACGAATCATACATAATTTAGCATACCTATTTTAAAAAGCTACAAATAATACATTACTCATTATGAGGGAGACCCATCTAAGGCCAAAATTGACCGCTATCGATCGGCCCCCCAGAGAAATACAAAAAGGGATAATCAAGAACCTCCTGAGCCCCGAGTATATAGGCCTTTTATTGTATGGTCATACTGTTTTCGAGCTTGCAATATCACAGTTCAGTACAAGCATACAATAAAGTTTGTAAATAGCAACCCCAGTAGGATGTGAAAGATTAATATAACAAATGCCCGTGATGTAATTGACAATTTCAACAATATGAAAATTCATGTCAAATCAAAATTAATGTACTTCAAACTGATTGAAAAAGATCTGATATTTAAATTGGATAACTCACAAGAAAAATGGAAATGCACACAACATACACCTAATTAAAATATATAAAGAAGATGTATTCATTTCCTGTGGAAGTACGTCTGCAAGATTGGTAGAACATTGAGGTCCAGCCTGCGGGGTTGCACATGACTATAGGTGTGATATCTATTCTATTCACTGGTCCCTTAATTGTTGTTAAAGTAGCTTTAATACATCTTAACATTCACAAACACTCAGGAAATAGCACAACAACAGCTAAAACTATACTTTAAGGTGAAATAAACATAACTTTAATACCAATTGTATTTGCAATCCTTGTTTTAACTATGGGCCCTGTCAGCATGCCTCGGCGGTCCAACGTCGGCCCAGCGTCAGTCCGATGTCAGTAGCATCGGACCAGCTTCGGGCCGACGTTGGACCGCCGACGCACTCTGATAGGGGGTTGTTATCTTTATAATCCCATGTAGTTTGCAAAACAATATCAGTCAACTTGGTTCATAGTTGTCTTGTGTTACATAATTGATTGTTTTAGTTTACCAGACTGAACAAGTTAAGCACTTCAAGTGGAAAACCCCAATAGATCCTCCCAGTAGTTCATGTCAAGCCTTTGAATATTTATATATCAGTCAGCTTTGCAAGTATGAGCTACAAAATAATTCTGGATTGCTACAGCAGTCTCATGTTTTCATTTCATATTTACTAATAGTATATTGGGAAAGTCCATAGAATTAAATAAAATTATTAAAATTTGGGTATTTGAACCAATCATGACCGATTATACTGCACTTACAATATCTATCTACAGTACACCCAAAATAAAGTAAGAAAATTTCCTGTCAGAGTCCTTTGTTTACCCATTTTCTCGTCCTTTCTCCACCCCAAATCTCCTTACAACTGCCTTTGACTCCTTGCCACAACCCTATCCCATATTAAAAACTGAAATAAAATAGTTGTCAACAAAATTGCAATTGACAAAGCAGCACAATATTTAAGAAATCAAACATAATGGGGGGTGATAGAGTTGAATTGGTGTTGGCTGGATGTAAATTAAATGTAATTTTAAAAGGTATTTTAAAGTAAGAAAATGTAGGAAGAGATTTTGGGGTAACCAAAAGGTGTTAAAGGGTGTAGTAGTGGCTGATTCTTCCTTCCTGCTGGGGCAGTCGTACTCTATTTTGGATTTTACTGTATCTATCTATCTTAGAAAATGTTCTTTGAAGCAGTTCAGGGAGATTCTTAATTTTATTGTCACAAGTATCCCTTTGTGCAAAACTCCTTTCAATTCATCAACAGGAACATGATGGAATTAGAAATAGCTTCATGTAATTCTTTTAATCAGCAGTTCCATCCTTTGTTATTCTTTGAAAAGGTAATTAATTAATTGCTTAATTTTTAAAGTGTGGGCGGCTGATGAAACCCATTATCAAATTATTTTGGTGTGAAACATCAACTTGGTCTTGACATAATTTGCAAAAATACCGGGTAGAATGAAGTTAATGGTGCCACAGAAGACTGATATTTTGTCTGATAGAGCAGAACAACAATTATTAGCATTAGGAGTGGTGGGAATAAGTTTTACATCCATGCAGTAAGGTTTCACCAATGAGGACAAATAATCGGACAAGCAGGGCACAATTCCGTCTCAGGCAGTCAGGCATGGTATGCCAATGCTGGTATTTGAACAATAACACTGGCCAAAGGGCAGTTCCAAGCCATTGTTGTTTTCGAGAAAGCTGTTTGGTTACATGTAGGTCAGGAGGACCACTCACCTCATTAATGGACAAGGTGTCAATTTCAACCACACTCTCAGTACATGGAAGGGTACCCACATAGGGTCAAGGAAAGCAGTACAGCAACAGTCATCAATACCAGGAAAATAAAACTGCAAAGGTTGCCAAATAAGTCAAAATTTGATCAAAAGAAATAGAAAATTAGACTGGCACTAGACCATGTGAAATCACGAGTAAACTCAGAAGTGTTTTGGAAAATTTCCATCCACTAGGCTAGCCGCCACCTAACACCATTAATGTTTAAGTTACAATTCTTGTTCTTTTGTTCACCCAGCATTAGGGTAGGTCTGTCAGCTGCTTTTATATCTGGCACAAGTGGCACAAGACTATTAGTAGTTCCATCTATTTAACAAACGTAAGATTTTACGAATGCTGAATTGAGTCATTTGGCAGAATTACAAAACTTCATTTTGTACTCAAGCTGCATTTGTGTGAATTCATAGATGAAGATGTCACTTTCTTCCATTTTTTTCTTTTCTCTTAATTTCATGTGGTTTTCTTTTTTCAAAACTCCTTTCACCCATCATCAGTAATAGATGCCTGAATTGGCTGTCACTTGCCCAAGGAGGAATTTACTTCCTGGTTCTGTGGAAGGGGTTGAAACTGACACCGTTTCCATTTTATGGAGGCAAGTGACCTCTCGGACCTGACCAAATAGCCTCCCTGTCTGAAGTCAATAATAGCTCTGGTGGAATATATAAGTGCTCCAAAACTGCGAAACCCAGGAGCTTCAGAAGAGTTTGATTTTATAAATATATCTCAGAGTTATAAATACTTTCAAATATTAACTCTCTGATATATGACAATCCCCAGTAACACACCTCTGGCTGACTTGACCGCTTTTCCTGAAAAAAAAGGTGATGTTATTCTATAACCTGACCCAATGATACAAAGGCATGTCACACAATGGATGTAATGAAACTACACCGAGCGCCAAGTTATTCGGCAGCGATGGCTTTTTGACATTTCTCCAAAAGTTTTTGGAATTTTTTAAATGTCCAACGACCACAAGTGTTGGTTAGGGTAGAAGATTATTCTGAGCAAATTTTGTCCCATTCCGTTCTCGCAGTCAGACGTTATAGCATTTATTACAGGTTTCAAGTGTGCCAAGTTATTAGGTACATTTGCATGTTGCGTTTAAATATGGACAAAACCTATGAAATCTCAAATTAAAATGACCAGGATATATTTCCAATATTAATTTCCATAAAATTTTGCCACATTCAGAAGCTTTCTTGCCTGCACTTGGAAGCAATCCACTTTATTCTGCACCATTTGAATACCATTGAATTTACCCAAATTATGAAAAACAAAGCCTCTCTCAGACTAAAAGTTAGTAATATCACTAAAAAGATTGTTTTGTAGGTTACTTTATGCTATTAACTTCGTGCTGCAGGGGTTTCAGCCATATTGTAGCTCGTCAACTAAGTCAACAGCAAATAAAAAAAATTATGATTTATCAAATCCTATTTGCAATGTTATTCCAATGGGAGTTCGTAAGACATTTGACAAGTTTTTGAATTGCTCTGTATTCACATACAAAGGCCAGAATTGTCTGAAATTGGCACAGGACAAAGTCAATGGCATCAAATAACACTACGAGGAGTGGTTTTATTAAAATGACTTATTACCAACTCAGAAGAGGCTTTGTTTATGGAATTTTAGCTAAATCCTATGGTATTCCAATGGAGCAGAATAAAGTGGAATGCCTCCAAGTGCAGGCACGAAAGCTTCCAAATACGTTGTAACTTTATGGAAATTAATATTAGAAATATATTCAGGCCATTATCATCCGAGATTTTAAATTTTTTTGTCTATATTTGAATGCAACGTGCTATTGTACCTAATAACTTGGCACACCCAAAACCTCCAATAAATTCCATAACTTCTGACTGTATAAACGGAATGGCCCAAAAGTTGCTCAGAATAATGTTCTACCCTAACCCACCCTTGTTGCCAAAGGAAATAAAAATATTCCAAATACTTTTGGAAATATGGCAAAAAACTATCGCTGCCTAATAAGTTGGCACTCGGTGTAATTCTGCAGACATTGTTGTGGTTCTTATAATCACCTACATAACAAGAAATACTTCAAAGAACCAAACATAAAGCAACTTCTGACCGTATGGCACTATTTCTCACACCAAACAGCATCAAACAGTGAGAAATCAATGGAGAAATGCTAAGAATGTAACTTTAATGTCTCAGGTTGACATTCTGCAGCTTTGGTGTCTGTACATTGACCATGTCGGTAACTTTCTCAACATCAAACAATTTAGAATGCCACATGCCGTGGTCTGAAATGCCATTGACTGTTTGTTAGTTCTTTTTGGTGAAAGTTGTCCAGAAGACCTTTTACTATTCTTTTGGAGTTGCATCATATATGAAGGAGCTTGTGAATTCATGTAGTCTTAAAATGGTGTGGGTGTTACTTTCAAGACAAAAAGAACATCTCAAAATTCACTCTTCACAGCAACAAAATAATTCTGGATTGCTACATCAATCTCATGTTTTCATTTTCCTATTTACTTTTAGTATTTTGGGAATGTCCACAGATTTAAACAAAATTGTAAAAAGTTTGGGTATCTCAACCAATCATGACCAATAATAGATTGTTCTCCGTAGCAGTTCAGTTAGACTTTGAATTTGGTTATCATGGGTATCCCTTTGTCCAAAAATCCCTTCAATTCATCAACAGGAACATGATGGAATTAGAAATAGCTTCATGTAATTCTTTTAATCAGCAGTTCCATCCTTTGTTACTCTTTGAAAAGGAAAGGAAAATTGCTTAATTTTTATTAAAATGTGGGCGGCTGATGAAACCTATTATCAAATTATTTTGGTGTGAAATATCGACTTGGTCTTGATATAATTTGCATGATATTGGTTGGAATGAAGTTAGTGGTGGCACAAAAGACTGATATTTTGTCTGATGGAGAAGAAACAGAATTATTAGCCTAAGGAGTGGTGGAAATAGGTTTATCATCAAGTAAGGTTTCACCAGTGAGGACAAATTGGACAAGCAAGGCACAATTCAAACTAAGGAATGGATATACCAATGCTGGTATTTGAACAAGAATAAGATAAGATAAGATAAGTTTGTTTTGTTTGTTTGTTTGTGTTTTACGCCTCTGCAGCACCTTAGTGGGCTATATCGAGGCAGGCGATCGCCGTATGATGATGAGATGAGAAGACTGTGAGTCTGGAACATACCCTATTAATTCAGGGATGCCCAGGGTCTTTCAGTTGCCCCAGCATAGAACACTGGATACAACCCGCCTCCATTTAATGTCCCATGGGCTCGGACTAAATTGAGTTCCGGGGTGGGATTCGAACCCACGCCCTCAGAGCCAGTGGTTGTGCAAACAAGCACTCTTAACCATTAGGCCACGGAGGAACTCACTAAGATAAGATAAGATAAGATAAGATAAGATAAGATATACTTTATTGATCTCAGACAGAGAAACTCTTGTGGAGCGAGCTCATACATTCATACAGTCATTCATACATATAATTACATTCAAAATATCACAGTCATACAGGGATACATTCATACATATATCATGCATTCCTTAGATTAATGTGATGGTTATATAATTTGATGCTTGATGGAACAAATGAGTTTTTGAAACACTGGCCAAATGGCATATTCAGTCCCTTTTTGTCTTCAGGGAAGTTGTTTGGTCGGGTCAGAAGGACCTCTCACCTCATTACTAATGGATAAGGCGTCAATTTCAGCCACACTTAAAGCATATGGAAGAGTGCTCTATATCCAATGGAAAGCAATACAACAGTGGCTATCAATACCCGGAAAATGAAATAGGAAAGAATGGGCAAATAAGCCAAAAATAGAGAAAATTTGACCAGCACAGGGCCATCACAATTATTCTCAGAGTAACCAACAAGCATTTAGGATAATTCCAATTTCCTGCCACTACCTACAACTCCACAGTTCATACAGCATTAGGGTATGCTTGTCATTTGCCTTTATAGCTGTCACAAGTGGCACCATCTATATTTTAAAAAATTGCAATATTCAATGAATATTTACTGTTTTGAACCAAGTGGCAAAATTATAAAACCGCATTTTGCTTGAGCTACTTATGCGCTAACTCACAAGATGTCACTTCTTTTCCAGTATCTTCTTTTCCTTTTAATTCCATATAAAATGAGCATGATTCATTATCTAGTACTTACATGAGGAGACACTGCTTCAATACCTGTTTGTAGCGAGTGTCTTTGAGTGGAAAAAGTCGTTAAGCATTCTGGAAGACACAGCCAAAGACGCAGACATATTCACATACCTGAAACAAAGAAAGGAAAGGAAACATTTTAACATATTGTGAACAAATGAAGACAGATACATGTAAGTGGCCAAAATGTTGGCTTGGTAAAAATCAAGAAAACACTCACAGATATAGACAGTATTTTGTCAACCGGACCTGAGAGGAGTGTCCATAATCTTGCTACATGATTATCTAACAATTATTCGTTTCTGCCAAACAATATGATGCAATGTATTCTTTACTGCCTTTATGTCTTGAAGTTAGAAGTACTGAAACCATGGTGGGTCAAAACTTTTTAAGAAAAAAAGAATTAAGTGTCTTTCTTGGTAAATATACACAGATTTTTCATAATTTACATTGCAGTGATCATTTGGTAACATTACACATATTTTTGGGAAATTTGCACATACAGTGCCGCCTGTTAGTGAAACGCATGAAATGGTGCCACTGCATCAATGTTAAACATCCTTAGCAAAACTGCTCATGGAAGCATGAATTCTCATCTTATGAGAGGAAAACATATTGGGTCACATAGGCCGATATGTGAGGCATGTGGGATATTAATGGCAGCCAATTTTTTTTGCTGTAGTTGGAGTTAGGTATGGGTCAAAGTCTTTGATAAGTAAGTGAACCACCCTTCCCTATTAAATAACATTGGGCCTGTGTTTCACTTACTTATCAAAGACTTTGACCCATACCTAACACCGTCTATGGCAAAGAACATTGGCTGCCATTGTTATCCAGCAGGCCTCACGTATCGGCCTATATGACCCAATATGTTTTCCTCTCATTGGATGAGAATTCATGATTCCACAAGCAGTTTGGTGGAGGAGGTTTAGCATTGATGCAATGGCACCATTTCATGCGTTTCTCTTACTTACAGGCGGCACTGTATTTATTCTACTCTCTGTTATGGCCTTCTCGATAAGCATGCATATGATGCAATTCTCTAGCAAGGTCTCTTTTCTACCTTGCCTGCTTGGAAGAATTTTCTTTGCATTTATACATGTTATCAACAAGAATATCATGCAATCTTTCTGAATTCATGATTTGTAATCTGGAATATGGTTTACAAGGCACTCTTAGAATCACAATAACAACTGTTTATGTCCCATTCAGAGCATGTTTCTTTTCAATATGCTGCATTTTCCAATGGTTCTATGAAGGACATTCTAATGAAAAAGTCCTTGAAGAGGCATAATCAAAATATGAAGAGACATGTCACATGAATTCATGCAAACATCTTGCACTTCTTGACATCAACCAATTATTACAGACTTTTAATTGCGATGCTGGTTTCAATAAGCATGCGATTGTTCATGTTACTTTTACGTTTTTGAGAGAATAATATTTTTTGTTTTTTTGCGTTCTCAAAGCATTTGATTCGATGAAACCAGGATCAATAAACACGACCACAGACCATTGATCATTGTTTAGTAACAGCTATGATTTCAATTGCAGTTTAATTTTAGAGGTCCTGATAGCTTGCAGCTCATTAAAAAATCTGTGACACTTTATTGATGTAATACAAGCTCTTTAACAGAAACTCCTCCTTCTAGCAGCGCTCGGTGTAATTAAATGGCATAAGAGGCATTGAAACTACTAATGGCCTGATAAGAACTTGATGACAGCCACACATCTTCAGCAAGGTTACAATTAGCAGAGCAGTTCGAGGTAAACTCCTTTCACGGTTGTGTTGCCCGGTAACCGAGAGTGCTTTATGAAGCAGTAAACTTTATCATTTAGTATTTTCTAAAGAGGATCACTGATAACAAAGGTGGAGTCCCATCATCCTTGATCTTGCTGAGCCATAGGATCCAGTCACAAGGACAGGACTGCAAGTTATTTAAGACAAATATTGGGGGAATTTTAATAGAAATTCTTCAGATCACATTCAGTCAAAGAATAAATAGACGGACAGACGACAGATTTGAAACGTTACGTAAAGCCGTCTTAGCCCGTCCAAGTACAGTAGAACCCTAAATAAAGACAGAAAATTTTCTTTCAGAAGTCCTCTGTTTACCTATTTTGCCCTCTTTTCTCCTCTCCACCGCAAATCTCCTTTAAAATCTCTTGGACTCCTTACAACAACCTTAGCCCACATTAAGAACTCTATTTACCAATGTAACTGCAGTTAGCAGAGATGCAAAATATCAAGTAAATAAAACACAATGGGGGTGATTGAGTTTTAGTTGGTGTTGTTTAAATGTGATTTTAATGTAATTTTAAAAGTTAGTTTCAAGTAGGTAAAAGTAGGAAGTGATTCAGAGGTAGTCAAAAGGTGTGAAAGGGTAAAGTAGTGGCTGATTCTTCCTTCCTGCTGGGGTAATCGTACTTTATTTTGTATTGTACTGTATGCTTGAGGGTAGGTTGTTTAGATAGGAGGGAGAGTGGAAGCATGATAAACCATGCGAGGTATGCATATAGTGACAAGAAATATAAGTATCCTGTATTAAGGAACAATTTTTAAAAAATTCAATGCAAATTGGAAAATTGATCAATTATAGATATTCCGCAGAAAGAAATTTGGTTTAATGCATCTTTAAAGCACTACCTTCTAAAAGTGCGAAGATGTTGACATCACTGTCGGCTAAAGTCATTAGTCATATCGCAAGCAAATAGGCTGCACTGTTACCACGCCTATGAGAGATGTCACTGCAGTCAGTATTTTCAATATGGAGGCACTTTCGAAAAATGTGGATTTTTCCACCTGAAATTGCTGTTTATTGATGATCAATCTTTATTGGCAAGTTGACATGACTCAAAGCCACTGTATTGTTATTGATTGGCATAAACTGGTCAACCAACGTATATATTTGCAATGACACTGAGTGGCTGTGACTTCATAATTTTTCGGCTTGTAAAGTTGGCGATTGGCTTTTTTTACATGCTTATTCGCAGTTGGCCACACCTTTTCATCCAATCCTTGCTTGCATGGTACACTTAAGCCTAAATGTCTACTAAATGTTAAATTCGTGCAGATGCCACAAAGACTTGCAAACTGATTGTATGTCTTTGCCAGACAGTGTCATTGGGCTCACCCAGAGCAAGCAAAGCTATCAAACTGATTGCTCAGCGAAACTTCCGGAAAAATGGCTACAAACTAGTCCAAAGTTTGAATTCCAAAAGTAAACTTGTAATTTTTCAACTTGCTTGTTCTGAAGTCTTGTGTAAAAGTGATTCATGCCAAACGATGCAAAAACACCGAACACCAGACAAGACAAATAAAACTATTGTCAATCTTTGCGTGACAGAAGCTCCGGCTTCCAAGAAATAGGAGGAAAAGACTGTGTGTCTGTTATTGGCAAATTGGCAAAGCAATTCCAAAAAGTTGTCTGGTCACTTTTTGTCTTACATCAACAACTCCACAGATTGTTTGTTTGCCTTCCATAACACAAAGATTCCTGTGATATTTATGCTTCTACAACTAAATCTGCTTTTCTCAGTATTGCTTAAAAAAATAGTTTTCACCGAACAAACTTCAATTGCAAAAACTTTTATTTCATTGGAAGAAATGCAACATGATAAAAAAGTTGGAAACACATGTTACAAAACTTTCACTCTTTGAAGGAATCTTGCACTTTAAAGCTATCAAATAAAGTCTGCAAAAGTTGCACAACTGTCACACTGTCTACAAAGTGGCCCAAAATCCATTATTTGCAGTCAATGCATTTGTCCCGCTGGGAACTTGCCAGATTTGCCAAAGATTCAGAGTGCAATGACACAACAAGTGAGGGCCCAATCCATGATATTGATAAAACTAAATATATCAGACTCAACACTGTAAATTTTGAATTAGCTTAATTGATTGAGTGAGATGGTTGCACAATTCCTTTGAGCCAAGATAGCTTGTTGTTTGCAAGTTATAACAACATAAAGATTATCATAACTCAAAACAGCAAGCTATCATGGCTCAAACAAATTGTGCAACCATCTCACTCAATCATTTGAGCTAACTCAAAATTTCAAATTTTACAGTGAATCTATTGCCTCGATATTTGAGAAAAATACTATGGGGACACAAAGCAACAGCATCATGAAAATAAATTTTCTTTTTCACTTTTATGTTGTCTTTTTTCTGCTTCAGTAGCCTTTGTGTCAGCTATAGTTGATCCTTTGTTGTCATTAAACAGCAAAGAAGAGCCACAAAACTATCAGGGCTGCTGGTGTTTGTCTTGGACACGGGGAAGGGTTTGACAAACCAGAATTATTTGTCTCGAACAGTAACAGTACAGCATCAGCAGACAGATCTGCTGTTATTCAGATTCTATGTTCAGCTAAGTGGTTATGTTTCATCATTGATCAGTAATTTGCCACCGATTGTACATTTTTGAAAAGGTATGTTTTCTCTGTGAAAAAAGGTAAAAAGTTCTCACTTAATTGATGCTTTAGGTTGATTATTTCAGCTTGCTTCACTCACTTGCACTTCACTACATGTCTGTCAAGGCAATAAATCTTTTAAAATGACAATTTTCAATCTGATAAAATCTCCTGATTTCTTAATATGATTTGAACTCCTTCAGCTGATTTATTGCTTCAGCCTCGAAATTTTCAATTCTTTAGGATTAGGTTTCCGATTATCTTCACAACGATGTTTGAATCATGTCAGAGTTTCGGGGTTAAAAATGTGATTATCCAGTTGCAGAAGTGATTACTTTAAAGCTTTTTCCAGGTGTCAGTAGTGACATTGGATGATTATGGCTTTTCTTGGGTTTTGGTTCCATTCTTGGTCTTGGTTAAAATGATCATTGAAAAATGACATGTGACTTTCATCCAAAAGGTTCATTTCAAGGGCTAGCAGACTTTTACCTCCTTACCATTTTGTGATTTTTTTTTAAAATTTTTTTTTTTTTTTTTTTGCTTTACTTTGCCTCCTCTCACACTCTCATGAATGACAACACTGACTACCACAGATGCACATTGCTTAGATATATATATATAGTTTGCAAGAAAGTACATATTAAGCTCTTTACATCTAAACCTAATGGGCCTCTCTGGGATGACAACTAGTCTTTTTTTTTTTTAGGGGGGGCATCTCGCTAGCGACAAAAATCTTGTCTTAGAGATGTCCTCCCTCTTTACTGTAACAACCTGTATGTTTCAGGAAGAAATAAATGTCTTGAGTCTGAGTCTTATGGAATTATGGTACCTGTTTGGGTGCATTTTGAGGCTCCTTCACAAAATTTGTTGACCTAAATTCTTCCAGGACACGGCACAAGTAGAGAAAACTCAGAACAAATTGTGATAGACGAGTATGCACTGCCGCTGGCCTTTACTTTTACTGCAACTGGTAGTAAGCTTAAGTTGAGCCTGGAGCACTGTTATTGGAATATATTCATCATGTGATTTCAAATCAGTCAGTCACATGTATTGGGGTACCAGGTTGATTTGTGTTGAGTACAATGGGCCAATGAAACCCAAATGTCATCTGAACAACATCCTACTGACAGGAATGTCCAATACATTTCCAATGATGTGGTACAACTCAAGCTCGAAAATTTATTGCATGTCTCTTCCAGACTACGTTAATGGGTCCACCCATAACAAGGAAAACCTGACAGTCCAACTGAACTCAGGGACAAGAACAGATAAAAAGACGAACAAATTTAATCTTCCAATGTTGATACTTGGCATGTCATTTTTCAACTTCATTGACTAGAACTTTTGGGATGTCTGAGAAACAAAGAAAAGGAAGTCAACAAGACAAACAAAACAATTGTCAATCATTGCGTGATAGACAAAAGCAAAACTTCAGTTTGTTTGCAACAGAAGGAAAGGACTGTCTGTTTTTGGCAAAATAATTGTTGTCTTGTCTTTTTTGTGTCTCACATCTTTAACTACTGAGATAGATAGTGTACATACCATAATATTATCACATGAAGTTATTAACAAATTTTAGTGTAATGTATATCTTCGGACCACTACAACTGCATTACTTGCTTTACAAAATGAGCCATTTTGTTGCAAAACACATGTTACAAAACTTCACCAAAGGAGGCGTGTACTTCCAAACAAATGACAACGTCTGCACAACTTGCACAACTCTCGATTTGTTCACAAAATGGCACGAAATCTATCATTTGCAGTCACTGCATTTTTCCCTGTGGGAACTTGCCAGATTTTCCAAAGATTCCCAACAAGCACAAGAAGTGAGGGGCCAATCCATGATATTGATGTAATGCTACGTTTTGTATACAGTGTAGATCCGCATAAAAAAATGTTCATGTAAAGCATGATGGCAGACATCTTTTTTCTTCTCAATGTAAGCATAGAGGAGTAAAAGCCTATGCTTGAGTCAACCTTCCTACTATTTATATCCTGCTCATGTAACCACAATGACAGAATTTGTGGTTGCAACTCAGGCTCGAAAATTTATTACATGTCTCTTCAAGTCCATTCACAGCAACGAAAACTTTGGAACAAGAACAGCTAATTTAAAAAAGATAACAAACAAATCAAATCTCCGATGTGGCTGGTTGGCGTGTTATTTTTCAACTTCACTGACTCAAACTTTTGGGATGTTCGACAAACCAAGCAAAGAAACTCAACAAGATAACCAGAACAATTGTCATTCTTTGCGTGACAAACGATTGAACAACTTTCAGTTTTAAAACAGAAGGAAAGGACAGTTTGTCTATTTTTTTGCAAAACAGTTCAAGTTGTCTTGTAATTTTTGTGTCTCACATATTTAAATCCTAAGATAGATAGTTTACGTACCATATCACATGAAATAAATTACAGTTAGGAACATTTTTAGTGTTATATATATATCTTCCACCCATTGCAACTGCTTTACTTGGTATAGCTTTAAAAACTTCACTAAAAGAAACCGTTTTTGTACTACTTACACAACTCACGAATTGTCTACAAAATGCACAAAATCTATCCTTTGCAGTCACTGCATTTGTCCCTGTGCTGTGGGAACTTGCCAGCTTCACCAAAGATTCCAAAGCAGACACAACAAGTGAGGGGCCAATCCATGATGTTGATTAACTGATGTAAAACATTTTTGTATACAGGGTAGGTAGCTGTACCTTGGCATGAGGTTGTGTTTTGGTAGCCAGATGAACATTCTAAAAATTCAGCCTGATCAAATAATATTTAGGGGTGCCTCCGGAAGCATAATTATTTCTTAAAACATTTCGAGGAAAAGTTATGTTTCCGTAGATCACGTTTTTTGCTATATCTTGACTAATATAATAGATAGAATAAAAATAATAACGCATTTGGATTCTGCAGAAAATTTCCTTCCTGGAACCTATACTTCGGTTGAAATAATGTTGATGCCATACTGCAGGATGTGTTTTTACTTTGAATATTTTATACGACTTCACTGATACGAGTATACAAAAATCTTTCTTCAACTGACTGCTAGATATTTTGTCTTTAATTGTTCCTTTCATTATTTATCATGTTTGATACAAATGAGTAATTATTTACTCAGTATATCTTTTTGGCTCTCAAAGCTATTTCAATTATTTGAGGATTCAATGCCCTTGATTAATGGTTTACGACTGTATGAAAATAAACAATCTTGCTAATAATTATGCTATGCATTGATAAGTCATTATCTGTTTCAACACTAAGGAAACTTGCCTGATATCATAGTGCACATGAAACCATTCATATTCTGCAAATTAATGAAATACAAATATTGTCTGCACATTATATATTTTCTGGAAGTAATTTTTTGAGGCCACATTAAGCTTCAAACTAAAATTTTTAGAGTAGGCCTATATCAGGGACTGTTCACCGAGACTGTCAGCATACATAATCTGTATATCCAGCATTAAGTGGATGGCAAGGTCCAAGGAGGATTTATTTCATAGATTTAATCTGTAGTCACAATTCCATGACAAGAATAGAAGCAATTGTATAAATGTAATATTTATTTAACATTTTCAATCAAACTTATATTGCGTTTAAAAAAAGGTATTGATAACTTTCAGTCTCATGCAGAAGGGTACAAACCTTGCACATTAGTCTACTTAAATTCCATTAGGCCTATATTAGGAATGTGTGATATCTGCATAAATGATAAATGTTTTAGGTGATATACTGTATGACCTTCAAGAGAAGTCTGTGAGACCATATTGGTCCTGTGCCCCCCTGGTGCCCCCCTGGTGCCCCCCATATGAACTTTCCAACTCTGGCTAAAATATACAATTAGTATAGTGAGTGCCCCCCAGAGAATTGCATGCCCCCCCCCAGGTGCCCCCCCCCCACTCAAGACCCCCCAGTTATGCCACTACTAACTACCATAACACAAATTCAAGCCATGGTGGGGCTTCCTGGCTCTATTTTTTGTTATTCATAGGACAGGTTCATGTACATATTAAATGGACCCATCTCCTTATGCACAAAAAGTATTCATGCTATTTTTTCCACAAGGTTAAAATAAATTGGGACTTATCAACACATGGCATAGCTAGCTTGTTTTTTTTCTTCATAGTCATAAAGCGTTTATAGGGATCATCATGAATAATTGAAATAGTTTTGAGAGATAAAATGGAATACTGAGTAAATCACTGCTGATTTGTATGAAACATGATTTATGTGAAGAGAAAAACAGAGACTAAGTACCATGCAGTCATATAAACAGAAACTTGTGTATATCAGTGACGTCGTACATCATAATTGACGAAAAAGCATATCTTGCAGGCCATGATCACGATAATGTTGATGGAAACATAGGTTCCAGGTATTCACTTTGAAGGAAATTTTCTTCAGAATGAAAATATGTTATTAGTTTTTTTCTATCTTTTAGTTGCTAAAGTTATCGTAAACCGCGATCCTACAGAAACTGGTGCACGCTAATACAGGGCATATCAGCATGATGACAGACATCTTTTTTCTTCTCAATGTAAGCATAAAGGAGTAAACGCCTACGCTTGGGTCAACCTTCCTACTATTTATGTCCTGCTCATGTAAACCACAATGATAGAATTTGTGTTTCTTTCTCCACTTTTAAAATGTAATGGAAAAACAGACTTCCACAAGTTCCTTTTAATTCAGTTACATAATATTTCACCGACTTGTACAAAATTAACTTAAAATAATGAGTGTCAGGTTCAATGTGTTTTGACAAAAGCTCTACAGGTTTCAGAGCAAGTTGACATGTGTGCATGCTTGTGCAAATTACAGGTGTAATTATTCGAGAGCTTACAGACCTAATTTACAAGTCAATCCTTCTTGGTGAATAATCATTGTCTAGTGAGCAGAATGTCTAAGCTGCTGCCTTTTGTAAAGGAATATGGGTGTCTGAATGCACAGAAGTTACCATAACAAACATTTAGCTGCATTTGCTTCTCACTACTAGCTCTAAACCATCACAGAAATGGCCTGAAGTAGAAGTAATGATAAGAGGTTGCTGTGAATCCACACCAAGGCAATCCCTGTAGCCAAGAGTCTTACACTTCCTCAGCTGTCTACAAGTTGACCGCTATTGCTGCCACCTAGGGTGCAAAATTCGTGAGCTCCTGTGAGCGGTCAACAGAATTTCGATCTCTGGAAGAAACCAGGACAGTGTGGAAGAAACCAGGACAGTTCCATCATTTATTGATGGTCTAGTTTATTTCCAAAAACTCCGCAAGTGTCTGATCTGACTTTGGTTGGCTTCAATTTTAAGCTGACAGCTTGTAAATACCAAAATAAGTTGGAACTATTTTTTATCATGGAGGATGTATACTTTGTAGCTCACATACATTGCCAGTATAGGGGGGACCAGTTGTGGCATGGACAAGACATTTTGCTGAGTGTAACACAGCTTTCATGAAATTGTGAATTATATTGTTGTCCTAGTTAATAAATCTCCATAAAGTAACAGAATAAATACAATTGAGCATTTTTGATATCACAAAGCAAAAACATTGGCTTTGTATGGACAAGTGAATGCATTCTTTTTGGATCCTTTTCTGACCACAATTTAACATGCACTAAATGTCATAAGTAGATTGAATACCATCAAACTTCTGATGAGTAAAATCATCCCTTTCACAGGCAAAGTGTATGCTAAAGTTTCAAAACTTTCTTTTTGTCTCATGATTTCCAAACATTTCATTCAAAGCAGTGGACTGGATATTTGCCAGCAACCATGCTTTGTGAAAGTAGTTTGGCGTAGTAATATGGACAGCTGTTGTGCGAACAGATCTGGTGATCTGTCCAAAACAGATCAAAGTATTGTTGACCCAATTCGATTTTTCCAGGGACTGCCAGCATTCTGCTTCCACTTGACAGTCCCGAACAGAGACAGCTTCCTCAGCATAGAATACGTAGCAAAAGGCTTCCTCAATGTAGCTCAATGACACCTAAAAAACCTTCAGAATAATGCACTATCAATTGCTGTCATATCTGTAATAAACTGAACCCACAGTAACAAAGAACATGCTTTTTTAATATTTCTTTTAGAGTACATCTTAATATGGAGATGAATGAGACAGTCTGGCAACAAAAAGGCCTTTACTACCCTTGAAAAAAAGTGCTAGCATTGTGACACAATTGCTGTTAACTTTTTTTATGTTTTCCTTTTCTGCCTCAGTGGCGTTTGTGTCGACTACAGTTGATTATGTTTTGTCAGTAGACAATTATGAAGAGCCACAAAACAATCAGGGTAGCCCAAGTTTGTTTAGGGCACAGGGTGAGGTTTTGCAAACAATAAATGTTTGTCATAAACAGTCAGTAGACTGGAGCAGCAGATGTATTTTATTTGCCCATGTCCAGATTCTGCATTCAGCCATAAGGGATGCTTAGCATCATTGATTGATAATTTTCCACTGTTGGTCACTTTGCTTAAAGAGCATGAAAAAATATTTATTTCAAGTAGCCAGACTTTTCACAACTATAATAAATTTCCATTAGCCATAATTCTTGCATGGAGAATGCAAGTAGATTAGCCATACTTTTTTATGGACAATACCACCATACTGAGATCAGACATGCCTTTTGCATGAACAATGAATATGAATTAGCAACACTTGCATGGATCTAAAGTGTATTACTCTTCAACCAAGTTACCAAATCAAAATTGAACTGATGAAACCTTCCTCTGTCCTTTTGATTACCCATTGAATTTCTCATTATCATCCTTCATCCATTTAATATTTCAAAGTCATTTTCAGGAGTTGAATTACTGTAAATTGAAAAGTCCTGTTTTCTCCATAAATGAAAGTTTTAATTTAATTTGTGATGCAATGAGTTGAATCTTTCAGCTTACTTGACCACTTCTCAAAAATTCCATTGAGCAATAAATCTTAATGGAGATTTTCAATCTGGCAAAATCTCCAAATTTCTTAGAGAATGTCCTGTCATTGGCCTTTACTCTCACTGCAACTGGGAGTAAGCTAAATGCAAGGTTGGATCACTGTTATTGGGAAAAAATTTAACATGTGATTTCAAACCAGGACTGTTGTCTGTTTTTGGCAGAATAATTCAACAAAGTTGTGTTGTCACATTTGTGTCGCACATGAAACTCCTGAGCTGACAGAGGTCGCCTCCACCATTGGTCCTGTGGTGGATAGTAGGGTGGAGTGAAAAAAGTCAAAATGTGAAATTCAAAAAAGAGCCCCCCCAAAAACTTGTCAAATATAGTTAAATTACTATTTATGACCATTTTGGGTAATTTCACTCATTTCTGTAACGCCTACCCTGGGCGTTTTGAAATCACCTTTTAGGATGTTTTGCGAGGCGTCAAAAATGCTGTTTTTGGCCATAAAATGGGTTATAAATGAGATAAATACATGATCTAAACAGCTGAAAGTAAGTCTATAACCATACCAAACTTATTAGAAAACACAAAAAGGCAGACACTCTTACTTTACATGATGTAATATTGAAATAACAGGATTTTTGCCAATTTTTTGCACTGCTTTTGTTCCCGAAATGATGTTTTTGTCACAAAATTGGTTCTAAATGCGCTACAGACATGATTTAAAGAGCTATACATACGTGTAAGACAGTGGCGTCCCTATGGGGGGGCACAGGGGGGCACGTGCCCCCCATATTGGACCTGTGCCTCCCAGGTGCCCCCCATATGAACTTTCCAACTCCGGCTAGATAGGTCAATGTGCTAACTTAGTTGGCTGAGATATAGGGTGGTCCAAAAACACTTTCTCCTAAATTTCTCTGATTTGAATCTTGCGTTGTGATCTTATTTCTACAGAAGGTATTGAGTAAAAATTTCAGCAAAATCAATTAATATTTATAGGTGGCACAAAGCCATTGAAGTTTAACATGCGATTCGCCTGCTACAGACCTCAAAATCATTGGTTTTTGCAAATCTTGCAATAATGTCCAATTATTTCGACTAAATAACCTTTTTAGCAGCGCAGCTGCTCTTACCCCCAGAATCTTTCTACAAACTCTGACCATACAGGCGATCGCACTGTTACACCTATCACTCTGAAACTTGCCATATGGTCTCATCATGTGTTTATCTTGCTTCCATCAACTTTTGGTTAACTTCTGTGACAACAATTTTTTTATTAACTCAACTAAAAAGCTAGTTTTTCCCGGGAAATTTAAATGATTGTACATGGTGAGCTGCTGCTGCTCTGCTGCTGCACTGACAGCCAGAAACTGTGTACACACCAAGTGACCTAATTAAGGAGTTCTCTTGTTTACATTTAGCTGGTTCTCAATACAGAGCCAACAACAAAATTTCCCATGTAGCCAGTATGCTATCTTATAGTACAAATAATACACATAAAAAATTAGAAGTCAATCAGTTAAGTTTGCTTTGAGATTAGGCGGTTTTAGTACATTTTAGTGCATTTTTTACTAGAATTTAAAGCCCAAGTCGTACTGTTCATTGGTCAGTGGGTTGCCACTCCAAACTCATAAGTGACAGATTATTCAGGCCTGCGCTGCTTAAAGTGCTTGCACATTATTTTTTTATGTATGTAGAGGATGCCCGATCTTGTCCTGATATTCCTTATGACTTACAAAGTTTCGTAGAAGGTCAGCATCGATATTACATATAAAGGTTAATTATCAAGCAATTTTTCATAAAAACAGGCAAATATTTCCCTTGCTATGAATAATTAATCAAAAATAACATCCAGATATTACTTTGCCAAGCCAACTTTATCATATACTAAAGCAAATGGGGAATTACATAAAAAACTTCAAAGGCTTTGTGCCACCTCAAAATATTAACCGATTTGGCTGAAATTTTGCGTTTGCTTGTTTTACTTACGTGGTCGTCAATTTCTACTTTCAAATTGGGGGTATTAGGAGATTTGATTTTCCCCATAGGAATGTAGACCACCCTACTGAGATAGATAGTGTACATACTATATCACATGAAGTTAATTACAGTTAAGAAATGTTTAATGTAATATATATCTTTGGACCACTGCAACTGCTTTACTTGGTATAGCTGTAAAAACTTCACTAAAAGAAACCTTTTTATTGCACAGTGAAAAAACATGTTACAAAACTTCACCAAAGGAATCCTGCACTTTCAAACAATCGAATGATAAAGTTTGCACATTGCACAACTAGCACAACTCTTGAATTGTCTACAAAAGGGCACAAAATCCGTCGTTAGCAGTCACTGCATTTGTCCTCATGGGAACTCACCAGCTTTGCCAAAGATTCCAAAGCAGGCAGAACAAGTGAGGGGCCATTCATGATATTGATGTACTGATGCAAAAAGTTTTTGTATGCAGTGCAAATCGGTATAAAAAATGTTCATGTCAAGCATGATATCAGACGTCTTTTCTCTTCTCAATGTAAGCACAATTGAGTAAACACCTACGCTAGAGTATTACTTCCTCCTATTTATGTCCCGGTCGTATAAAGCACAATGATAGGAAATATTTTCTTTCTCCATTTAGACCTAATGGAGTACAGACTTCCTCAAGTTCCCGATATTTATGGTCAGTTACATAATATTTCACCAACTTGTAAACACAATTAACTTATAATAATGAGTGTCAAGTTCAATACATCTTTTAACAAAAGCTCCACAAGTTCCAGAGCAAGTTGACATGTGTGCATGTCTGTGCAAATTACAGGTATAATTAGTCAAGTGCTCATAGAACTAATTTACAAGTCAATCCTTCTTGCTGAATAATCATTGTCTAGCGAGCAGTGCGTCTAAACTGCAGTCTTTTTGTAAAGGAAGATGCACTCTAAAAACTGTCTGGACAAAATTGGTTTCTTAGATTCAAAATGGTTTTTTTGGAAAACCAAATTTCAATGCAAAACCAACATGGATTTTTAAAAAAAACATGTTTTTTGCATTGCAATTTGGTTTTTCAAAAAACCATTCTGGATCTAAAAAACAAATTTTGTCTGAAATTTTTTAGAGTGTGGGTGTCGGAATACATAGATGTCACGATAGCACAACAGAGTGGCAGTAGTTCTCATTAGCACCAGTTGGCTCTTCCATTTTAGCTTTTATGAGCAACTCTGCCAGAGGGAGACATAACGATGAGATGACAATGGTGTTAGTCCCAGACTCAGATTAACTTTATTGTCACAGCTTGAAAGATATAAGTATCCAGACAACGCATAAATTTAAGCAGTTGATGTGAAAAGAAGACCGATTGAAGACAATTATTTGTCACTATGAGTAGTTCCACCCCAACACACATGCTGTCCCCAAGTGAGGGATGTTTCGCTTACCTCAGCATAGAACAGCTCTTTGGAGGTCAATGAAAAATGTTCTTCACTATGAAGGGGAGGACCCTAGTCATCCCCTTCATAGGGAGTTTGATCTATTGCCAAGTGCCAGAAGGATGCGAGTATAGTTTTTGTGATAAACAACATAGAACCCATGATCTTCTTGAGCAAAGCGAAAGAACACATTCTTTGTTGTGCAAGATTTTTCAGGAAACAAGGGGAGACGGCTGGGAATTTTTTCTATGGGCATTTCTTTCATAGAAATACCGTCTTTTAGATATCCAAATATTTCATTACACGCAACGATGTCCTGAGGTTCATGGTAAGATCGATATAGTGCCCTTTTTTAAGGGCACTTTTCTTGTTTATGTTTGTTTCTGAGAACATCTTATGGTGATGGATGTGACAGTTGGGTAACAAAAAGGCCCTTGACACCATTTACACAAAGCGATAGCATTGTGACACATTTTTTGTTGTCCTCTTCATTTTTTTCTGCGTCAGTTGCGTTTGTGTAAACTACAGCTGATCATGTGTTGTCAGGGCACAATTATGAAGAGCCATTAAACAATCAGGGTCACCAATATTTGTCTTGGGGGCAGGGTGAAGTTTGACAAACAAGAAATGTTTGTCGCAAACAGTAAATAAACTGCAGCAGCGGTCAGATTTGCCGGTGACTCACTGTCTGAATTCTGCTACATGGGCAGATAGCATGACTGATTGGTAATTTGCCACCATTTGGTCATTTTGTTGAAAAGAGCAAGTATGCCAAAAAATAAAATAAAATTTAGATTTCAGGATGTTTTCATTGGATGATGAATTTAAATTATGTAATAGATCATTTAGGGTAGGTTTTAAAATTTTCACATGGATAATATAATTTTGGACTAGATGGTCCTGGGACCAATAGTTTCAGAGCAAGATCAGAAAAACGTCTTTTTTATTGAATAAGTCTATTTTCGGATTAATGCAGAGGTCAGGCTGAACAAGATCCATCACCAGAAATGTACACTATGGATACATGAATCCTCTGTGAGTGATCTGAAGTAGAAATAATGCAGATAGGATCAATGTACACTGGGTAGTGCCCAAATTTTAATAAATACTCATTTTTTACATAATTTCCGAGTATAATTGTGTTTTTGTCAAATAACGGAAAAACGGTTAGAGATAGAGGGATAGTTGCAATTGAAGTGAATATAAATATGGACATTCCACACATTTTGAGCCCAATGCCAAGTCTCTAGGCCAAGTGGTTCCTGAGATATTCAGATTTTATGGGATAATCAGATTTTATACAAACAAGAGCCTGGAGGTGGCTGTTCCCACCAAAATTTTGAGCTGAAATTTTTTTTTCATGTTTTTATTATCCAGCCTCCAAACATATCACATAGACATCAACATCTGAATAGGTTGGGGGCAAATGATGCACCCTAGTAGTCAGTGCAATTATGAAGAGCCACAAAACAATCAGGGTTACTAATGTTTGTCTTGGGCACAAGAGATGTTTGTCACAAGCTGTAAATAAACAGCAGCAGTGGCCAGATTTGCCACTGCCCAGATTCTGTGTTCAGCTATAGTGGCTGACATTATAATTGGTCGGTAATTTGCCACAACCTGGTCTATTTGTTGAAAAGATCAAGTACAAAAGTAAAATACAAATTTAGATTTTAGATCACTATACAATAGATTTAGATAAGCCTACTATACCTTTAGTATGGATGATACCGCCATTTATTTTGCATAATTAAAATAATGAATTTAAATACTTAAAATAGGCAAGGATAATAAAGTGCTAAGTTACATAACAACAAAATAATAAAACTCTCCTTGTCCTTAAGATTGCAAAGTTCATTTCTCAAAACCAAAGCTCATCCAGTTAGTGTTTCATTGTACTTGTCAATAGTTCAACCAGGACAAATTGAAAAGTTTTTTTTTTCTCCACAAACCAACGTTTTCATTTCATAATAATTTGATGCAATAGGTCGATTCTTTTTTTTTTCTTTAACTTCAACCATTCCACCAAATTTCTGTCAAAGCAATAAATCTTAATGGTGATTATCCATTTGAATCTGATAATTTCTTCAGATTTCCTAATATAATTCAAATTCAAAAACCTCCTACATTTGCATAGTCTTAGTAAACTTGGAACTGGTTTAAATTGGTGTGGTGTGTTTGGCTTTTACTTCTGCCATAAAAGGGAGTAATATCTTGGCAGGTATTGGAGCACTGTATTATTATGGAATCTAGGTCATATGATTTGAAATTGAATGCTCTTGGTGGGGTACTTGGTTGCAAAAGTGTTGATTACAAGAGGCTGGCAGTTCAATGTCTGATCTGAACAGTTTCTTGCCTGATTGTTATCACCCATGAATATCTTGTGATAACATATATCTCAAAATGAGAAATGAACAAAGGCTCTTCAGAGCAGCCGGCCTGTAAATATTATCTAATGTGTCATGTTCTGTTATTCATTGACAGGCAATGACAAAAGGAAGCAGTGAAATAGGGTTTGTTTTGTTTGGGCAAAGTTTAATGTTTTGTAAACAACAGAAATGTTTGCCATCAACAATCGGTTTTGCACTCCAGCTTGCTCTGTCATTGTTTTGTCCACAACCAGATTGCCACTATCCAGCTGCTGTCTCCTGGTTTGCTATTTCGGTGAACGCTTCCAAATTTAGCAAAGGAATGTTTCAAACAATTTGAGCATTGGAAATGCCAAATACAGTTTATGAGTAATGAGCTGAGGATGTCAATGATATTACAGTCTGTAAATATGTTATGCAAGAAGAGTGGACTGCTTTACTGTGAAAATGGCATTTGTGAGTCATCGACTGATGATTTGTCATGATCATACCCAATACTTCAATGTTTATTTGATTTAAACTCAGCTGTAACACGAATGCCTTCTCTTGATCATGACTAATCAAACAGCCTCAATGGTTCCAATGTTAAATGCATGATGATGACACAAAGTGCATTTTTCACAGTGCTATGGTCCTCTCTTTTTGTATAAAAAGTTTACACACTGTGAATAAAATTGAAAACCGCTGGGACTGAAATATTTATCAGAAAGGTTGCTTTTTCGTAATTTATCAGTATCTGCAGTCAGTTGATTGGCAACATGGCCAACACATTTGAATGCAGTGTTTGCCACCAATCAATCATGAAACTGACCCTAACATTCATGAAAGGGATTTAACCTCCAAGGTCATCTCCCATGACCTTGTGGTTTCCGACTTATTTGTTGCTCCTCCAACAGCTGCATTAAGTAGATTGGATCCTTTCACCATTAGAAAACCTTTTTCAACGACCTGATTAATGCACCCAGCAATTTATAATATTGTGAATGCTTGACAGAAGGCTACAACATAACAGCATTTAATATGCAGAACATTCCTTTTGAGCTAATAACAAAAGCATTCAGGTTATGATACTAACTTTATTGACAAAGTTTACACAATGTTTGCTGGCGATATCATATTTGGACATTAAACTTTCCGTTATTTGGAAAATCAGTTAAGTATTCAATGTAATTGAAAAATTGAAACCTGCACTTCATTATTCAAGCAAATTGCAATGTAGACAGGACACAGCACTTTTACTATTTTCACTCAAGACTGGCCGTAATACAGAATTTACTCATTTGGCCATTTGAAGGCATTTGAAGATGCTGCTAGGGTTAATGATAAAACTAACATTTCACAGCATTTTATTTACTTTTCTAAATTACAAGCAGCATGGTATCCTGCAGAAATTCCACGGAAATCAATCTTAGATTTGTTGTGAAGTAGCTGAAGAATAACAGTTAAATGGATATATAAACAGATATAAAGAAATTTCAAATTATTAGAGTCAATTTCCTGAAAACAAATAGTCCATTGAGGTTAGTAGAACTATTGAATTAACACCCTATCAAAATTAGAAACCCTAAGCCGCATCTCTGAACTCATTGCAGCTTCAATTTATCTTATTCTTAGTAACTATATCATCAAGGATTGGCATTTTCAAGAAAGCCCATTTACTTATTTGAATGACAAAGTAACCAGTGTTTACCACCAATCAATCATGAAACTGACCCTAACATTCATGAAAAGGATTTAACCTCCAAGGTCATCTCCAATAGCCTTGTGGTGTCCGACTTATTTGTTGCTTCTCCGACAGCTGGATTAACCAGATTGAGTCCTATCATCATTCGAAACCACTTTCAATAGACTGATTGATGCCCCCACAGAATTATAATATTCTGAATGCTCAGGAGAAACCAACAAAGCAAACAGCATTTGGTATGCAAACCATTCCTTTTAAACAAATTAATTCAGGTTACAAGACCAGATACATTAAGAGGGTTGACAAAGAACCAACAAAAGATTCAACATGAAAGGCTGAATGGGAAGGTTTTGGCTTCCCTTATAAATGTTATTGTAAGCTCTGGACAGAATGGAATAAATATACATATGAATGCATAAAACATTGTATTCCCGGAAGAGATTTTGAAATATTTTATAACTGCCACGTATAATTTCATATATATAATATTTCCTGTATGTGAATTTCAAAAATTTAAATTCATTCTTCTGTTATTTCGGATTGTCACAAATGCTGGACGGAAGGGTTTAGGCCTGTGTGTCTATTGAAAGAGACAGCCAGCTAGACAGCTGGGTAGCTCATATATTTGGTTATGGCCCCACCTCTTCCCCTTTGGGACTTCAGACATAATTACACTAATGCAAACTGTGTTTCACTCAGTTGCCACTTTAAGAAGGAGTATACCTCTCAGAGCAATGACACATATGAAGTACGTTCCAAATTATTTTAATTATGCAAGTAGGATTTTAAAGATATCTCAAAAACGAATAAGAGTACTTTGATGCTCTTCACACATCTAATAATAGAATTATTTCCATCAAGCCAATAAATAGTCCGAATACCATGCGGGACATCTGTGCAAGTTTTGTCCTATTCTGGAGGTGCATTGAGGAGAAACAGTTGTTATTCCACAAAGCAGCACACGTAATGCCACAATGCAGCCCGATACTCAGTTTTTTGGGAATCTCAAAATGTATGCAATTTCAGTAAAACTTTGTTTTATACTATTAAAGATTACTTCATGAAGTTAAAAACTGGAACCAACATTTAAAAAATGTATGGTTTCATCTCAAAGAAATCAATATCATTATTTTGCATTGGAATAACATTGAAATTAGATATTTCTTTAAGATGAAGCCTCTCTTGTTGTGAAAAACTGCAATATTACCAAACAGGAAATCCGTCTACAAAGGTAATGCAAGGAAAATGGCACACTGGTCGATATGGCAGGTACATTGCTAACCAAAGTACCCAGAACCAGATGAAGTTGAAATATTGTGTATCACAAATGAGTTCTAAGCATTGCACTCTTATTGGAACAGCAGTAAAGAGCAGACAATGGACCATTTGGAATTTGGTTGATACTAGTTGTAGGCTACAACAGTTACTTTTTTTTAATCAGGGGGAGGCTTGAAGTTTTACAAGGCACGGAATTATCTATTTCTCAGAAAGATGGATGGATGGATGATTGGGACTTTGCATTCTGTATTTATGCCCTTAATAGACTAATTAGGACAGGAGGACATGACAATGAGGCGAAGGATGCTTGAAGCTGCTGTCTAACATAGGCCAGGCGACCCGTCAATAGCTGGATTCGAAACCGTGGACCCAGTGATTGGCAGCCAAGCTACCTACCACAAAATCCAATCCCCCATTCATATCACATTAACAGTAACAGAAATAAGAAAAACTGGTATAACTGATATTGCCATACGGCAATATCGCATAATCCCCCTTGCCCCCCCCCTGTCTGCCCTGCTCGGCTTACTCCCCCCTTCCAGTTCATGTCCTTCATGATGAATTCTTAAAACCATGTATGAATGTAGTAATGTTGTTGGTGCATTTGACTATCAAATGTCGTGGCAGCCAGACGCCTATGGTGGCCAAGCGTACCACCGTGTAAGCAATGCATGTTGAGTAAAACCTAACCCTAACCCTAATGGCCTGTTGCACGCAGATCATAGGAGTTGCGAGGTTGTGCCTACATGCAAAAATCGGGCAAAAAATTAGCTACATGTCATGTGAGTTTTTAAAAACTGATTTGAAATATTAACTTAGTAGCTATAATTGAGCACTTGAATATTGCGTTTTTGGTTGTCTGTAGTGCCGAGACCGTTTATGCGAGCTGTCCACAGTTTTGTGAAGTTTGTGCACTGGGGCAGGCCTGTAAGTGTAACATTTGCAGCTTTCTACAAGCATTCCTTCCCTGTTTTTCGAAAACATTTTGGTCAACTTTTGGGATGTCAAATCAAAAAATCATATCTTGAAATGTGTTCATGAAATTCTCACGAGACACCTTTCTGCACGGGAAACTTTGTTAAGGTATCTTAGAAAATATCAGCAGGTGTCAGTTATGCTTACGTTCTCAGAAACCTGCGCCGGAATTTTTAAAAATATTTTTCTCTCAACTCATAAGTATCATGAAATTTGATCATGAAATTAATTTTCGTATTAAGTAGCGCACAAAGGAGTCGCATATTACCCTTGACTTGTAAAACAGTATCTTTAATAGTTTTGAAGTAATCGCAGTTTTCCTCAGCTGAATAATAATAAGAAGAACAAGCGGCGGGGAGATTATAATAAGAAGAAAAAAAAGGTAATCAAAGAATATCAATATAATCTCCCGCCCGCAATCGGCGGGGAATTATAATTATTGATTTTGATTGTGCCATGTCCACAAATATTCATTTTTTAAATCAAGCTTCGTTAACACATACCCCCACCAGGAATTTTTCACTTCAAGACTGCCAAGAACTTTTGAATTCATTTATTTAACCAAAACTCGGCAAAAAGTAATCTAATCTATTTTTTTTTTAAGAAACATTACCCGGATATCTATGGTCTCCCACAAAATAATTCCAAAATTGTGAAGGATTGCGCTGGAGCAAATATCACCCAAAAATTTTATATAAGGAAGTGTGTGGTCACAAACGGACATTGACCTGATCACACCAGGTTACAACTGGATGGAAAATGTGGGAGGATGACCTCTCCTGAACAACTAGCTCATACCAACAACGAATGTTTCAACAATGAAGTTTCAGTGTGTCCGATGATGGTCTAGACTGAGTGACAGCCTCAGAAAATTAATGTTTCTAAGCTGGTCAAGAGGCATGACCTTCTGACACTGGTGTGACAAATTTGTCAGACCTTTTCCACAATGATTTGACCAGAATTATGTGGTAGTACATACACTGCTACTCGCATGTGTTTAGAGATCATTCCAGTGCATTAAGGGGAAAAACTGCATCACCCTACAATGACTTGGAAGAAAAATTTCTCCAATACATTTTTTTTTTCAATTTTTTCCTCTCATCAAGTGGTAACAACATTTTCAGAAATTATATAATTTTATAAGAAACTGATGGTATCTACCATATACCGTGGTAACCACCAATATATTTGAATATCACAGCCGAATTATTTAAGTGCTTACAGAATTTTATTGTTCCTTGTGAGGTCATATGCCTATCCATTCCGTGTTATCTCTATGACTCATATGCAGTTTGTGAGGTTACGCTTTATGTGCTATCAGAACAAGTCACCTACTGAATCACAGCACTCACCATTGAAGTCACAAGTTACTCAATGAAAAATTTACAGTTCATAGCAATACAATGGATAGCACCTGTGTGAGCCATTGCTGGCACCACTGAATGTAAACGTATGCCCATAATTCTTTGACAGTAATATACAGCATAGGCCTAGTTATGACAGAAGTGAATGCTCTAGGAAGCAATTCAGCTATCCCAAGCAATTAGTTTTCTTGTTCATATGAAGTACAAAAGGGTCTTTGAAAAGTAATTGTTCGCTTGCTTCGACTATCATGCTATAACTTAATATTTGAAAAGCTGAGCACTACTCAATCTGTTTTGAAGAGGGTTTCTATTCGGACCCACAATTTCTTGATCCAGATGGTTACTTCTCATGCTAAGGATAAATCAAATGATAAATTATGAGGTTGTTGAAGATCTTCAAGCAACAGTTCAAACTAGCTTTTGAGAGACAAAATCATTCATAATGATTATTTCGTGACTGGTAGCAAAAAAAAAATTGCCTCGCGGCATGCAGTTGAACCTAATTATGTGCAACATTACAGCAAAAATCACTTAAACTTAAGTCAAGAATCTGATTTATTACATAAAGTATAAGAAGTATCTTCAGAGGTCTTACATGTCAGCTGTACAGTTTTTAATCAAGGGGGAAGGGCTTGATGATGGATGTTTGGGGCTTTATGTCCTGTATTTATGCACTTGGCAGGCAAATTAGGCAAAGAGGAGGAGTTATACTGTATGAAGTGCACGTCTACGGTTTGAGTCACACAAGCAACGCATGGTTACGAATTATGGAAACCACAGCTCTGCATGAGGAGGAGTTGCCAATTTCATGTCTACTAAGTCTTGTTCTGACAAAATCAACCCGGAGTCATCCTATAAGCTATGCCTTGCTTGTGGTTCATATTTTGACCTGTCAAAATAAAATCTTGACAGAATTTCTTTCTTTCCTACAGTTTACAACTAGTTTCATATAGATCTATAAAATCCTTCAAATTGTTATGACTTGTCAGGATGTCTTCCGAAATGCAGAACAGCAACTCTTTTCTACTTGGAAGAGTTCTCCCAAACACAAGGAGAGAATTCAAATAAGAGAGATACTTCTGGGATATCCCTTTTTGACAAGGAAACAGGTGAAGTACGAACATCAATCCTCGATTTTCCTTTCCAAGACAATGCAGGATTCCTAAAGGACTTCAAGCAGTACCAGAGAAGCATGGCTCTTGTATTACCATGTTTGTCAGACTCAAAAGGTCCTTATTTTCAAAAGAAGTCTCAAGATTTCTTTAGGGTTCATATTTTGCTACCAAAGTATCATCAGTGAGTAAAATTACAGAAAGATGTGTGCATGATTTAAAATGTTAAGCGTACCATAAAATCCTTTTTTGTATTTGGTACAGTGCCGCCTGTAAGTAAGTGAAACGCATAAAATTGTGCCATTGCATCAATGCTCAACATCCTCAACCAAAGTGCTTGTGGAGGCATGAATTCTCATCCGATGAGAGGAAAACATATTGGGTCATAAAGGCTGTTATGTGAGGCATGTGGGATAACAATGGCAGCCAATTTTCTTTGCAGCAGTCGGAATTAGGTATAGGTCAAAGTCTTTGATAAGTAAGGGAACCACCCTTCCCTATTAAATAACATTGGGCCTGTGTTTCTCTTACTTAACAAAGACTTTGACTCATACCTAACTCCGACTACACCAGAGAAAATTGGCTACCATTGTTATCCCACATGCCTCAAATATCGGCCTTTATGACCCAATAATATTATGTTTTCCTCTCATCGGATGAGAATTCATGCTTCCACAAGCAGTTTGGTTGAGGATGTTTAGCATTGATGCATTGGCACCATTTCATGCGTTTCACTTACTTACAGGCAGCACTGTAACTCATTGACATATTAAAGTAAAGCAAAGGCTAAACATAATCGATTTTTATCTCATCAGATCAACATACCCAACAGATTTTCTGCCTACAGAAAAAAATACTAGAGTTTATCACAATTTTTATCACATTAAAATAATATATTAGCGAATACAGATATTCTTTTTCATCCTTCCAACCGACAAAATAAATGAGGAAATGTGCCTCAAAAATATCCAAGAACCTATATATTAATTATGTCTGCCTAGGTTAAATTTTTATGATAATTGTTATCTAAGTTCAAGGTATTTGTGAGTTATTGATGAGCAATGTCACGAAACTCAATGATATGGCATTCGAGGACTAGTTCAGTCCATCAAAGATAAAGAAAGTTTCCAAAACTATCAAAACTTTTGCAATACTCAACATTTTTTGAAACGTGAAAGAAAAGAAAAACAAACGTCAATCTTTTTAAGCAACAAAGTAAACATGCCACTGTGCTGCTTGAGAGCCTAGGATACTTGAGTAAAACCAACAAGCAGACAACCAGCAAAGAAACTCTGCAGGGAAAGAAAAACAAATGTCAATCAAGAAACGACAAACCAAATTTGTGGTACAACTTCCGTTTTCTCAGAAAAAGAAAGCAAGAAAGTCAATTTGGCCAGACTGTAAAGTTCACAGCAGAGTCAAACACTGGCATTGGCATTGCCAATGGAGAGACATTTCATAATACTGTAAAACTAACATGATTCTCTCTTAACAAATTTTTAACAGTTCCATAGCAAGAGATTATTAGGACCTACTCCATATGGAAGATCTACTACATCTACACTGTAAACCCAGCTGTCGGCTAGAGCCCGGAGTCACTGAGTTTAGGCATCATGACTTGACTTGAGTGCTTGGTGACTTGACTTGAATAACTTTCATGACTTGGTAATTTGCCATGACTTGAGTGTTTCATGACTCGACTCAACTAACTTCAGCGACTTATTAGGCCTATTTGTGTTGATTTTGAAGTTGCATATAATCCATTGAACCATCATGGTGACTAGTGCTGGTTGAATTGAGTTACTACCTAAAAGGAGACTAAATCACCTAAAATTAATCTATATTTTACCAATTTTAGTAAATTAATCTGTAATAAAGGTTAATGAAGAGAATGACTAAAGGCCTAAAACCTGGTCAATTTTGTTATTATAAACTGCGGCTGGACATCAAAGTATAGGCCCATGCAGGCGATAAAATAATTTCATTGCTTAAAATTCGAATAAACAAACAAATCATACAGAAAGAAAATATATTGTAGAAATGTAAAAATAAAAATTGTCAATTTAGTTCATTCCCTTTACCAGATGGCATTATCATTATGTCAATGGCTTGTACAAATAAAATTAAAGCTTTAAAATTGCTTATTGCAATCAGCTTTGACACTTGTCAGCTTCACCAAAAGGACTCATTCTCAATGGCAATTAGGTAAACTGAGGATGAAACAAAACTTCAGAACATCCGGAATTGCAATTAGCATTATTGGAGTGCTTGTCTGTGGTAATTGTTTGAATTACAGAGCAGTCAAATGAAGGTCAACATGTTCTAGGTGGCGGCGGCTTGTTCGTAAATTGGCAGTGGCGGCTTTGCCTGATCATGGCTTGGCTTGACTTGAGGCTCACATGACTGACGGCGACTTGATACGGCGGCGGCTCCTGGCTCTACTGTCGGCAGTTACCATTGAAACGGCAGTACACTTTTAACAAAAAGGTTTTATATGGAACCTTTGAGGGTTCTATAAGCTGGTACAGATAGGGAACCCTAAATGTTTCATTGTTCAATGTTCAACTTATAAAAAACATAGGCTGCGCAGCAGCAAACCTTCAGCGAATAACACCTTTAGAAGATTACAATAATAACATAAAATTGGTGCGTTTACGAAATTGCTTATAGGTATGCAATAGCGGTCGAGTAGTGGCCTTCCATTATCTCTATTTTTCCAATGATTCATAAAGTGTTATACGCATCAAAAAGCACTGCCAAATTAATTGCATAGGTGATTTGTTTAGAAAAATGCATTACTGTATATGCAATAGTGGGGAAGTTTTGGCTCCGATATAAAAAAAATTCTTTTAAATATTTTTTCTCAATATTACAAAAACTATAGAATAGCCATCTGTCAGACCATGAAAAGGCACAACTAGACCATACAAGCCATATGTGTACCAAACTTCATCCATGTATATGGAATAGTGACCGGATGTTGGGCCAGAAACAAAAATAATAATTTTTATGTTTTTTTTCAATATTTGAAAAAGTATATAATATTTTCCATCAGACCTTTCAAAAGGCACAACTAGGCCATATTGACCATATGTGTACCAAAGTTTATCCATGTACATGCAATAGTGAGCGAGTCTTAGCCAAAAAACAAAAAAATATGTTTTTATATCTTTTCTCATTTTTTCAGAAAGTATAGAATATTTGTCAATGAGACCATCAAAAGGCACAACTAGACCATATAGGCCACGTGTGTACCAAATTTCATCCATGTACATGCAATAGTGACCGAGCCTTGGCCCGGAAACGAAAAAAATATTTTTTTTATATTTTGTTAATTATTTCAAAAAGTATTTGAGATCTATTCATCAGACCATCAAAAGGCACAACTAGACCATACAGGCTAGATGTGTACCAAATTTCAACCCCATACATTCAATAGAGGCCGAGTGCCGGGCCGGAAACGATCTATCCGCCCGCCGCCCGACCGCCCGCCCGCCCGCCCGCCCGCCCGCCCGGCGGACGGACAGCATTTTAACCCAAGTGATTACAATACCTTCTTCGAACTTCGTTCGCTGAAGGTAAAAATATAACAACAAACAAAAAAACACTTAGATAATCCAGCTGCACCGAACTCCCACAATGGAACCCCCTTTCTCAAGTTGGGAGCATAGAGCTCCATAATAGGGCCTGCCCATCATTATTGAACGTTTTCAATTCAGTTCAACCCTTTACCAAATTTTTGGCTGTGGGTTCTTTATACATACCATCAAGAACCTTTTGCGTTAAGTGTGTACATGCTGTCAAAACAACGGTTTTCTGCCATAAAGTGGCACTTTTATGTACTCATTATGCTACCTGTAGCTAAAACAACGCAGCAGGGTTTACAACGTAAGTCATATTGGCAAAAGCATCAAAATATGCATGTTTCAAAATTAGCATGACATAAACTGTGGAAATATTCAATGTCATTCTGGGATACTTTTTCAAGATGATTTGTGTCTGTAGGATATTTCCAGATAAGAAGCATTATAAGGCTTAATTCCAAAATTAAGCTATAGATTGTCATTGTCTGCCATAACACAATGCAAGAATTTCTGAAAGAATTCTTGCTCTCCTACGTGGTTGCACTGACCATATATTCCGGTTGGCTTGTGAGTACTGCATAAAATCTCAAAGGGCGAGGCTGACAATCATCCAATTATCGCCTCCTTCAAAACCACCTCATACTCTGTATCTATTGTCAAACTTGTCATAATCTGTCAAACTTGTCATAATCTGTCAAGTTTCTTCTTAAGATTAGTAATCACCTGTCAAACATCTACTGGTTTTATGATTGATTACATCGACAAGCACGGTATGATTTGGTGTAATATATGGAGATTTAGCCCTACCATGCAAGCATGCAACTAGACTGTCACCAAAGGCTGAGGTAGGAATATGCTGTCTCTTTATCATAATTTACTTAAACTCTTCTGTCAAATTTCTTGTTCCAGCAGGGCGGGGCGGACTGACCTATGTGGCAGAGTGGCAGCTGCCACGGGCCCATCCACTCAGGGGGGCCCATGCATGATGTCCAAATAATAAAAATTCAAGGAAAGAAGCCCAGAAGCAAAACTTTGCCATCCTGTTTATGATTGTGAGATCCAAACAGAATCAACTGACCCCCTGAGACCCTAACATTAGGGCCCCAACCTGATAATTTGCAAAATTATTTAGGCTGTGATAATTCAGCTATTCTTATTTGAAAATAATGTCACTGGTAGCGTCACAGGGGTCCATTGACCTCTTTTGCCACGGGGCCCGAAATGCCGCCAGTCCGCCCCTGTACAGTTCCAGTAACAACTTCTTCTGTTAGATACTTTGTAAGATGGAATAATTTTTGATGACCAAGTTTGCTTCCTCTTAAGCCTGTAGGGCAAGTTGACCTAACTTCAGCCTCTCACCCAACTTCAGCCCCCCTACAGAAAACTCCTTGTAATTAAATTTTGATGAGGTCAAGGTGCCAGTATTTGGGTTTAAAGTTATTGTCAATGTGCTTACAATAAATTATCAAAAAGTTATGACCATCATAACAATGAATCATGAATTTTACATGTTTTTTTTGTGGACCGCATTTTGCTTGTTTTGCGACGCGAATACAACGCGAAACGAAAAAAAGTTTGATAAAACGTTAAATCTGTCAGTTGGCTGTACAAATTCACTAAAGCAGGAGCAGCCCAAAAAAAGTTTCATCACAAGGAAAATTAGTAATCTTCCATAAATTAAGGTTTTTTAAAATATTTTCTACTTGATCATTCAATGAATTAGGTGATTTATTAGACATGTCAATCTTACCTAACTTCAGCCCCGATGGTCCTAACTTCAGCCCCCATATGACCAAAATTCAGCCCCCAGGTTTCCCAAACTCCAGACAATACATCTCACATGAGAAGTTTGTTTATTCATCCCTGAATATCTATCTATAGAAAAAATTAATTTTAAAGCATTTTTACATCTGGCATACTGGAATAGACCAGTTGCCTGAGCTGGAGTTTTAAAATACATTTTTATCCTCTTTCCGTGAAAGCGATGACTTCTTTCCAAGCTTTCTTTAAATACATTTTTGGAGCATTGATTTTTTTCAGACTTCATGTTTTATATACAGGTAAGTAATTAAGGTCAAATTTAATCATTCTGCTGTTTTTTATGACAGAATAGGATCAACCAGTTGGAGTTAGGTGCAGGGCTGAAGTTAGGTACACCCTAGGCTGAAGTTAGGTACAACACGGCTGAAGTTAGGTAAATTTCCCACTATTGTCTTTTGAACACATTTGCACTGCCTTATAAAGCAAGTGGTTGTTTTTTTACAATATAGTCGTAAAGAGGAGTGAAGGCTGGGGTTAGGTCCACAGCTACAGATTATTCCCATGAATAGCCAGCCAATGACAAGCGATCAAAAGCCAAAGTAGGCTGAAGTTAGGTCAACTTGCCCTATTTCACAACAACAAACTACACTCAACAAAAAAAAAATTTACAAGAAAACCACAATTCTCCATGAAAGATATTTGCATAGTCTGTCAAAATAAATGAAGCAGGAGTCTACAAGGAGATATAAGTACACTCATAATAGCATCCACTTGACAGCTAAGCACCAATATGGACTCTCGTAAACATCCCGTTGAAGTATGACTATCAATCCGCAATATTCTTTATCTGCGAATTAGGATTGCTTGAGCACTTTGCACTTGTCTTCTGGAGAGCTACAGCGTACTGCCTAATTCTTTTGTCTCAAATGTACGTTGAGTAATTTCGAATTGTTTGCAATCACTCAGTTCTGTTTTTCTGCAATTGTCTGTATTGACTCAGGAGTATTTTGCGATTACACTGTAGAAGACCAAAACTGAACGTATGTATAATAAAGTAGAATTTCCTTGTAATATGCTAGTCTTGATTGAGAAAATACACAAATTGCACTTGATTGTTTGTGTTAATTGACAATTTTACACACGTAAACAAATAAAATCACATCGATTTTCATATAATTGAGTTGTAGTGAATTTGGCACCAAACACAGTAGGTTTCACACTATGGAGAAGTTGTGCATTATAAGGCAATGATATTATCATTCCTGGCAGAGTTGCATCTCTTTTAGGCAGGCTATTTCATTATACCAATCGTAATACATACAATAAATGTATAATGCTTCTTTGAGTGCACCAGCCTCATCTAGACCTTCTATGCCCATATAACAAGAAAAGTACCCTTAAAAAAGGGCACTGTATCGATCTTACCATGAACCTAAAGGTATGTGGCATGCAATAAAAAGTTTTAATATCTTAAAGTAGGCATTTCTATGAAATAAACACCCTTAGAAAAATTCCAAAGCCCCTCCCCTTGTTTCATGAAAATATTACATAGCCAAGGATGTGTAAAAAAAAACTTTGTTATGTAAAACCACCTTTCTGGCTATTAGTTAGTTAATTGCTACACGCACAGTGTTCATTTTATTCAGTACTATTAAATTTTAAGAGTGTGTGATATCGGGCCTGAAAGATACCCCCCCCCCCACAAAAAAAATCATGAATCTGCCACTGGTTTGCTGTGTCACTGGAACTTTGCATCATTGCAGCGTAATGCGCCGAAAAACTTTTTGCGAAGGTAATATTGCAAATAGAGCAAAATGAATAAGTGCATTGAATTTGGAGGAGTTTACTTGATATATGCAGATTTTTAAATTTTGATAATCGGACGTTTATTAAGGATTTTAGGCCAAGTTTTGCATTGAGTCCCTTCTTGCAATTGTGCACAATTTTTGATGACGTTTCACACGGAAAAAATATCGCCTGTAGATTTCCCTTACCTTGATGAATAGATGTACTGTTAAGAATACTTACATTCGACCAAGTGGTCAAAAAGAAGCCGAAAAAAGACACGTGAGCCGAACTGGAATTTCTGTAAATAGTTCTGGTTTTAATTGTTTTTACACCAATTGTGATAGCTTATTAAATAAGCGTCAAGAGTTGGAAAGCACAATTTTCCTACATGCACCTGATATTATCTGTGTGACTGAGTTTTTACCAAAGGCATCGCATGTAAGACCGCAGCTGTCGGAATTCCAGGTGGAGGGATACTGTGTTTTTACGAATATTGAAACTGCAAAAAGAGGGGTTTTAATTTATGCACGGGAAGGACTTAATCCCCAACAAATACATGTTAATACTTCGGAAAATTTTGAGGAGAACGTGTGGATCGAGATTAAGCTGAGGAACAGGGACAAACTGATGATAGGATGCCTCTACAGGTCTCCAAACAGCACAGCAACAAACAATGAAGAGATGATGAACCTCATGAGGGAAGTATCCCACAACAGACACTACAGCCACCTGCTAATATGTGGAGATTTCAACATATCCGATATCGACTGGGACAACACGCAGACTAACTGTAGGGAGAGCAGTTTAAATTACAAATTCCTAGAGTGTGTCAGGGACTGCTACATTAGCCAACACGTGAAGGAACCCACACACTTCAGGGGAAACCAAACGGCAAATATCCTGGACCTGGTATTTACTAACGAAGAGGAAATGGTCAGCGACGTCAAACTGATGGAACCATGGGGAAAGAGTCACCATTGTGGAATTGCTTTCAAATATCACGGATATGTACAGCCACAGAAAAAGATGCCACAAAGCTTTAATTACAACAAGGGAAGATATAGTGAAATAGGAAGAAGATTAGAAGAATATAACTGGCAGGAAGACCTGAGGATGCTTAATGTAGAAGATAGCTGGGAGCTGTTCAGGGAACGTTTTGAAGGAGCCATAGAAGGAAACATTCCCAAAAGGAAAGGAGGACAATTTTTAAATGGAAAACCAATATGGATGACAGACAAGGTACTGGAAAAGGTTAAAAACAAGAGAGTGGCGTTTGAGAAATTCAAGACATCAAGAAATGAAGACGACTACAAGAAATATAGCAGAGCGAGGAACCAAGCCAGGTGGGCGTCACGAAAGGCGAAGAAATCGTTCGAAGGCAGACTGGCGGAAGAAGCTAAAGAAAATCCAAAAGCCTTTTTTAAATATGCTAACACCAAACTGAAAACGAGAAGTCCTGTAGCTGACCTGCTAACGGAAAATGGTATGCTAACTGGAGACGCTGAGAAAGCAGGGGCGCTAAACGAATACTTTTGCAGCGTATTCACAAGGGAGGACACCAGCGAGATCCCAGGACCACAGCAAAGAAACCAACAATTTGAAGATCTGGAAGAATTTAACATCACAAGGGACATGGTAGAGAAGAAGCTAAAGAAGCTCAAGGTAGCGAAGTCACCGGGACCGGACGGATTCCACCCAAGAGTACTCAGGGAGTTAAGTGAGCAAATCAGTATACCCCTGACAGCAATTATGAAGAAATCCCTGGATGAAGGAGAATTACCGAGAGCATGGAGGGATGCAAATGTCACGCCAATTTTCAAGAAAGGCAGTAAAACCAGCATGAATAATTACAGACCAGTGAGCTTAACTTCAATTATATGCAAGACAATGGAGAGCCTTATTAGAGATGCCGTCTTAAAACATCTGATGGATAACAAGCTCCTAGCAAACTGCCAACATGGATTCGTCCCCGGTAGATCATGTAGCACTCAGCTGCTACAATGCCTAGACATCTGGACGCAGCTTCTAGACTCGGGATCCCAGCTGGATGTGATCTATTTGGATTTTAGCAAGGCGTTCGACAGTGTGGCTCACCAAAGACTCCTTAAGAAGGTCGAAGGTTTTGGAATCAAAGGAAAAGTCTTAAACTGGATAGAGGGATTCCTGAAGAGCAGACGGCAGAGGGTTATCCTAAACGGGGAGAAGTCAGCATGGAGAGAAGTAACATCAGGTGTACCACAGGGAAGTGTCCTTGGACCGGTTTTATTCCTACTGTTTATAAACGACATGCCCGATGCTGTTCACTGTTATATACAGATGTTTGCAGATGATGCGAAAATTTTCCAGGAAATCAAAGAACTGCAAGATCACCATCAATTTCAAGAAGACCTAAGAAACCTGGAAACATGGGCGAAGACCTGGCAAATGACCTTCAATGCAGCAAAGTGTAAAGTTCTACACATGGGAGAAAATAACAGACAGCACAGCTACTATATGGGCAGAGACCAGGAACTAGAGCATGTGACCGAAGAAAAGGACTTGGGGGTCACCATCGACAAAGAACTGAAGCTACAACACCACTGCCAGACCCAGGTGAATAAGGCCAACAAACTGCTGGGAATAATCCGAAGAACTTTTGACTGCATGAATAAAAACTGCTTCAAGAAGATCTTCACTGCATTAGTAAGACCGCATCTAGAATACTGCAATGCGGTAACTTTCCCTGTATTAGAATCCCAGTCGAAACTTATTGAATCTGTCCAGAGAAGAGCCACCAAGATGGTACCGGCATGTAAGAATTTGAATTACGAAGATAGACTGAAGTTTCTGCAGCTACCATCTTTAGTGTACCGCAGACACCGGGGGGACATCATAGAAGTTTACAAGTATATGCATGGAGTCTACAAACTAGATGAAATCCCCTTCCAGCTCGAAGACAGTTCCCCAAACACAAGAGGTCACAGATTTAAACTCAAAAAAAGTCACTGTAAGAAAAATGTAAGATTAAAATTCTTTGTCTGCAGAGTAATTAATATGTGGAATAACCTCCCGACATCCATTGCAGAGGCACCATCGATCAATGCGCTGAAAAATCGGCTAGACAAGCATTGGGAAGCCTTCAAGTATACTACAGAACCGCCGCCATCAACCATCACGTCCCGGAAGTAAAACAACAAAAGTAAAGTATCGAAAGAAGAAAGTCGAGATATCCAAACGACCAGCTACAGGAAATACCTTACCTAACAAGCTGAAGAGGATATACTATATACTACTATACTACATGTAAGATTTTTTTACTGGTTAAGACATCGATACAAAAAGTATATATTGGAGGCATCAACAATAAAGTGTAATGATAACAACTGCACAGGTTTTAGTCAACATCCACAATTTCTCATGCCTTTTTATTAAGAATTGTGAAAATCAAAGATCGATTCTAAAAAACAATTATTAAGTAAAGTTCTCTCTGACATTGACACAAGAGAATGGTCTCCCATGTTATGCATGCAGATCCAGCTTAGCCCGCAACATCTATGTTTATGCCAGGAAGGAGTGTACAGATGCATAAAGCATGTTTGGCGTAGTGACAGCCGGTGTCTTTCAGTGTTTGTATTTGTCTAAATAATATATTAAATATACAGAAAGAGACGAAATAGTCACTAGACTCAACCCTCAAAGGGAAAAAAGGGCCTTTAAATGAATCGCTCACTTTATCTTTCCAGGACATTATCAATTTGACAGATATTTACCATTACATCACAACAATTTACTACCACATCACTTCCAGCTCATATATACGTGCTATCAGAAACTGCAGATACCCTTGTTTACAAAGGTTGATAAGTGTTTTTCTTTCATAAACCGTTCCATAATTCTCTTCTGCTGAAGAACTACGTACATGATACTCAACAACATTAAAATCATATAAAACAGAATCTGATGTTTGAAGAAATTACAAAATTTGAAAGTGACAGTCTCACACCTAAATAGCAATTGTTGTCCTATCTGAATTTCTGCTGAAATGTGCACACATTACATGTTTGAACAGTTGCAAATTGTGATCAATTAATCCAATATCAAATGGTCTGTTAAAGCCAATATTAAGCTAACTAAATATTTACCCCTTTGAATTAGGGAGCTACACGCTGCTATTGTTGACAGTTCATGTCATTACTTGAGGTAATAGAAAATCTAATTAAACTTTTAACCTAGATTTGGAAAGCAATTTCAGCTGCAATAGCAGAACAGCTGGACAGATCTACATATACAACTGAAAGGTATGCAAGTTCCGTAGGATCAAGTCAAGGCTTGCATTGCTCCCATTAAATCAAAGACATGGCGATAAGAATTCTAATTGAATATCAGCCAAGTATGTGTTTTTGTTGAACACCTTAGTGAAGCAAGTGGTTCTGGTAATTAAACTATTTTTGGCTGCAGGTGATTGACAGATGAGCAGAGCAGACTGAGTAGAAATATGAGTGACTTGACATAGCTAAATGCAACTGAAGCTGATTAGTTCAGGCTTTGAACAGCTGAAACTCACTTATTGTATCCATTTAACCCGTGTTCCAATTTTAAATCCCCAAATAAGTATTGGATTCTTCAGTAATTTTTTGTTTGAATCAAGAAATGAATCAACTTTACATTCTGACGAAACATGACCCTAGAAAATTGTTGTAATAAGGAAAGTTACTTTTTCAATGTACGTCTTCCTACCACTGCATGGTGTGTTTTCACTTGAGCGGCTAAAAAGTTTAGAAAGTCTATCACTTTTTTTTTAATCTAATCGTTTTGTGAACTGATCTCCAGGGTGAAATTTATTATTTAAACATTTATTTCCGGTTTTCTACAAAGCAAATAATTGAAACAACAGACAGCACTAACACATCAAAACAGTCATTCAGTTGTTTTGAGTATTCTCAAACTGTGAATTATATTTGTCATGCAGGAGGAAGGAAACTCTTTTAATTATTATTGCTCTTCAAAATGCATTGAGTTTCCAGTGCTTTGGTCCTTTGGAGTTAGGCTGTCATCGACAGACTCCGACTACTGACTCCTTTGGTTTTCAGAAAAGGGATTCTGACTCAGACTATTGTGGTTGCTTTAATTATCAGCATTATTTCACACAAATATTATTTGGTTTACAGTGGACAAAAATATTTTCGACTCCAATTTAGAATTTTAAAATCAATGTTCGACTCCAACTCCACCCAAAATCATCCGAATCCACGGCTCAGATGCCTGACTCCGACTCCGACTACAAAGCCCTGAGAGTTTCCAGGGTATCCCAACACTAAACCAATCTGAGAGATGAGGATGATATACAATGCCACGCACACAATATACCAACGTCAAGGTCAGGAAGAATGTACTATCGCAAATGCCACAATGACAATACATTCAATGCATCACCAGGCAAAAGTTCTGCCATGGAATAGACGGCATTGTGCATAGTCAGAAATCAGCTGTGTGCCTGTCACTGAATCACAATGAGGTTTCTCCTGGAAGGCAAATGCGAAAGGATGATATAAACTGTTCAGGTATCTCACACCAACTTTCGATGTATTAACAATGTTGGTATAGTGAGTTTACGATGATACGTACAGCAACTGCCTCCAGATTAATATTGCTTACGCGTACATGTAATAGGACATGTAATAGGACAGGAGGACTTCCTTCTGCGCTTGAGGTCATATGGAATCTAGATGAAATCTTCCACAATATACATTGTGTAAGTGCATACAGGTAATCTGCAGGCAGGAGAAGAAGTATTGCACTATACAATGACTTCTGGTTCACATGATTGGCATATTTCATTTCTTTTTTTTGCCAACGTTTCCCTCAAATATAGAACTTTTTATGCAGAATTTATGATATATTAAAAGTGCATCTTATATAATTATCCTCCTTCGGCGCAACAGACAGCAGAATTGAAAGACCTCCAAAACACGTATCATCTGCATTATGCATTTCACGACAATTTTATTTCTAAACAAAAGAAGCAAGAAGTCCATGATTAAAAGCATACACACTTTTACACAGCACTAATCCTTTTCGATTGTTTTATCCAAATTTTAAATTCTCAGCACTTTTCAATCTATTTTGAAGAGAGTTTGTATTTTGACAGACAACATTTTTATGATCAAGATGGCTAGTTGACATGCTAAGAATCGATTGACCGGTGAATTATGAGGTTGTTAAGCATCTTCAAGTAACAGTTCAAGCTAGCTTTTGAGAGATGAAGTGATTTAGAAAGATTATTTTGTAACTGGCAACAAAAAATGTTGCTTGGTTGCATGCAGTTGAACGCAATCATTCACAACTTTGCAGCAAAAATCCTGACAACATAATCCCGTCGAAGTCCAGAATTTGAGGTGCTATGACAAGTCAAGTAATAAAGGGCAGTGATGGAAATGGACAATTTTCGTCGGGGGAGCTCTAGGCTTGTGCGGCAGCGGCTCACCACTCCAAATTTTTTGGTCAAGGGAGCTCAGCTCCCCGAGCTCCCCCACATTTCCATCACTGATAAAGGGGGAATGCCATGCTGGTCATGGATTCTAAGTGGTGATATAACCATGTATATGTTGTGACAGTCGCCAGAAATGTACCGTTTGAAAGTGTCAGACACTTAGCATCCTCAGCAGATCACTTAATTTAAAGAATGTATTTTTCTGCCTGCTTTTTAAACCAACCAATGCAAAATTATAAGTTGGAAAATAATGGTATGCACATACTGACACTTCTGTAATGATATCAAACTTCAGATTTTTGTGTACCATAATCAAGTTGATGCTATATTGCACATGCAATGGAGAATTTTCAGGTCATAAAAACAATGTTAGGCTCTACTCACCTACTGCAGATCAACATGCCTATGTCCGGAAAGGAAAAAGCACACATACCTGAAAGGGAAAACATACTTATCAAATTTAATGATTTAGTCATCCATGTATAATATTTAATATTACATTAAAGTAAATGTTTTTCTATTTCCTTTTGGAATGTCAGTTTGTCCCTGGCAAATTGTTTATAAAAACTCAATTGCTTGTCTTTGGCATCAAATATTTTTGTCTTTCCGGATAGGGACCTGTAATGTCTTACATAAGCAAAACAACTTTTTTTGAAAAGTGAACGAGAAAAGAAAAGAACAGTCAATCGTTAAACGACAAAGTCAACATGCCACTGTGCGGTCCAAGACTAAAAAAACGTCTCTGGTATAAGACACAAGTTAAACAAACTCTGCGAGAAAACAAAACAAATGTCGATCACGCACTGACAAAATGATCTTGTTTTACAGTATACACCTTCCGTTTTGTTTTTCAGAAAAAAGAAGGCGAATGTACCCTGGACTGTCCATCGAAGTGTCGAACACACTACATTATCTTTACATTGTGGGAGGAAATCCACAGTATTTTTCAACATGTACAATTACTGAATTATGTAATTTATGTTCGCAATCAACTTTGGTGAGTAACTTCCAGAGAAGAAATGACTTCACAATGTGACCCTGCCAGTCAGCGGGAAGTGTGCTGTCCACTTAAGTTGCAAATTATGTAGAAACGTTTGACTCCTCAGGGACATAGTCTTCTGAAGTGCTCCGATCGTCTGTTTACTGCCATTAGAACCTCTACTGTTTACACAAGTTTTTAAATTTGAGAAATAATATCATTTGCATAACTTAGGCCTATGTGAAGACCTGCACTGAAGAACAGATCTTTCAAAAGCGAGATCATATTTCAAGCAGGCATAGTATGTTGCTACATTGGCATGTCGTGAATTCTGAAATACACAAATATAGACTTCCAACTTCCCAGGTCTTCAAATTCACAATGTATCTACAATGTCATTATCTGCTGTTTAATAATATCGGGAAGAGTTCTGCCCTTAAAATGTATCTGTGTGGAGCATATTATCGGATCGGTTCTTGAACATTATTTTAAATCGCAATGAGAGAAGATTAAAATCATCCAATAATGACCTGTCTCCAAACCACCTCATAAACCGGATCTGTTGTCAAACTTGTCACAATCTGCCTAAACTTGTCATAATCTGACTTAAGTCTCCTTAAGATCAATCATCATCTGTCAAATATCTACCAGTGAATGACTGATTATGTCCACAAGTACGGTATGAATTGATGTATAATATGGAGATTTACCATGCAATAATGGCACAAGACAATCACAGAAGGCTGAGGTCAGAATAAAATATGTCCCTTTATCAATATATATAATCTTTTATTGACAATCTCATATCATCACAGATACATATGTCATCAAAATAAAATGTAAAATACAAAGTGCATACATACATACATACAAACAAAATGCTAAGAAAACAAAATGCTAAGAAAATTATACAGAGACAAAGCTGATTACATAAAATATAAGCAGGTACATGTAAGATCAATATGAATACTAACATTATAAATCTAGGTTCCAGCCACCCAATTGATAAGTGATTCAGAAAAGGGGAATTAGTTGCTGACTATATATCTATACTTGCCATAAACAAAATTACTTCACAGAAGTCATTGGTTTATATGTAAAATGACTGCAGTTATTGAAACGTAAATATCAGGTATTCATTAATGCTAAATATACATATATCATTAAAAAGTTACAGTTGGGCGTTTTAATGTTGATCAGTCCTGAGCAACCAGGCATAGACAGCGGCAACCGCTTAAATGTCCATGCACTGGTGCTCTGGAAAGTCAAGACAGTCATTTCGGTGCCCACGCAATAGTTATTCACAGTCAGGAACAGTTATAAACAATTGCATAATAAGCTTATTGAGTCGACAGATGCAGTCTTATGTACGTATTCAATGGCACAGAAAATGTCATATTAAGAACATAAAGTCAATCAGAGTACATACACAGGAACATGATTGTGTGACCATAGGAGATGTTTTACCTGGTTCATACATCAGCTTGCTGTAGGAATTTACCCAGACTCATTAACAATTTGGGCTCTTTACTTTTCATTATTGCTACAAATTTACTTATGTTGTCTAGTGTTTGAAAATTATCTATAAAACGTGTTGCAGTTGAAAAAAGGTCATTCCTATAGATTGAGTTGCTCGGACAAACAATAAGGCAATGTGTCTCATCTTCAACTACATTTAAAGTGCATTTTGCACAGATTCGATCCTCTGCAGGAATTTTTGGCTTATGATGCCGTCCTGTTTCAATGCATAAGCTATGCGAGCTAGTTCTAAATCTGGCAAATTTTACTGCCATTTTTCGAGTAAGCTTAAGGAGTAAATATGGCTCTAATCGGCAGTCAGTTTTATACAGTTTATATGTTCTCAGTTTTGGCTGCTGTTCACTATCGTTTATTGACTCAATTAGTCTTGTCAGTTCAGTTTCTAATAGTTTCAGTTTGAAATTATTGCTCATGTAGTCAAGTTTTAAGTCTGAAGTGTTTTGGATGTCGCATTCCATACCACAATTGTCTAGTAATTGACATAACCTTCCGATCCAGTTATTTTTAAAGCCACCTCTATGCATCTCTTTTATCAATATTTACTCATCTTCTCTCCGATTACTTTCTCCAAAAATAACTTCCACTGTAAGATACTTCATAAGACCAGAATCAGTTTTATTGCCGACATGGGGTTACTTCGTCTGAAGTCAGATTTCATAGCTGGAAACTGCACATAAAAAGAATTATCCTACAAGGCGTCTGCAATTACTCTGTGACAGATATTTGTACAGTCTATCAACTGGAGTAGAACTCTACAAGGGGTAGACAAGAATACGTGGCACCTACTTGACAGCTAAGCACAAATAAAGACGCATAAAGTCTCTCCGGGATACAGTTTGTTCCAGCGAAGTATGGCTATCAATTCTCTAATCTTTCTACGATTATCAGGATGGTCCTAGAATTCCTACAATGAGTTCTTCTGGAGTACAATAGTGAGGTGCAGTATTCTTCTCCATATATATTTGTCGAGGAATTGCACAATAATAACTGACATAATTAAAAGGTTTTTGAAAACAGTAACTAAAGTGTTGTTTGTCTATGAAAAAATTATTGATAAACCTAAACAAACCTTTAAAACTTACAGTTTACTGTTCTTTCCATATTTTTTTTTGGCACCAAAGCTGTCATTTAATTTCCTCTTGACAGTAAAATCAGCTGGAATTTCAAGGAGTGTAATTTGTGTTCGCTGGATGTGGTACTCATTAACTCAGGAGTATACTATTTTTTCAGGCTGAATTTCTTTGCAATATGCAGTTTTAGTTGGGAAAATATTTATTTGTTACATAAATGTCCTTGCATATATTATTAGCGCAAATTCTCTATGTAATCTTGGAAATGATTATGTTTACAAGTAGTAGTCAAGTACGCAAACTATTCTGTTTCAATTACACGTAAAATACAATCGATATGCACTATGGATAACAGAACAATAAAAAGGTGTGTATTCATAAGGTAATAATACACCCGTCTGAATCGAAACTCTGCTCTTTGTACTTTTATTTAATCAAGTTTATTTATATTTGTATATATCATGTGTTTGTGTTTGTATGTTTTTTTTTTACGCCTCTGCAGCACCTTAGTGGGCTATATCAAGGCAGGTGATCGCCGTATGATGATGAGATGAGAAGACTGAGTCTGGCACATACCCTATTAATTCAGGGATGCCCAGGGTCTTTCAGTTGCCCCAGCATAGAATACTGGATACAACCCGCCTCCATTTAATGTCCCATGGGCTCGAACTAAAGTGAGTTCCCGGGGTGAGATTTGAACTCACGCCCTCAAAGCCAGTTGACAAGCGCACTTACCAATTAGGCCACGGGGGAACTCTCATATAATATAATATGCATGTGTAAATATGACCTCATCTCAGCCTTATTGTGAGCTTTTAAGCTACCTGTTTGCTTATTTAGCAACTTTATAGGCCCCGCCCCTGATTGAATCACAATTAATTCTTGCATATATATATTATTTCAGAAATAATGATAAATGTTGTGATGACATCTGAATCTATATATCCAAACCTCAGCATTACTGCCTTTCAGGTTATGCTTATATTTTAGTCATGTTAACTTGTTAATGTTCCCTTCTAAGGGAAAATGTTCAAGTCCATTGTAGCTACCTGACATTGACACAAGAGCATGGTCTGTCATGTTATGCATGCAGATCCAGCTTAGCTTGAAGCATCTATGTTTAAGCCAGGGTGGAGCACACTCATGTATAAACCATGTTAGCCGTAGTGACAGCCTTTATCTTCCACTATTTGTATTCAAAAGACAAATATACACAAACAGGTTGAATGGTTGCAAGACTCAACTCTTCAAATGATAAAAAGAGGCCTTCATAATTAATTCTGGGAAAATTTAAAGTTCAAGAATCAAATGATTATTTCTCACAAAACACCATCAAGTTATCAAACTTCACAATTAATTTTTGGATGGCCGTGATTAGTAGGACCTAAAAAAATTCTATCAGTCTGGAATCTGCATGTACAAGAATCAAGGCTACTTGTTGCTTGAATCTTGTTACTTTTTTTTTTTTACGGATTGTTGGAATCAAAATCATTCTATATGAATGGCAAAAGGGGAGTGACTTAAACTTATCTGGTGAATATATACCTATATCATTCGAAATATTGATGTCCAATTGGACATTTCTAAAAATTCAGCACTCGGGGCAGGTTGTCACATTTTCGGGGCAGGTTGTCACACTCTCGGGGCAGGTTGTCACATTTTTGGTTAAGAGCTCGGATGCAGGAAGTGGGACTCTGTAACGCAGATCTTGACTAAGACAAGTTATTTTGGACATAAAAGGAATCCTCCACTTGCCCAGTGAAGACCTTCACAGACACCCTACTGTGTACAAGGGTGCTACAAATGAAGGCTTACCAAGCTGCAGGAAAGCATTCTGATCAGGAGGAGGATTTTTACGAAATTTGTAAATTTGTAAATTTTTAAAAATAAATTTGAAATCGATTTATTTAAACACAATGCAGTATCTGCATACATATTCAGTCATCAATAGCATTTATAAAGCACAAATTTATATTTGCGTTAGTTTTTTGGTTTAAAAGCCTGGTCCTAGTAGGTAGCAACCAGCTCCAAAAAGTGTGACAACCTGCCCCGTCTTTTTGTGACAACCTGTCCCGATTGATAAAAATTCCAAAAACGGGTGACCAAAGCAGTTGTTATCAAAATTTTCACTATTTGTTCTTATGATGATTTAAAGAAATGTTTGCATGGTAAGTGTATTAACTGTACCTTTTTCAACAACTATTAGATAAAAAGTAGGATAACATGCAAGTTGCAGGTAAAAATTTACTTTTTGTGACGGGAAATTTTTAATAGACCCTGTGATTGGTTGAGCTGTGTAACTCTCCAGTTTAGTGCAATAAAAAGTGTGACAACCGGCCCCTGTGACAACCAGCCCCGGTCTCCCCTACTGCGATTAGCAGAGAACATTCAATTAAAAAGATAAGATAAATAGATGGTAAAAAAATGTTTTATATCATATGAAGTCAAAAACAAAAGTGTAAAACATTTAACTTATACTTGATCCTCTGACATGTAAGCTTAGAAAGATCAACATGTCTGAAATTTTAAAATTGTGGTTGAGGAAAAATGTTCAAAATGGTTCAAAGGTATTTATTTCCTCCAATATAAGTCTCCAAGAGTGTGCAATGCAGGTTATTGAAGGGCAGGCGTTTTAATGAGAATCTCATATTTCACAGATAATAATTTTTTTTTACTATATCTTTACCAAGAGATGTTCATCTATACCATAGTGCCAGCACAGCCTGGTCACCATTACCATTGTTCGATGTGTATAGATCTATATTTCACAAGCTCCTTCTCAAGGCAAATTTGCTTTGTGCAAAAGAATAGTCCTGGCCTGATAGATATCTCAAGCAAGTAGGATGGTAAGTAGGGAAGATAAGTATTCTTGTTTGATGCGACAGCTTAGTGGGAAGAATTATGGAACTATTGAGATAATGTCTCAGAAAGAGTGCTATCTATCCAAAAGGCTAGAAAATGTTTTTTAAACAAAAATGTTCTTGATCAAAAGGGTTATAAGAGATTTATTTTCATGACACTCTTTCCCTGAGGGAGGACATGATGCACGCCGACATCAACATTTATATAAAACAAGTATGAATACTATTTTCGTTAACTAATACTAACAAGGTTATTTGAATCGCAACTGTTATCCTATCTAAATTAATGCTTGAGCTACAGGGAACACAGCTGAAATTTGCTCACATTACATGTTTAAACAGTCGCAAATTGTGATCAATAAATCACCCACATCAAATGGTTTGGAAAAGCCAATATTAAGCTAACTTGATATTTACCTCTTTAAATTAGGGAGCCGTGCATTTTCATTGTTGACAGTGCATGTTGTCTCAGGGTGTAATAGAAAATCTAATTAAACATTTAACCAAGTCAATTTTCACCACCAGATCAAAAATCGATTTGAAATGATATGGAGCCTGGATGGATGCAATAGTGCAATACTTGAGAAGCAATAGAGAGAACATAAGTGGGATCTATATAATTGATGGTTTTTAAATAGCTTTAATTTTAGAGATACTGAAGTCCATTGTCCATTCTTACCAAGTATAAATAAAAATGAAAAGCAATTTCATGTTATTGAAACAGTCTGGCATAGTTTGCTTCAAGAATGATATGAAAAAAAAATGGTCCAGAAATCTGCAGACCGTAAATAAGTATGGAACAATGTTTTCCTCATAAAACATGAAAACCTAAAATATCTGTATCTAGCCTTAAATGATTTCAAACTTAAGCAATAGATGTTCAAAGTAAAACTGGTAATGTGCAATTTGTGCATGTTTAGTTTTAATCATGTTCGAGAAATATGCTTCAACAGGCCTCGAGGTTGTTCCCAGCAACACAGCATGCATGCAAACGGTGAAAAGATTACGTGGTTTGATTAATTTGTATTCAGAAAGGAGTTCTACAAGGACATCTTGTTTTGCTCACATCTTTTGCATTGAATGCAGAATCCAAGGCTCAAGAAATAAACTGAATGGAAGCAAAGCATGCCATAGAGAAGCTCCTGACATTCTGAAATTGTATTAGTCTATAGAGTATTATGGGACAACAGAATAATAAGGTCAAACTTTAAATTTATTATGAATTAACATATATACAGGGAATAAAAGTCACGTTTAACGTAAAGGAAAACATTGATAACCAGTCAGGGATCATCTAGAGTTTTAGTACCCTCACTCCTATCATCCTCCCTCGATCATGCAAAGCAATACACACAATTACACTGTTAATAATATGTGCCTTGGATGTTCACGCATTTAGATTTGGTGATAGTTTCCTTTTATCCAAATTTCATACCCTCTTTATGCCTGTACATTTTGTCAAAAATCTTCAGGCCCAAAAAACAGGCGAAAAGTTAGTATGCCCTGAGGAAAAACAGACGTCATCAATCCCGAAGGGCTGCGAAAAAGTATGTCCCGTTGTTGTTGACCAGTAAGATGTTGAAGAGTTGATATCGATCAATTACAAGCATAATCATTCATATTTTGATCAGAGAAAGCTCCATTGTACATGAGGACAGACAAAGACAAAGCATGACAGATCACAAACTATGATTGACATGGGAAAATTGACAGATTTGTGAGAAGGAGACAAGAATGATAAATGCAAGTTTAGCAGCTCAATCTTGAATCTTCTGGTATGAAATATAGGCTGTATCTTAGTAGGGTCTACTGTTGTTAAGCGGTAAGTTTTTGTGGCATACAATGACATTATACACCAATATAAAGCTACGCTGTAAGAAGGAATGTACCATACACATTCCACAGTTATAATACATCACCATAGAATGCAGAGTAGAGCTAGAGAAAAGAGAGTATTGTGAAGAGTCACATATGAGTAGTGACTGGTTACTAAGAGGTAGCCATGGGAATGCAAATGCGCTACAGTGTGGGTCACCCATTTGGGAAATGAGTGACAAAAATATTTGAGCATCAAAATGTTTGAAAACAAAATCGATTTCAAATGCAGATAATCATGGTCCATTAGATATCAAGGAGGTGGCAGTAATTATTTATTTCAAGTGTGCGAAATCTCCAAAAAGTCAAACAAGCAACATCCTTCTTAGAAATATCTTAAGAAGAAACTACTTATTTCAAGATTTCCCAGGAGGAATTTATTTATTTCACCAAAACTTACCAAGAAATTATTTTAAAATACTCTAAACTCCCCCCCCCCCTCTCTAGAGATCTAATGGTTCTATATAGACAACCCCGCATCAAAAAGTATGTAGCGATTTTATTCTTTACAGGAATTCGCGTTGAAGTTGACTTGTGGAGATTGAAAGCTGGTGAAATTGTATTTTCATAGTTTTTGATTACTGTCCACAAACTAATCAGTTAAATTTGCATATTTGCGTAGCAATTGGTGGGCATTGTATCAGGAAATGATCTTGCAAAGTCTTGGTGCTGAAAAAATAATTCAAAGATGATTTATTAAGAAAAATATATTTAAGATCGTGATGTATGGTGCACAAATGACGTGTGGTAGATACAAAATGAGGCCTGCTCAAGCATGAAAGATTACTGACACAATCCCCTCTCATGGAGCGTACATGTCTGATTGGCAATAAACATATATTGACTTTAGATACCTTCTCAGAACAGGCCCAGGTAGCACGATCTCAGAACGCATTTTGTGAATGTCTGACCAATAATTAGCTTTGTATTGAATATATAAAATAGGGAAATAGACTGATCATCAAAATTAAAAAAATTCATAGATAGATGGATAGATAGATAGATAGATAGATAGATAGATAGATAGATAGATAGATAGATAGATAGATAGATAGATAGATAGATAGATAGATAGATAGATAGATAGATAGATAGATAGATAGATAGATAGATAGATAGATAGATAGATAGATAGATAGATAGATAGATAGATAGATAGATAGATAGATAGATAGATAGATAGATAGATAGATAGATAGATAGATAGATAGATAGATAGATAGATAGATAGATAGATAGATAGATAGATAGATAGATAGATAGATAGATAGATAGATAGATAGATAGATAGATAGATAGATAGATAGATAGATAGATAGATAGATAGATAGATAGATAGATAGATAGATAGATAGATAGATAGATAGATAGATAGATAGATAGATAGATTGATTGATTGATTGATTGATTGTGATAGATTGATTGATTGCGATAGATTGATTGATTGCGATAGATTGATTGATTGATTGCGATAGATTTGATCGGAGAGAATGATATATAGACAGATAAATAGACAGATAAATAGACAGGTAAATAGATAGAAAAATTAAATAAACTCATCTCTAAACACCAATCTCTGTATCTATGTTTATGATAATAAAACTAATTGATGTGACAGTCTGTCAAGAAAAGGCATTGTGCTGTAGTTACACAGTTAATCATTATGCTTTCAAAAATGTGCGGTCTGGACTTGTGAAATGTGGGCCAGTTTAATCACTTGTATGAGATTGTAGGCGTCAACCAGAGTGAGATGATTGACACTGACAATTCTACAGCTGATTTCTGGCATTTCGCAGCTTCTGTTTGTTTTTGACATGTTTCATGGTCAGCTCTCTCTCTCTCTTCATTTTTCGAAGAGAAACTTGAGAAAATTTAGGTTTGTGCAAAGTGACAAAACTGATAGGTAATGTTTTAAATTCACAGCTTTTTGTGGTCTCAGAACTGAATGATTATCAGTCACAGATGAGTGGTTTTCTACCACACGTCACGTAGAACTAAATAGCTTGATTCACAAGTCCATAAGTCTACTGCAACACGAATTCCTGTAATATCAGAGTATGACGTCACATGCCTCATGGCAGTTTTCATTGAGTTGGGTTTGTAACACTTTCCAAATGAATGTCACAGAGGGTTTTTCATCAAGGCAAGAATTTTATGATTAATGCAGCTAGCTAACATGCTAAGACTAGATTAACTTGTAAATTATGAGGCAGTAAAGTGCCTTCAAATATCCTTTCAAACTGTTTCTGACAGATCTAATAATTCAGAAAGGACATTTTGTGACAGGAATTATAAAATACCGCCAAGCAGCACGAAATAGTCCGAAGAGTTGTCCACTTTACACTATACTTTACTTCAAACACATTCTCTTACATTCAAAAAATCAATAGTACCGGTTACCTACATACATCAAGATATTATATTCGTAGACATCAATGACACAACAACTGGCACTCTCCATCTCTTTGAAATTAACTATTATTACAGATCTCATATTAATGTGCCATGTTCTTTTCAACTGCCACAGTGCTCTTGTGATGTCAGTATAAGCATAATGATTTCACAGTTGGTATATTCACAGTTTCAGCTATGTCACTTGGAACCCATACTGATCACACCATTACAAATCCACAATAAGCTGTTAGATTGTTGCTCAACATTGATTATTCAGTTTGATGTTTTGAATCAATCCAAAAGTTACAATATCCAGCTATATATAATGCATGGATTTTGTGTTTTACTGCTATCAGTTTTAGCACGTTTACAACAAAACAAATTCATTCACACTCACATTCATTTGTTGGTCTGAGAGGTTATCATGTACTGCTGTGTCTTGGCAAAAATAATATACTCAGGAACCATTCAGAATTTAAGACCTAAGGGGGGGGGGGAAGTTTTGCTTGGGGGCATCCTTATCGCTGATTTCCAATAATGTTTATTTGATAATCGAATTCTAAGCCTCCTTTTCTGGCCTTTTCCCAAATTTTTGGGGAGCAACTACCCCCCCCCCCCCCCCGCCACATGTCTCGTCCTCGGTATGCCCAAGCAACACCGCCACGTTCACTTCCAAAACATCTCCCCATCGTCCCCATTCCAGTTATCAATAGGGATGACAGACCATTTCTAAATCTTGATTTTAAAAAATCACTCTTGATACAGAGGGAAGCAGTATGATTTTGTCATTACAAATCTGCAAAAATAGTATTCCTAACATTAAAATTAACCTCACTGCTCTATATTTAAGAACATGACATTTAGGCGCTCAGAAGCAAATAAAAACGCCTAACAAGAAAAAAGTGACACCATGACCATAAATGCCCACAAAATCATTTAAGAATTACTTTTGTTTTTTCATTTGAAAGCTGAAGTGATATTCTAACAAGTTCCTGAAGAAAAATAAACATAGTATCAAAGTACAATTATCTACAAAAGCACAAAGTACACAATATCGGTGCAAAAGTACTGATTCTTTAAAAATAAAAATTATGACCAGTGCTTATCCGCCTAAAATTGGTTTGAATGGAGGGATCTTGATGAAACTTGATGTGTATATATAGAGCAATAGCATGCATGATTTTGAATCAAATTAATTAACAAAAATAAAGTTTTGGGGGTTTTTACCCCAAAAGAGGGTAAATAGCTATTTAACTTTGATTTACAGGGAACATTTTCTAATAATTTTGTATATATTTATTGTATGGTCTTGGATACATAGTGCAAGCAAAATTTTGATATGTTGGGGTAATTTACCCTCATAATCAAGATTGCATGGGGTGAATATGTATTTTAAGCATGTCTCAGTTAAGTTCGTCTAAATTTTAAAGCCGACGAATGTCTGTTGTCACAGCAAGGAAGAGGTATGGCATGTTGGAATAAGCAGGGTAAACAAAGGAAGAATGTTGTCTGTCTCACTGTAAAGAGTTATTTGCTACTGAATCTCACTCATTCTCAGATTGGGCGCCTGAACTGGAAGTGCAATCATAGCAGTAAAGAGTGCTGAGGTCGAGTCAAAAAGTGGCTGTGCTGGCACTCTACGGTCCCCAAAAATTTTGTGAAGGCTACAGAATGTTTCTTGAAAATAATGGCTTACTTCAGATAACAAAGTGATGCATCTTTTTTCAAAAAAAATATTAATTTCCATTCCCAACTTCAAAATCTAAAATTCTTAGTTTTTTTATGCAACAATTGTGCAGATGTAAACCAAATAGTGAAAAAGAGCAAAGCCATTTACCTTAGAAACAGATTCCATCAAATTTGAAAAATTCTTACTTGTTTTCAATGCAAATGAGGCTAAGTCAAACAACTAGTATCTTGGTGTCAAGAATTCTCGACAGTAAAATTACAATTAGCAGCAGTAATGGATCCAGAGGGGGTTTAGGGGATTCAAACCACCCCTATCCTTGAGTCTGTAGATTTTAATGTAAATAGATTTAAAAAATTGATACTCTTAGTACATTTTCATTTGCCCTCAGCGCCACCTGGTGCCTACAGTGCAGTTAGGAATCCTAAGGTTCACTCAAATAACAGGCCCTCCTGGCACTCTCCGGGATCTTAAGATTCTACAAGGGCAACAACATTTTTCTTGACAATATTGGCTCACTTGAGGCACCCAAATTATACATCTTTTTCAAACATTTCATATCGATGCCCACCTCCAAAGTTTTGAATTCATTTTTGTTAACTGAAGAAAAGCAAATACGTAAATAGAATAGTGAAAAAGAGTAAGGTCATTTATTTTACATACCAATTCCATCAAAATTCAAAAGATTCTGTGTCGTTTTCAATGCATTAAAGCCTGTAAAGTGAGACCACTGTGGACTGAAATTTTTGGTGTCAAAATTTCTCACCAAGAGAGAACACTGCGATCAGCTCCACCTAGCAGGTTTTGGCATCCCTATTATCAATTCTGAACAGTTTCTTTGGCGCATATCTCACCTAAAAGGCTGAAAAGCAGATTAATAAATTGTTATTCACACTTAGACAGCCCATAAGCCTGACTTGTTGGTAGCAGTTGGAATCAACACTCAAGCTTAGAGTGCCAATAGTGCAATAATGACATCATCTGTGCATATATTCACATGGAACATGGCACACTTATACGAGATCTGTAATAATGTGACTTATTCAATTACTTAACCTGTCCTGATAGTCGTGATTGCATTGTAAGTACAGGGTATGACCTCACTAACGACTTATGAGAATATATAATAACATGGCATGAATAGGGATATGACCTGAGAGGAACAATCCAGTGCATTTCTGTAAGTACCTGTAATTCGTCGACTGCAAAGCACTGAATATGTTATCAGACTGGGTAAAGCCTGCACTCAGCTTGTTTTATTATCAACATGAGCGTAAAGAGGGAAAATATAAAAAAACATTTTCAAGGACTCCAGTCACTGCACTGATCTGCAGAGAGTTTGTTTTCCCATTACAAAGAGAAGTTGAAGTTAAGATATGAGACTTTGCTGTAAACAAGTAAGAAAGAGAATAATTAGAATCACTTCGTGTCATCGGCAAAATAGGGACTCATGGAGTCTGAATCAGAATAGTTGGACCACTCTTGAATAAGGATTATTTTAAATCATGTGATCAGTAGTGCTGTCATGCTTGGTGGGAGTAGCATCAAGGCCTGTTCTTGAATATCTAAATTACTTGCTTGTGTAATTCCTGGTAACGTAATCACGTATTTAAAAGCTGCATTGTGCATGGAATAGGAATGATGATGTTTACATAAACATCAGTTTACAAGAATTCTTAGCTTCAACAGTCACTGCGTCATCAAATTGCGATGATGAATCTCCCTTAAGCTCGGTGCTTAATTACTGTTTACTTCATAGACTCTAAACACAGGGTGGTCAAAATGACAACTTTAGAGTGGTAATTCCTGGTGCCTAAACCGACAACTCCTTGAGTCAAAATTATTGAAAGGTTGTCGATGTGACAAATATTGGATTAGTTAGCTGTACCACTCTGGTAATCAAAGCTACCAGATTGTGATCAAATTGACTACCTTCCGGACACTTACATAGTCAACATAGTCATTTTATTATGTCAGAATAGTCAAAATGATTTTCCAGGAAGTCAGCATCAAATTTTTGCAACCATTACTACCCTAAAGTATTCATGAACTAGTCACAGTGACAACCCAAAGTTTAGAGTGAATACCTTTTGAAATATTTACACCTCGTTTCAGTAATTACGGCCACATCTAGTGGCTTATTAAAAACCTCTTCATATTTGTGAAATGAGAAACATTCTTTTTTACATAAGGAGACTGCTATGCATTGATTACATTTTCATTTCATAATAATATTCTGGAAAATTAGTCGTTTGGTAACTGGTGACATTTTGTATTATTGTCTCTACTGAGCAAGTAAAACATCTAACACATGGAGTAAAATGCAACAGGTTGGGGACCCCATCTGCCATCATCTCAATTAACTGACATGGATGGTTGGATGCTGTATGAAATATGTTTTCTTCCGCAAACATTTCAGTTGAAAATGTTTGCTATTATTTAGCATTGACCCAACTACAAAACATCACCCATTTCACATCTATACAGTAGGTGGCATTGTATTTATTGCACCTTATTTTAAAAAAGTTGTATAAAGACGAAATTCTCATTCAAAGATATTAACAGTTTCTTAAGCTCTTTATGCATCATAGCTTGAAGCCAGTGCCAGCATGCTGTATCTTTTCCTCAAAGTCTGACAGAAAATACTAATCATGCAACTTTGGAAAAAGAAGAGGGAAGATAGCATCAATAAAAGAACAAAGAATTAAAGAGTCCTGGATGGTGTGACACATCAATTTGATGCTTTCTCTGTGATAAGAATTGAGTATGTATATATTCTACTTTGTATATAATGGCAGATGTTTCTGAGACGCATTTCATGCTACATGTCAGTTTATTTCTTAGTGTCGTGGATGCTGCATTCAGTGCAAAAGATGCAAGCAAAATAAGATGTCCTTGTAGTGCTCCCTCCTGAATACAAATTAATCAAACCACGTAATCTTTTCATGCTTTGCATGCATGTTGAGTCACTGAGAAACACAGCATGGAAATTGTTTAAGCGTATTATCTTCTATGTGACAACCATGTCCTTCCATTCACCAAACAGTATTTTCAAGTTTCCTATTTTCCTATTAAGAGTTAAGACATACGCAAATGTCTCGTTCTAAAAATGTACAGTGGCTTTAACAAAATCAAAAGTATTGTCAGATGCATTTTAGAATGACCAATGTACTTCGAAAATAATGACGTGCTCAGGCTAAACCCAGCCAACCTTTTCTTGAATATATACATTTGACTGTTGTTGTGATCTTTGGATAGACCTCTTTTCTGTACATTTTCCCCCATCGTTAAACTTTGTTTGAAGCAAATTCTTTTGGAAATTGTTAAGGGAAGGTGAGAAAATAATGCTAAAAAGTGATGTTATCTGAAGAAAAAAGAGGTGGACCATTTTACTGAACTGGATTAGATTGTAGCACCTGGATAAATGCTTAGCCACTATCAGCAGCTGATAAGTTATCATTATTGCTCATAACTATCAGCAATATGTATGTATAATTCTGATTTGATATATGGACTCTCTTTATAAAATTGGCCATTGTTTCAACTCACAGTACAAAGTTCATCCTCTTACAGGTTGGATGTAGAAGCCAAGAGCTGGACATGTGATTTTGCACATGATTTTCAATTTTTTTATAAAACGAAAACACCTGAACAATAAGGTGTTATCACTCTACAGAGCACACAGGCCCACCATAGCAGTTTTGTAAGGTCTATGTATTAATATCCAGCCAGAGAAACAGTAGCGCCCCTCATGCCAGATTGGGGAAGCTCTTCCTCCTAGAAAATGGGTCCCAGTCATGCATGAAACATAAGCCAGCCGGTGAGCCCTCTAGTAACAGAGGGTTAAAGTAGGTGCAAATAAAAAAAATACTGTATCTGATAATTATGTCCTGCGGCACATACAGTGTATCTCAACCAAATATGACTAGTTCTTTGTGATGAGTCTAAAAATCCTGGTGAGTTTCAGTTGAATCCATTCAGCAGTTTTTCCACATGCATGTTGACGCATCCTACGGTGGCCTAAATAATTTTCTTTGATAATTTCTGGAAAACAAGCAGCTGTACAGGCCTGCCAGTCAAAATTGAAAATATAAAAACAAAATGACACAGTTTTAGGATATGTTATGTCGCAATACTATAATGAAACACCGCAACAGCTGCTAACTTCTCAATAATAGGTATATTTCTTTTCTAACATTAAACAGAGCAGTGGTCAAGTTGGTATTAAATGGGTAGTATCTCATTGACTGCCAAAGAGTTGATCAAAATGAAGACGTTGCTGCTACTTCTTTCGTTAACATCAGGTAGGAATAAAATCAGTAACTTGTAAGGCATAATTGTCCACACTCCACAGATTAGCAAAAATACATTTCAATTGTGATAATTAATTATGTTAACTGTATTCTTTTTAAAAACGTCATTTCAAAACCGGTCATAATGTAATTTCATAAGTAAACACAAAGCATTTCTATACTAAAAAATCACATTTAATTAGAAAAAAATTTGATGTTGACATATTTTGTGGAAAAAATATTGAAAATAATTACAACTAAACTTCAAAATTCTGCTCTCTTGCATCAGGTTCTGAAACATAATCTCATTTTCATTTTCAAAAGCTTACAACAATACCTTTTTCATTTCTCAATTATCTAGAGAACATGGCCATCATATCAAAGCCATCTACACATTTACCTACAATCTGAAATTTACCTTTCGATAAAATCAGCCAACATTGGGCTTTAACGACACTTTAAAACTTTTCAGCTGATTTTTATTTAAATTCCAGTTGGATGGGCTAGCAGCATCCCTGATGATGTGGGCATCAAGGTCTTCAATGGCTCAGATGCATTTCCAGGACAATTCCCTTACATAGCAGCCATTCAAGTAAGTAAAATTTTGACAGTGAATATAAAATAATATAAAAGATTATGTATGGCGTCAGTTAGAAATAAAATTTGCCCACAACAGCCTTTTTTTTCTTGTTGCTCACTACTCAGGGCAGTCTCCATGTGTTTTGAAGTTGAGAAGGTTATTAATGCTTCAAATTTTCTCTGGATGTTTATTCCAGAAGCATGGACATGATGGACTAATGTGCTTGAAGCTGCCAAGTGTTGATTCTTTCATTGCCAACATGAATTTGAAAATCAACAATTATTTAAACATGGCAATACAAATTTACATGGGCTTGTTAGTGAGGCCAGTGAGAGATGCAAAATGAAAGGCAGTGTTGTCAGTGACCTTTCCATTCTGAATAGCTCTATAACCTTGTCAGGATCGAAATATTTTCAAAAATGTATTATGTTTCAGAACAGCGGTGAATTCCTCTGTGGAGGTGCGCTGATCGATCCCGAATGGGTTATCACTGCTGGAAATCTCACTGAGCATGTGCGCCGGGCGAGCGCGCCAACCGAACAGGAGACATTAATGCCCATCTTCAAATGTGAGTAACGTGACTCTTCATTCAATTTACTGCCCAATTTTTAAAAAAAAATCCATGTTGGTTTTTGCATTGAAATTTGGTTTTTCAAAAAACCATTTTGAATCTAAAAAACCAATTTTGTTTGAAATTTTTTAGAGTTTGACAGACTGAACTGCATGTTGCAGGAATGTTTTGCAAGTTGTAGGAATGTTTTGCAAGTTGTAGGAATGTTTCGCATGTTGCAGGAATGTTTCGCAAGTTGTACTTGGGCTTCATGATTTTGACCACTTCGAGAACGGGGGCCAACCTGAGATCTTTGAAATTGAACAGACTATTTGGGTTAGTATCTGTCTTCAAGCCTTTGATACTGATTCAAATTCTACATGGGTACTTATACAAATTTATCTACTAAGGGACCGTTCAGAATTTATGACTGGGGGGAGGGGTGGGAGTTTTGGCCGAGGGGGTACTAACTTTTCACACGTGTTTCAAGGGGGGGTATTAATTTTTGGCAACACTTCTAAGGGGGGTAAGACATTTTAACAAAGAAAAAATGTTAAAAAACACGCATAAACTCATTTTATTTGGACTTTTTTATGGGCAAAAGTCCACAAAATGACACAAATCTATATGCGTGGCCATGTATAACAGTATATATGTGTGTGTTGCTTTGTATGTCGATGGGGTGGGGGGGTACTAAAAATACGCGTGAAACCTAGGGGTGGGGTACTAAAAACCCGCATGAAACTCAAGGGGGTTATCAATTTTTGACGGGAAGTTCCAGCAAAACTCCCGCCCCCCCAGTCATAAATTCTGAATGGTCCCTAAAACAAAATCAAGGAATCAAGCGGCGGAAGTTTTATTGGGCTACTGAAGTTGAGCAGGCCGGTTGCACCTGGAAATCCCTTCATCCAGACCATAGCCCTTGCCCCGCAAGATGACTATGACTACATTGGAGCCAACTGTCATTACTGCGGCTGGGGAAATACTGAATGTTGGTATTGTTTTTATCAATGACAAGTTAAGGTTATAAATCATTCAAATCAATTTGAAAAGTTTAATAACAATACGCAACGCAATGTTACAGTACAACCATCATAAAGTGGCTCGTCAGTTGTGATCGACACTTATCTGTCGATCTGAATAAATCCGTAGTGATCCGGATTGATACTGAGTGATCTGATACTTTGTGATCTGTTGTGATCTGTATGCTTGACACTCCTTTCCATCACTGTTGTCTTCAAGAGCCTAGTTCGGTGCATGAATGTCATCAAGTACTTTTATGAAATGCCACTAATTCAGTTTCTGGCCCCAGAGGAGTTCTTCAGTACAGTCAGGCAAATGTGGTCGGCGAGGATGAGTGTCCGAACGCAGTGAACAATGCAACAGAAATATGCGTTTTTGATGGAAAAACGGCAACATGCTATGTGAGTTTGAAGTCTCGTTTCATTGCCATACAGTGCAAACCAACATCTTTTCCAAGCAGATGCTCAAATTTTACATGTCCAATTTCACGGTAGATTAAAATTAGGCTCATGTTATGAATTCCCTATATATAATGTTGTCATTGGCTATCCCTGCCAAGACAACTCCTCTCATTCACTGCTTCCCAATTAAATAACAGAAATGGAGGGGAATCCTTGAGACTTGGTAAATCCGGATTAAAGTAAGAACAAGTAGTAAGTGTGGTTAAAAGTCAAAAACTGTTTATTTCCAGGCAACACTCTGGTTTTGTTGTGTTGCTGGTCAACAATGATTGGTCAGGCCATTGGCCTATCAAGACAAGACAATGTGTGACATCACAGTTATGTTTATACAAGTGTGCATAAATTAGAAGACAGTGAGTGGATCTCCCATGAACTGGCTCTCAGAGGTGTTATAACTTAACAGCATTAAATTCCCATTTGCATAAAAGTCCCCAATTTGGTTTACCCAATTTATTAGTTAAATGCAATTTAAGATAGCATTCCTCAAAGGAGTGATACATTCCTGGATCTGCTCTGTCTTTCATAAAGTTGTTCTAGTGGTTTTAAAGTGAGAAGTTATCCCAACAATTTGAGGGGATTACATTTAGGGGGCTCTTTGGTTGCAGCCCTTAGAATAACACCCCAACAGGATTACATGTTGGGTCCTTTGTGCAGATAGCTTGCAAACAGATTGCTGGACAAAGGGGGTGGAGTAATTGGCTTAAAGGCCAAGCAGGTTGTATATTTATATAACAGATTGTAGGAGCAGATCCAGTAAAAGAGACATTTAGTTCTTACCATTTTAACCAAAAATACTGTTTCCAGATTTTCCCATGCTTAAATTAAGGACATAATGTTTACCCAAGAGATTCCAAGTCACTGTTTCCTAAATGGCATTCAGGGGAGCAATACAGAAATACACATAAACTACTCAGTTATAGAATTGACATAAATGACAAGTATATGGTTATATAGAACAATGCATTATATCTAATTATGGTGATATTCATGATTACATGACTACTCGACTTTACATATCTCCCAAACCCCACAGGCTGAATGATACCCGTTAGCATTCAGTTATGGGTCCATCTGTGCTATCAAATATACAGTGAAGTTGAGGAACATGTGCCTTATCAAGGGTTATGACTATAGTAAATTTTACATAAGAATTGGCCAAGCCAGCGACATGTCATAACCGGGCACTTTTAATACAATTGTTGATAATGCTTAATTGATATGGCTAAAGGTACAGTGAGATAGTTGACTAAAACATGATTGACTTTGCAATTGTTAACCTCAAAGGTCCCACTAAGTGGTTAGGTGCTTGGTATCTGTTTCAACTTCTCCTACTTGGTGATTATACAAACATTACCTATTATCTACACAGTGACATAACAAGGGGGTAACTAATTGGCTTGAGCCCTACCTCCTTGTCTAAACAATGGTAAGACATTGACATACATGACAAATATTAATTTGGCAATGGGTGCTCCCCTTCCGCCGTAACCACAAGGATTTTTGTTGTTTTGTTTCTAAGCTAAACATATAAACATGTAAGTTGACATAAAAGCTATACAATGAAAATGATACAATATCTATGCTGGGGGTACTAATATTACCCTTTGGTAGACCTCCAACCTACAGATACATATTTAAAGAAGACTAATATTGCGATTAAGCCTTTGTGCTTAGGACATACAATATGTTCTTTTAAATGGATCTTCACTAGACACAACATTAAGTGGGCAGCTGAGGTGACTAGAGACTAGGATTAAGTTCTTTTGGTAACTTAGGACATCTGGTCTGACCTCCAACTTGTATACTGCAACTAGGGTAGGTAGGGTGACTAAACATAGGATCAGACTATCTTTACCCTCATAAGATTAGGCCTGGAACGTCCATGTTGACCTTACCCGGTGGCTACTTGCTAGATTCTAGGCTTATGCTTAGTACTAATTGATTGAAGCGCCCTCCCTCTTCGGGGTTTCTTCTGTTTGCTTGGCCTAGGTGGTAAAAACTAGCCGGCTAAGCTGGTAAAGCAAGAAGCAAACAGCATTCCATCCGAAGGTGGAGAGCGCCAGGTACATGGTAATGACATAATATATACTGGGGACAATCTGTTTAATTGTCCATATTGACTTGGACTGTATGTGTTAATGTTACTTGCTGAATGACCCCCAGGTGACCTTTAAAATGTGAGGAAACTGAGAAAAACCATAGGCAGAAAACTTAAAAACCTCGATATCAAAAGGAAAAGAGAAAACTGCCCTGGGAAAAATCAGTAAAATGTGAGCACTTCGCTTCACTTGGCCTGCCTGGGCTGATATGGATATATGTCTAAATTCAAGTGAGACCTGACTACATCACTCCAAAACCGTGCGCACTGGAAAAAGGAGTGTTCGTCATGTCGCCTGCGTGGTGGTATGTTAGGAATTTGAATATCAGACTTATTTTGCTTGATTAAGCTTATAAGGTGATCTTTTAAGAAGCTTTTAGTGTGTCAGCTCAATGGCCTGACTTTAAAGTGTCCTGGGCAGGTTGCAAGTGGGCGCGAAGTGTAGCAATTTATATAACAATTAAGTTAATTGGCTTAGTAATTGATTGGCTTAGACCTAAAACCTTCGCCGGTTAGCGGTTTGGTGGTAAAAATGATTTAAAGTAGGGTTACAAAAATTAGCGACTAATGTTTACATTTTGTAGAAAAAATGCTGACTCATGCTGAGCGTGGGAAACATTACATAACATTATATAATCAGGCACTGAGGCGTGTCGGGGTCACTGGGCTGCTTGAGTGCAGAAGATCCAAAAGTGGGTCAAGTTCAGCAGTGGTATAACATACAGTGTATATAAATTTGGGATGCTGGGTACAAAAACAGCTATAACAGGAAAACTAACAGCAGTAGCTTGATAATAAAAACAGCATTGCCTAGGTCGTCACTTAGGCTATAACATATCTAAAATTCAAGGCTATAGGAGCGTTAGATTTCCAGTGAGAATTTTTGACAACTTTAACATTTTCATATAACATTTGATACAAGACAACGTCTTCTCTCCCGTCAGTTTCGTCTGCTTCTGTTCTGCGACATTGGGCTGAAAGGAAGGGCATGCATATAGACGTTGCATGTAGTTCATTAACGTGCCTTCTCGAGGGCCAGGGTTACATGGACTTCAGGACTGCCATGACACATTGATACACTCTCACTTCAGAGAAACATACCCTGACCGACACAATTTAATTTCACAATAACAATAATCCGTGGTCACCGTGTTGACCAACTGGTGAGCAATTCAAGACACTTGTGCTTTCTCAAGGACTAATGGCTGCATGATTTCTTAGGACTATCATGTAACAGGATTCACCGTGTGAGCGACATAAGCCATTAGTCAGCACTATTTAATACAATTGGCACATATATACTTTTGAAGATATAGACATTAATGCATAATCCACGACATTTGGCGACGAGTGGAGTGAGACTAAGACCGGCCGTTGGACTTGTCCAGGGTCTGTTCCTGGATGAGGGGCTTATTGTGGATTGTCACTAGTGTGCGGGGGAGTGGTAGTCAGTGTGGGATTCATCACATTGGCTAGGGCAGGGTATATGTTTGTGGCTGTTCTGGCTTGCGGTTGGAGCTGTTCTTGGGGAACGTCCTGCAATGGCTCAGCTTCCTTGAGCCAGACGTCGGTAGCGACCCGATATTTGGTTTTGAGCTTTGCCCACAGGAAACGTCCTTTAAGAGCTAACCCCGTGACAATGAGCCAGAGACAGACAATGAGGCTTACATTAATGAACCCTAAAGGCCTCTGGGTGGTTGTTTGTTTCTTGGTGGGTGCCAAGTGGTTGTCAGTTAGTTGGGCTATGTCTGTTATGAGGGGGTAGTCCAGCTGATGGCTGGTTATTGTGGGGAAGGTCAATTCTACGTTTGACTGGGATATTACGTGGCTGAAGTTAAAGTGGTCAGTCACGGTGACTGTTGGCATTACGTATCTACGTTCTAGATGCATACGCTTGATGCAGACTGCTGACCAGCCTTCGCCGATGATCTGACAATCACTGATACATGTGATGTTATAGGTACCTCTGTCTAAGTATACATGGGACTCAGGTTTGCCAGCGCAGCGTATTATGAGGTTCTGGCCCATGGAAATGACAGCATATTGGTTGACGTCTAAATTTGATACCATGGCGTCCGATACGAGAGGTCGGACTTCTATTTGGCAGTTGGCTGTCAATTGTGGCCTGTTAGTGAGCAGGCCCGTAACACATTGCATCTTGCTGTTTGCAAATTCCAAGGATGCCAGGCAGGCCGTAGGATTAGCCCCAATACAATTTTGTGGGGACGCTATGTTACCAGAAATAGTGTCAAAGGCATACGACCTGCCTACTCTAACGTTAAGTTGATAAGAAGAATCGTTTAAGGGAACGCCCACTGAAATAATGTTAAATCTGATATAGGGTCTTGGGGCTACTAGTGGGATTACAATTTGATATAAAAGATTATCGTCATGGAGCCAGATGGGCTTTACAGACACAAATTGGTACAGCCAGTCAACGGTCCCACTCACCTTGTGATCTCGCCCGGCCTGGGCGAGAATCTCCTTCAATTGTGGCTCCGAGACAGGTCCCTCGTCAATTTGCCTCCTTGCAGTTCTGTCCTTTGGCGATGGAAAAGCTGTATTTGATCCAGGTAATGGTCGACTGCCATGTCCAAGATGTCCAGGTATCGATCGAGCTGGGTGAGTAATTCTATGAAGCTCAGCCTCCTCGCATGGTCCTGGATGATCGTCTGGATGACAGTGACAGCTTGGTTGAGCTCTTTAACTTCGGCTTGTATATGCTGCTGTCGGACTGCAAGTCGGGTGACGTAGGACCTGGTTTGGTTGACAATTGACGCCAAGTTGTTGTGGGCGTGGCTGATCGCTAGAGTTGATCCTGCTACTTCTGACAGAGCTTCTCTGAAACGGGTAAGCTGCGCATCTGTGGCCACGCCGAATAAGGTGTGCAATATCGAGCCTCCTAGGTCAATCAGGCCTCGTCGTGACCGGACTCGGGAAACGTGCCCATGCTGGGGAGAGGAATTTGCCGCAATTCCCAATGCTGCAACAAGCCGCTCCCTCCTGATCGCTTGGGTGTCCAGGTCAGCTGTGAGACCTTTTTGTTTGAGGGCTTTGATGGTTGCAAACGACTTCTCCAAAGAATTAACATAGTAGACCAGTGCCTGTGGGTATATGGGTGGATCCAAGGTGACAAATATGTCCCAAGTTGCTACTACCTGGCGCAACTCTTCTCCTCCTGTGATGGAGATGCCATCGGGCAAGCGAGTGACTTCGATGGCGTCATATCTGCGGCTCTGATAGTTGGGTAGCAGTGCTGGGGCAATGGGGCCCATCAGGCCGAGGCAGATTAACAGGCTAAGCATCGTGTTAAAAAGGACTTAACTGCTTCAATGGCTTGTACCCGTTGTCTCTTCTGGTCCTCCTGTGATGGGACAGGGGAATCTGGGAGATCTCTCTTGGCTGCTCTCGTGAAGTAGGGCCTGGGACGCTTCACTCCTTCATAAGGCTCTGCATGCTGGGTCCGTCTTGGGGGCTGCCGATGGAGTCTTTTGTGGTCCGGTGTCCTCGGTTGCGTGGGGCCCGAGCGTTTGTGGGCTGGGGCTGCTGGTGGGACCGGGTTGTGTTGCCTTTCGAAGCGGTGGGCGCTGGGCAGCTGAGGTCCTGAGGGTAAGGCTCTTTGTTGTTTAAAATCCAATTTCTGAGCTGCCAATCTGTTATGCTTATCCACTTGAAGATGTCTCGGGGTCGGAGCGGTAGTCGGCTTGGTCCTGGCTGTCTGAGGGTCAGTAGCAGAATGACCCTTGATCTTGGCTTTGGGACCAGCAGAACTGTGGGGGTGCGCTGTGCGCTTGACCGCACCGCGGCCGGCTTCTGTGGGCTGTGATTGGTGTTGGGGCTCTTGCCTTTCCTGGGGGGTCGGCGGACGGGGTGGGGGCGTGGCGAAGGGCTGTTCTTTCTCTGGCCGCTTCCTTTTGTTTGCTGGCCTTCTTTGGGGAGCTCTGTTCGCCTGGGGCGGATCCACAAGGGGCTGGGCATGCAAACCTGTGTGTCTCGAAGGCTTGTTCGATTGCCTCATGGGGCGAGGGTTATACTCGTCCCAGCACAGGTTCGGATCCACAAGCTTCACCTTATTCCTGTTGAGGGTCTTGGTCTTGCCCGATTGTTGGTGGACTAACCATACGACCTTGTCCCTGACCTTGGTGACCGTCCACTGTGGGTCCCATTTGGAGGTGAGGGTCAAGTTCTCGAATGCCCTGATTAATACCGAGTCTCCTGGCTTGAGCTCCTTCGTGTTTGCCTGTTTCTCCAGTCTTTCTCTGTTCCACCTGCGTGCTTCATATGTGCACTTTGATGCCGTCCTTAGTGCCGTGGCTAAATGTTGGAGCCTCTCGTCCAAGGGCTGTTCGCTGGGCAGTAATCTGGACAGTGGCAGGCGTGCTCTTCTCCCAAAATGTAAGAAATAGGGGGTGAAGCCTGTGACGTCGGACACACTGTTATTGTAACTGAGTAGGGCCATTCCCAAGGAGTCCTCCCACGTGCCTCTCTCGTTGTTAATGAGGGTGGTTACGATCTGTTTGAGAGTACCATTAAATCTCTCACATTTCCCATTGGCCTGGGGGTTATATGGCGTGGTTCACCTATGCTCGATGCCCACAGCTTTGAGGTATTGGGTGAGGGCCTTGGCGTTGAATTCGAGGCCCTGATCGCTAATCATGACGTCACAGAAACCGTGCCTGCTGAAGTATTGACGACTGAGAGCTTCCCATACTGCTTGGCTGGTCTTCGATGGCAGTGCGAAGGCTTCAGCCCATCCTGTGCAGTGGTCCAAGACTGTCAGGATATAGGTGTTGCCCTGTGGCGTCTCCACGAGAGGACCTATGAGGTCCATTGCCACAATTTGCATAGGGGAACGAGCTATGGGCATATGACCCATCGGAGGCTTGACACGACGCTTGGAGTGTACCAGGCAGTGTGTGCATTTGTCGATGAAGGCTTTGATGTCGGCCCGCATCCCTTTCCATACAAAAGCCTCCTGCACCTTCTTCAACGTCCTTCGGAGTGACATGTGTCCCACTTCTTGATGTGCCACCTCCATGATCTTTAGTCTATGGTCAGGTGGTAAGATGAGGCGAGGGTGTTCTGGGGCGTATCTATGGGGGAGTCTCGCCGAGTAGAGGAGTCCATTTATGACCTCATAATCCTCGTCTCCATCATCCTCGTCTTTGTCTCGCCACTCTTGCATCTGCCTTTGATCATGGGCCACTTTGGCGATGTCCAAGTCGAAGCAGAGCGCTGGGGTGTCATAATCGTCTTCGACGCGTGGCAGCTTATCTCCTAATTGCCAGTAGCCCACATCAAAGGTAGCCAGCTCCGGGTGGGTCGGGGGGGGGGGGTAGGCGTCCTTTTGTTTCTGCTTGATTCTGGACAACATGTCAGCCCGCACATTGAGCTTCCCCTTATGGTACTCGACCTTGCATCCATATTCGGCCAAGAGTACAGCCCATCTCTGTATCTTGGTATTATTCATCTGTTTGGTGAATAGACTAGCCAATGGTTTATGGTCGCAAAAGGTCCTGTAGGAGGCGTTGATCAGGTATACTCTGAGTTCGACGAGACAATGGACCAATGCGAAGGCCTCTTTCTCGATCGTGGCCCATCTCTTTTGCGTCGGTGACAGCTGTTTTGATACGTACACCACAGGCCTCTCAACGCCACTGGCGTCGAGTTGACACAGTACGCCCCCTATGGCGTATTCGCAGGCGTCCGTGTACAGGAAGTAGGGTTTATTGGTCTGGGGATGGGCCATGATGTTGTCACTGACGAGTTCCTGTTTGAGTCGATCAAACGAAACTTGGTGCGCATCGGTCCACTCAAATTTGACGTTTTTCCTCGTGAGATTGTCAGCGGTTCAGCGATCCTGGCGTAGTCTCGGATGCAGGACCTATAATAATTGGCCATACCCAGGAAGGAACGCGTCTCAGCCACGTTAGAGGGCGCTTCGAGCCTATCGATGGCTGCAGTCTTATCTGGGTCGGCTGCCAAGCCCTGGTCGCTGACGATGTAGCCGAGGAGCTTGACTTGTCTAGCTGCGAAGACGCACTTCTTCGGGTTCAGTCGCATGTTGTAGGTCCTGAGCCTGTCGAAGACGAGCTTGAGATGTTTGAGATGAGTCTCCTCGTCAGGGCTATATATAACCAGATCGTCAATATAACAGAGCACTACCGTACCTATGAGGCCCTTTAGCATGACATCCATCGCTCTCTGAAACTTCTGTGTTGAGTTGGACAGGCCCATCGGAAGACGAGTGAAATGGAATAGGCCCCGATGGCACACGAAGGCCGTTTTCTCCTGGTGGTCGGGATGGAGAGGCAGCTGATGGTACCCCGACTTCAGGTCGAGGGTGGAGAAGACTCGGGCCCCCTGTAGCTGATCGAAGATGTCTCTGATCAGGGGTATGGGATAGGCATCTTTTCTTGTGATTTTGTTCATGGCCGTGTAATCGATCGTCACCCTCGGGCCTTCCGATTCATTTTTCTTGGACACGAGGACCACTGGTGCTGCCCAAGGGGACGAGGATGGTACGATGATGCCCTGCTCTAAGAATTCGTCGATCTTGGCGTCCAGCGCAGCTCTTTTGGTCAATGGTAGTCGATAGGGCCTTCTCCCCTGAGTATCAATCTTAATCTGTAACTCGGGGTGGCAACCGATTGCTTCTCCTTTGGCCGCAAATAAATCCCCATTGTCTTCCACAAAGGCCTTAATTGATTGACAATCAACACGGGGGGGTTGGTCGCCCAGCGACGCAAGTAAATACCTCCTGGGTATTAATTCATAGGCGTGCTCCTTCCACGTGAGCACGCCTCGTTTATAGTCAATGATAGCACCATGTTTTCTTAAAACGTCTCTGCCCAGTATCATTCCATGGCCTACGTCGTCCACAACAATGACTCTGATAGGGCCTGCCCTCAGTTCAATGATCTCGCACTCTCCTAGCACCTTGAGTGGTTCCCCCGAGACGCCATGCAATTCAATGGAGGGCTTAATGGCAGGGGCGGATCCAGATAATTTGCAGTAGGTATCATATTCACTGCGCCTTAGTACAGAGACTGCAGCACCGGTATCTAATAACGCTTTGCACGAGCAATTGTTAAAATTAAGTTCTACAAATACCAGTGTGTCCCTGTCCAAGGCGCTTAGTGGCCCCCCTGGGCCTGTGAAACGTGGTGGCTACGCTGCTGTCTTCTGTTCTGACCTTGCTGGCCCCGGCGATGGGTGGGGTTTCGTCCCTGCCTGTCGTCTCGTCGGGCGTAGCATTGGCTGGATACGTGTCCAGGTTGCTGACAGAAATTGCAGATGGGAACGCCGTCGGGAGTGAAGTGATTCTCCGAGCGATTGTTCTGTGCACCCTGGGCATAGTGTCCGTGGTCTCGGGCGTAGCGTCGCCCTCCTTGCTGACGGGGGGTCCAGGTCTCGTTCGAGTGGTCCTGGTAGGTCCGACTGTGCTGCTGTTGCTGTTTTCTGTCGTGGCGCAGATCGTCTCTGAACCCTTGCATTGTGGCTGTCAGTTTCGTGAACTGCTGGGCCATGCCTGTCATCTGGCGTTGCAGTTCACAGAGTTGTGGTTGAGGCGGCGCTAATTGCTGTGGCTGAATTTGCGGTCTGGCCTGAGGGGGAAGTTGTTGGCCACCCATGGCTCCAATTTCCATGGGCTCCTCCACTCTGTCTGGGATCGCTGGGTGTCCAATGATGCCCCTCTCCCTGGCCATTTGGATCCGCTGCTGGGTCGACTCATGGGTAGCCACCTTGTCCATGGCGTCCTCATACGTCGCCGGGTAGCCCTTAGCGATCAATTTGATGGCCACTTTGTCGTCATTGAGGCCCTTGATATACCAGTCGACCAACTGTCTCTTTTCCGCCACTGACCTGAGATCGCGAGCATTCAGGGGGAAGGCCACTTCCACAGCTTTTCTGTACCTTCTGCCATAGGCTGCTGTGGACTCGTATGCTGCTTGTCTCATGTGTTCCACCTCGTGTCTTAGTTTCTCGTCTTCTTGGGGGGAAAGGAACTGAATCTGGACGTGTGCTTTGACAGCTTGCCACGTGACATTGTCTCTAATAGGTTGTGCCCTTAGGAATCGTTCAATTTCCTCTCTGAGGCCATCGGTGGCTGATGTGCAGGCGACTAGTATGGTCAAGTCTGTATAAGGCAAGGTCAACTCTACCTCTCTGATCCAGTTCCTGACCGCCTGGGAGGTCGTGCCGTCGCATCGGGGGACTCGTGCCGCGCTTTCTAGGGCTCTCTGGCGGTCCTCGTTCTGTTTTTGTTGTTCAAGGGCCTGGGTTTGGAGTCTGAGGACCTCGAGGTGCTCTTGTTTCGATTCTTCCCTGAACTGCGTTCTGAGCGTCCTCTCTTGGTTCAGGTACTCCACAAATGTGATTTGCGGGAGTGCTGCGGGTACCTCGCCGGCTGCTGCTGGGTCGGGGGCCCCTCCTGCAGGGTTCTGTTGGCCGGGTTCACCGCCGGGTCCGTCATTAGGAGGCATCGTTGGCTGTGCGTGGAGTTGGGGGTGCTGGGCGAGTCTACGATTCTCTCGTTGCTGTCTTTGTATGATGAGGCGTTGATTAATGGTCAACGCTGTGGCACTTTCTGGCATCACTCATTGTACAATTAATATAATCCTGTGAATGGTATAAGTATTTCTTCGCCTAACTTTGAGCTAATGTCGACTTGATTTGCAGCAACTGAGCATAAAATTTTCCTCTTCTTGTTTCGGTTACACTGGGTTTCTTGCTGATACAAGGTCGCCTGTTTAGCAACCAGGGAGTTCTTGAAAATCCACTGTTATCAATTTCAGTAATTTTAGTGTCAACTTACTTGTTTCCAGAACTTACAGGTCTCCTTAAATTGACTCTGTAGTTCAACCAGTCAGGGTACACCAGTATGAATTCCCTATATATAATGTTGTCATTGGCTATCCCTGCCAAGACAACTCCTCTCATTCACTGCTTCCCAATTAAATAACAGAAATGGAGGGGAATCCTTGAGACTTGGTAAATCCGGATTAAAGTAAGAACAAGTAGTAAGTGTGGTTAAAAGTCAAAAACTGTTTATTTCCAGGCAACACTCTGGTTTTGTTGTGTTGCTGGTCAACAATGATTGGTCAGGCCATTGGCCTATCAAGACAAGACAATGTGTGACATCACAGTTATGTTTATACAAGTGTGCATAAATTAGAAGACAGTGAGTGGATCTCCCATGAACTGGCTCTCAGAGGTGTTATAACTTAACAGCATTAAATTCCCATTTGCATAAAAGTCCCCAATTTGGTTTACCCAATTTATTAGTTAAATGCAATTTAAGATAGCATTCCTCAAAGGAGTGATACATTCCTGGATCTGCTCTGTCTTTCATAAAGTTGTTCTAGTGGTTTTAAAGTGAGAAGCTATCCCAACAATTTGAGGGGATTACATTTAGGGGGCTCTTTGGTTGCAGCCCTTAGAATAACACCCCAACAGGATTACATGTTGGGTCCTTTGTGCAGATAGCTTGCAAACAGATTGCTGGACAAAGGGGGTGGAGTAATTGGCTTAAAGGCCAAGCAGGTTGTATATTTATATAACAGATTGTAGGAGCAGATCCAGTAAAAGAGACATTTAGTTCTTACCATTTTAACCAAAAATACTGTTTCCAGATTTTCCCATGCTTAAATTAAGGACATAATGTTTACCCAAGAGATTCCAAGTCACTGTTTCCTAAATGGCATTCAGGGGAGCAATACAGAAATACACATAAACTACTCAGTTATAGAATTGACATAAATGACAAGTATATGGTTATATAGAACAATGCATTATATCTAATTATGGTGATATTCATGATTACATGACTACTCGACTTTACAATGTGATTAATTCATATTTGATCTTGGGGGAGGGTCAGCTGAAATGGTAGTGCATTGGGCCGCCAATTGCTGGACCTGAATTTGATTACTGCTCAGGCCGAGTCACCAGGACTGACTATGTCTGACAGCATCCTTTGCCTCATCGATGTGTCCTCCTCCTGTCATAAATAGCTTATATTTTTTATATTAGGCATTTAATTGAATTAATACAGGCCATAAAAGGCAATCATCCGCTCATTCCATTTTGATCTCATTTCATAGAGATGACGGTAGTCCTTTAGCGTGCAGAAGAGACAGCCAGACTTATTTAGTTGGAACTCTTAAATTCACTTCATCATGTTTTCCCCCGTGGGAATCAGGTTTCCACAGGATTACTTACTACAGTGACTGGATAAGGACTGTGATTGGTTGAACAATTTGTTCTTCATTCATCTAATAAAATTAATGCTATTTAAGCATCTCTCTTGGTTCTTGTTTTTGAATATAGTAAAGCTAGTTTTTGATTTTTTTGGTCACATACACTATTCGTCCTGGTCCCCCTGTGCAATGTGCATATTATAAGGCCAACATTACCTTGGCGTTCTTCAACTGACTACAGGAGCCATAAGAATTATCTGGTATCCATTGTATGTGGGAGATTCGATAATCATGAAAGCTTCTTTTTTTAAAGATGATTATTAACTTAGGCGAAAATACACACATAGTATAGTTGGTACCCCTTCAGAGAATCGCATACCTGCCTTCCCCATGCTCGAGACCCACTGCTTCATATTAGACACCAAGGAGTGCCATTGCAAGTTTTCAGGAAAATTTCAATATTATAAAATATTTTTGAGCACTCTAAAATTGTGATTTTTTATATTGCTGATTAATTTTGGATCACGCAATATCCAATTTGCAAGATCGCATGACAATTTCCCCTGATATGGAGGAAACTCATATCATACCAACAACCAAAAAGAAAAACACATCGAAAAACATGATCTTGTAACAGTTACCAAATCCTCTTTAAAAAATTAACTTTATCTGATTTCAGTAGCCAATTCCTCAATGCAAATAAGATGCATGCAGTTATTTTTTTCTTAAACTTTCAATATCTGGTGTTTGATACACATTAAATTTTTAAAATTTTGAATTGCTGGAACATTGTATTAAGCTGTCATTTTCTACCTTTCAAAGAAATTCCTAGAAGACATTGTTATTATTTTTTCATGAAAATTCAATTTTCGCGGAGGACAATTTCGTATTCCTTCAAATATATGACAAAGAATCATAAATTTTTAGATTGTTCATGGTTCGCTGGTTAGTAGTTGCATTTGATTAAGATCTATTTAACGACATGAAAATTGTTTGCTTATAAATTGAATGTGTTTTGCAATAATATAGTGGTTACTGCAGTTATATAATTCTGCAGAAAACAAGTTACACATTTATATAATAATGAAATACAGAAGAATGCAGTCACCATAGGGTGAACCAGACATCATTCCTCCTAAACAGATCATCAATTCGTGATTTTTGGTGTTAAAAATGTCAAAGGATGAAAGAAGACACTAAGGTTATGATGTGAACAAGCATTACAACATCCCGGTTAGTTACCATAAGCTGAACAGTTGAAGGTAAACACTTTTCACAATTTCGTCTCCCTGGCAACCAAGGATATTTTATGGAGCTGTAAATGTGGCTGTTTACTATTTGGCACAAAGGAGGAGTCTGGCATTGGTAGTACAGTGGTCCCCGTGTTATAAGACCCCCTGTGTAAGACCGCCTTGCCTTATTTGAACGTCTTCCTCCCGTGCTAAGTAGTATTTTTAGTGCATTTTGCAACCCGACAAGAGACCTCACCCCCTCGAGAGACCGCTGCATGGCCGGGGAAGGGACGGTCTTATAACGCAGGGACCACTGTAATGTTTCCCTACCCTTGATCTTCCTATGCCATGGATATATCTTTGTTATGATAAGAAAGGTATCATGCAGGACCTCCAAGGACACACTATGAACTAAAGAAAAAGATGCATTTTTTCTCGCCTCACCCAGGAAAAATTTGATTTACAGTTCAGTGTTCAGTTCATAAGACTAGTATGGCACAATTGAAACCTAAGTCTGTTTTTGGGCTCTGGATGGGAGTTGTTTTTTTTTTGTCTATTGGCAATTTTACTTTAAATTCCATTTCCCCTTGGGAGTTTTACTTTTGAATTCCCAGTCTGCCATATTCTCCAATCCAGAGCTTCAGTTTTGGAATATTTTTGGAAGATCTTTAAACTCATACTGGGCTGGTTGTACATATTTATACACAGGTGAATAAAGAATCAGTTTGTCAAGTCTGTGCCACCAACATGCACTATGACAACTGATGTAGTATGACTATGTATTTGTATTGCATATACTTTTATCAAGTTTATGTTGTTTTTTTTTTAACGGTAAGTATGCCAATTCAAACATAGCGTTTCATTTAAATAGACCCAGTGCTTAGAATGCAAAATGACCTGCTTTTCACAATCAGTCATTCAGGGAACTGACCTTTGAGTACATTGATGAAGAGGATTGAGCCTCCAAGGTCATCTCCAATGACCCTGTGGTTTCTAACTTATTTGTAGTATCACCAAGAGCTGCATTAAACAGATTGAGTGCAAACATTATTGAAACCCCTTTTCAACCAACTGATTAATGCTCCCAAGTTCCCAAAGAATTATAATAATGTGAATAGCAGAGGAAACCCCGCAATGCAAACAGCATAGGTTATGCAAACCATTCCTTTTAAACAAATGAATTCAGGTTACAAAACCACTTTCATTGATAGTCTCACTAAGGTTTCGCAGATGACAATTGAAAGGCTGAATAGAAAGATATTGCCTTTAATTTGAATAGAAAGGCTCATCTGTAATATTTTGTTACGCTGTCCCTGAGTGCCAGAATGCTTCCTTATAGATTTGCAAGATGCCATAGTTTTTTTTAGTGTTGTTTTCAAGCAGTGATATTTCAAAATCCAATCATTTATAACAAGGAAGGAGAATCATGCAATCTGATATTGCATTCAGAAGGTTGAACCAAAAGGTGAGCAGTGGAAATTCAATTTGACATGAAATGTCAGATCTTTTATGTAAAAATCTGCAGAAATGATCAAAATTGCGTTAGGACAACCATTCACATAAAAACTACAAACTATTTCCTAATTGCAGGCCTTTTGAGATTGAAGGTCCAACTATGGCCACATTTTACAAGTAGGATAAGGACACAGTCTGCGACAGGGACGGACGCAAGAGGGTGGTGGGGGGGGGGATGCATCCCCCCCCCACCAGACCAAAATTTTAATATTTTTACATGCTAATTTTATCATCTCGCGGTCGCGGTATGTCACGAACTATGTGGTCCGCGACGCGAAAGCCCAATAGACCTCCCCACCGGAATTTTCTGGATCCCCCCCTGGTCCGACACACAGCAAGAACACCGTTTCCACATGCCACAACCCCAATCGTAACATCAGCATGAGCATAGTTGCTTGAAGGTAGCTTGAAATTCAATGCTATTACAGTTTAATTATATGATTTAATAGTTTCCATCTCCCTGTGCTAAATGTTTTTCATTTCTCAGGACAGTGATGCATCAAAACTAGCAACTTCTGACAGGACAGTTACCGTTTCTATTCCTTAACTGACATAATCAATACTACTGCAAGCGTATTTACTAAGCTAATTTTTATCTCTAAATTTAACTTTGCTTTCCTCCTCCAACAAGTTACCTCGCTCCTTTTAGTTCACCTTTTTGTCAAATTGTTCTTTTCACTTGCAGCATTTTGGGTTATTTGGAAAATTTCCTGGGCTGAAAAGGAACTTCTCCTGTTGGTCCACCCAGACCAGATGGTTTGAAAGGACAAAGGGAAGAGTAGAAGACAAAGGAGTAAGAAGAGGGGAGAGGAGCTCACCCAAGGGACCAGCTTGGTCTTTTTTGAAGATGAATGGACCTGAACTCATTTCCAAACAACAAAGTGACTACTGAGAAAAATAAAATAAAATCGTGGGCTTGTTTGTGTCTTCACACTAACAAAAAAAATCCATACAAAAAAATCTGATGGTTATTGGACTTCCATACCGATGATTCCATTCCGATTAAGATTAGCAGGAAACTGTACATCTGTACATATTGACCCTTATGGAGGTTTTTGGGAAAACCAAAGTATATGCAAGAACCACTATGGTTTTTTTCAAAAAGTCATTTGTCATTTTCAAAAAAAAATTTGTCAAATTCATGATTATTTGAAAACGACCAGCATCTGGTAATGCTAGCTTTCCTAATACCTCCCTTTACAACATAGAAGCATCAGTAAATTGTCTGAAAGCAATTTCAGCTTCAATAGCACAATATCACAGCAGTAAGCACCATATAGCTCCAGTGTAAGCCCTAGTTTAACTCTTCCTGCTGGATCAAGAGATAGCTAGTCATATATTACTCCCATTATTGTAATTGGCAATTGGAGATTCTAGCAGTAATTTGCTCTGGCATGCTTTTTAATTTAGAAATTGTCTACCCAGATAATGGCATACAATGTATTTCTTACTTGCAAGCCAACACAAGCTGAAGTTCTACATGTAGAATAGTTTAAAATAAAATAGCCAATGGTAATTGAAGAGCTCTCTTTATTTCAAGTATTGTCTCGGATGCTGCATTAATTGCAAAAGATGCAAGCAGACAAGATGACCTTGTAGAACACCTTTACGAATACAAATTAATCAGACGATGTATTAATTACACCATTTGCACGCATGTCATGTTGTGTACCTGGGAACAACTGAGATGTGTGTTCGAGCATATTTCCTTAAATGTGACACACATTAAACATGTCTCCCTCTTCTAAGGTTGGGTAGCTACACATTGCTATGTTCCATGATAAATCATTCATTTCTAATGAACCATATTTACACATGTGAGATATACAAATTAGGAGGCCACAATTTAATCTCAAATGGGGAGGTGGTTTGGAGTCTTTTTTTAAAATAGATAATATCTTGCCTAGTTTTAGTGAAATAATTTTGGGCACTGCCCAATGGGCAGTCTGGAAAATTATTTGCTATTAACAGGGTTTCCTAATCATAAAACATCCTTTCACGTAAAACCACATAAAAATGCTTTAGTAAGTTTTTGGTCATTATAGATTACGATTAAACAGGCTATATACCACTGGCCAACGAATCAAAAACAGACCAAGGTTTAATTAGAAATGTTCCTGGATGATTTCCAGATCTGCAGAGAAAGTGCTACCCTGCATATTGTTAATGTTTCAATGTTAATCAATTCTGTTTTTTGGCAAATAGTTTTAGAAATTCTATTAAAACCAAATTAGCTGCAATGTGGAAGTTGTGCTTGTAATTAGATTGCTGTTTGTGAATTTGGCATTGCAAATCAAATCAGAAGCACAAAACTGAGTCTGTTTTGAATTATACTCACACCCACTCTAAAATCATTAAAAACCCAACACAGACCTCACTCGGCCATGTCGCCAGGGAATTGCGAGCGCTTACAGACATGCACCAGTATGTTCCTTGGGATGCATCCCCCTAGGATGAGCCTGGGGGGGATGATGATATGATTATCCCGTCCCCCCCCCCAGATATTCAAATTGCAACGACTTGGTGTTGTAAATTATTAGTTACATTTAGCTGTTTTTGCCTTAAAACCTGTAGGACTTGATGTGGAAATACAAGAAAAATTAAAATATTTTGGCCTATTGACCCTTGAATGGCCCCCGGATATTCCGTTACGCGGCTTTCAGCCCATTGGGCCCGTTGGGCCTGGCGCAAGGTTTTCCATTGCGTAAAGGAAAAAGAAGTCAAAAATAATATCTGCATGGTTCAGACTGGATTGGGCATCCTGGATATACTAAAAAAGGGTTATTTAACACATTAATTGGCTGTTTTTGCAAGATTTGCAAATGACAATGATTTTGAGGTCTGTTGATGGGCTTTCCCATGTTAAACTACAATGGCTTGGTCAAGCTTCAATATTCAATTTATATGTTTCACATGAGCATGATGCAGGTCATGTGAATGGAATAAGAAATATTCCATCCAGAAAAACAACATAAACAACATAACACCCAATGACTAACAGCTGAGCTACAATCTAAACTGTTACAGATTAAATTCCACATAAGGCCTGCAAGATTGCATGACAATTCTTTTTGACAAGTAGGACAGACACTCAGGCGGTATATCCACCAATAAGAAATTTGAACAGTTAGAGGTATCGGACACCACCTTATAATATATCATATCATGCGTGATCTGTCAGATATGAGATGCCTGAAAAATATTTCACTCACGAATTCCTAAAACTGTTTCTTGTTTCATTAACAGAGAAGTGGTATGAGCAGTAAATTTTCCCCCAAAAATAATATATTTCATCCTTCTCTAATTTAGAAATGTTCATGGAATTCGATTTTTTTCTATTAGCCAGCTAACGGCAAACTATCTGTCTTCCCTCTGCTTGTTTCAGGAAGCAATAAGTATCTCAAGTGTGAGCCTGGATAAAATATTTCCAGTGGGTGTTTATTGTACGAGTATGTGCGCTTAATGCCAAGCTATGATATATAAAGGCTTTTCATTTCCTGAAGTGCCCGGGCTGCAGCAGAAAATATCCTTTTCATGTTTTTGCCTTGTGGCATATATGAATCAATTTCACAAAGGAGCACAACATTTATGTCAAACCAAATCATATCTGAACAACTGTAAGATGTGTGACAAAAATGTCTGGATAGAATATAGGAAAAATGAAAGCAATTGTTGTTGCAAGGAAGAATACAAATGAAACCAAAAGAAAATATACCTAAAGTTACAGTATTGGTTGTAGAACTATTCTTTGTAGAAATGCGAACAACTTGAAAGGATCAAAGAAAATGTGCAGTTGTAATAGGTATACTATTGAAATGACCGATTCGGCCATGTTAACAATTTGCTGATTGTGATGGTTTGGAATTTAAAATATATGGTAGGATTTATGTGGCTTAAATGTTGTTCAAGAACCAAAACCAATTGACGTTGCATGTACAACACTACCAATATATTTACATTACAGGATAAACAACATTCAGTAAAACTGTTTTTCAAGTTGGTCCTGCATAAAAATATAAATGAAACAATAAAAATTAAAAACAATGATAAATTAAATTTAAAAAAACATATGTGTATGTAAACACAATAAAAACATACATAAATCTAAGCACCATGGATAAATCTTTTTAACTTTGTCTTATTTATATGAGCGCAGCTCATGGCTGCCGAAGGCAGCCATGAGCAAAGCTCACTTAGCACAAGGACAGCTCATTCTGTGTGGTGCTCCTGTCTACAGTGACTGCCTGAACAGGAAGTGCCTGTAGTTGCCATAAAAGTGGAGCTAGTAGTTTAGTCAGAGTTTAGTTTGGTAAATAATTAAAATACCTCAAATATCTTCCAAAATAGCTTTAAAATTTCAGTCTTGTTGTATAACAACTTCCTGTAAGATATTTCACGGATTTAAATAAACATGTGTATCAACATAGGAAATAATTACTTCCATACCCCTGATTGTAAGAAGTGACCGAAGATTAAAAGTCAACACAAAAGTTGATGACTTAAATGGCTCACCAAGTAAGGAATCATAACATCACTTAAGGTTACATAATCTTCATTAACTGTCAAAAACTATGTAACAGTCTAATAGTAAACAGTCATCTCTGAATAGCTACGGTTTTATTGATCTCAGTTATGTAACATCAACAATTTAACATAATAGATCCAAATTTATAGATACAATTAGTTAACACAGATTTGAATTACACAGCTGTCAGTGCAATCTATCTATCTATCTATCTATCTATCTATCTATCTATCTATCTATCTATCTATCTATCTAATTTTATCTATAGATCAGATCTATCTGCCCATTTGCCCAGTCCTTTAGAAAGATAAATTGGCCTTCTGCATGGAAAGTTGAAGATAATGCAGTAATTCTATGACAATGCTGCGCGAATTTCATGGCAGTGCCATTTACATATTATTAGTAGCAGTCTTGAGATCATTTGGTAAATTGTTCCATAAAACACCTGCAGTACATGTAAAAGACCTAGTTTGAGACATATTCTCAATAATTGGTAGATAAACATTCATGGTGTCATGAGATCTAGTGGTACGAGAAGCAACTTCACATTCCATTATAATATTATTTGCTAGGTAGTGTGGAGCAAGTCCATGAATACATTTTAATAACAATAGTATATTAAAATATTGAAACCTTTGTCTAACATTCATCTACCCTAAACTCTTTACAATATCCAAACCTCGAACATTTATATAATCAAACTGATTTGTTATAACCCTAGCTGCATAGTTTTGTATTCTTTGAACCTTATCGATATTGACATTTGTGGTATTACCCCAAACACTTAAAGCATAATCAATTGAGGGTTGGACACTTGACATATAAATTTTACACATGATACTGTATGGAGTTGACTTTCGAATCCTAGACAACATACCTACTTTTTTACTTAGTTGAGTACAGACTTTAGCAACATGTAAATTCCATGACAAACTTTGTTCTATTTTAATACCAAGGTAATCAGTTACTTTTACTCGTTGTACAAGGGTGTCATTTAACCTAACATCAAGTACATTTTCTGGAATCGATTCAAATTTATGCTTGGAAGTTATAAGCATACTATTTGACTTCTCTGCATTCAGTACTAGCTCATTTCCTGCATACCTAAGGCTAACATCATCAATACATTTTTGCAAATTAACATTGACTTCATTTACCGAAGAACCAGTACAATAAATAATACAATCATCAGCATAAAGATTGGCTGACCCTAAATGAATATGTTGGCTAAGATCATTCACAAAAAGCATAAGTAATATAGGGCCTAGAACTGAGCCCTGAGGAACCCCAGACTTAATAGTTTTTTCACTAGAAACAGAATCTTTACATCTTACAATTTGTTTTCTTTCTGAGAGATATGAATTAAAGAACATACTTTCATTACCACATACGCCATAGTGGGTTAACTTTTCAATAAGAAGTACATGGTCAATGGAATCAAAACATTTTTGAATATCTAACAAGCAAACACCTGTAAATACATTATCTCCAACATTATCCAACCAATCATCAATCACACGATGCAAACATGTTTGTGTGTTATGGTTCTTTCTGTACGCAGATTGATCAATTGAAACATAATCATTTACAGTAAGAAAAGACATAAGTTGAATTTGGATTTCTCTTTCAAATATTTTTGCAATATGAGATATACATGATATTGGGCGGTAATTGCCCCGCTCATTTTTGTCACCTTTACCTTTGTACATAGGTGTTACTCTTGCATACTTCCAATCATTTAATACTTCATTTGATATAATACATGAATTAAACATTTTAGTAAGAACAGGAGCAATGACCTCAGCAGAAATTCGTAATAACTTACTATCCATACCTAGGACATCAAGAGAGGTTTTATCGTCAAGTTTCATCAAATGTTTACAAACAGACATACATTGTATATTTTGAAATTTAAATTCAACATCACTTGAAGGACCTTTGCAACCTTTGAAATCAGACACTCTACTGTTACTATTTGACAAATTAGACACAGTTTCACCAACAGAAGCAAAATATTCGTTGAACTGATCAGAAGTGACATCAGCAGGATAATCACAACTTATTTTACCATTTGCTAAATTACTAACAAGTTTCCATATTTTTTTTGGATTACCAGCATTTGTTTTAAGTTCATTTTCATAGTAGTCTTTTTTTGCTTTTGCAATCATTCGATAGACCTTGTTCCTGAGACTTTTATATTCATTCATCAATTGAGAGTCTTTTGTTTTTACCGCCTTTTCCTTGGTGTGATCACGTTTGTACATCTCTTTTACAATGTCACTGTTTATCCATGGAATGGAACGATTTTTAAGTCTTCTGGAAGTAAATGGTGCATGTTTATCACATATTTTGATAAAATAATTTCTAAAACATTCCCATTTTACATTTACAAAATCATGATTAAAATCTATATTTACAACAGAGTCAGTGTTTCTTAGTTCTTGTAAAAAAGAACTTCGGTCAAAATTCTTGAAGTCTCTGTATCTGACCATATTGTGTTGATGACGATCAACCTTATTTGACCACATCAACTCAGTACATATCAGATAATGGTTACTTAATGATAAGTTGATGACTTTGGTAGATTTATGAGACTCTGGGCAATTTGAAAGTATCACATCAATGAGGCTCGATGTAGTTGTCGTCACTCTCGTCGGTGACAGAACAAGTTGTTGCATCTCATAGGCACTTTCAATGTAGTGGATGGGATTGGTACCCAAATCAGAGTCAAACTTGTAGTCAAAATTTAGGTCACCCATTACCAGCATGTTCTCGCCAGTACTGTATTGCACTTCAATCTGATTTAGGATGCTTTCATAATAGGACTGACTGGCACTGGGTGGCCTGTACATAACTGCGAGGTTCAGGCCTTCGCGACCATGTTGGCATCGAAATGTTCTCTGTATCAGGAAATGAGTCATCAAGTTGACTGAAGCATAGGCTACTTCTTACATACAGACAGACGCCGCCTCCTTGACGGTTTCTATCCTTACGCAAGATATCATAACCAGGAACTGCTATTTCTTCATCAGGAATCGCATCACTCAGCCAAGTTTCATTTAGGCCGAATATGTCATAGTCATATTGCAGGAGAAGATGTCGGAATTCTTCAAATTTTGGCACAAGACTTCGAATATTTAAACAGGCAATTTTAAGTGTTTTGTTATTGCATGTTGGCCTGGTCATATCTTCACGTGGAGAAAAACTCGAACTTTGTTGAGAGAAGGCACACTCTTCTTGGCCAACTCTCTAAGCATAATTGCAGTATTTCGACTTGTGGCCAAAAGATTTGCATGCATGACACTGAATACGCTTGCCATGTCTGCACGTTCTTGTATCATGATTGAATTCACCACAGTTGTAACATCCTTCATGGTAATCTCCAGTAAGTTCTTGCCTTTGATCTCGACCAAGGAAGTATCTCTTCTGTAGTTGATGATTCGGCTGCTGGCGGCTGGGATTGTGCTGCTGGTGACTGGTAATTTATTTGTGGATGAAGAGAAACTTTATTGCAGTAAATTTCTCATCAGCTACCACACGACAGAACCACACTTATCTTTTTCGCCGACGTTTATAAGAAAGCAAAACTTGTATAAGAAGCTGAGTTTGTTGTCTCGTGATTGACATTTCTTTGCCTTGCCCTGCAGAGTTTCATTTTCCACACTCTCGAATAGTGAAGCGTCATGTTTGCTCTGTCGTTTAACGATTGACATTTGTTTTTCTTTCACATACACTTTTCAACAAAAGTTTACCAAAAGTTTAGTCATGTCTGTCTCAACCTAAAGGACCCACATTCTGTATGCCAAAACACCCTTTTGAGTTTTTTAACTCAACTAATAATAAGACAACCTTAAGAGAGGGAATTGATTGCTCCCTCGTGAAATCTTCACCTGACCTCAGTGTATTTATGATAATTTTGTGAAATGAAACCTGTGATAGTTTCATGTAAATCGAACTTTTATTTTTGATTGCGCGTAAATTCAACTGATTTTTACATGTCTGACTTATTCTGTCACGTCGTATAGCTGACTGATGTAACACCAAGGTGGCAGTATTTGAGCTTCTATGAAAAAGCAGAAACACTGTAAACTGTCGAGCTGCATGATATAATTCACTCTAAAAAATTTCGGGACGAAATTGGTTTTTTAGATTCAAAATGGTTTTTTGAAAAACCAAATTTCAATGCAAAAAACCAACATGGATTTTTAAAAAATTTGGTTTTTCAAATAACCACTTTTAATCTAAAAAAACCAATTTTATCTGAAAATTTTTAGAGTGTTGTCAGGCAGAAACTACTTCGAACCAATATTTATCTGCTTATACTGTAAACCAAACAGCCTTTACTCACCAACTGTCGATCAACATGCTCCTATCCAAAAAGGGAGTGGCACACATACCTGAAACGAAAAATTAAGATAACATTAATGCTTGTCCAGTTTTATTGTTCTGATGTCTATGGAACTAATTGATTAAATTATAAACTGGAATTTTACTCGAGTATCTATTATTGGTATTCCTGACAGATTATTTTGAATAGCTTAAACCTGTCAAAAAAATATGCTTTAAATGTATGCAAAAAGTTATCCAGAAATTCAAGGATGGTTTTTCATGAAACAGCTATTTATGGAATCCAAAAACCTTGAAGAAAGCATACATTTTACAATCTCCATATTTTGCTCATTTTAGACATCATTCAGTCATTAATATATCTTTCCTTAAAACATCCAAGCATAAATCTTAAGAATCACAATATATTGCTCATTTTAGACATCAAACAGTCTAGAATATATCTACCTTTGAAAGATCTAAGTATTTGTTATCATTCTATATACAAGCCTCACGGTGGGTCTTAATGTGTTCTCCAGACAAAGATTATATGATGAAAATTTAATCAACTCTGAGTGGATGAAATCCACAAGGGACAAAAAATGTCTCTTGATACATTTTGGAATCTACAGAGAGTGTTGATATATGCCAAGGGAAGTGATAGTAATTGCAGATCCAAGGCTTAAATTTCAAAAGACAGTTTAGGTAAATAAGCCCTCGACAATAGGACATCTCCAAGGCAAAAGAACTGTTGTCAAGAGGCCATATTCTTATAAAATAGACGTGTTTAGACATGTCTAGATATGAGTAGGCACATTAAAATTACACTTCTACTGGGCAGCCTCCAAATGGGTATTATTGTGCTTTCTGGGTTCGGGCTGTCTACAAGTGGACTGCTCTTGCATTGCCACATATCAGAACATATGCTGTCTTGTGTTGCCACCTAGTGACTAGTGTGCTATTCTGCGAGCTCCTGCGAGCGTCCACATACTTTCAACCAGAGGAACACACAAAATTTTGTCTGGAAGACAACGGGGCTGTTTCTGAGTGTGCTGATGGCCTTGTCTACTCCCTTAACTCCCTTAAAGAATGTGACTGCGGAGTCTGACTCTGGTGTACATCGATGTTGAATAGAAATTTTGTGAATATGCAATGAAATTAAAACTATTTCTTGGGACAGCAATGCTGTAGCATAGAAATCAACTTTTGTGCCAGGTGGCAGCAGCATGCAGTTCTCATTTTCACCAGACTGGGGTTCGGGTTTATGGAATGAGAGAGAGGGATATACATCATTTCCATGTTCATTAAACACGCTGAATAGGCTTAACCGAACAGGCAGTAACGAAGTGAGACTGTGAGACACACTCTTCCAAGGACAGGATGAAACATCCATCTTACATTGATTCAATTTGATTGAATGAGAGACCTCTCAAGAATGAATTAATTCATTATCATATCAAGAGAACTTATGAGATTACAATTTTGTCACACTATTACTTCAGAAAATCAAATTAGAAAATTGCTTTGGATATCCTGACAGATTTCAAGCTTTGCAATACTTGAAATAATGAGTTACAGGTACTGTGCCGCAATGCCAATATGTCACTGATGTTTGCATCATCCTTGGAAATCCCCCAAGCTTTACCCTATCTAATAAACCACTCCGAATATATCAAAAGTGCAAAAACAAAGTTCCCCCGAAAAGCATACTAGAGCAGATTTACTGCTCGAATCTCCTATTACCATGCTCTGTAATGGGAGCGATGCCAGCCCTAACTTGATCCGGCTAAACTAGGGCTTACACTTGGGCTATTTCTTGCTTACTATTGTGGTAAATTGCAGCTGAAATTGCTTTTCCGAGAATTACTGCTGCATCCATGTTGAAAAGGGAGGAATTAGGAAAGTTTTACTCTTATCAGCAACAGATTTATGATAAAGGGTGATATGATAAAAATAGTCAAGGCACTCCAGGAGTTTCAGAAGGCCCACTGTATACTAGTACTGCTTTTCCGAATGCTTATGTGTCTTAACCCACACTCAAGGAGTCTTATGCGTCCTTTCCTATCTTCATTCTATTTGAATGACACACTCAATGTACATTTTTTGGTACAAAGATGAGACATAGTGTTATGTTTTTTTTAGAAGTGTCCACTTTTTCTTTTCTTTTTGAGTGAGCACTGGGTGATTTGAACTAAATGTTCCAGACCTTCATTTACTAAAAAGACCAAGTTAGTCCCTGGAGCGAGATTTTATCTTTACTTTTTCTGTATCTTGCCTTTGTCATTTTGAACCATCTGTTCAGGATGGACCAACTGGAGAAACTCCTTTTCAGTCCAGATGCTTCTTTAACTTGTCCAAATTTAGTAGCTAAGAGTAAAGTAGAAATTATTTGAAAAATTAGGAAACTAAAGCAATTGATCCTGGTTACTACACAATGGAGGAAGGTTGTTTTTTTTTAAACCACAAGGTCATTCTAGATGACCTTGAAGGTTAAATGCTTTTCACAAAAGTCCACAAAGGTCAGTTCCTGTTTAATTGAAGGGGAAAATATATTCTTAAGAATTAAAAGTAGCAGACATTTTCAAGGTAGCAGGCAGTTTTGTTAAACACAGTGCTAGATATTGTTGATACAAGTTGAAATTTGAACAATTTGACCTCTTGACTAAAGTGATTAATTAAATAAAAGCATGTTTTAACGAAAAAATGCATGAAGTACTTCGAAAATCAGAAAATTATCAAGAAGAAAATTAAAAATCACAGTCTATTGTCACCGAATTAACAGGAGAGGTGGAAAAACAGAAAATAGAGTTGCAAAATCTGAAAGGTATTTTGCACAATAACTACAACCATCGAGAAAAAAAGGAGCAGCATACAATCACAAGCAGACTTATACCACTGTTTGCTTCAGGACCGTATTAGCGCATTTCTGGGCCTGGGGCAAATTGTTTCTAATGGGCCCCCCTGGCACCCCAAAAACGCTCTAAATTCTGAAAAGTACATTCTCGCGCTAGTTAATCGTCGCACTTTCTTCAATGTCGCAACTCATTTCAGCTCCATCATGGGCCCCCCTGAGGTCATGGGCCCGGGGCAAATGCCCCGTTTGCCCATAGGTTAATACGGCCCTGATTTGCTTTTTTGTCCCATCAGAAGGCAGGATTTCGCTCTGATATAAAGCGTGTCACAGCTCACACACCTGACCATCATATTGCATGCTTTTAAGGAATCAAGTTGGAGTACTGTGACGCATTGATTGCATTTTCTCAGATTGGATTTTATAAACGATATTCTGTCTGGCAATGCGACATCCTTTTAATCAGATGTTAAAAAACACAATTATGTTTTTTTTTACATTGCATAATTATATTTGGAACTGCAATTGTCTTCTTAAAAACCGAAAGCAGATGTTTTTCATAGAAATGTGAAAAGAACAAAAATGTATTCAACTTTAGATCATCAAACAGGAAGGAGTGGGTGGCAGATATTCCTTTTTATGTTCTCATAAAGATGACAGCTGATGAAGGGTATATATATATTATTACAGTTCACTGCAGGAAACTCATGTCAACACACTGATTTTGAAGCATTAAACGTGAATTAACATCTTTCAAATTGCAGTTTTGCTCTTTGAACTGTAAAGTAATTTTCGTTTGCTTGTGATATAGCCTTGTTTCTTTATCTATACTTATTTTATATAATATTAAGTACATCCCTGTATTTCTAACAGAGGATGCAATTCACATTATATAGATGTAAAGTTAGGAAACAGTTAAACTGGTCATAGCCTTCAATACTTCTTGGCCAAATTGCTGTATAATGTGGCTCACCCTCAATTAGAATATAGCAATCAATAACAAACTCGCCACTTTGCATGACAATTTCCCATGGACGGTATAGATCACTCAGGAGGTACCATTTAACAATAAGAAAAAGTCAAAGTTATCTTTTAAAACTTGTCTCCCGATTCCGTATGAGAGATTTGTCGAAAATAAAATGCATGCAATAACATTTTTTCAATAATTGGAGATGTGTCTCTTGTTTTCATGGTAGACATTATAATGCTTTATTAAGCATGTAGTAGTGCATATTTTGCCCATTCCAGATACCAAATACTCTCAGGAATTTTACAACATTTGATGACGGAATGACGACAGGATGATGTCTCTCCTGATGTCAAATCGAGTTCAGTTGCCCAAGGGTTGAATACATACTGCGCTTTAACAAACTTGAGTTTCAAAATATGTGAGATAAACAGTGAAAATGATAGTCCTTCTTTAAATTAATGGGAAACCACTGATGCTCCCTATTCCTGCAGAGCTGTCACTTGGCTACCATTTGTACTTATCTGCTGTTTTTCAGGACTGTTCTATTTGATAGACTGTGCAAACATTGCTCATGTGGGACAATTTTTAGAGGCAGTTTGTAGGACTATCACTAAGGTATTTAATCACTGTTTTGTGCTGGTTCAGTTTTATACTTTAAATATAGAAAAAGGGTGCTTATAAACGGACAACAAATAAAGACCAAGTAAAGAAAAGTAAATGAAAGACAGTCATACTTTTGATGAAAAACATACAGTTGTAAGGCACAATTTAATTGATTGATTTGGTCTCTTACTGAACCTGTACTATTGATATGAATCTTCAATATTTTCAGTTAAGAATAAAAATCCCACTGGTTGTAATTCGGAATGAACATGACATTTTTTGCCTATGTATCGATGGTGGGCATAGGGCAGGCAATGTATCCATCCCATGGAACTTTTCTGAAAGGGCACTAACTGGAGGTAGTGTGATTAACTATGGCTTAATTACCTTATATTGCTTAATTTTGATACATTTCAAGGAAGAAAAACATCCTTACAAATGAAATTGAATCTCACTAATGTCCTATATCTTCCACATCTCAGATTAGTATCTATTTGCCATGGGTTTATATAAGATTAAAATCATTCAATGTCACTCAGGGAAGCTACAATATTGCACATTATTGCGTAAGAAGGATTTCTGGATTTGGAGGCTTGAGAGGTTCTCATATTCTGTAGCTCACATGTCAATTGTCTTCGATAGTGCAATCTTAGAATTCCTGGTACAATTCTGCCTTTAAATGTAGATTTTCTTTTCGCCATTGATCAACAAATGCAATTGTTGCAATGAAAGCAAAAATTGTATTCAATTATGGTTCAAGTGCATTAATGAAAGTTTTCATCAACTGAAATGTTGCTAAGTGAAAAGTTATTTCATGTTTCCTTGAATCTGAAATTATATAATATAACTATTTATAATAATGAAAGGCAATCATGCCTTAAAAAGTATTCAAATCCAAGTCACAATTTCAATTTCATGACAGACAGACAGACAGACAGAAATATTTATTTGACATGAATATACAGTTACAATGAATAAAAGACATAGTTCAATTATTTTAATATCAGGAGACATTTACTTTGCCATGAATATGGCACTAACATAAATGCCACCTATTAGAAAAAAAAAAGAAAAACAAGATTACACTTTTAAATAATTACCACAAGTCATACATTATGTCAAATAAATTGAAATCAAAATTTTCTTTAAAAATAGGTGTTGATAGGTGAAATGGTAAATGTAGGTGAAGGGGGATGAATGAAAATGGTATGAGGTTTGATGGGATGAAGTGAAATGGTCAGCAAAACAAAGGGGATGAAACTATATAATTGAGGATTGACATATAAAGCAATTTTGTATGGAACATTGTTCCTGGTATTGATGGATCAATGAATTTTTGATATACAAGGAGAAGCCTAACTCACTATGAGTTGAGACCTTTTCCAGAATGGAATTTGATGTACTATTTAATAACTTGGGTAGCTGGTATCTGACACTATTTTCTGCATAGGCATGATATAGACGTGGTAGTCTAAAATTCTTATTTCGTGTATTGTATGGATAATCATTCTGTGGTTTTATTAAGATATTTGTAACTAAAAAATACTTGGGAATTTGATTATTTATTAATCTATAAAAAAACTTATATAATTTTACTTTCAAAATATCATGAATAGTAAGCAAACGCAACTTTTTGAATAAGGGCTGTGTGTGGGCATTATATCTACTATTGACTACAGCTCGAATTGCCCTTTTTTGTAATTTAAATATGGAATTTGCTTTGTAGCCCCAGCATAGAATTCCATAATTCAGATGAGAATTAATAAGGGAACAATATATAGTTTTCAATGTGTCCTGGGGAAGGAATTTCTTCAATCTATTCAATATACAAGTACACTTAGCAATTTTTTTGCTTATGTTATCAAGATGATCATTCCACTTGAGATGCTCATTAATAGTTATACCTAGAAAATTAAAGGTACCAATATATTCCAGGATTTTATCATCAATAAATAAAGCTGGGCGATTGATAACTTTACCCGGTGTGTGGAAAATCATACATTTTGTTTTATCTACATTCAAAGATAGCTTATTAACTTTAAGCCAAGACAATACATTTGCTAATTCAGTATTCAAAATCTGAACATTGTCTTGAGAAGAATCTAGAGAAACAAATAAAGTGGTATCGTCTGCGTATACAATGAATTTGAAAAAACTGCTTGATCTGAAAACATCATTTACATAGATGAGGAACAGCAATGGACCCAAGATTGAACCCTGTGGGACACCAGTAGATATATTTAGATGAGAGGAGGAAAAGTTTTGATATTCGACATATTGCACGCGATTACTGAGGTAACTGGACAGGAGAGCCCATGCGATGCCACTGAAACCATAATAATGAAGTTTTTCAAGGAGAATTTCATGATTAATAGTATCAAATGCTTTTGATAAATCCATAAAAACTGTTAGTGGTACATTTCCTGAATCCATTTCATTCACAATACGATCAGTTAATTCTAAGGTAGCAAGTTCTGTAGAATGAAGTTCTCTGAAACCATATTGGCTAACATAGTAAAAATTTTTGCTTTTAAAGTAATCATGCATTTGAACAAAGAGAACCTTTTCAAATATTTTGGAAATGGTAGGTAACACAGATATAGGTCTGTAATTTTTTATATCTGATTCAGGACCCTTTTTATAAACCGGTGTTATTTTGGCTATTTTTCATTTGTCTGGAAATATTCCAGTGTTAAGTGTCTGATTAATTATTATAAGTAGAGGTTCAATAATTGTACCCTTGATTTTTTTCAGTAGGATTGAGGAGATATTATCACATCCAAAGCTGGTTTTAGATTTCATTTTGTTAATCATACCATCTAACTCATTAATTGAAACTTTTCTAAACTGAAAAATTGAATTTATCGGAGGAAATAAATATTTTCTAAAATCAAGTGACGGGGGAAGTGCACTACCTGACGTCAAAGAAGAGGCTACTTCAGTAAAAAATTTATTGAATGCATTAGCAATTGTTGCTTTGTCCGCCACATTTTTACCATTGATTTTAAATATTTCAACTACTTTGTGTTTATTTTTCGTTCGATTGACTATTTCTTTAATAGTTTTCCATGTGTTCTTTATGTCATTTTTGAACTGCTCGAACTGGCTGTGATAGTATAGTTTTTTAGCAGCACGGATTGTCTTTTTCAAAATATTATTATAAGTGTTGAGATTGGTTTTAAATTGATTGTAAAGGGTTGATTATACTGGTGTTTTCTTTAACGTAAGATACAGTTTGTCACGGAAGGCAATTGAATTTAAAATTGCCTTGGTTATCCATTTTGTTTTTTTTAATTTGTGCTTATTAAATTTTAAAGCACTTTGCAAGTATTGCTCACTCAGAATAGATGATAGTTGGTCCACACCCAAACAGTAGTAAATGAACATGAGCATATCGACTTGCAAGATTGCATGACGACATGACTACATTCTACCAGAGAGACGAGTACATGCACATTCTGCAATGCCCAGGTGGTTAAACAATCTGATAACAGTTCTCATTCCCTACCTTGTAAGTATGCAATATGATACAATTATGAAGGAATTAGATCAGTCTCATCACCACACTCCGTTCACTTGTTGAAAACAGTCAGCAGAAACAGTTGTATTATGTTTGATGAGTATTTCTAATTTTACAATAATGAAGAACTTTTTTATAATCATATTATATATTATAGCACCACAATAAAAAATTGTTGACGAAGGGAAGAAAGAGGTCATTATCAGAATTCTAATACTAATTTCATTCTTTCTAACAAAATATTTCCAGTTGGTTGTCCCTGTGTGTGTCAGGTGCCAATTTTTTTAAATCGAATATTTTTTTAAGTTTAGGCTTTTCATAAGAAAACATAATCCTTCTTTTTTTGCTTTAGCCTTATTTGGTAGTCGAGTCCTTTTCACAGGGCAGCAAAAAAGCAACATTTATTTGAAACCCAATCAAATCTCAATAACTCAAGCGCCAATTTGCAGAAAGCTAGATGTCCCTAGGCCCTGAATTTCAAACCACCTTTAATTGTTATACCATATAATTGCACTATTTTAATTCCAGCTTTTGTTAACATTCTTTTCTCATGAGCTACATACCATTTTGTGAATTTTTTAAAAATTTCATATAAATTTTCATTTCCTGACAACCATTGAATTCCAGCCAAAATAAAATTGATGATAATGCATAGCTTTTATGAAAACGTTTAAATTTTTGACCATCCCCCAGTTGGATACAAACAATGCAAGACAAGGGCCAGGCAATGTATTAACATTCAGAGAAAGATCAGAAACGAAAGCACCACTTTATTGGTATACCTCAGAAGGTCCAAATTGTCAAGTGGAAGACAATATGAGATTTTCTCTGATTGTGGAGTCCTGTTTCCTTGGACAAACTGTACAAAAACATTAGTCGTTTAGAGCATCAGATCAAGCTGGAGGATTGTAGTTGTTGTGTACAATCAGTGAAATTCACACTATAATCGGTTATATGAGATGTGGCGCTCGTTGATTCTGTTGTGAGATTAAAAAACATGGTATACTTGTTATGTTATTAGACAATGGAAAAATTGACTACCCATTAATTGATTATAAATTAATTACAGTCATCACAGAAACAGATAATTCAGAGCTTGCTGTGATGGTTGCCTATTTGCATGATGATTTCCCATATAATGCGTCAAATCATACTACAACAGTTGACATGATCAATCATACTTACGAAGATGTTGGACCATGATGTTACCCATTAATAATCAATTGTTATTTTAAAGTAAAGTTGTCAGAATGTCAGAATGAAGCTCTAGAAACCAGAGCATCATAAAAAATTTATGTTTAAGGGCGAAGAATCTCTCTTATTCATATTTATGATATATGTCAAAATTACAAGTTTTTCCAAAAATTATATCACACCACTCTTGGAGATCAAGTTACGTATTGGTCAAAACGGTTTTTGGCATATCAGGAAGGGGACTCAGAGGTCACAGTATTTCCAACTCACGCGTCCCAAAGTGGCATGTTTACTCTGGTGTTTAACATTTGACATTCGTTTTTCTTTCACATTCACTTTTCACCAAAGTTCATGGTCCCACAACCACACACATAAAATTCACAGCTGACTTTGTCCACTCCACTGAACTGAGGTTCGAAACAGGTGATTACAACAAACAGTCAATGCCAAACAATGCTAAACAAGATAATCCAGCTTGCTATTTGTAACAGGGCCCCTCAAAACACTGTCAGAGCATAAGAATATATGACTGAGCCAGGGACTTTTTGCCCAAGAAAAGTTAATTGAAACATTTGAGCATCCATTTATCTGCATGGAACTGTTCATGGACTATATTTATATTGCATGGGATATCTATTATTTGGAATGGCGAAAAGGACAAATCCTAGGATACTTATTGACAAGAAAGGTAAGAGAAAATTCTCCTTTGGCTATGTCAAACAGAATTTTTTGCCAACTCACATTGAAAGTTTGGAGGCTGTTAGTCACATATCAAAGATGTTCCAAGACTACACTTCACATAGATTAGCTCCACAGTGACTACATACACAGTTCCAAGTGGTTTTCTATGGCTGACAGCAATTTGATTTTATATGAGTTCACCTTTTCTGAAATGTGTGCTTTCTCCAAGTCAATGTTTTGATCAAACAGGAAGTCATGTCCAGCATGTACAGTGCTGCCACGACAGTGCCACGTTGTTGCACCATGCAAAGTTGGTCAAAAGTTAAGGCAAGTCCTTCTCTTCCTAAAATACCAAAGCACTGCATGCCAAAACAACTTGGCACAACAATTCGACACCGCTAATAAGTGCTAATGTGCTACAGACAAAAATGTTCATGAATACAGCTTCTATGCAAAGTAATTTCACTAAAGACACAGTGACGCGAGAAGAAAAAGCTGCACTTAGAGATGGCATTCGACCTATTCATTTATCATACCAAACAATTTTGAAAACATTTTCTTTGCGAAACCAAATTCAAAACCTGCTGTTAAGCCATATGATGCAAATAAAAGTTACACAGACATTCAGAAGAAGGAATTCATGATACAACTGAATATTCATAGAATTTGAGTACTTCAAAATAAGTTGTAATATCATATGGCAAGCCGAAATGCTGACTGCTGATTGGCCGACAGCCGTGCAATATTCTACGATATTGCACGCATAAATCCATTAGATTGCACGGTCATTTTAACATGTGAAAGATTGGACGGACCTGAGAGGAAGCACCATATTCTGAGGCTGCTGCAGCACAAGCAAACAACCAAAGTGTGTTTTTCAATGTTATTTAAAAGTGTACTGGACGGCAATGGAAGCAGATAGGAAGATGATTTTTAGGGCTAATGATGCGTCTATTAAAGGGCTAATCGAATATCAATTTAATTTTACTGATTTATTATTTCTTTTATCAGAATAAAGCATTAAGTGGCCGAAAAACGGCATTTTTGCCGATTTTTTGGTGGTTTTTTAGTGGATAGAGGTCTAAAGTCTGCTATAAAGTTTTTTAAAAAAATCGAAAATTAAATACATCATCAAGTATATCATTTGTGGATTCGAAAAGGGTGAGAATTTTTTTTGTGAGTGTAATAGTTGTCGATCTCTGATGGGATACATTTTAAGTGTGTGATTTAAAAGAAACACAAAGTGAGTCAAGATTGCATGCAGCAGCACATCGTTTGTTTAATAGTTTTAGAAAAATAGTCACTGCGCAGCACTGGAAATAGATAAGAAAATTACTATGGTGGCAAAAACATATGTATTTTTAAGGGCTAAGTTGATATCAACTTTTTGTATTGTTTATGTTATTTATTTAATCAGAATAAAGCATTAATTGGCCGAAAAACAGCATGTTTCTCCCATTTTCCAGTGACTTTGTTGTGTTTACAGGTCTTTTAAGTCTGCTACAAAGTTTAAGAAAAAAATTTAAAGAAGAACCATCATCAAGTGTAATATCTATGGATTCCGAAGATATGAAACATTTTTTTGTGGGTGAAAAAGTTATTGATTTTCGACGAAATTCATTTTAAACATGCAGGTCAAAAGAAACACAAAAAGAGTTTGGACGTCAGAATCCTAGTCCTTTCCTTGACATTTGACACAAAAACCATATGATATAACAGTTATTGCACATCACCTCGTGCAATATCAGTTTTTATGGCACCTCGGTGACTAATATTGCACTCGGGCTGCGCCGTCGTGCAATATTAGTCACCTCGGTGCCATAAAAACTGATATTGCACTCGGTGCTGTGCGATAACTGTATATTATTTTGCTCATTTCAACATCACTCAGTCTAAAATATATCTTCCCTTGAATATATCTAAGCATTTTTATCATGCAAGATACAGAACCCATTGTGTTCTCAATCCAGACAAAGATTATAAGATGAAAATTTAATCAACACTAAGTATACTCTTTGGAACCAATAGAGACTGCTGATATGTCAATAGACGTGATAATAATTGCAGATCCAAAGGTCAAATTTCACACGGCATTTTAGGTAAATAAACTCACAATGAGGGAACGGGATGTCTGTAAGGAAACAAACTATTGTCAAGAGGCAATCCCTACTTTTTGTGAAAACATTCAAGTATTCATGTTTATGATCACAATATTTTGCTCATTTTAGACATCTTACAGTCTAAAATATATCTTTCTTTGAATCATCTAAGCATTTTGTCATCAAGCAATATAAGCCCCACTGTGGGTCTTAAAACTTGTTCTCCAGACAAAGATTACAACATGAAAATTTAATCAACTCTGAGTAGATGAAATCCATAAGGGACAAAAAAATGTCTCTTTATACATTTTGGAATCTGTAGAGAGTGTTGATATATCAAGGGACATGATAGTAATTGCAGATCCAAGGCTTAAATTTCAAAAGACATTTTAGGTAAATAAGCTCACAGTGATAGGACATCTCTAAAGTAAAGGAACTGTTGTCAAGAGGCCATCACTATTCTTAATGAGTTAGCTTTGTTTAGACATGAGTATGTACACTGAAATGACGCTTCTATAGTTCAGCCTCCAAATGCAAGATCTAGCGCAGCGGAGGTTGATGGAATGAGAAGATGGGTGTTTGATGAGGCTTTACATCATTTCCTTGTGAACTAAATAGGATTTACAGGACACACAGGGAGAAGATGACGAAACAAGGGGCAATCTTAGCAAGATGAAATATCGGTCTAACATTAAAGGTTACAGAGAGTCGCAATTTAAGTTCTCATCGTAGCGCCATTCAGCTTTTATGTTGTATGATGTTATTGTTCCTTGTAGGGGTGTACCGAGCAAGGGAGAAGATGACGAAACAAGGGGCAATCTTAGCAAGATGAAATATCGGTCTAACATTAAAGGTTACAGAGAGTCGCAATTTAAGTTCTCATCGTAGCGCCATTCAGCTTTTATGTTGTATGATGTTATTGTTCCTTGATCAGGCCAAGATACATTTCAGATTTGCAATGTCTATTTCTTCATCAGTTTTAAAATGTAACATTTCAAAATATTGAGACTTCTGATGTAAAACATATCTTGGGACGCGTTTTAAATTCATGAAAATCGGAATTGTTTTTATTGCTCATTTGACACTCTATGCACCACAAAGTTTTAATATGATAAGGCCAGTATTACACAGAATAAATTCAAAAGGAAAGGACAGGCATCCCTGTTGTTGCCACCTACACAATGCATTATACATCTGGAAACCAGATGATTAGATTTTCGTCTTGATTTGAAAATTGAATCCAACAAGAATGGTCTGTCTGGCACATGTTCTTAATTAGATGTTTTGCATTTAAGAGAAGTAGTAGGAGGATACATAACAAATTGTCCTCTGATATAAAACACATCAATGATAAAGTCCCTTTAGTTGATAAATGTTATCCATTATCCTCTTTCGACTAGTTTATCAACATGTTATTGGCTATTATTAAAATACTATTTAAATAAATACAACCTATTTTGAAGAATACCATTGTGAACAGTAAATTTGAATCCAACACTTCAACCAAAGTCTCTTTCTTTCTCTTGAAAAACTGGAAGTGTCCAAAGACTCACATTGTAATGCAAAAGAAAGTTGCAGATTGACAGTCCTACTCCACTGTGATATCTCAAAGGCTTTACATTCCAGTCTCCTTGTCAAGTGGAGAAATGTGGACTACTCTTTTGTAATTACTTTTTTACTTGCAGTTGTCTGTAGAAGGACTTGACAAGTGAAAGACAATGGCACTGCATTTCAAGAAAACAGCCAGACAAGCCAAAATTATTTGAAGTATGATACGAGGATCTCAGAGAAGGATAATAGCATACAAAATAGTAAAATCAGAAACTCATACTGGGATATGTTAATTTTAGCCCTCTTAGCCATGTTCTTGGCACTCACAATGGTTGATTGATGTGATAGGAGAGAGTAGGGGTCCTCAACATGACATTGTTACACTTTACCCCCATGTGAGGGATCTGCCCAGCACAAGCCTCCAATTTAATGTTTCATCCGAACGACATCCAGAGCTCTCAGATTTCGCTCATGAAGGTCCACTGAAAATTTTGGGTTCCCAACCTGGGTTTTGAACCCATGCACGAAAAGAACTTCCAACAGTATACTGCAAAATTTCTGTTATCTTAATATTACCAGAAAAGAAAAGTGCCTCTGGACTCTAGATTTTTTTCTTGAGTCAGCGTCGAAAGGTTACACCATCAGCGCACTCTGCTAAACAGTGCATTTTCTGTGGCCGTCATAAGATGGTCGCACAGTACACAAAACTATTATTGTTGTAGCATGATTACTTGGTATGCATCCCCCTCCAGGAGAGGTCATCCTAACTCATTTTCCATCCAGTAGTAACCTCAGTGTGGTCCGGTTAATGCCCATTACATGTAGTTGTGTGAATGCTAACACTACCTCCTATTTTGGTTGCTCTATTTCTGCAAGGTGATATGTATTATCAGTGTATAGTATGTGTAGTTGTGCAATCTTTCTCAAATTTGGGTTTTTTCTTTTGCATGAACAGCATTGTCTATCTTCATTGTTGGTGTTCACCTTGTCATCAAACATGGTATCAATTCTAATCTGAAGGGTGTCTTCATACAACAGCAACAAGACACTGTTAGCAGAATTATGGAGATTATTTACTTTAATATAAATAAAAGCATGCAGCAAATACCTTATATTGATATCCGACATCTACTATTTCTGAAGTTTTGCTGATGTTCTTCGAGTCAATCAATGGAGTTTCACGACCTCTCTGTATTTGATTAATATTAATCAAAATTTAAATCATTATGAGATTACTCTAGTAAAGACCATAGAAAAATAAAATGAAATCAGCATAATCATTTGACTTGATATTCAGTTAAAAGTGTGCTGCAATGCCAATAAGTCATTGATTACTGTATCTTCTTTGGATATACCCTTGCTTTACCCAATCTAGCCAAACATTCCAAAAAAAAATCCAGTGAAAAAGCATACCAGAGCAGATTTACTGCTAGAAATTCCTATTGCCATGTCCAGTAATGGGAGCAAGGGCCAGCTGCAAGGCAAGCTCACTTGATCCAGCTGAACCGGGGCTTACACTTGGGCTATATCTCATTTACTATTGTGCTATTGCAGTTGAAATTGCTTTCCTACGAATTACTCCTGCACCTATGTTGAAAAGGGAGTTTTTAAAAGTAGGAATTGAATCCTTTCATTGCAATCATTGTGATAAGATGATGACAAACAGTAGCAGTGAGACAAGTGGGGTAAATGTGTAACATGTTGAGGACTCCAACTCTCTCTCCCAATCAACCCTCGTGAGTGCCCAGAACTGGCCGCACTTAACTTATCTATCTATCTAAGCCTCTGTCTTTTTTTTTTTTGACTTTTTTCTTTGTCTTTTTGAAAAGACAGCACTTTGGAAATTGAACTGAAAGTTTGTGACCCACATTGACAAAAAGACCAAGTCAGTCTCTTGAGTAAGATCTTATCTTTTCTATTATTCTGCTACTTCCTTTTGTCATTTGAAACCATCTGTTCTGGATGGACCAACTAGGGAAGCTCCTCTATAGCCCAGAAACTTTTCCAAATGTCCCAAATGTCGTAAAATAGAGACAGTGATGGTAGCTGCAGGAGAGCAGGAGAGACTTTAGTTTCATAATAAAATTTATAATTACTTCATGATTGCGTCTCGAAATCTGTATGATTCTTTGATTTATGTAATATGATATATAACATTTCTGCCAAGATTAAGGCATTTACAGGCCAAATTGCACAGCTTCATGTTGGAGCATTGAATAGGAACATATCAATTGCATTATCTTTGACTGGAGTTCCCATATAATATTCTGCCTGGAAATGCAACACTATTTCAATCAAATGTAATCAGAGAAGTTGAGAAGACCATCTCTTAAATTACTTCCCTTTTTTACAATGCATATATTGAAATTGATATTGTCTTGTTTGAGATAAAATCCATAGAGAATTGTTCATATTTTTCAAATGATTTTCATAGAATTGTGAAATGAACTAAAATATATTCTGCTCTGCATAATATAACAGGAAGGAGTGGGTTGGTTGAATTCCACTTTGTGGCCATACAAAGATGACAGCTGATGATAGCTTTCCACCAAAATGAGAGATGCATGTTTTGTACTTCATCATAAGCCCAACTAGAAACTTGAGCACAATTGTCTTGCAGTGATTGCACAACTGTGTCTGTGTGTCTTTTTAATGATTTATTACAATTAGCTCATTAGTATAGCATATTGCTTACAGTTTTCTCTGCACTCTTTTAGAAGACAATATCTGACCGATAATAGCCACCAATTTACTTTTGCCAAATGAATGTATGTCTGCAAGAAAGTGGTTGTGAGGACAAAATGAATGTACAAATGTACAAACACTTCTAAAACCAGACAAATTGATAGTCTCACTTAAATTGGGTAGCACTGGGGCTCTATGTTCTCGCAGAGCTGTCAAGTGGCCACCATTTGTACTTATCTGCTGTTTTACAGACCTGTTTTATTTGATAGACTGTGCAAACACTGCTCATGCGGGAGAACTTTAGAGGCTGCTTGCAGCCAGCTTGTTGCACTATCACTGAGGTACTCAGTCACTGTCCAGTGTAGAGTTAAAACTCCAAATATAGGAAAAGTAAGCTTTTAAATTCACAAAAAGTACAAACGAGTCAAAGAAAGAGAGCCATATTTCATCATCAGAATTTAAAAGCATAACTTTTGTTATTATTCTAGTCATATTTCCATCCTACAGGTTGGTAGTCAGGATCTGTCTGATGAAAAATTATAAATATACAGTTTCAAGACACAATACAGTTCATAGATTTTGCCTCTAACTCGACCTATGATGGCGAGTCCTAATATTTTCAGTGGCCTTTGAGAATAAATATCAAATTGGTTGTAACTTAGATGAGGCATGCATTTGTTGGCCTTTGTGTCAGTGTCAAACAAAATATCCCTCTAATGGATTTTTCTGGAGGGACAGTCATTAGCTGAGATATATTGAGGAAAAGGGAAAAAACTATCTTTACAAAATAAATAAAATCATAGTCATGTTCTACAACTCACAAGGCTCAGAATAGCATCTATTTGTCACATGAGATAATATAAGATTTAGAATAATTCAATGTAACTCAGGGAAGCTACAATATCATGAATTGTGTCTTTTTTAGGATTTTAAGATATATGGAGGCTTGAAGGTTCTCCAATTCAACATTGTAGCTCCAATGTCATTTTCTTCTATAATACGATCTTAGAATTCCGGGAAGAATTCTTGCCTTTAGATGCACATATCTTTTTGGCCATTGATCAAAAAAAATTTTTGCAATAAACAAAAAAAAAAGACAAATTATACATGTTATGTTCGAACGTATAAATTAAGATTCCATCTACTTTAATGTAGAAAAGTGAGAGTAATTGTTCTGTTTCCTTGACTCCAAAATGATATGATAATAAAAGACATTCAAGCCTTGAAAAGTATTCAAATCCAAGTCACAATTTCATGACAAAGCACTTTGCAAGTATTGCTCACACAAAATAGGTGATATTTGAGCCACGCCCTCACGTGGTATTGATCATTCTCATTTATATAAACTTGCAAGATAGCATAACAACATGTTCTGTTATAAGTAGAGTGTATTCTGCGATGAGTACCCAGGTGGTTAATTCATCTGAAACCAGTCACCATTCCCTACCTAGCATCCATGTATTATCATGCAATAATGGAGCAATTGCAAATGTAAGTCTCACCACTACACAGGTTTGTGTATATTATTCTACTGAATACAAACCATGCAAGACAAGGGCCAGTAGTGTATCATAGTGCCCAATATTACTATGTATAAACACTAACAAAGCGGTTCGAAACAAGTCTTGATATTCAAAGAAAGGCCAGTTCTATACAATTTCTTCACTGTGATACCTCAGAGGGTTTAAATTTTAAAGTGAGCAACAATATGAGCTAACCTCCTCATTGTAGAGTCCTATTTCATAGACAAACTGTACAATCATTTGTAACGCAGAGCGTGAGCATCAGATAAAGCTGGTGGATTGTAGTTGTTGTCTAGTCCCGCAACTGTAGAATTTCCGCTATATGAGAAGTAGTTCGTTATTCTGTTTCGTTCTTACAAAACATAGTATAATGTTGTATGACAATGGAAATTTGGACAATCCATTAATTAATTACAAATCAAGTAGCCAATAACAGAAGCAGATAATTCAAAGCTCAAATTAATGGTTGCCAGTTTTTGTGATAATTTGCCATCTAATGCCTCAAATCATACCATACCAGTTGACATCATCAATTACAAATAGATGTTGGACAGATTATGACTGATCAATCTGAAGAAGAAATTGACAGATTATCTCTATGACAAATGTGACAACAGATACAGATTGTCGTGGTTTTGAATGAGACAATGAAGGGGTGATTTAAAAACCTTCATTCACTTTCTGACAGAAAATGTCATATCAGCTACCTCTTGATAGTCCAATAAAACTATCGACCTTTTCGCCATAAGCGTAGGAGACACGATCTATTTATGGGGGGTGGGGGGGGGGGGGTAGTTCATGTTTGAGCCAGTGTGCCTTTCTGCCCAATTTTTTAGATTCTTGGCCAATGAAATGTCAATTTACAAGAGTTTTCTCTACTTACGTATAAGAAAACAAAAGTTGTATCACAAACTAAGTTTGATGTTTCGTGATTGAAATTTGTCCTCTTGCCCTACAGAGTTTCTTTTGCTTGTCTTTTGCTTGTTGGTTTCCCTCACAATAATTCCAGACTCTTGGGTAGCAATGTGGCATGTTTACTCAGTTGTTTAACAATTGACATTTGTTTTTCTTTCACATTCATTTCTCAACAAAGTTTGCCAAAAGTTTAGCCAAGTCTGTCTCTTCCTAAAATATCAATGCACTGTGTGTGCAAACACTCTATTGATTTATTTTACACAGCTTATACGGCATTCTGAACAGAGGAATAAAAATTGACCATTTTGTGAATAGTTAATTCTTAATCTATTTCGGATTGCATTTAAATTTTACTGATGTTCACATGTCTGAGTTATACTGCGTGCATTTATCATGCAAATAATAAGTAGTGCTTTGTGGCGTGATCTATCCATGCACCAACACCAAACAATTTTACTCACCAAGTGTCGATCAGCATGTTAATGTCCGGAAAAGGAAAAGTACACATACCTGAAACAGAAAATGAAGATGACATTAATGCTCATCCTGTTTTATTACTCTGCTATCTGCATGAATGTAACTGATTGGCTTAGTTAGTGTTGATATATCAAGGAATATGATGGTAATTGCAGATCCAAAGCTTAAATTTCAAGAGGCATTTTAGGTAAATTAGCTCACAATGAGATGACATCTATAAGGTACAGGAACTGTTGTTTAAAAGAGAACCCGTATTCTTTATGAATAAGGGTTTAAAGTAGGTATTGATTCCTTTCGTTATAATTATTGTGTTTAGATGGCACATTAAATGAGAAGCAGCAGTAGAAAAATGAGCCTCCATCTTTCTTTCTTTTTTAAGGGAGCACTTTGGAATTTGAACTGAAAGTTCATGACCCGCATTGACAAAAACACCAAGTCAGTCTCTTGAGTAAGATCTTTTTTCTCTTTTTCTACTATTTCCTTTTGTCATTTGAAACCATCTGTTCTGGATAGACCAACTAGGGAAATTCCTCTATTAGACCGAAACTTTTCAAATGACCCAAAATGCCGTAAAATGGTGACAGTGATAGTAACTGCAGCAGAAACTTCTTCTTCTTTTTATTTCTGGATGTTTGTGATACTATGTTGATTGAGTAATAATATAACTGTGACCAGTGTAAATATTAGGTCAAATAAGTTTAAACTTAAACTATTTGGTCTTGCAACCCAAATTAATTTGATTTAAAGAATGGTTTGATACTAGATTCTGTTAGCGTTTTTGATATCTCTTGAGCATTCACAATACAATGTATATGGTGAAGGAATCAATCAGTCTGTAGAAAAGAGTTTATTTTTAAAAAGACATAGGTGAATAAAGGCAGCTATTTATTTGATAAAAACAGCCTTAATAATTCAAATACAACAAGGCTCTTTTAAGAGTGTTCTAAAAAATCCAACACCATTAACAGAAATAGGAGACCACCGCATATGCGCAAATTCAGTACGCAGGGACCTCTGTACCATCTAATATTTCTGCCAACTTTAAACCATTTTACAGGCCAAACAGAACAGCTCCATGTGCTCCAAAGTGACACATAAATTGCATTATCTTTTGCTGAATGTTGTATATGATGTTCTGTCTGGGAATGCAACACAATTTTAATCAAGTGTAACCGGAGAAGTTGCACAACCAGGTCTTAAATTAATGGTCTGTTTTTAGATTGTATGTAGAATCTGAAATCATATTCCTAAAAATTCAATCTCTATCTAATTGCTTGTGTCTCAAATAATTTTCTCGAAGAATTTTCAAATGAATATAATATTTTAACTCTATATCACAAACAAGGTATGAGTGGGCCAGTCGATATTCAATTCGTCGTCCCTCAAAAAAAGATAAGAGCTGACGAATTTTAAAAAATTGTTACAATTCCGCGAAGCATAATTATGCAAATAAACATAAAGATTTTGAAATTTTCCATTTGATTTAACATATTTCAAAGAGATACATTTTTTGTAATACTTCAAAAGTCCAACTGGAAAGTTTTGCACAACTTTCTCACAATGGTTGCACAACCTTGTATCTCTAAAATCAGAACATTAGCGGCTTATAGCCTAAAATTGGTGGTGTACTTTGTATAATTAAGCAAGTAATATTCAATCCATATATGTTTTGCCATCAACACATTTAGGTTGAATGGTTGTAAATATATGCAAGAAAGTAGTTGTGAGGACAGAATAAATGCCTTGCCACGCAGAATTGAGCCTTCACAACGGTTTAAAAAGATGAATCCTGGATGGAATTTTTACAGTTGCCTGTCACTTTTAAACATCACATTAAAACTTCAAAATTAGAAAAAGTATGTAGTTGTAAAAATACAATAAGCCTGAAAATAGTTGCTCTCGTGATTGACACAGCCACTCCCTCAACTGCTAAATTATAATGGATATTTGATAAGCAATAAAAAAATGCCAGTTTGCATGACAAATTTCTGTGACAAGTAGTTGCCATTTACCAATAAGAAAAAGTTAAAGTTATCTGACACCCTCTCCCACTTTCCCATGAGATATTTCACAGAAATAAGATGCAGTTAAATTTTTCTAATTCCCTGTGACAATTTAAGAGCAGCGACATTTTTCTTATTCTCTGAGACAATTTTTTTCTCTACCTACTTGACGTGCGTGTCATCATATTGGAAAACTGTAAATTAGCTTTTTGCAAAACAATTTCTTTCCGCATTCATAGTGAATAATAAATAATGAATTTCTTTGAAATAAGATTAGCCATGTCGAATAACATAAAGGACATATATATGGATGACTTGTCTTTAGATCCGTATTTATACAAGATGGAAGGCTGACAAGTACTGGAAGAGAACCCTTCTAAGAGATCATCTTAGCTCAAATAAAGTTCATAGGTAAGTGATTCGAAGTCCAAGACACTACTATCTGAGCTCACCTCCCCACCTCACCAGGCCACTCATATAACAAAAAGCTGAGTTGTGTTCTATGCCAAACTGATAATCAGAAAATACTTTAGTCCCAACGATTGATGAATTTACCTTCAGGAGATTTTTAAGTTTAGAACAGAATTTTCGACGATTTCATCGTCTTCCTCAGTGTTTGTGTTGTGGGGCCGAGGTGTCACGTGACTCGCGAGAGTCACGTGACAGGAGCGAGGAGTAGACCGGGGCGAGCTCGAGTCCTTTGTCGCGGTTGAGGGGGGGCTGGTGTCTTTGGATGTGGATCGCCTCCTTTACTTTTCTCCGGTACCAAAAACTGGTAAAACTGGTACCAGAGAAGTAAAGGAGGCGTTCCACATCCAAAGACACCAGCCCTCCCTCAACCGCGACAAAGGACTCGAGCTCGCCCCGGTCTACTCCTCGCTCCTGTCACGTGACTCTCGCGAGTCACGTGACACCTCGGCCCCACAACACAAACACTGAGGAAGACGATGTGAAATCGTCGAAAATTCTGTTCTAAACTTCAAAATCTCCTGAAGGTAAATTCATCAATCGTAATGAATCCGGAGATAGAGAATCTACATTCAAGACTTTAGTCCCAGTTTAATTGGATACCACTGAGACTCCATACTCCTGCAGAACTGTCAAGTGGCCACCATTTGTACTTATCTACTGGTTTACAGACCTGTTTTATTTGATAGACAATGCAACATTGGCCATGAGGGAAAGCTTTGGAGGCAGTTTGCAGGCAGCTTGTTGGACTATCACTAAGGTAATCAGTCACTGTCATGCGCAGTGGAAAACTCCAAAAATAGCAATAGGAAGTTTGTAAACTAACTGGAAGTAAAGGCACCCTTTTGGTGAATATAATTTCAAAACAATAATAGCACATTGCAACTTTCTAGTTATAAGCTGAACCAAATTTGTGTATAAGTTTCAGATGGGCTTTTAATTTATGTACATGTATAATCAAGTGTCAAAGAACCCAGTTGCTTAAAATCACTCAATTGTGACCATTTCTTGTGTGTCTGTCACCATGTTTGTCACATTGGGGTATGGCCAATGGATGGGGGTATTAGGCACCCTATAGGGAAAATCTAATGATTTCAAGTGAAAGCTTGAAGAAAATGATAAAAAAGGCCGCACAATTCACTTCAGTAAGTGCCATCTAACTTGTTAAAAATTTAGGTTTTTGTGAAGTCAGGCAAGAGTTTGTCACACACAATGATATTCCAATGCAGTAATGCAGCAATGTAAACAAGCCCTCAAACAGCCTGTACAGTAGCTGTGGCATCAAAAAGTCTTACAGTCAATCAGAAAGACCTAACACAACCTCTATAACAGCTTCACAGGTAAAAATTGGCATTGTGTGTGCCGGACTGCCCTCCTTTTGCTATTCACACAAAATGATATTTGCCCCTATAAGTAAAGTCATGAGGAGCGTATATTTGGTACTGCTGTTTGTCCTCCGGCTGCTATACAGGGTGTGGAAGGTTATTTTGATGGACCCTAAGCCTTTTACAACTCTCAGGCTATTTTAGGACCTGTTTCCACAGCTGCATTGTTTCACTGGAATATCATTGCGTGTGACAAACTCTGACATGACTTCTCAAAAAACAAAATTTTAGCAAGTAAAGTGATTACAACTGAAGTGAATTGTATGGCTTTTTTCAACATTTTCTTCAACCTTTCACATGAATTCACTACATTTTCTCTGCGGGATGCCTAATGCCCCAGTCCACTGGCCATACCCCAATGTGATAAACTTGGCCAAAGACGTGCAAATAACGATCACACTTGAATGATTTTTTGTAACTGAGTCCTTTGATACCTGATTACACACATGCTTACATTAAATAGCCCATCTGAAGCAAATACAGAAAAATAAAGCCCTGGGAATAGTTTTGCGTTTTTTATTTGGCTCAGTTTATCATGTAATTACATATTTTGTGCGTGACAACTCTATGTTCGAACGTTTCATCCAGCACTACCAGGACAACTTGACGTCACGTCAAATCACAAGAGGCTTTTCAAAATCACTAATGACAAGTCTTATAGATCTGGGGTTTGGTGAGAGAATAACAATAATTAGGTAAGTCATGTTCTAGTTTTGTTTTAGCTGTTGAAAACAGTCATGCTTCCACACTTGTAAAGCCAAATAAACACAAGTATCGGATATTTCACAAGTTAAAGCTAAACTTACAATTCACACTGTACAAGAATGCTAGCTTGGAATTCTAGTAACAATTCAAACTGTACAAGAATGCGATTTTGGAATTCTAGTAATAACATGCTTTATTAACTGGAAACAAAAGCAACAAAAAGACACACTTTTGAATGAAAATGTCTTGCAATTCTCCTTTAGAAAGCAAAGATTTTCAGTTGCTTCTAAAAACAATGACTCATGCCGTGTAGGTAGATCTATATATGGATCGACTAATATGGTAAGTCCGACTACAGACACTTACACAAGGGACCACCTATTTAACAACTCATCTGAACGAAATCCAGCTGGGAGTTTGCTCTTGAAGGTCATTTGTCATGCAAACTGGCAAGTTTTTTTGATATTGCTTGATGTCATCTATTCTATGTAGCAGTTTAGGGAGTGGCTCCGTCAACCTCCAGAGAAATTATTTTGTAAACCTAATGTACTTTTCAACTTTATAATTTTTTTGAACTTGTGATGTTAGAAAAGACAGACAACTGCAACATTGTTACAGTGTAACAACTCTATCCAGGCCACGACTTTATTCAATTGTTGTGTGAGGCTTAATTCAGCTTTTTCAGACATTCATTCTTCACTACTTTCTTGCAGACAAACGGTTATTTTTTCAAAAAGAATTGGTAGTTATTGTTTAGATATTACCTACTAAAGTAAACAAAGAAAACCACAGCTTGTTATCCTAACATGGACGCAAAAAAGAAAATCAACCAACCCACTCCTTCCTGTTTAATGATAGTTGAAATATATTACTCATTTTAAATTCTGCGAAAAAAATGTTTGAGACACAGAAGCTATTTGACAGACATTTAATTTTCAGGAAGATTATGTTTGTTTTAATAGATGTACTGTAAAACAAAAAAGGCCAGTGATCTAAGAGATGGTTCTCAGCTTCTCTGGTTTCGTTTGATATAAATAGTATTGTATTCCTAGACAGAACATCATAAAATGCAGTCCAAGACAACGCAAAAAATTCAGACTTTGGGGGATAAATGAGGCAGAGATGAAATAAGAACCTCAGTCATGTTCTTGATATCAATCTCTAAAAGCAAAGAAATACAATGAATTTTGTGATATATGTATAATCTATATCATTCTTGTGATTAGCCAAACAGGATATTGTTCGATTGGATTCTACACGCAGCTGTAAATGTCAACGAAGTTTTCATTCAAATGTAAATTCACATTTTTTCATTCAGATCTATTATTAATGACTGAGATAATATTACTGTGAACATCTCTTCCTAGAGGAAGGTAAGCTGAATTGGCAGTCTCAATAGCTGGGTCTTTAATTCAATTCCAGCTCTGTCCTGATATTCAATGACAATTGCTTATAGCAATTGAGGATTTCAGGTGCAGAACGGTAGTTAAAACATTATTTTGCTTCGTTGGTGTGTTATCATGCAGTCCCAGTTAGCCTACTGTGTAAATATAAGGATGTAAGACCTTTCCAAATGATCATGTTTTGTAGCCTGAACATTTAGAATGGTGTGCATTTGCTGTAGAATGATATAAGCCTTTTAAAGTATTCAATGTCTTGCTGGGATGCTTTTTCAATGTCAATTGTGTCTGTGGGATTTCTGGATATAGAAACTTTCAAGATTCTCTAATTACATGCAGCAGCTTCAATGTCACAGTCTGCAATAATGCAATCTTGGAATTCGTGGAAGACTTCTGCCTTGCATTGGGTTTTTGTTACATAGACTTAGCATTGCATGGCAAAAGAAATCACAAATGCAAGAACAAAAATTGTACTCGAAATTGTACTCGAAATTGTAAAAACTGCTTCTGGAGGTCAATTATACAATGTTGGATACTTCAAAATAAACATTCTTTAACATCATGTCAACAAGTGACATGTTATTTGACACTTGCTTATTTGATTGAATCGATATCCTGCAATCACAAACAGCCGCCAGTACATGTAAATATAAACGTAAAAAGAAGAAGGAAAATTACAATGATACAACGATAAGTCATTACCCAATTAAATCAAATAAAACTATGCTTATGTTGCTGTTTGATGTTCTTACATATCCTTTTTAATATATTTTTATTCTCATCAACATTTACTCTTTTCTAATTGTCAGCTTCAGTATCCATTACAAGAATTGCTGATTTCTAAGATAATAGAATATATTTTCATTCTTTGGATATTTCTTTTTTCATTAAGCGCTAACAACTATCATTGTAGCATTAAAACTATCATGATCATTTCGATAAATGATCGTGTAGAAGTTGATTCATTATTCACTTTGACTATTTTGAGGGCTGCTCTGTTATACCTTCAAATGTTGCTCTACTACACTTTTCATCCAAATTTTCATTATCAGGCAACTCAGAAAAAAAATATGTCAGAGAAAAATAACCTGGGAGGGAGGCGAGTATTAGGGTGCATCGTCTGCCCCTATATCTTCAAAACATCATGCACTTTTGCATGAGTGTTCCCCTATATCATAAAAGAAGCCCTGCAAAATTTTAGGGAAAAATTCTAATGCCAAAGGGTGGCACAACAGCCTTGAATTTTCAGTATTGGGTCATATTTTAGCGATTCGCGGTTATGAATAATATTGTCAATTTTAATTTAACTGATTTCTGGATGGCACAGTTAGATTCCATAGAAAAAGAGCTTTAATTTGAATACCAACATCAATGGTTTCCATTGAGGAGAAGTCGCAATTGTGTGGAGATATTTTCTTTTTTATCAGGAAAAATGTGATAAATCACAAAAAGGATGTTAATATGACTTTGGGAACTCAAAGAAGTCCATAAAGTGAAGATGTGGTCCACTGCATCATCTGATAAAACCATGATTGAATTATGATATTGTCAGAAGAAAAGATGGACAGAATGGTGTATCAATGAACTGTTGTATTTTTCATATTTACATTTAATTTATGCAAATCTGCACATTTGAATTTGATGAATAACTATTTGGAAAACATATTATATTTCCTACTTTCTTCAGCAAAATGTTCCTCATGTTTTATTGCAATGATCATGTGAAAGTTAGGCAGAAGTTGACCTTTTAAATTGATTATTTCCAACATTTTGTCATTATAGTCAAAAACTTTCGCCTTTCCAAAAAACTTAAGCATGAGAAATTTTCAGAGATATAGCTTTCTACCATTCAAATTAAAGACAATTATCTTCTAAGGACAATGGTATATGAATTAAAATCATACAACGAACCATAACCTAGATATTTCTAACCGCGACTTTTCAAAGCATCATTTTTTTACAATTTTGAACTCAACTTTAATGCAAAAGTGCCACCCTAAGGCCACATCCGATCTTAATGAAATTTTGCAGAGTGTGTTTTTACTGACAAAGGAACAATATGGCAAAAGTGCAAATGAATATTTCAATTTTTTCATTTTTAGGGGGCAGACGATGCACCCTAGCGAGTATTTGTAGTCTGATAGTGCTATGCACTGTATCTAATGTTTTCCCAAGTGACAGACATTTGTATGGTGTATTAAATGAAGTAGGATTGTAAAAAGGGAAGATAAGTACACATTGCTCCCACTTGACAGCTTGGCAGGAATATAGTGACTCTGAGATATCCCACTGAAGTAGGGTGATCAGTCTTGCAGCCATCTCAAGAGCATTGGCAATACAATTGTTGGCAACACTTGAGCAGCACTCACAGCCACTGGTGTTGATTGCCATGACAAGGTTGGCAAATCACTGGTTTAAACTACAGCTACTCGTATGAATCATACTATTAATTCATGGACCCCTTGCTATTCCAGCCGAACTACTTATAGTTCAGTTATGAAAACTTGCAAGCAGCTATCCTACACTATTTACAATGTCCTTAGCCGGGTTTGGTCTTTGAAATCACATGTCACAGAAATTGAAGTGATGTTTTTTAAACATCTACCATGCCTTTGAAATGCTCCCCTTATTATTCTCCTCTCCTCTTACATGCATAATCTTCATGGGTGTTTGTTAGTTAAGGTCAAAGCATAGAACAGGTTAATTATATATTATATCTTTCTGTATAGATATATGTCATCTTCTTTACTTTAATCTTTATGAACTCCAATTAAAACAGTGGCCTTAAGTAAATAGTTAAACTCCTTTAAAAAGATAAATTTGTCTGATTACAAACAGGACTTCAAAAGTATTTGAAATTTCTGATGGCTTTACGTGATTGTGTCTTTTTCACAACAATATGTCTCTAAGGCAAACATGGTTATGCATGAGTGTGCTCATCTCCAGCTTAAAAGTAGACTCTTTAAAAAATTATATCAGTCCAATAGTTTATTATTTGTGATGAGATGCATTTAAAACATGTTGCCTCAAAGAAAAAGCAACTAACATCAGACACAATATTTTGATGGTATAAATAAATGATCACATGCATTTTTTATATCAGCCTTTCGTATCGTGCTCAAGATCCACATATCTGCCGGAGACTCCTGATATCAGCCTACCGTAGGGCACGATATGCGGGCTGATATAAAAAAAAACCATGTGATAATATATACGTAAAGGGCATAAGACCTGAATATTAGAATGCATAACCAGCTGTGTACTCAGCTTGACAAAACCTGTTGTCATGTTGTCATGCAATCTTGCAATTTAACATGTGCATGTTTATTTACATCACTTGAGGGTATGGCTCAACTGCCATCTATTTAATGTAAGCAGTTCCTTTAAAGGGCTTTGTCATGAAACTGTGTCTTGGATTTCAATATATTTCTTCATTATTCTTATTCCAATGTAAAGTATATGACCAAATGTCCCCGGTTGGAGAACCCAAAAATATCAGTGGACCATTATTGTGGGGGTACAACTATAAAAGCCCCCGAGATTGGCCTGTGCCCCTTCCCCCAAGTGCCCCCCATTTACAAATTGCAACTTCAGTTAAAACTACGAGATCAGAACAAAAAATAACCACCCCAGAAATTTGCATGCTCAATTTGTTATCCCCAAATTATGCTATTGACTCTTGCCCTCTTGAATTTAGAAGTGCCATGCACTCTAGATCACAAATATTACAATAATTTTCCTGTTCTTTTCACTGGTCTTAATCCATAGTTCTAATCTGTGATTTACCAACCTCGTGTCTGTAGCAATCAACACTATAAAGTACTGAGGACCAGTGACTGTGAGTGGCGCACAAGTGTTGTGAACAATTGTATAGCCTGTGCGCTCGACATGGCTGCAAGAATGATCGTCCTACTTCAGTGGGATATCTCAGACGCACTATATTCCTGTCAAGCTGTCAAGTGGGGCCAATATGTACTTATCTTCCATTTTTACAGTCCTACTTCATTTAGTCCACTGTACAAATATCTTTCACAAGGGAAAACATTAGTTGCAGCTCATAGCACTATCAGACTACAAATGTCTATCCTACAGAGAATGCATGTATTGACCAGACAATCACACAACAAAAGATATCTTTTCTAGTGAAAGATATTTCTGCTAACAAATAGGAAGTCACTAAGCTAAGCAATGCAGAAATATGTTTAAAAACTATAGTAATCATAAAGTGGTGTGAGATAGCATTATCATAATTACATCAAATAATCCAATGTTAAATCATAACGGTACTAGTTGACATTTAAAACCCCACTTAGTTATAATATTCGAGAGTGTACAACTGATATCTTCTTAATTTGTGCAGATCAAAGTAATATAACTTATGTTTTTGCACTAGTTGTTTCTATTGCCATTGAATACCAGGTCTATGTGTCGAAGACCGAATCCAGGTGCCAAAAGTCTTTGAGGAATTGCAAGTTTGCATTTTGGCAGACAATCACCTTATGCTGGTGCAGGTAATTAGAGAATCTTGCAAGCCTCCACATCCAGAAATCCTACAGGCACAATTCACATTGAAAAAGCATCCAAGAATCACATACAATATACTTTCAAAAGCTTATTTCATCCTACAAATGCACAAGTTTTTAAATATTCAGGCTCCAGCAAATGATCATCTAGAAAGATCAATGGATGATTGGTAGGGGCTTCACATCCTGCATTTACCCACTCAGTAGGCTATCTAGCATGGGAAGATGATTTTCCAATGAGGCAAAATATGTTTGAAACTGCTGTATCAGGTTTGGGATTCTGAATTGTTAATCAGCAGTCCTAGTTGAGTATCTGACCAGACCTGGAATCTAATCCAGGACTCAGCGATTGCAAGCCTAGAGATTGCCAATCAAGATAACCACCCACCAGGAAGAGATTGTCTTCACAATGATATTCTCTTAGTCATCAATGTTAGATTAGTATGGAAGAATTGAATTGCAAAAAATGTGAATTTACATTTGAATAATAACCTCATTGACATTTACAGCTGTATCTAGAAATACAGTCGAACAATTCCTATTCAGCTGATGTGTCTTTATGTGGGTATTTTATCCAAGGTGCAAGGCTGACAAGTACTGGAAGAGAACAAGCCAAGAGATAATAACAGCTAAAATAAAGTCCACAGCAAAGTGATTCTTAGTTCAGGACACTATCAACTGAGTTAACCTCCCCCCTCACCTGGCCACTCATCTAATAAACAAAAAACTAGGCTATGTACAACCGCAAACTAATGTGCAAAACAATTCTGATAATCAGAAAAACTGATAGTCCTTGTTTAATGGGATACTTCTGAAACTCCATACTCCTGCATAGCTGTCAAGTTGCCACCATTTGTACTTATCTGCTTGTTTACAGACCTGTTTTATTTGATAGACTGTGCAAACATTGGTCATTCGGGACGACTTAAGAGAGCCTGTAGGCAGCCTGCAGCACTATCACTAAGGTAATCGGTCACTGTCATGTGCAGGTCTGGAGTTAAAAACTCTGAAAATAGCAAACTATAGATATATATATAGGGAACTTGCAAACTAACTGAAAGTAAAGGCTCAGAAAAAGAGCCATGCTTCAATCTTTACAATGTCATATTCTTCTTACATATTTTGTGCGTGGTAACAGTATATCAGAAATTTCAACATGTTCTCAGTGACAACTTCATGTCACCTCAAATCATAAGTGCCTTTCACTAATAACAAGTCTTAAGGACCTCAGGGGTTTGGTACGAGAATAACAGCTGGGCAAGGCATATTCTTGTATTCTGTTGTTATTGAAAACCGTACACCCCCATACTTGTGCTTTGATTCCAGAAGATGAGATGATTGCAAGGATTGATTCATCAGATGAGAGAGAGAGCAGGATTCTTTAACACGCTACCCATTTACTCAACGTGAGGGATTTTACTTGCCCAGCACAGGTGATGATACTAGAGACAACCAATTTAACATCTTATATGAAAAACATACAACATGTATTTTGCTCTTGAGGGTCCACTGAAAATTTGGGGTTCCCCAAGAGGAGTTGAACCCATGGAGGAGGCACAAACCTTCAGTGGAGTAGACGAGAACCTTTAACTACTCTGCAACCAATCTGAATGGCAGTGGGATGGTAGTAGAAGAAAGACAAATTGCCTGAGGCTGATTATCAGGAAGAAAATATTTGCAGGAATTAAATTTCGTCCTAGTCGTGTTTCGGTAATTTAAGTCTGAGAATCGCATCTACTTAGCATGGAATTACATAAGCTTTATACGATTCAGTGTCAGCTACAATATTGTGAATTGTGTCTGCAGGATTTCTAGATATGGAAGCTTTCAAGGTTCTCATATTCCGGGATGTAGCTCAAATGGCATTCCCTGAGGTAGTGCAACTGCAATCTTAGAATTACTGAAAGACTTCTTGCCCTTAAATGCAGATTTGCGACAATACAAATGCAGCAGTAACAAACAATAACCATATCCAATTATTTTTCAAGCAGACAAATGATTTTTTTCCTCATCTGACATGTCGCAAAGTGACATTTGGTCAAATTCTAATATTATCATTTACTTTGGCAGAAGAATAATGCCAATAATGAATAACTGTTTTCAAATCGCAGACAGTTTCATGACAAAGCCCTATACAAAAACTGTTTACACTAAATAGATGAAAGTTCAGCCACGCCCTCAAGTGATGAATACAAGCATGCACATATTAACTTGCAAGGTTACATGACAACATTATAACATTTTTTGTTGAGTACCCAGCTGGTTAAGACTCCTGATATCAGGCCTATGTCCCATGTATACCTTATATATGAAATAAGCAATTATGGAAGAAATTACAAATTATGCACCCTTTTTCAAGTATTTTTCTAATGTTTCTAATTTCTGTCAAGTCATTATTACTATGCATTCTGCTAAATACTCAGAAAAAGCAGAAGTTGCAAGTGAAGTTTTAGATTAACTTTTTATCGCAGCACTTTCCTGAAGTAATTTTTCTTTGTGACTTGTACTGCAACATACAGTGTGAGTCCTCATCACACGTATGTATCAAATCATACTGTACTGGTTGGCATAATCGATCATGGACTGGAAGACACTTGACAGATATAACGAGACATATTTGACAGACCCGGAGGAATTTGACAGATTGTGACTAATGTCGATACGGATACTGATTGTGAATTTGTGGTCTTTTTTATTCATTGTCATTTCATTGCTGTTTCTAGAATATAGTTATAGACGGGTCAATCTATGAGAATTGGCCACCTAACCCACAACAAATTGATACAAAAGGTTTTTCTGTGGATTTTGGTACTAATTGCCTTGCTCAATAACATATTAAAAATCTAGGATTTTCTGACGATGCTAAGTGGGTCAAAATCAAGATGGCGTCCAAGATGGCCGCCAGAATCTTTAAAGTGTTATATCTCAGTTAATATTCAACTTAGAAAGATAATTTTTGGGTCCAAACCTAGGTTTTCATACCCAAGGAATCTGTTTCTGCCTTTAAAATTGTAATAAGATGAGATTTTAAGCTGAAGCCCTCATTTCAAGTTCTAGATCACGTTTAGATAACGTCCTAAAGGTTGATTAAGAACTTAGTGACTCTTTGACTAATGAAAGTGTTGTTGGTGTCTATACCTATGTTTGTGGCCTCAAGGAAACCAATCAGATCAACAAAAATGTATTTTCTGCAATATTTGAGGGAGGATATGGATAATGAGGCATATTTTCATATGTAGTGTTCCCTTTTGATGAAATACGAATAGCTGAAGTTGAGCAGAGGCAGGTGAAATGTCCAAACTTTCTCAGGCAAAGGAAAAAATTAAACTACAATAAGATGAAATTTTATGCAAAAGTTTTATTTATATCCAGAAATCCAATATGAAAAAATAAAATATCTGATCAATCTGTGATTCTGTATGTATATCTGTAAACAATGGTAGCGTTTGAGTAATGAATACTGTCAAAATTTTAGTAATCAGGCCTATAAATGCCAGTAATGCACAGAGAAAGAAAAATTGATACATTACAAAACTGGTAAAAATGTATGCTACAAATATTAAAGATTTGTTTTCATAAACAATAGGCTAATCCCCATAACTAGCAACAGTCCTGTTCTATGTACTTTTGCAGGTTTGAAGTTGGAATGGTCCACAAGCAGGACAAGGGTATGCACTGTAGTCCGTTTTTCCGGCAGTAATAACACTGAGTGATACAGCAATTATATAGGCTAAATTTTGTGTTTCTTCTACATAGGGGAACAGATACTTGCTTCAACTAGCACCTGGCGGTTTAATAGTAGCATGTATGGAGCCATGAAATGTCTACTAAGATGCTGCTAATGGATGATGTTTGTGACAAGTCCGGACAGCAGTCAGCACCTAGTTAGATATGACATAGTTATATTATAAGTTATCAAATTTTTGCTGATGCTGTTGTTCATTCTCAAAGCATCTAGCTGTGGATATAACAGATTTTTAGACTTATTATGAATGTGCAGAGGAACTGCTTTTCATCATGAAGCATCTTATATTTGATGGCTTTGTATTTTCTACTTAATAGTACCAAAATACTAGGTGTCCTGTAATTTTTTTTGTAAAATCTTGCTTCTGACTAAGCTATATTCGTGGACATTCATATCATTCTAGACTGCAAAAACCAATGAAAATATTCCTCAAGAAAGGGTCCAGAGTGTATGGTGAGCATCCTGCTAATTTACAATGATCTTCTTGAGGCCAGTGTGGTCTCCTTTAATCACTGAGGCAGTGAGGCTGTCGGGTCTTTGCATTTTCCTGATGAATACATTTGTAAATTTCTTCATTGATATGCTGTATGAAACTGGTCTCAACAGTGTTCTCAAGGTCCAGTGGTTTTTTATGGCAAGACCTCTACTTTTTCGTGTGACCATATCTTGAATGTACAGGTATGCTTATTTCAAGTAGTTACAAGGCCCTACTGTTGCAAATACAGGAAAGCAGTTGGTAACAGTTTGATTTGCATTGACCTGAAGCCACTTCTGTCTTCAACTATTAACATGGAGTATACTCGTACTTTGGTAATTCAGCAACAATTGACTGGTCTTGGACTTTCTGCCCAATTCCTTGTTTCTTTTAGTTAGTCCTTTGTTTATTTGGCAGAAAAGTATAATGCAGATTCTTGATATTATGCATCTTCATTGGTTATCAATGTTTACATGTATTCCAAACTTTTCATTCTCCAGAGACCAGAGTAACAGCTAAAAAGTCAGGAATCTCACTTGACAAATCAGACACTACAGTGTTGCTTGTCCTGAGAAGATGGCCATGGAATGCTTTCTGCACTGATTTGCCTGTCAACATAGTTGACTGAGTTCTCAGTTTTCTTCATACCTATGCAAATAACTCAGTTACGACAAATGTGTGGAAGCAGCCAAGCAATGAAGCGGACTTCCAAGTGACTAAATAAAAATTATTGTCATGACTCCTGGATTATCTCAGTTCTCTTCATACTACCTCTGCACATAACTCAGCTTTCTAGTACTGTGATTCGTCAAATGTATGCAAGATAATGCAGAAACTCTAAAGTTTACAATATACAATGATCACTTTTGGGTGAACAAGGGCTAGTGCAACAGCCTGAAAGCTTCCAATGGAGGTAAATATAGCTGTTTGTATACTAGTAATTGGAATACTTTACAATATATAACATGTATATTTTCACCATAGATAAATGTCTGACTTATAATTGGCCTGGATGGTCATTCGATTGATTAATCAAGTGCATCATCTCTCTTGCCTTCCAGGACTAGACAATAGTTAAAAGAAATCCCTCAGAAAAATCAACCGAAATACACATATTCTTGAATTCTGGGATGACTACACAATGTAAGAAATTGACAACTCATTTGTGATCATTAGATCTGTGAATTTCTATCATGGAACTTATTCTTTTGCCCTGGTGCCGATGCCACAAGCATGCCCATTCCAGGAAATGTACCTTTCCCATCAATTTTGTGCTATGGTAAACAAGGTGACTGTGCACTGCAAATTACAAGCTGTGTCGAAACCATGTATAATTTAAATATCTGTGTCAATTAGTGTAGGCACTACAACACAACCTGGATACGTTTTTTTTTCAAACCCCAGTAAACACTTCACTGTAAGAAGATGCAAACCCCATCTAATATTAAAAACAATCAATAAGAAATTCTGCTGATATAAATGTATTTTCACTGCAAACGATATTTGTAGTGGAGAAGTACAGCTCTCGGGCATGCAGTCTGTATGATTGCACGTCTAATGCGCTTGCTTCATTCTGCTCAGCACACTTGCCAATTAATTCTGTTTTTAGAGCAAGACATTGATTTTGGCCATACCGGGGATATAAAGAAGAGCCTGGCAACTTCTGTGGATGGGTAATTGTCTTTTATTTAAACTGTTACTCCTTATTATTCTCACTGCTGTCACAAAAATGACCGTTTTGTGCATCTTCATCATCCTCACTTTTCATGCATGATAGTATGACTATACGATGTCACTTCTATTTCACTTTCATAGCAAAAATGCCCTCTTCTTAATTTCAATTGTATTTAATCATTATGATGAAACAAAAAATTGAAGGTCATTTCATTTCTACACAAGCAAATTAAGCAAATGATGATGTTATTGCTTGTGCTGACATGAACATTTGTTGTGGGTTATACCACAGATTGACCCGTAATGATAAATCTGAGAAACAAAGGTGATATTTAAGAACAAGGGCTCTGCCGGAAACTTTAAAACTGCATCAGAACCGAGATACAGATTATGGCAGTACAGTTGCAATATTGGACAGGGAAACATTGGAAAAATGGAAACCTCAAAAAATATAAATCTGAAAGTAAAAGTTCAAAACATAGATTCTAGAGTTAGAGCTAAATCTATGAACCAAAAATCAAACATAAGATCAGGAGTCTACCAGAAACTCTTAAGACTGCATTAGAAGAAGGATGTAGACTGTGGCATTGCAGTCGCATCATGGAATGGAAAACCTTGGAAATTTCCAAATATAGAAATCCTACAGACACAATTCAAGATGTAGAAGCTTCTCAGTGTGTCATTGAAAAAATAGCATTAGAGCCAACATGTAAGCCATGCCTTGCAAAATATACTGCTTTCAATGTTGCAGCTTCCAAGTATATCTGGATTTTGTAGAAGATATCATTAGCATTGTGGAGTCAATGTGGATCCAGCTGGCTCACTCCCTCCCAGAATCACACTATAGGAAGTAGTTCTGGTTCGGTGCAGGAGGGAGTGCGTCCTTTGTATTGGTTTGTCCAATAATTTTCAATGTATGTTGTTTTTTGCTAAATCACACTTAAAATAAATTTTACAAAAGGATGGAAAGTGAAGACCCTTTTTGGGGGGGGGGGTCTTTTAACAGTACCAACTCTACAGGGACATGCACAGACAAACCCTGTAAGGCAGTAACCAGTTTTTTGGTTCTGGTGGTGGATTGGTACTGGGCCATGGCAGTACTGGACTGTACTGGTCTAATATGGTCCAGTCTGCAACACTAATGGTCATTTTATGAATTAGATTTTGATGTTTCAACTGAAATATTGTAAATTCATAATATAGGTTTCTTTTCATATTTCTAGTGTGAATGAAACATGGGTTTTAATTAGCTAGCAGAGCTGACCTGGCATTGATACAAGAGCATGGATTTGAGTGTTATTTTATGTATACACATCCAGCTTAGGTTGAAGCATCCATGTTTAAGCTAGGGATGGATACACTCATGTATAACCATGTTTGCCTCAGTGACACCCTTAGTCAAGCATTCTTGATAATAACACACTCTTTTTCCTTTGCTCATGCCGACTCTTTGAAAAGGATGCATGGAATACCAATAAAATTCCAAAAGATGGCTGCTGCAGTTAGTTAATATCCTGGGCTGGCATGAACTATATGAGGAAATGGAAAAAATAATACATATTATGCATGAACATGTCTGTTTCACATAGTATTGCCACATCCATGAAAATGTAATAATAAGACACCGTTTGTTCATCTATATTCAAAAGGCTTATGCAGGAATATAGGTTTCAATGGGTCTTTTCTATCTTCACTGAAAATCTGTGATACAAAGATGATATTACAGGGACTTCTAGAAGTTTTGGTATCTTGGTGATGCAATGTTGCTAGCATGCTCATTCAATGTACAGACAATTATTAGGCATAATAAATATACAATTGAATCTTATGACAAAATTAATTTAATTGTGAAACAGTAGGCCTACACTTTTGTTAGAGGTATCCCTATACTGGGCCTGTGTTTCCCACGTGTCCTCCATATGCAAATTGATACTTATTAAGTTAACCAGAAAAAATGAATGGAACAGGTACTACCAAGAAATTTAAGTGCCCTCCTATGTGTCCCCCCTCCTGGCCCTCACGAGAACCCAATATTATGTCGCCTCTCGATGTACAAACGACCAGGTACCCTAGATCATGAGCATGACAATAATTTGGTCAGTTCTATTCACCGGCCATAATCCACAGTTCAAACCAATGATTTCCAAAATTGTGTCTGTAGCGATCAACACTATTAAATACTGAGAAAAATTTGAGTAGTGCAGCACCAGTGCTTGTGTGTTGTGAACAATTGTATTTCCAATGCTCTGAGAATGACTGCAAGAATGATCGTCCTACTTCAGTGGGATATCTCAGAGGCACTATATTCCTGCCAAGCTGTCAAGTGGGGCCAATATGTTCTTATCTTCCCTTTTTACAATCCTACTTCATTTAATACACTGTACAAATATCTGTCACATGGGAAAACATTAGATGCAGCTCATATCACCATCAGACTACAAATGTCTACCCTATACAAGAGAGAAGGTATCAACCAGACGAATCACACAACAAAAGAATGTGGATGTGATATAATCCTGAAACATGAGAAGTATTGCAACAATGAAAATCATGATCACTTAATGAGAAAGTAAATCTAAACAATGTAGTAGACTAAACATGTTATCATATCTTCTTAGGAATCACCAATTCTTGTGATGGATAGTTAGGCTAACAAATATGAAGTCACTAATCCAGGCTATGCAATTATATGTTTAAAAACTAGTAATCGTAGAGCTGCGTGCGATGGCATGATCACGGTTAAATCAAATAAGCCAAAGTTAAATCATATGGTACTAGTGGACATTTAAAGCCAACATATAAATACAATTTCTGACAGTGTATAACTGATTTCACCAATTTTTTTACCGACTCTAGCAGGACCACTACTACTTTTGTTTTTGCACTTGTGGTTTCTTTTGCCATTCAAAGCTAGGTCAATGCACTGAAGACCAATTCTAAGAGGCAGAAAACCAAATATAAGAGGAAGAAAACCAAATCTAAGCGGCAGAACTCTTCTAGGAATTCCCAGTTTGCATTATTGCAGACAATGACATTGAAGCTGTTGCATGTAATTAGAGATCCTTGCCAGCCTCTATATCCAGAAATCCTACAGGCATAATTCACATTGAAAAAGCACCCCAGAAAGACATTGAATACTTTAAAAGGCTTATATCATTCCACAGCAAATGCACGCTATTTCAAATCTTGAAGCTCCGACCAAATGATCAAGGTTGAATATCATTTAGAAAGGTTGATGGTTGATTGAGGCATTACATCCTGTATTTACACACTCAGTAGGCTAACTGGGATGGGAGGAAGACAAATAAATTTGGCCATAGATGACTGAAACAGCCGTACACTAGAGGTCCAGGTGATCTGTCCTGAACTAGATTTCGAATCCAGGACCAAGTCTCTGGGAGCTCAGAGCACTGCCAACTGAGCTTACTGTACTCTTCAGATCGATATTAAGTAAATGCAAACAATATAAAATATACATCATTTATAACATCTTTGACATTTACAGTTGTATCTATGAATCTGGCTGAACAATTGCCTATTCAGCTTTTTCGGAGAAAGATATCAATTACATTGCAGATATCAAGTTATTCTTTTGCCCAAATGCATTTTAATTCTGATTTCAGTGACAGAGGTTTTTATTTCATCGCTGACTCATTATTCTTCAAATAATATAATATTCAAGTGAAAAACTTTGACAATTAAAAAGTAAAAAATTGCACAACAGGATAACTTCACATATTATGAAAAAAGTAATTATTTCAGAATATTGGAATTTTCCTCGATTATTTCATGTATTTAGTGAGATCTCTCATAATCTACGGGGTAAGGGCAACTTTAGCCTTTAGTGTATAGCACTTTTTGACTTAATGTGTATATACGCTGTAAAATTGTAGGCACTGTTTCAGCTTAATTGATTGAGTGAGACGGTTACACAATTTGATTGAGCTAACATAGATTAGTGCTTCAAGCTGAGATAACTCAAAATACCGAACTGAGATAGCTCAAAATACTAAGCTATGTTGACTAAGGTATTCAAGCCAAGAAAACTCAAAACAATGAGCTGTGTTGACTTACAGCTCAAAATATTGAGTTTTGTTGACTTATTGATCCAAGCTGACACAACTCAAAATTTTGAGCTGTGTTGACTTATTTTAGTTACTTTGTGATTTATATTTGTGTGACATTTTTTATAAAGTTATTTATGAATGTGGGCTGTAATCCCAAAATATTGTTATATCTCTAAAGGGGATCCACCAGATCCAGTGTGCTTCATTTGAGCACGTCATCGACAGGCCCAAGATGCATTCAACACAGACCATTGCATCACAAGGAGACTTAAAAATTAATTTCTTGTGAATAAATCCCAATGGCCTGTGGCTCATCTGACTTGGTATACAGTGCTAGAAGCCTATATTTGAACACACTCTGACTTGGAAATGTTGGTTGGCGTGTGTGAAAGCATGCATCTAATTACTCCCACAAATTAATATAAGAGAGATAAAAATTAAAAAAGTGACCAGCTAAAGTAGTGTACTTCTCAGTTTTCTTTGGGATAGTGTAATATAAATGTTCTTTTTTTCTTTTAAGAATAATTATTTAAAACTAAATGCAGTGTTATGAGAAGTGCTTGTTATAGATGGCGCTATATGTGGCATGGCTGAGATGTCAAGCTATCTGCAACAACTGAAGCTTGTTTTCACACCTTAATTTTATGATTCCTATTGGAAACTTATAGCATTGAGCTATCATACCTTGACAACTAATGGGATTGAGCTGTCAAATCTTGAAAATTATTAACATTCTCAGACAGCTCAAATTATTACTTCAACACAGTTTTCAAATTTTACAGTGTACCTGTTCGTTTGTGTTGTGAATGAATGTGCACACCCAAAGGCAATTTTTTGCTGTTTCCTCATTATACGGGATACAATGACTTATTTTAGATTAGTTAGTTGTCTGTTAGTGTTATAAATCCCAATCTACCATCCAGACACGTCTTTGTGGTAATTTCGGTAAATCGAAAAGCTCCGGTGAGAGAAGTTTTTCCATTTCATTGTTCAATCATTTTGAGATTATACCTTTTTGCCATTTTAATGACTTTTGAACTGTCATCAACAGCTAGACACCCTAACTTTTATTTATTCATCTTACTTTATGAAACTTTATAAGGCATTCTGTTCCATTTCATTGTTTAAAAATTCAATCCTGTTCTAAAGACATGACTTTATGTATTATTATTCGGTTCTAAACGACTTTAGTTAGTCTCATATATTCTGAAGATATACAGGTAATCTGCTTTAATATCCAAGGTCTGAAACAAATTTACAAATATGAACTATTCTTGGAAATAGCAACAATATGAAACTGGAGAACCTTGAAAGAGTCAGCAAAATGAGGAGCATCATGCAACTGCTTACATATATAACATATATATAATTTCAACTAGATATTCTTGTTTTTCACAAGATGACATTGATTTTTGGAGCTTAAAACTGCCCAAGTAATTTGAATGTTATTATAATCCACTAGCAGGGCTATTCACTGGAGCATTTGCAAAGTTTGGAGAGCCGCTGATTTTCGAACTATCTGCCCTTGTTCACTAAGCCGTGAGCTGATATTGTCAATGACAAGGCCGGGCAGTTTTTATTCAATAACATCCCTTGCTTATAAAGCCAAGGGCCGTTAATGAGTATATCGACTCGTGTTCATTCTGAACGTTCATCTTAAAATGACAGGTCTACCTGGTAAATCAGAATAGAAATGCTTTGTAGCAAGTGAATATTAATAATAACTAGTATAACTGATATTGCCGTACGGCAATATCGGATAATCCCCCGCGGGCCCCGTATTACCCCCAGGCCTGCACACGCTTCTTTTGAAATTCATGTCCACTATTTTTGTGTATGTCCCCTGGCCTGGTTTTTGGGGGATGAACTTCGATTCCAAGAGGGCACATCACATCATTACAATAGTCCTTGCCTGCCCTAATAAGTCTATTGCACTAATACACAATATAACAGCCTATGTGAAACCCCTATATGCATCATACCCTTTCAATGTACAATGTATATTATTCGCTAGTTCAGCTGCTTTGACAGTACAGTAAGGTTAGGTCTTGTAAAAGGTGGCACTGAGACAGGATGGCCCCGACTGCTGACCACATGCATCTGTTAAAAGTTTGAAATTTTTTTTTTTTCGAGATAGGTGGATGTGTTTATACCACAAAATAGGCCAAAAAATTAGCAACATGATTTTTGAGTTGTAACTGAATTGAAGCAGTAAGTCATGAGTAATGATTGAATATGTAAAATGATCTATGTAAAATAGGGTGTTTGTGTGAGGTAAATGCCCTTACGCAAGTCAAAAGCCTGTATTTTTACGCATCTTTTGGTATTAATTTCATGAAATTTGAATAAGTAGAAGCTGAGCAATTTACGTTTCAATTTTGAAATTAAAAAAATTCTCTAGGAAAAAGTATTTGATGTAGGCAAATTTCCTTTTGGCACAATATGGAGGCCCAACCTGGGTAGCCCACATAAATTATTGATGAACATCCATGAAGTACTTCATAGATTTTTTAGCCTAAAACACTTTTGTGAGTGCAAAAAGTGACATGAAATTTTCAATGTCTGACGCGATTCTACGCCGTGCGTATGAGACTATAATGCTATATACCATTGGAAAGCTGAGAAACAGACCTTTCTTGTGATATGTGAAACTAGTCTGTAGCTCAAATAGGGACTGAGATATGACCACTTGAAGTTTGAGTTTTTGTGCGTCCGTAGCGCCGAGACCGTTTGTCCGAGCAGTCCGTAACTTTGTGAAGTTTGTACACTGGGGTACGTCTGTATGGGCACCCATTTCCAGCTCTCTAAGAGCATTCCTTCCCTGTTTTTCAGAAAAATTTTGGTCAGTTTTCGGGATGTCTATTTTTCAAAAAATCATATCTTGAAATGTATTCATGAAATCTCCACGAGACGCCTTTCTGCACTGGAGACTTTGTCAAGGTATCTTAGAAAAAATCAACAGGTCTCAGTTATGCTTAGGTTCTGAGAAACCTGCGCCGGAAATTTTTTTTATATTTTCCTCATAACTTATTAGTGTCATGAAATTTGATCATGAAATTTCGTGTGAAGTAGCACGCAATGGAGTTGCATATTACCCTTGACTTGTAGCGTAGTATCTGTAATAGTTTTGAAGTAATCGCAGTTTTTCTGAGCTGAATAATAATAATAATAATAACAAGAAGAACTTCCCAAGGGAAGTTCTTAATAATAATAATAGTAAAACGAACAATATCAATATAATCCCCCGCCCGCAAGCGGCGGGGGATTATAATAACACTTATTTGTATTCCAGTGCAATGTCCTTTGAATGGCCCTCGGTGATGTCTTGGAGCCCTCGTTACAACACAGCAGTCGTCACGCTCCTCTTGCTGCTTTGAATCTCTTGGGCTGCTGGACATCACCTTGGGCCATACAAATGGCAAGCACCCTCAAAAGTAGTATTATTGTTATAACACTGTCATGGTGTTCCCATATAATTTAGTTCAGAACGTGACAGTCATTAATTCCATCTTTGTTTGAAAGCCTTTTTTCACCACAATATGTGATACCTTAAATATCTCATTTCTATTCTTCCTTATTGTTTGCCCTTTCGCCTTTCATATTCACTGCAGCGCTGGTAATTCTATTGAATATGGACACAATGACAATTCATGGTTGGTGCTCCAACTATTAACCATACTCCACAGAATTCTTTATGAATAAATTTAAGATTAAATATAGGATATTTGAATATATCTTGGATTCCTGAATATATATTGGATTGCTGAATGAACCATGGATTACTTAATATATTTTGGATTGGTGTACTGAGTACAGCTATTATTGCTAAGAAGTGCCGGTAGGAAACCAAATTAAATTATATATTGTTTCTGGAATACACTCAAATTGTACAAGTTAATCCTGACATCCTTTTTATAAATTAAAGCCCTGATTGAATTCCCCAGTTAATTCACTAGGTAGTTCCATATACCAGTCCCCAGTCATTATCTTGATTATTCTCAATTTCAGACCTACACATTATCTCTGAATTTCCATTTTGCCCTCAATTTTCCAGTCTGCCCTCTAGCTGCCTATTATATCACTTATTCTGGTATGTATATTGAGTTTTAGAATGCCAACAGGCCAACCCTCAGACTTTGAATTTTCGTCTGTATCTGCTAGTTTTCATTTATATCTGCTAGTACTTCTAAAATGGGTCAGCATGCACTCAGCAGTTGTCTCCTGAGACAAAGAAATGCAGATGCCTCCCAGAAGACTTTGGTACCGGGTACACTACATGCTGTGAAAGCTCAAGTACGCCGCGCAGCTTCTGCAGCATATGTTGCATGTCTTGCAAATATATTGTTTGAAAATATGTAACATTTTATTGGCTAGCTGCACTATGAATTAATACTGTAACTGTAGATAGAGGATGGTAGGGCAACCAATGTTGAGTTTCATTGGCCACAGTAGTAATTCATTAGCCGCAGTAGTAATATTGGTCGAGGCCAAAAAATTAATACTAAACATTGATCTCCTCACAATCCACTATCAAAATATTTAGTATATTTAAAAAATTATCAAATGTTTGACATTTATCAAACATATGACAGCTAAAACTTCCTTAAATTGTAATATATGATTATGTGTATCTGTCTATTCATGTTTCCATTGCAAGGTGCCAGTTCAACAGCAGCAATACTTCCATGGTTTCCGAAACTTATATGTTTTAAATACATAAATTAATCAATCAATCAAACCTTGATTATAGACCTTCAGTCCTACACAGTATAATATAATATTATGCTTTTAAACAATGTTGAGGTCGAAGCCATGCAGGCTGAGACCAAAGCATGAACCTCTGAGACCAAGATCAAAATCAAGGCCATCAAAATATCTCCAACTCTGGCCAAAAGACACCAGAGACCGAGCAAAGACCAACAATTGGGCATCAGAGGCCGAGGCTGGCCTGGAGAATGAGCAATGCTTGTTTCAAGTCTGATGTTCACCAGATCAGGGTTACAAGTTCAAAATTTAATCAACACAAAGAAGATCAAATTCGCGAGGAGCCTCTAATACATTTTGGAATCCATAGAGAACTACTTCAAGCCTTCATAATTATCTTGTGTCATTGCATTAAATTCTCTTAGAATTGGGAGTTATATAATCGACAAATTCCATATACAAGTGATACTTATTGCTGATGTAGATGGATATAGATGGACAGATAAATGGAGATGGAAGTGCAGCTATCGGAGTCCAGTTCTGGGTGTTTACATGGGTTGATTGATAATCCTATGCTTTAACACGTGCAGCACAATTTTCATATGGGTGAGAAGGGGTACTGGACATATATTTGGTCTCTTGCACCTCTGTTTCATCCCGCTAAGTAGGCTACCTAGTACAGTGATAAAATTGTTTTCTGAACCTCTAATCGTAACATACCAGTATGTTTGTCCTTCAACGATTGAAATAGACATATAAGTCAGTACAAAGCCTACAAGTAAAGGCTATAAGATTCATTTTTCTTTAAGAGCTGCATAGATGTCATTTTCCAACTTTTACATGTTTGCTTTCAATCTTCCAGATGGGTCTTTTCTTTGTTGGCCTCAAAGGAAACAAATCAAGACAAAAAAAATAGTGTCATTTTACAGTTGTTATATAAAAGGCATATTTGGGCCATTATACAAAGCAGCATGATATTTTGAAACTGAATCATATTTCAACAAAAGAAGAAGATGTGCCTGAAAGCAAAGGTAAAGGTGATGATAGATATACACGAAAAATAACAATAGGCAAATGTCAGTTATTTTGTTTGAAAAGCTCGATCCAAGCAATTAACTTGAAACACCAAAAAGCGCTGCATCGAAACTCATAATTTAGTTGTTTTTTTTGGTTTTTATTGCCACCTTTGATTTAGTAATGATCTATAATATATTATGTAAAAACAAGTAAAGGCTATTTAATCTAAATAAAATCAAGTCTGAGTCATATTTGCAATCTGCTGTATTAACTAGAATGACGAACCGGGTATTATATCAAGTTATACTCAATGTCCCACCTTACAACTTTCCCTCTACCTTCCTTATATTTTTGGATCATACTAAAAAGCTGGATCTAAGCAACTTTGTAACACCAACAACCACTGCATAAAACTTCACATTTGCATTCGACTATAAAGCCTAAAATAAAAGGATATTTGAGTTCAGGTAATGTTTAAAAGAAATGCTACTCTTCTGACCTACATCACTATACTACCCTGAGATAACAATTAATTTTCAATGTAAAGTGATTTTTCTAGTCCAGTTCAAAATTAAAAAGTAAATTCTGAGGTCAGACACTTCAACAGTTTGTGTAGCCCTACCATTACACCTTAGCGTTTTCATTGTTAAGCAGACAAGAGGTCAGGTAACAGGGGTATCAAACAAGCCATCAACCAAAGCTCCAAGGGCAACAGGAGCTGAGCTACAAAGCAAAGTGTCATTGTGTCTGACTTACTGGACATTTAAACAGTTGAACCCTGTGTTATCGAGACATATTAAAATCATAAGCATAAATGGAATGACAAAAAACAAGAAGTTCCTTAAAACATGCAAAAATTCCATACAATATCATGTCACAAACGCTCATTATGCATGACATATACAGCACGTACTAATCTTGGGCACTGTTGGATACATACCATCAGAACTGTTACTATGGGAATAAAAAGCCATCTCCAACTACGCTACATTCTCCATGTATTAATAGAGAACCCTTATTATGGTAATGGACCTGGCTTAGTCACTATGGTACTGCAGTGTACGTGTTTGCAATGTATATGGACAATATGCCAATTTATTGTATCCCATATGTCCAACCAGTATTTGCCTTTAAATCCCTTACATGGGACTTTCTTATGTACAATGTGGAGTGTATGTCATGGGGAAATTATATTTATTTGTCATCATTAGAGCTTCGGCATCATAAGTCTTGGAGAGCAGTTTCATTTGAAGTATTTCCATCTTGGAGCAGTTTTGCTTTGGAAATGTTTCTGGATGATTGAAACTGCTGTCAGACAGAGGTCCATTTGCGTCCCTATGGAGAGGGGGGGGGGGTTAACCACCAATACTCGTGATATGAAATATATTTTAGGCTAACAAATGGGACAAAATTCACTGATCTAAATAATGCCAAAACATCAGATAATAATCTTTGAAAACACCAAAAAGAATGGTATGGTACCGATTTACATAATTAAAAATCCCACTCATTTTGAAAAAAGTAATATTATCTGAAAGGGTATTTTTGACCATTAAGTGGATTTTTACAGATTCGAGTACAATTTTTTTTTTGCACTAAGTGTTTTTGTTTTTGCACTAAGTCTTGTAGTTGCTATTGCCATTCAAAACTAAATCTTAGAACAAGAACTCATCCAGGAATTCCAAGATTGCATTATTGCAGACAATGACATTGAAGCTGCTGCATGTAATCAGAGAATCTTGCAAGCCTACATATCTAGAAATCCCACAGACACAATTTACATTGAAAAAGCATCCAAGAAAGACATTGAATATTTTAAAAGGCTTATATCATTCTACAGCAGGATGCACGCTATATTGAATGTTCAGGCTCACACACATTATCATTTAGAGAGATCTATCAGGGGCGTATCTAGAAATGGCCTGTGGGGGGGCATTACATGGGGTGAATACTGGATGCTTCGCGGCTTTCCCTATCTCTCCCTTGTTAATTTTTGGCCTGAGGGGGAAGCCATGGCCCAATACCCTACCCCTCATATCAATACGGCACTGAGATCTATGTATGATAGATCGGGCTTTACATCCTGCATATACATATTCAGTGGGCTAACTGGGATTAGAGGAGGACACACCCATGAGGCAAAATATGGTTTAAACTGCTATTCCGGATCTGGAATTTAAAATTTTTAATCAGCAGTCCTCATCGAGTATCTGGCTAGAGTTGAAATTGAATCCTGAGTCCAGCAATTGGTAGTCAAGAGACTGCCATCTGCACTAGCTTCCATCACTTCAGGAAGATATTTTCTTCACATCAATATTATTTCAGTCAGTCATCAATAATAGATTAGTTTTGAACAAGTGAATTGCAGAATAAAAATAAAATTCCATTTGAATAAAATCCTCTTTGACATTTACAGTTGTGTACTGATATCCTGCTGAACAATAGACCGTTCAGCTATTTCCAAAAAAGGAATTGAATAAATTTCAGAGCTCAAGTTATTCCTTTGTCCACATTCTGTTTACTTCTCAGTTCAGAAACGTGACATTTTATTTCATCTCTGACTCCTTTATTCCACGAAGTAATATATTATGTAGGTGAAAAACTTCAAAAGTAAAAACTCACACAACTAGATATAATGAACAAAGTCATTATTCAAGAATATATGTTCAAATCCTTCCCGTATTATTTCAATAACAATGTATTTTTTGTTATATCTCTCATAATCTCTTGGGCCAAGCCAATTATAGCCAGGGCTTATTGTGATAGGAGAGTCTAACGCACTTTTAAATTGTAACAGACTAAATCTTTTTTCAGTCAAAAAATGAAGTAATAATTTGTTATGTTTCTGCATTAGAATTACAAAAAGTAGAAATAAAGAGTGTTTTATGCCTCTGCAGCACCTTAGTGGGCTATATCGAAGTAGAAATAAAGATAAGTGAAGGATATTTTAACCCTTGTAATTGGCAAACCAACAAAGAACTTCATTTGCTACAGTTGAACTAGTTTTTTAAAGGCACTTACCAACAAAAAGCGAAATATCAGGGCATCTGCCACTTATTCAAGCAATAAATCACATTCCAAAGTTCGGAAGTGAATTTTAAAAATAAATGTGAACCACAATCTGACAAAAAGCAAAGCATTTATCGTCCATGAAGGGCATCCACTGTGGACTACTACCAGTGCAAACAAGAATGGCTGACTGTGGCTTTATGTCACATAGTTATGCATTTGTAGGCTCATCAGTACATGAGAATTTGCCTGAGTTTCATGATCCAAATGTCATACTTTTCTCTTGATTCCAATTAGCCTTCAATTTTTCCAGTCTGCTCTCTAGCTGCCTCGTGTCATATATCGGTCAGTCAGTGAAATATCAAAATGCCAACAGGCAAACCCTTGTGCTTTGAATTTCCATCTGTTATTATTATGGACATCTGTATCTGCTAGTTTTCATCTATATATGCTAGCATTTCTAAAAGGGTCGGACAGAGCCAAAGCACTTCAGGTGCCTCCTAGAAGACCTTGGTACACTTCAATCACTCATGTTGTGAGAGCTCCACTAAGTCTCCTTCAGTAGCAAATGTGACTCCATATAACGTGAACTTTATCTAATATCCACAGTCTTGCAAATATGTTGTTCGAAATTGTGTGACTATTGTCTAGGTTGCACTGTCTTCATGATATGGTTGTTGATAGTGGATGCTGAAGAGACCAATATATAGTTTTATTTGCCAAAGCCATAATATTTGTTATTATATACATTATCATATATGCTGTGAAACAAGGGGATGAGGTCGAGGCCTGGGCATCTGAGGCCAGGACCAAGACCAAGGCACAGGCCATCAAAATATCACCTCGAGGTCAGACGGGGCCGGACGGAGCCTCCAACAACCAAGACCAAGCCAAGGCCAAGGATAGGGCATCCAGCACAGAGACCAAGACCGAGGCCATCAAAATATGGCCACTAGGTCGGCCTCAAGACCTCCAACTCTGCTTTGAAATGTGCCTTAGATTTTTATCATAGAGTACACAACGCCTGTTTCAAGTCTGATGTTCGCCAGACCAGGATTACAAGATCACAATTAAATCAACACTAAGTAGATCAAATTCGCGAAGAGCCTCTAATACATTTTGGAATCCATAGAGAACGACTTCAAGCCTTTTGAAGTATCTTGCATCAAATTATCTAAGAAATGAGCTTGTATGGTCGACAAATTCCACAATTAATGCGAATTATGGCAAACTTTTCTGGCTGACAGAGGTCAAGGAAGTCTCTTTTCGAAGCTCATGCAAATGTCAGCCACATATAGCTCCTTTGTATGCGCTAAAGATCCTGTAATTATTGTCATGTTAAATATGTATATAAAACACTCCCTAAAAAAGTTGTATTGGATATTTCAGCAGTCTCCATATACATTAATAACTTTGGCAACTTCAGCTGGAGCATGTGATGGCCCATTTAGATATTGTAAGTGCAGTCCTCTAAGCCAAGTTCTTGGTACTTATGAGAGTTAATTGCTGATGGAATGTTTTAACACATACCTCACAATTTGATATGGGCAGGGAGGGAGCACTTGATCAATATCTTGCCAGTATGAGCATACACCTGGGTTTCATTCAGCTAACTATGAGCATAACAGAAATAAAATTTGCTTTCTGAACCACAAATTTATTATGGTTGTCCTTCACCAGTGAACTAGACATATGATTATATTATTTGTACAAAGCATACTTCAGACTATCAAAATGATTTTTCTTTTAGTGCAATATAAATTTCATTATTCATCTTTCATATGTTTGCTTTCAATTTCCAGACGGGTCTTTTCTTTGTTGATCTCAAAGGAAATGAAACAAGACCAAAAAAAAAGTATCATTTTACAGTTGTTATATAAAAGGCATATTTGTGTCATTTTACAAAGCAACATGACATTTGGAAACTGAATCATATTTCAACAAAAGAAGAAGTCGTGACTGATAGCAAAGGTAAAGGTGATGATAGATAAATTTTTATACAAAAAATAACAATAGCCAAATGTCAGCTATACTTTCTTGTAAAGCTGGATCTAAGCCGCTTGAAACACCAACAACTGCTGCATCGAACTTCATATCTCCAATCTGCTATAATAACTTTTAGTTTAAAAACTAAAATGACAAGATCCGGATATTACCTCAAGTTATACTCAATGTCCTACCTTAAAATTTTCTCTCTACCTTCCTTATATTCTTGGAACATACGAAAATTGTTGGATCCTGTATTATAAGTTTGCAAGAAATACACAAATCATAAGCCCTTAAATCATTCAAAAATTCACATAATACTATAGCACACTCGCTCAATATGCAGGACATATACAGCTCGTACTAATCTTGGACACGGCTGGATACATACCATCAGGACTGTTACTATGGGAATACATAACCATCTCCAGCTATGCACCATTCTCCGTGTATTAATAAAGAACCCTTATTATGGTAATGGACCTGCCTTAGTCACTATGATACTGCAGTGTACGTGTTTGCCATGTATATGGACAATACGCCCATTTATTGTATCCCATATGTCCAACCAGCATTTGCCTTTTATTCCAGTATATGGAAATTTCTGACTCTTGTGTACAACTTGGTGTTTGTTTGTTTGTTTGTTTGTGTTTTACGCCTCTGCAGCACCTTAGTGGGCTATATCGAGGCAGGCGATCGCCGTATGATGATGAGATGAGAAGACTGTGAGTCTGGTACATACCCTATTAATTCAGGGATGCCCAGGGTCTTTCAGTTGCCCCAGCATAGAACACTGGATACAACCCGCCTCCATTTAATGTCCCAGACAGCTTGGTGTGTATGTTATGGTGAAATTACTTCCGTTTGTGTCATCATTAGAACTTGCGCATATATCTTTTAAAAGTCTTCCAAGGGTGTGGTTGTATTTAATGTACATCCATCTTGAAATATTTTTGCAGTTGAAAGGTTCCTGAATGGTTGATACTGCTTCTCAACATAGGACTAGGAAATATTGCCAGACTTGGAACTTACCGAGCACAAGATATTGGAAGCCGAGGGCACCAAATTGATCTAACAACCCACACTCCCTTCCTGCCACATGTGGACTTTCATTAAATCAGATGAAGGATGGATGGATGATTTGGGGCTTTATGTCCTGTATTTATGCACTTGGTAGGCTAATTAGGACAGGAGGGGGACACGGCAATGAGGTGAAGGATGATTGAAACAGCCGTCCAACATAGACCCAGGTGACTCGGCAAGAGCTGGATTCGAACCCTGAACTCAGCGATTGGCAGCCCAGCATGCTACCACTAGACTAACCCTTCCCCCAAATCAGATGAAGGACTCACCTTTTTGTTGTTGCAAAATAAATATACACAGGCCTAATATACTATTTAGATTTAATTCTAAAATATAAACCCTCCCTTGGATCCTTCCATTGTAAAACTATTTCCAAGAGCCGCAGTGTCATTCTGTGTGAACATGATGGCCAAACTATCCAAGTGTGACTTAGTCAATTACACTAATAACCCATTAACCACATTTCGCTGTTAAGGTATAGGCATAAAGTTGCAACAGGCTCATTGAATTCCCTATGTTATCAAACTACAGTATTGTTGAAATAATTTCAAGGAATAAAATCACCTAACTGCAAATCCCGAGTGGGTGAGTGATTTGTGTTTTCATATGTATAGGAAGCAAATATTTTTGCAGACAATTTTGTGTCAAGTACTGACTGTTTTATAGAGGCTTAACTAAACAGTGCATGGACGAACATTCAATCATTACAGAATTACAATATTCAAATTCCAATATCCAATAATTATCTTAGATATTGAGAAAATTAGGCGTCTTACAAATCCAGCAGTCAAAAGTAGCAGTATTGTGAAATCACCAGTTTGAACTTCAAATAGCCATTGGCCAATAAAAAAAAATGAAATTAGCCACATTTACGAAGCCACTCCCAACAGGCTTAAGTTACCATAATAAATGTAGTTTAGGTAATTTGAGGGAAGTGGCCTCAATTTATCCGTCTATTTAAGGCACTACTTGGTCTGTTAGCAGACGACAAGGCAGGTAAAGCAGTCAATCAATTGAGGCACATTTAAGGCAATAGGCCTAGGATAGTTTTAGCATCCTCCAAATATGAGTACCACTTAAAATCTTGTTTAGACTTTCTGACAATGTTACAGGTAAGCTGATGAAAATTCACATGAATGTAGCCTATGAAGTATGAACCATTCTTACAATTTAGAAGTGGGTACTCATATCTGCGTAAGCCTGCCAGAGCAGGGAGGGGGGCAAAAAAGTTTGGGAAAATTTTTGGGCAAAATGGCTGAAAATTTGAGATAGATGTTAATATAAGCATGATAGAAAATCAATGGTTTCAAAGTGATTTCATTTGAAAACGGTATTTTTAAAATCTAGATTTTGAAACATGGCCATTTGTCTCTTTCACCCCCCCCCCCCAAAAAGTATGTGTGTGGTACGCCTATGCTTATCTAGAGGATACTGCAAAAATAACCAAAAAGTAACATAATTTTGTTTATAGAGGTTTTCGGCCAAGGTTTATCTGTGGTTTTGTAATATTACTGAAAAATTGCTATATATTAATTTATATGGATTCCATAACAATGATTTTCAAAGATAATGTAATACACACTGCATATATATAAATAAAAATTTATCATAACAAGCTGGTTGAAGGCACAAATCAGGACCATGAAAAATAGCCGTCATAGTTTTAAGACAGTCAATATGCTGCGTCTGGGTTATCGATGTATGAAATGACAGTAAACTATAAAATACCGATAATAAAATCATGATTTATAAAGACGTAAATCGAATAAAATGTACTGAATAAGCATTTGTCAGGATAAAACGGAAATATACAAAGGTGTAACAAGCTTATTATGTGCACTTAAAAACACACTTAAAATGCCCATAAACTTCACCCGCAACCTGTCAATATTTGGCATTTTTGAACCTACCAGGGACACTTTTTTGTAACTGTTCTAAATTTGCCTTTGAACAGAGACCTACATGTGTTGATGGTTAAATTATTATCAAACTTCTCAAATTGTTCAGACCCTGCCAAGACTTAATAAAAGTTCTGAGATAGGAAAATGAAATGAACTTTGAGATAGTTATGAAAATTATATAAACTTTCTACAAGTCATAGGAGCCTCTCTGTATCAAATATATGAGCCTTCACAGTTCACAGTTCAAAAGAAACAAACTAAGAGTAACAAACTATGGAATTGCTTTCAATGTACCCTTTTGTGGAATACAAATTTCTCAGACTGTCTGACTGTTGGACAAGTTTTCGTCAGTCTCAGAATATGTAGGGGAGACCGGGGCTAGTTGAATCGCGGGGTTAGTTGAATATTCGCTCTTATTCCCCGGGGTTGAATTTTTTAACCTAAATTTGACTTCTGGTAGATTATTTATTCTTCAAGGCATGACATCACTTCCTACATGAGCCATATTTCGAATTGTGTTCTTCACTAGGCTGTTAAGTTGATTTTTGTGCTCCTAAAGTAAATATTTTGAGATGAAATGATTTTGACCTGTATGCTATTTGAACTATTTAATGCAACATTTTTTATGACAAGTTGGAAGCCTTTGGTATTACAAATCAACAGGCAAAGACATTTTTTGGTAAGCCTTTGATTAAAGTGCTATAATGGGTGTCGTAAACCACACGATGGGTTGGGGCTAGTTGAAACATTTTTCGTGGGGTTAGTTGAATCGCTGAAGCAATGCTATGCATAGTCTCGTTATTAACAGCAAAGTATAGTCATTACTGCATTGTATAGTTTGATCCTATTGGTGTTTCTTGCTGAAATAACGTACATCAGAAAAAAGGAAATAGGATGAGTGCCTGCTGAAATACCCAGGCAGCCCCTTGAAGAAGCCTTAATTGCTAAACGATAATGTTGAACAGTAGCCAAAGAGTGTTATATTCTTCAGGCAACAATATATTATTTATTTATACAATATCAGTGTCTTAAAGCAGAAAAAGAGAGGCTTTTGCACTGGTCATTTCAATAACCGAGTTATTACCAGCAGCCAAGCCGGCCATTTGCTCACATTGTAATGATGCGTTCACACCTTAATACAATGCAGGAAAGAGACAGCATCCAAAAAGCAATTTCCCAATTGACTTGTCCCCTCAGTGATGGAAATGGGGGGGAGCTCGGGGGAGCTGAGCTCCCTTGACCAAAAAACAGGGGGAGCTGTACCCTGCTACAGCTCCCCCAATGATCAATGGTGAAATTACAACTATCATGTTATTTTTTCAGTCCGTATGGTATTTTTAGCCAAAATTGTGCTCTCGTGGAAGAATTCTTTCCATTTTAAAAATTTAGAATGGCGAGCCGCTGCCGCACGAGCCGAGAGCTCCCCCGACGATAATTTTCCAATTCCATCACTGTGTCCCCTTACAAAGATCTTTCTTCTCAGTTAACATCACTGTCTGAATTACTTTTCATACTGCACAACCATCTCATTATTTCAAAAGATTTCAAAATTTTCTTTCAAGTCTGATATTGCTGCTTGTTATACATTTTGTACTAAATTCTGAAATACATAATTCCTAATGTTAAACCTAATTGCTATTTAGGAATCAGTTGTTGTATTATTAATGTTTATTGAACAAATTTTTATCAGTAAATATGATTTTTGCTAGTTTATTCTGAATGATTCAACTAACCCCATGCGGTGTTTCAACTAACCCCGGCCCCGGGGTTAGTTGAAACACACGGTCTCGTGGTACTTTCAAGCTCATAGTGAGAACTTGTCAATATTTTAAACAAAGTTGTTCCATGGAATGTTGAGGTGAATACTGTGGCCAGCACTTGCTAAAATATTGTACCTGTATCTACTACCATAAGCTCAGTAGAACGCGACAAAAAATTGGCGATTCAACTAACCCCGGTCTCCCCTACGTATGCATAATTATCTATCTTTCCTACAAAATATTTCACACGGCTTACCTAATCATAATTTATACCATGACATCAAATGGCTATAATTCCATAATATCTACCTTACTCTACAATATAGGGCTTGACAGTATTTCTCACAAATATGATATCTAAACCAACCTGATAAATTTGATGCCAATATCCCTAGAAGACATATCCGGATTCCAAGTGAAGCCATGGCGGCGGAAGTAACGATGAGACGCTCCTGGTATCAGTTCCGCTTCAGTGGGAAAATATCCTGTGTAAATGCGAAGTCTCCTTTCATTGCGTATATCCTTTTTGTTTTTAGAATTTCGCTCTAATATTTTTGGTAATTTCAGTCAAAATCCATGATGGAACACAATATTCTAGTTTTATAGAAAATGTATTAGTTATACTTTCTCGAATGTTTTGGCTTATAAAACAAATTTGTTGGTGTTTTCAGTCAAAAACCATGGTGGACCACCATATTTCATTTGGAAAGAAAAATATTATTCCTACAGGTTCACAATTTAATAAGTGTTGGCATATAGAGCAATGTTTTATTCAATTGCCCAATTTAAAGTTATTTTCACACACAATTATTTTTGACAGTTCAGTTTTTAATCCGTTTTCAGAGACCCTCATCAGCCAGTAATTCCAAAATCTTCAGAGCTCCTTCATGTGAAGAATGCGTCACAGATTGTAAATGACATCACTGAGTTATTCTATCACCTGGGCAATATATTTCTTATTAAATAAATAAATACACTATAGGATTGTCTAATTGATATGAAACCAAATGAATGTACTTTATGACGCTTGCACTATTAAAGGTATCCCCTATCCATATTTTCAAAACATCCAGTATATACAACAACACTAATAAAATATCATTCAATATGACATAAAATCTTTCATATGACACAGATTGTATTGTGTCTTATAAATCTCTAAACCATGCTGCGTGAAATTTTCTCAGGCAGGTATGTCACACACACAAGATGCAGCAGGTGGACAGGAGTCAAATGATCAGAATTTCATTTCTGATGCAAAGTATTGCAACATTTCTTACTAATTCTTATATCATATCCATTTGTAGAGATGCAATATTCCTATTTTGCCGGTAGCACAACCTGTGTTATACCAGTGACAGAAGTCCAAACATATATCTGTGCTACAGCAGCATGTGCTCTCTGTAACTGCCATTGTGGACATCACCAAGACAGGTGGGGCTGCTGCAGTGGGCCAAAACCACTCCCAGAGCCACCAAACGGCCAATAATCAAACGTTGTATGCTGTTGGAAGAGTAAACTATCATCTTTGGCTGCTGTGAGGTGATGTGAAAACTTTGACTTGCTTTGGCTGCTTTGGCTATGGCTGTTTGAGCAATATTGAAACTTTGAACATTGTTTAAACACTGTAATTCCAATACAGATGAGAAGATTTGTGAAGTAATAAAGTGAAGTGTGGACCCATAGATAAGATAAGATCAGATAAGATAAGATCAGATAAGATAAGATTGATAAGACAAGATAAGATCAGATAGAAAGATATATAGATATGGTGTTAGTAAGTACTACCCTATATAAGCCCTGTTTGGAGTTCTTTTAAAATACTAATTCAAACTCATTCAAGTGTTCCTATAGGTTGAAATGTGGTCATCACCAACGGAACAGTTAATAGGTGTAATGTAGTGAAGCTATCGATTTCTCTAGTAATCTGGTTGCTCGTTAAAAGTTGCATATCAAAAGCGAATATCATCAAATCATGTGAGTTCCCCCGTGGCCTAATTGGTAAGTGCACTTGTCAACTAACTTTGAGGGCGTGGGTTCAAATCTCACCCCTGGAACTCACTTAAGTCCGAGCCCATGGAGGTGGGTTGCATCCAGTATCCTCTGCTGGGGCAACTGAAAGACCTTGGGCATCCCTGAGTTAATAGGATATGTGCCAGACTCACAGTCTTTTCATCTCATCATCATACGGCGATCGCCTGCCTCGATATAGCCCACTAAGGTGCTGCAGAGGCATAAAACACAAACAAACAAACAAACAAACAAACATCAGATCATGTGGCTTTGTAGCTTTTTGGCCAAACTAATTCTATCTAAACTTCACCTTTAGCCCATGTAATTTCAACTTTTTGGCACAAACCAAGTAAATCACAATTAATTTCACAAGCAAGTTTGAGCAAGCATATGACACGACTCATGCTAAATCATCCAGAGCATCACTTCCTTGGCCCTAACCAATATTGATAAAAATTGTGGATAAGCTCAATTTTTTTCAGTTGGTAGAAAATTGGTTCGGTCAGTCAATCCGAGAAGCTGAAAATCAAATATATCTGGACTTATGTCAAAAAAAAAAAGAGTAATGTAATGGGTTTACAGTCTGCATCTACGTGGTATAGTCATACTCTGCTGACTTTACAATTACATCTTTGGCAGGCCAATCCAGAGTCTTTCTCAACTCCCTGGGGAGTATTCAGCCTTGAACATGGGGTTAACCACAGGCCTTAATACCAAGTACCCATTGCACCTGGGTGGGGTGAGGCAGTGGTTTCAGGAGGATCTGCCTAACTCCTCCATGCCATGGCTGGGATTCCAACCCATGACCTTGCGTGCATGAGTCGAGCATGTTATCCACTAGGCCACGGCATCCACAACAACACTAATAAAAATAAGAATGCTAATGTAGATTGCATGACATTACTGGCATACAGCAATAAATTACTACATTGTTGGGTCAGTCAATTTCCTCAAAACAAATTATCACAATAATCCCTCGCCACACAGTACCAGCAATATTTTTCCCATTATCCATCACATATATGCCAATCTAATATCTGCATCAATCTAACAGTCTATCTCGTTCTTGTCATTTTCTTGTCACATTTGTCTTAATAAAAATTTTAAAAACCCTTTGGTTTTTAGATGTCAATATTCACTGTAACACGAGTTTTATTGAATTGAATTTTTTTTTATTTCACTTAGTGGAACATTGACACACACATTCAACATATATAACAATCTTCCATTTTGCTAAACCAGTAAGGAAAAACCACACTAAGCAGGACTCAACAGAGCTCATATGAGCTGTTATTATTGTTGGCCTTTAATTTTAATCTATATGAAGAATGAAGAAAGAAAAGTATATATATAACAAAGAAAAAAAAAATAAAAATAGAAAAAAAATAAAAATATAAGAAGATTTAGATAGTTAATCGAACAAAGTAAAATAAGGTGGATGATGATGAAAATGAATATGGGGGTGACCATAATGAAGATTCTGTATCGTACAAGAGGAATTTGAATAATACTGTAATTGAATAATATTTTCTACTGGTAAGTTTGACAGACCTGTCTTGATTAGAACTTAATGAAGCTTTTCAATTTATGTTTTTCCTTTAAGTTTTCTGATAATTGGAGCCACAAATGAGGGGATGAACCAAGGAAGCTTTTATTATATTGCAGGGTTGTATGATGAGAAGCTCTTAAATTATTTCTATTTCTTGTGTTGTATGTGTGTCTAGTGACATCAAATAAATTAGTTAATCTGGCTGGTAGACTGTCATTAATGTGTCGATGTGATATCTTTAATAATTATAGTTTTATGATATCATCAATAGTAAGTATTTTCCCTTTATTGTAGAGCACCTTAAGGTTGGTTCTTTTTCCAACATTGAAAATTAATCGAACAGACTTGTTTTGCTGAACTTGAATATTTTTTAATAGTTTCTTGGTTATCAACGGCCCCCATGCACTGATGCCATAAATAGCGTGAATTTTAACATTTGCATTATAAATTAGCAATTTTAATTCCATTGGTAACATATTTTTGACCATTGTTAGGCTATAGTTTCCCAATATCATTTTCTTAATTATGCTTTTTACTTGTAGATCCCATTCTAAGTGTTCATCAATTGTTACGCCAAGAAATTTTATATATTTCACTCTTTCAATTACAGTTTGATTTATATTTAGGACTCCAATATAATTACAATTCTTTTGCTTATTGTGAAATATTATATACTTTGTTTTATCAGCGTTCAGAGTTAGGGAATTACTTTTAATCCATTCATTAAGCATTTCAAGATCTGTATTTACTTTCTTATATAAAAATTTAAGATTATTTCCAGAGGCAAATATAGTGGTGTCATCAGCAAAGGTTATAGCATTACTAAATTTCACACTTTTTATTAAATCATTTACTAAAATTAAAAATATCAGGGGTCCTAACACTGAACCTTGCGGTGTCCCATAGGTCATGCCATAGGCATTAGATGTCATGTTTTAAACTTTACTTTGATTTGTCGATTTGATAAGTAACTTTTAAACCACAAGAGTGCAATACCACGAATTCCATAAAATTCTAACTTTTTAACTATGGTCTGATGATCTAAAGTATCAAATGCCTTTGACATATCAAGAAAGTGCGCTAGAGTAAAATTTCCCTTGTTATTATTTTCTATGATATTGCCTGTGAGGTCTAGAATTGCATCAGTCGTGCTTCTATTTGGTCTAAAACCATATTGCCCTTCGTAGAGTATCTTGTATTTGGTAAGAAATTTCATAACTCTGTTATATATCACTTTCTCTAATATTTTCGATATGGTAGGAAGAAGAGAGACCGGACGATAATTTATAATTTCAGACTTAGATTTACTTTTGTAGATTGGTGTAACTATTGCCAATTTCATGTTTTCTGGAAATGCTCCTTCTTGCATTGATTTATTGAATATAATTTTTAGGGCTTGGATAATTCCTGGATAAATTCGTTTTAGTATTCTATTTGAGATTTCGTCAGGTCCACTACTGTCTTTTGATTTTAAGTTAAGTATAAGTTTTTCAATCTCCATTGTTGATGTTGGAAAGAAAAAACTGTTTTGCAATATTCTTTGATTTAAGTATATCATGGGGTCCCTTATATTCCCTTTTTAGTAGAGGACCCCACCATAGATTCCGTGACCACTTGAGTGGGAGCAATTTATGAATGTTGATCCAAGTTTATGAGGTAAAAACAAAAATTTTTGGCCGGGGCGCCCCTCCAGAAAGTGCGGGCTAACTCCACCAGGCGGCCATTTTGAAAATGGCCGCCAATAATCAAAATTTTGTTATATCTCGGCTTCTAATTGATCTAGGATGATGATCTTTGGGTCAAAATATATGTTTTTGGGGTGAATAAGTTCAATGGCCACCATTAGAATTGTCTATGACCACCACCAGGGGGCAGAATAAAAATATTTATGAGAAAAATAGCTAAAATACAATATATTTGGGTCGAAACCTAACACACTTATGCAGAATCTGTAAAAGTGAGCAAATGATAGTTAAATTATAATATTTCCATACCTCCCAAAATTACATAGTGCAAAGGAATCATAATGTCACTCATCAGCAGGAAAAGTATAAACTGCATGAGTTTGTGACCTCATAAAATGCGCAAAATACATAAAATAAACTGAAAAATGTCATCGTAAGTATGTGTCATTATCGACTGAACACTTAGTTATCATTGTCAGAGTCCTCATTTCTGTCATCTGTGCAACTATCTTCAGGCTATCTAAACTCTATAATTTCCACCTGTGCAATAGTATCATTGAGATTCTCTGTCAGTTCAGGTTTGGAATAACGAAAGTGAGTGCATTTGTCCTTCAAGGCATCATCAATGCCCAAATAAAATGGATTAAGGTCTGGTTGAAGTAAAGGGGGATCAAGAAATTATCATACAGAACATAAAATTCATGCAAATCCTAAACCTTGGTGTTCTTGCCATGGACTTCTGTCTGAGGTTCTTCTATTACAGAGCGATTGTCTGACTGATTTTGTCTCCGTATTTGTATTGGATAGTGAAGAGAGTCATCTGGAATGCCTTTCTTGGCTGGAGGCCCAGCATATGGCTCTGTTGTACAATAGTTAGCATGCCTGCCTTGTACCATTCAGTATGGTGAGTGCCGGTGAGCAGTTTTATCTGGACTGAGCGCTATATAAAATATACTATATTTTTATTACTATATTATTGTCTTGCCAAAGGACGTCTTGTTAATCTGTGATTCCTTGCCAGTTGCCTTTTTCCAATATCACCATCTTGCCACCATCAAAGAAAGCCGCAGTTGTGCCGCAGACAGAGTTTACATACAGTGGCACACTATTTTCAGCAACTTAGTTTGAACAAAGGGAATGACAGCTCAATGATGGTATTCCTTCTCTGCAACCCCAGTGTGCCACTAACCCCATTAGCCACATATGCATTGACATTTTCAGCATCATCTGAATCTACCACATCAGACCCAAGATTGTCATTTTCCCCAAATCTGTGAGCCAGAAATGAGAAAGGGCAGTATCATCTTCAATATGGCTGCATTTCTGTTCCTACAGCGAGATTCTCACTGTTCCTATGGAATATATCAGTTCTATGTTATCAAAGGTTACAGACAAAGCAGTCAGCTGCCTCTTCAGAAATATCAGAAGCCTTGTTGCTTCAGGTGCCAAACAGTCTACTCATTTCTCAGCACGATGGGGAAAGCTATCTGTACTGAAGATTTCTCTGAACCAATTCACATATTTCAAATGCATGCATACCAATCATTCACAATGTCAGATCTGTTTGGCTGCATGTGGATCTTCATATCACATAAAGCTTGTCTGACCAGGCATATGCGGCTCCATCTTGTTTGTTTGCCTGTTCTGCTGATGGAACTGCTGCACGTCTGATCAACCTCAAGTCAATTATTGCTATGTGGCCACAACTAATCTCATAGGGCGTCAAGATGGAGAAAATCTACCATTTTGGATTTCTGAGTTGTCACTTATATATTTGCATCTATGATTCATCCGTCTTCAAGTTCTACTTTTTTGTCATTCTTTATTCTCGGTTTCTGTACCTCAGATTTTTCCCAGTCTGTGTAGAGGACAGATTATAGTTGAAGCACCTTTGTGGGTTCTTTTTATGCTCACATGAAATGATTTGCAGAACAAAAAAACTGCCTAGGGCCATCATTGCTTGTTGTTTCAAAATCTTCGCAAGACTGTCCTCAGTAGGTAGAGCAAATAGAGCACACTTAAATCTTTATGCCTTTCTGCAGCCAATCGGGTTCCACTGGCTTCCAATGTCATTATGCACTTAAATATTCACAGAGATCATTGGGTCTGAAACCTAACTTGTCATGATGAATAAACAGTATGATATCCATAAAGATGCCGACAGGAGGTAACCGACAAAAAAAGCCTGTGAATGGATTCAGAAACATCTTCAGCAGAGCAGCAGATAGCTTTTCCAATCCTGTTGTGCAGCTTGAGCTGTTTGGCAACCTTGAAAGTATCAAGGACAGGCTTCAGATATTTCTGAAGAGGCAATTAACTGCTTTGTCTAGAACCTTTGGTAACACAAAACTGATATGTTCCATAGGATCTAGCTGTAAGAATCTCGCTACAGGAACAGAAGTGGCTGATCACAAATGCAAGCATATTGAGGCTGATACTGCTCTTTTTCAATTGCTAGCAGATTCGGGGAAGATGGCAGTCTTGGACGCTGAAGTCATGAAAATATCAATTCATATGTGGCTAACAGGGTCAGTGGTACACTCGGACTTCAGAGAAGGAATACCATCATTGAGCTGTCATTACCTTTATTCAAAATAAGTTGCTGAAATTAGTGTACCACTGTATATATAAACTCTTTTTGCAGCACAACTGCAGCTTACTTTGATGGTGGCAAGATGGTAATATTGGACAAGGCAACTAGCAAGAAATTGCAGAATAGCCAGAAGTCCTTTGGCAAGGCAATAATATAGAAATAACAATATGGTATGACTTAATTTAGTGCCCATTCCAAATAAATCTGCTCACCGGCACTCACCATACTGAACGGCAATCATACCAATCATTATAGTGATAACCTCTGGACATGGCCGGAACAGAGTTTGAACCCACATCCTCAAATGTACAAGGCAACTAATGTACCACGGGGCTATATCCTGGGCCTCCAGCCAAGAAAGACATGCCAGATGACTCTCTTCACTATCCAATACAAATATGGAGACAAAATCAGTCAGACAATCGCTAGCCGTAGTAGAACCTCAGACAGAAGTCCGTGACAACAACACCAGGGCCTAGGATTTACATGAATTTTATGTTATGTATGGTAATTTCTTGATCCCCTTTCACTTCCACATTAAAGGTGATTTCATTACCATGCGATTCTTGACATTCACACTTGGCTGTGAGAAATCAATGCTAAACCAGTGATTACTACGTTTGATAAATCAAATGTGTGACGTTCTGTTGTTTCTTAACCAATCAGATTAACTAAAAATGTTATGTATTTGGTGGGTCTAGAACCTAAGAATCGCGTACTAATGAAATCACCTGTAACAAACCAGACCTTAGTCCATTTTATTTGAGAAATTTATGATGCATCAAAAGATGAATGCACTTACTTTTGTTATTCCAAGCCTGCACTGACAGAGAATCTCAGTGACTCTATTGCACAGGTGGAAATTATAGAGTGTAGATAGCCTGAAGATAGCTGCACAGATGACAGAAATGAGGACTCTGACAATGATTACTAAGTGTTCAGTTGATAATGACACATACTTACGATGACATTTTTCAGTTTATTTTATGTATTTTGCGCATTTTTATGAGGTCACAAACTCACGCGGTTCATACCTTTCCTGCTGATGAGTAACAGTATGATTCCTTTGCACTATGTAATTTTGGGAGGTATGAAAATATTATAATTTAACAGTCATTTGCCCACTTTTACAGATTCTGCGTATGTGTGTTAGGTTTGGACCCAAATATATTGCATTTTAGCTATTTTTCTCATAAATATTTTTATTCTGCCCCCTGGTGGTGGTCATAGACAATTCTAATGGTGGCCATTGAACTTATTGACCCCAAAAACATATATTTTGACCCAAAGATCATCATCCTAGATCAATTAGAAGCCGAGATATAACAAAATTTTGATTATTGGCGGCCATTTTCAAAATGGCCGCCTGGTGGAGTTAGCCCGCACTTTCTGGAGGGGCGCCCCGGCCAAAATTTTTTTTTTTGACCTCATAAACTTGGATCAACATTCATAAATTGCTCCCACTCAAGTGGTCACGGGATCTATGGTGGGGTCCTCTACTATTTTCTTTTATTTTGTTTGCTAATTTCTGCCCAATTTCACTGTAGTGTTTTGCAAAAGCATTGCTAATATTTATTGGATTTCTTTCTTTAGAGCCATTAACAAATATTTCGTCTGATATTTATTTTTTATTTTTCAGTTTTCCAGTGAGTTTGTTCAGTATGTTCCAGATTTTTTTTTAGTTATTCCTATTTTCTTGTTGATTTTTAACCATACCGACTTTAAATAAAGTTCTTTATTATTTATTTATTCTCTAATCCAAAAGTGTCGGAAAAGACAGCAACCCCATTCAATGTATCTCGAGGATTCTTACAAGTTACAGCGTTTAGTAAATTTGTTGTCAACTCTTTGGCAGGACTGAGATATCTTGCTAAACTGTGAGGGCTTTGGAAGGTCAGGGCAACATCTTTCTTCATGGACCAGAACATGCTTCAACCTGGCCCAGCACACGTGGCCATCTGGCACTTGACCTGCATCATAGAGGAATCATAATTCCGACCCTGCTTCTTCAAACGCAGAAATGGACCAAGAAGTACTTATTTCACTATAAACCTGATCGATCTGTGCTCAAATTCCAGAAGTTCATAGGCCTTCATGTCTGGTTAGAAGGCAAATGTAAACAAGTTATTAGTGGAATTGGCAGTTCTGTTGCTAAAACCTGTTTCATTGGGCAAATTTGTAGGTCAAGCTCATGATGGTGTATCTGAAGTTTGCTTCATCATAAGATTTTATAATTTTGATAAATTAGACAGACAAATAAATAGAGGTAACATTACTTTGATATCTGAGGATGGAAAGACATCTTAGTGAAAATGTAACAATGAAATTTAAAATCACCATATATGATGATAAATTCCGTTTAAAATTACAGTTAAATTTACATTGAAATTATAATTTCAACTTTATTTTTATTTTTTATCACTTTTCCTCTACATTTTTCCTATATCAAAAATTGTATATTTTCAAAATATTCATAAGACAAAGGTGGCCCCCTTACAGCGGCAATAATTTGCCTTTAGGGGGTCTCCTTGCTCCAGATATGTCTTTATATTTCGGTTCTATTTTATATTTCTGTATTTTATTTTTATAATGAGCAAATAAATCAATCAATCAATCAATCACTTCACAATTCTTTTCTTGGACGAAGTAACCCTATGCGACAAAGTAGGTCAATATACTGCAGTTTTTGTTTTCGATAGCCTTGAACATTGTCCGGTGCCCCCGATATATCATGCAAAAATTAAATTTAAATTAAATTACCCAGAACAGGAATTTGAATGGCTAAGACCACACCTAAGTAATCTATATTTTTTATGTCAAAAACCAATGGTCACATAAATTTGTAAATAAGTCATATGCACAATTGTAGCTAATTTTATCAAAAAAGTTTCTTTTAGGTTTAGCCTGTAGCCATCCATTTACTGCGGAGTTCCAGCAGTCAACTAACTTCATTTGTATAATATGTCAATAAGCTGTATACTTTGCAAAAGAAATAGTTGTTGTCATTCAGTCATTGTTGTGAAAGAAGCCACTTGCCAATTTCCAAATGGAGTGTAAACTACTGTCATTAGGATATATTGCATAACTTTTATTAATGTGCCAATATTTCTGTAAAACTTCATGGCACTGGAAAATGTGGTAAAACCAACGCCCTATGTAATAATGGCTTTTGTGCGATCACTGATGCATTAAATCCGTCCATAATAATATGTTGACTAGCTTGTGATTGCTTGCTTCAATGCCAAAATGTTACATAGGCTAACTATAAAAAGTCTTGATTTTCAGGCCAAAAAAATTAACTCGATTTTACTCCTTCAGTTCAGTACTGCCTAATAAGACCCAATTTCAAGAATCCATTAATAAAATATGAAAATATGGGTGGATGATTGGGGCCTTACAATTTCGAGGAAGCCTGAGGAATCATTTTTCATGAAGGTGCAGGAGTTGGGAGTTGGTTCACTTTCTAGCTGACTGCCAAGCTTTGCAGTCAACTATGAACAGGGTGTCTGCCAATCCTGGAAAAGCCTGAAATTTGGTTTCTCAATTTCCAGGCCTTGAAAAGCCTGGAAAAAACCTGCATTTTGAAAAAAAGGCCTGGAAAAGCCTGGAATTTAGTTTAAATGAAAATAAAAATAGTCCAATGCATAATTTTGGGCATTTTTTAGCGATGTTAGGACCAAAGGACGAATGTCGTGTTTAGAAAAAAATCTGTGTATTGTGTCGTTATTGGTCAGTTCATCAACAAATTGGCCTGGAATTTTGGAAAACTTGGCCTGGAAAGGCCTGGAAAAAGCCTGGAATTCGGTTTCAAAAAAGCTGCAGACACCCTGATGAAATAAATCATCATAAAACATACCTGTTGCACATCACAGAACAGAATCTCTAGGCCAAACGGAAGATCCTAAATCCAGTCTGGTAGGTTTATAGAAGCACCTCTTAAGTTGCTGAGATTCTACCAAAACAAGTTTTTACCCAAAACATGCATCAATCCTTGCAGTAGTACTTACTGCTGTCAATAGCAAATGCCCTTGGCTAATTCAATTATCTAACGGAACCTTTGCTGACACCAAACAAGCCCATTATTTTCCTGTGGCCTTTGTCGCTAAACCAGTGTTTCCCCAGGAAAGGTCAAACAACAGTAAGGCAGACAGTTTGTGCTGTTCACAGAGATTGTTCTTACTCAGCTCAATCAAGTCACGTAATATACACTTTGCGAGACAGGTCAATGAATGAATAGGATGTGGGGAAATTATTGTCTATGTTTTGATTGTCTTTTTGGCATATCCACCTAACAATCTATCTATCTATCTGCATATCTATAACTGTCTGGTTTTCTATCTGTCTATTTGTAAATATGACACAAGACAGCCAGAGACACTATACACTTTTACAAAATCAACAAAATTAATATTTCAGTGAAATTGAACATACCTGTTATCCATGTCGTGGTGATCGTCCATTTGCAGTCAATCAATTGATGGATGGATGATTGGAGTTTTAAGTCCTGTATTAATGCACTTCGTGACCAATTTGAATTAGTGTCTTGTTAATGTTAACAACAGTCTTTCAAGTCTTTTATCCAGGATAGATAGCATCATATTATCTTTGTATTTTGAAATAGTTGCCAAGGCTCTTCATTAAATAGTTTAAGTAAATAATTTTGCGCAAAGCTATATATATATTTTCCAGGCATATCCAAAGTTTTGACACTCGTTTTTGTTGCTAATCAAAGTTTGAGTGAATCTAATTAATATCCATGCACTGTCTAGCAAAAGGTTACATCCTGCAATGGTGCCTTAAATCTATGAAGCAGACAACTGCATGTTAAGATGACCTCAACATCCCTTAAATGGCAAACAGACAGATTGCCACACAACTGTTATACACAAAACACAGTTAACCCAAATGATATTATCAAACTAGCAATAGTGACTCAATTTAAAACTTTGTCAACTAGTGAACTGCAGCAAGCTGTCTTGATATTATTTAAAACGTGAAAAGTCGATCTATATTTTTCAATTTTACATTAAAATTGGTGATGACTGGAGGGGGGGGGGGGGGTTGGGGCATTAGATGTCCGGGACGGAGAGAGTAATTTCACGCTCATTTTAGAAACAAAATAACTACTCTTGATATCCATAATCATGGGGTGGACTCAATTAACATTAAATATTTTTCAAATTTAGTAACATACACCTGGAGGCATCACATATTCCAAATAAGTAATTTTGCGTGGTGCTTGCATAAAACAAATAATTGTATTAACTCTGTGCAGAGTGCAGACTCATGGACCAATCAGACGACTCAAAAAAAAGTGAACAAAGAATTGTTTGCTTTTTGAAACTTCTGTAAAAAATAATATGCAGAAGGTACCGATGTTTCTCGACCATAAAATCAGTTTTCAACAGCTGTAATTTTTGTGTCTATAAATGTATGGAAAGTACTAGCAGAATAAAGAAAACATAAAAATAAAAAAAAATCTGCTAGAGCAGAAATTTCTGAAAAGTTATTTTTACAGTTCAAAGAACATACAGTTTTACGTGTTTTCACATATGTACAGGCAATCTGCAGATAATGAATTACTCGTGCAAACAAAAATGCACTGGGATATTCCTTGTGAGATCATATCTCTATTCTTTTCCGGCGATTCTCTATAACTCATAGTGAGTAAGGTCATATCTTATACTTTCAATGCTATCAGGACAAGTCCCTGAACTTGTCACACCACTCCTACATGTACATCATTGAAGTTACAAGTCACCAAATGAAAAAATGACAGTTCATTTCAATGTGATGAATCTAGGCCTGTTGCCATATCATTGATATCAAAACAGTCTGATGCAGGTAAGTACTCACAATTCATCGACCATAAGGCACTAAAACATTGGGATGAAAAGCGACATTTTCTGCTGTAATGATGTTTTTCTGAACTGCAGTCTTAGCATTATATTCTCTCATCTCTGCGACATTTGTATCCTTTATTCCCAAATGGCTACTTTAACTAAAGGTTGAATGCGCCACAAGTGACATAAAGGAGGAAACCCGTGGCATAAAAAAGACACAAGCAGGTGTGTGTCAAAAGCTTTTCCCATTTGACATTCATATTTCATGGACTACTAAGATGTAATGGTATATCAATGAGACTAGATGAAAATCTTTGAATAATCATAAGTTAAGTATATAGTTCACCAAGAGAGAGGAAATATTTTAGATTTATTTTACAACATTTCTATAGCGCTATCAGCACAGGAACTTTGTGTTCTTTACAATTGTATTTCAGACAGATTGCCACACAACTGTTATACACAAAACACAATAAACCCAAATGATATTATCAAACTCGCAATAATGACTCTATTTTAAATCAATATGGTCTGTCAATGCATCGAGGAGTCTGGCTGGAGTGTTGTTCCTGATCACACCAGACAGGTGCTTTGGCAACGCCAACTCAGTGGCCAACATTCGGCGGCCACAACCAACTCACTTCAATTGAGTTTCAGGACTAGGATTCGAACCCATGTCCTCTCAGGCCAGTGGATTCAAAAGCAACTGCTGTAACCATCAGGCCATGGGGAACTCTAAACATGTTCTGAAAAACTCAGTTGATGAATCACATATTACTAAATGCATGTGTTATTTAATAGTTACTTACTCGTAAGGTTTTTTAAGTAATGGCGCCTGGCTCCTTCTCCCTGCTCGTGATTTCCCGCCGTATTATTCCGTCACTCTCGTTGAGAGCCAATTAGGAGGTCCGGCCCCCTCGGCTCACTGGAGCGTTTCGCTCCAGGTAAATAGCAGGGACCTTTCTGGAGCGGCCACTCGCCTCCTCATTTCGTTCATGATCAGTCATCGCTGCACCGCACGTCGCACCTAATGTAAGTCTTTGAGCACCATTAGCCTCTGTACCCTGTGATCTAGCTGGGTTATCACCCCACGGTGATTAGTATCGCATTAGATCGTGTCGATCGTCTTGATTAGATTCCTGTTGTGTTGCCCCACTTCGTCCGTTTACATTTGTCAATCCACATTTTTGGCGCCAAAAATGGGCCGCTCCGGACGTAAGAGAAAATGCACTACATGCCGGGAGCCTGCCGCAGGCCACCCTGGTCCTATGGGGAAAAGCTGTCACACAATATTGGAAGCGTTCCGTGCAGGCGCAGTACACGATCACACAATTGTTGACACTTTGCAGGCAGGGCTCTCTGACTTAGCGGTTGTTCAGGATGGCGATTTGGGGAGCGAGAATTTCGGTTTCTATGGTTTAGGGGAGGGGGACCAGAGGCACGAGTCCCCGGGGGCAGATAACATCCCCTCGTTTTACCATAGTAACTTGGTGGCAGACTCTGAGTTGACGGCTGAAGACGAGCGTCCGCTCGTTACCATGGGCACCAATCCTGCCGGTCACTACAGTGCTCCTAGGCCACATGTAGAGCCCCCTGGTGATTACGCACGCTGCGTGTCCCAAGGTAAACAGCAAGCAAAACATCAGTCCCATGAAGGTTACCTCATAGGAGCTTCCCTCCCCGGGGCGGCTATGGCGGCTAGGTCCACCCAGGGCCTTGGTGAACACACCCCAATGTCGGGGCGTCCTCTAGTATCCTCTGTATCCGATGTGGCTCGTTCGTCCTGTCTCCCTGCACTTCAGATACCTAAAAGTGTGGTGCGTGATAGGGCGCGAGAGGGCGCCAGTAGCCAGTTACCTTTGTCCGAGAGCGCCACCCGGCGTGTATATGTTGGAAGCCTTGAGCCTCAGGGTAATGCTGCGCAATTGTACCAGGGCAGTTGTGAGGGTCGAGACTTACCCCCTGCCAATGTCAGTTATTATAACCAGTCCCATGTCACACGTAATGATACCATGTTACCTAACGGTCACTTCCAGGACCGGGCGCACGCTACCCACCAGGTGCCGCCACTTGTCACTAGAGCTGGAAGGGAGCATCAGCCCCCGCTGTATGCCCGTGAGAGATATGACAGAAATCCCCCGCCGGGGGTGGCGTACCATGAACCAGTCCGTGAAACCCTGTACCAGGCCCACTCTAGGGCTAATTATTATGGCGAAGTTGGCAACCATTCAGTGAGACCCGGCCCATCAGGGGCTAGCTACCTTGAGGCATCAGCTAGGGGCCCTTCCTGGGCTGACTACCATGAGTCACATGTCCCGAGAGGTCGCACCCAGGGCCTCGGCGGCGCACCATTGGCCGCTCACCAGGACGTCAACTACCAGCGCCACCTACCAGCCGGACGGATGGATGCCCCTCCACCACTGGGACGGATGGATGCCCACCCACCCCTTGGACGGATGGATGCCCACCCTCAACCAGGAACCTCTAGGATCCAGGACCACGCCATGACGAACCCATCAGGACCCTTCAGCCATCAGGAGATTCTCGCAAGGATACCACCCCACATCGATGCAAGAGTTGCCCAGGCTGCAATCCAGGGTGAGTTCATACACCTGGAACATTTCCTAGATTGCAACTCCAATGATTATCAGGAGGTTAAGATGGTTGATGGTGTAAATGGCCTTCAAATCAAATCTTCTCGGCCAAGGAAGATGATTACCAGCTTTTATAAATGGCTAGAAGCGTGGGGTCACTATGATGTGCTCTTAACTTGCCATTATGGCATCGAAATTTTTCTTGAGATGGCAAAGTATAGAGGTTTCCTACTTACTCAAGCTGATAATTACAAAATTCCTTACATACTTACGTAACTCACGGTTCATCATGGCATTACGGCCAATTCAAGGGCAACCTATTCGACCGCAGTCAGGCGTTACAAGTCCTTCTGCCAAATGTATTATCTACAGCCCCTTCCCATATCACAGTCTAACTCTATTAGATTTGTGGCCCATCTGGCCAATCAGGGTCTAGTTTCCTCGACCATAAGGGTCTATCTGTCCGGCTTAAGGTCCTGGGCCATAGATATGGCCATGCCGGTCCCAGATATTTATTCCCCAGCCTTGATCCAGGCCTTAAAGACCCTTGACCGCCAGCACAACCCGGTCCAATCCTCCCCCATCATGTTCACCCATTTGCTGGCCATTATTACTAGGATCCCCTTTAACAGGGATAATCTTATGTCCATCTCTGCCATGTCGCTTGCCTTTTTCGCATGCTTACGTCCATCCGAGTACTTGTCCACACGGGGAGTTAATTCGCCTCCAGTAAGGGCCGACATCACCCTCTCACAATCTATGACAGCGCTGGATTACAGGGTACACAGGTCTAAGACTAACCCGAAGGGTTTTATTGTTCACGTTGGATGTTCAGGTTCTGTCGTATGTGCAGTATGTCTTATTAAAACCATCCTATTTCATTTTCCTGCTCCTCAGTCTGCCCCTTTATTTCTCTCTCCTGCAGACACCCCTATCTCTTACACTTATCTCACTAACAAGCTCACTGACTTTCTCCGACTCATTGGAGTCGATACTCGTACTTACACCCTTCACTCTTTAAGGGCTGGCGCAGCTACCACAGCGTCCGCTGCTGGTTGTACCGAAGGGGAGATCCAGAGACTAGGCCGCTGGGCCTCCCTCTGCTACAGAAGGTATGTTAGACCCACGAGGGGGGCCCAGGCGGCCTTAGCTCCCCGCCTAGCACTTACACTTCCTTATGACCATTTCATCTCATAATCCATCTTTCTTCTATCCTGTACATATCTAACCACTAACTACCTGAATTTCTATTTACCCCACTAACACAGCTGGTCTTGGGCTCTATTATGGGCTTCCTCAAGGCCAGCTGCTTCATCCATGTTTTGTGTTGTGTCTACTGTCCTCGTCCTGTCTCGTCTTCATCTCTACATGTTTGTCTCGTCCGGAATGATTGCTGTGTGAATGTAATTTGTGATTCTTGTCTGGGCCTAATAAAAGGCAGTGCGTCCCAATCCTTTTAGGTGTCTGCGTTACTTTACTTAATAGTTACTTACTCGTAAGGTTTTTTAAGTAATGGCGCCTGGCTCCTTCTCCCTGCTCGTGATTTCCCGCCGTATTATTCCGTCACTCTCGTTGAGAGCCAATTAGGAGGTCCGGCCCCCTCGGCTCACTGGAGCGTTTCGCTCCAGGTAAATAGCAGGGACCTTTCTGGAGCGGCCACTCGCCTGCTCATTTCGTTCCCCGCCGGCCCACCCTTTTCTCAAAATTTACCTTTCATATCCATTTTTGGGTTATTTTCAAAATTTTAAATTTCAAAATTTTCAATTTATAATTTCCCTCTCAAATTTTAGGGATTTTCTATTCTCAGCCATTTCACTTTCAAATTACCTTTTTTTTTTTCCATTGTCTAACTATAATTTTTCTATTTATAGTCAAGCACCTCTGTGATGTCATTGCTAACCCCATTTATCCAAGGGCTACACCTCCGGACTCATCCAGGACAACCACGGTCCGCACAGTCCGCACTGCCACCGGATTCCGGGTCTTCAGCTCTTCATTACCTCGCCTTCATCTCGGGCTTCCTCGGGCTTCCTCAAGGCCAGCTGCTTCATCCATGTTTTGTGTTGTGTCTACTGTCCTCGTCCTGTCTCGTCTTCATCTCTACATGTTTGTCTCGTCCGGAATGATTGTTGTGTGAATGTAATTTGTGATTCTTGTCTGGGCCTAATAAAAGGCAGTGCGTCCCAATCCTTTTAGGTGTCTGCGTTACTTTACTTAATTCGTTTAATCATAAACAGATATGTGAATATCAGTGATGACATTGTTGCCTTAAACTAACAAGGTTTTGTTCTTAAAATGAAAGTAACTAAAGTAATCAAATTATTAATTTAGTGTTACCTCGCTTTCGTAGTTACTTGTAACATGACTAGATTAATTTTTTCAAAAGTAATCACTAATCAGGACCAGTTACCAGGTTCAACTGGTTCAAGTCATACATTTCTGACAGGTCACAATCTGTCTTGATCAATGATCAAACATCAGAGAAACTACCCCTCAAATTTGGAGTCCCCCAAGGTTCAAAACTTGGTCCAGTGTTATTCAATTCTTACATTGCACCAGTAAGTAAAGTGGCTTGCCGTAACGAAGTTGAAGATCAAAAGTATGCTGATGACGAGCAACTCATTTCATCTTTCAAACCAACCTTCACTGACCAAAACAATGCAATTAAGAAAATGAAAATATGTATAACTGAAATCAGAGAATTTCTTCATTGAAAACAAGTTGTGTAACAATGGTGACAAAACAGAACTTCTCATGACTGACACATCACACCAACTAAACAAACTTCAGGTTTCATCAATCAATGTTGAAAATGTTTCAATAAAATCAGCAGAGAATGTGAGAAACTTAGGTGTAATCTTTGACAAAAACATGACCATGGAGAAGCAAGTAAACAAAATGTGCCGAAATGCTTACTTCAATCTTCGGAATATCTCAAAACTCAAAAAGTCCATGAACAAAGATGTACTTAAAACAGTGGTAAATTCCATTGTCACATCTCACTTGGATTATGGAAATGGCCTTCTGCATGGCGCGTCACAGTATTTAGTGAACAAACTTCAGGTGGCCCAAAACTCAGAAGTTCGTCTCTTAGAGAGATTAAAACAGCGAGACAGTGTGGGACCACACAGGAAAAAACTTCATTGGCAGCCTATTCCTGCTAGAATATAGTTTAAGCTGATGACAACAACCTGGAAGGCTTTAAACGGCCAAGCGCCTGTGTGAATTGAGCAACTTGTCCAGCTTAAACCAAGCCGAGACCATAATCTTAGAAGTAACAACAAACTCTTGTTAACAGAGCCAGCTTCCACCAACCAAAACAAATCTGAAGATCGAGCTTTCTCCTTTGCAGCACCGAAACTCTAGAACAAGTTACCAGAAAGTGTTTGCATCATGAACACCCTGGAATGCTTCAAGAAAAACTTGACAACCCACTTATTTAAAACTTTCTACAAATAATCCCAACCCACACAAGCGCTTCTGAGCAGTTTACTGGAAGAGGTGCTATACAAATTACTATTATTATTATCATATTATTACTTTTGCAAAATACCTTATAACATTAATGATCTCTAGATGACATTTGCATACAATGTACCAACACGCCAGCCAGACTTCAACCAACTACAGCAACTGGCAAGTTTAAATATTGTATCAGTTTGTGATTGGTAATGTATCAGTTTGTATGATTGATAAGGTGTCTAATTATTGTATCAGTTTGTGTGATTGGAAATGCAAATATTCACCCAAATGGATGACTCTTTTAACGATGGCTCCCTCTCATGTCAAAATTTGTATAATGAAGAGAAATAGCAAAATGATACAGATGATTAGAATTATTATTAAGAAGAGGCTTGCTTAAGGCAGGAAGTAACATTTACTATGGTATAGCCTTGGACAGAGACTCAGGAGTGGCCATAAATGACAAGTACTTTTTAAGAAACTAATTGCAATGTATCTACAGATTAGCTCAGAAAAGGATCACCACTAAATTAGAGTCGAGGGAGATACTGTTATGGCAGTTGACCATATGGACAATGTTCCAGACCTTAAAACATTTAGAAGGCCACGGCTCAGAGCGGCTTAATCTTTGACCTATCCACTTTCCTCCAAGCCAAGGGAGTAAATGAAACTTTCAGCTCATCTGTAATCTGACAGAAAAGAAGAATTTCTAAGAAGGATGAACTAGCCCCAAGGACAGTGGTTCGATGGATCAATGTTAGAGAATGTACATTTATAGAAACAAAAGGCCAGACTGATATATTCCGTTATCTGCTAATTCTTTTTTGTTCAATATTCAACTCTCACAACTGCTGTAATGTAGTATACAATAGTATGGATTTTAATTAATCATATTGAGTTACAAGTATTTTAGAAGTAGGCCTATGTTTGGTATGTTGTTTTCTTCCAATGAATTAACACAAGGTAGGCAAACAGTTATTGTATAAAAAAACAAATTAAATTGTTTCTAATGACAATTATGAATTAACGTCTTGAATGAATTTAATTTGAAGCTTCCCCCTTGGATATTATCAGTATCATTTGGAGACATCTGCATCACCTTGACACACTCCATAGAATTGTATCATATTGCAGCTATCACAGAGAAGTTTTACTTTTGACAATTTGATTCAACTTTAGAAGTTTGAAAGTTTGGAAAGCCACTAATGTCCATCAGGTAAAATAAACCCAAAGCAAAACAGAGATAAGCCACAGATAAGTCATTTTTTCTGCACTGGCACCACTTGGTCGTTCTTTGATTGCATCTTCTTTATCTGTCTCTAGATAATCCTTAAAACTTCTGGGAATCTGGTAATAGAGAAATACTCAAACTATTGGTGCATGATGCCGACAGTGGACAACTGAAACTGAATATTTAATGCTTAAAAAACACCAGCACATACAGACCAAAACGTTTCCTAGTAACTCAATTATTACATTCTCAGCGAACAAAACTTCAAAATTACTCCAGCATGATGAAAAATCAACTTTCCTTAAAGACTTTTATTGAAGACTCAGCAACATTCTTTTGTTCCACTTCTTTGTCAAAGTTTTTGTTCTGTAATTACGTTGCCAAAGAGGGGGTCCTGTTGCTCATGACAATTTGATTACAGCTCTAGCAATTGATCTGAAGAAAAATTTTTTTTTCTCAATGCCAGAGCAGACCTGTGATGTCATAGGTGGATACTCCATTGCCAAGCACTGGAGGATATGCAAAATTGGTGTAATCAATGATGCCATAGGTCAAACTGGCCAATAGCATCCGTTGTGGACAGTTTCATCATAGCTTTGCAGTTACATCATTGCCAGAGTGGCCAATAATATCACAACAACAACTCAAGTGCAAGGTTGGACTACTCCTGGGGAGGGGGCACTCAGCTCAAAAGCTGTCAATTGATCCTTATGTCTCCATATTAACTCCTGTGAACTGTGGTAACCAATAAAGCAATATAGCATTAAAGTGATTTTTGGTAGTTTTACACTGAAAGGAGCAGCCAACAAAACTGCAAACAGTAAACAAAATGCTTGACTTGACAGCTCCGTATCAAATCCAATTTAGATCAGAAGCATGTTGGTGAACAACTGCGATTAATTTCCAGTTATCCTATTAACCATGCTTGATTGAATTTCAGGCTCTTTTGGTATCACCAAATAATCAACAATCCCCCCCCCCACTTAACACCTGAGTTTTTGCAGTGGTATCATTGGCTCATCTGGCCATGACATAATTGCATGGCTGTGATGTAGTTGTCTACATGAAATGCTATTGGCCAATTTAACCTATGACACCATAGCTTGCACCAAAGTTGTATAGGTTCCAATGTAGTCTCCAGCTTTGACATCATAGGTCCACACTATGAAAAAAATGTATTTCTTCAGAGCAATTGCGAGAGCTGTAAGAAGAAGAGTCCTCAGCTTTTTTTATCAACATGAAAATATGTCTGTGCAAAGCAAACAGAATGATCATTAGCACACATTTGGAGACAAGATATTTTTGCCAATCAGCCACAGAAATTGTCAGTCTTGCTGTAACTTTTTAAAGGTAAATTAGGTGATTAGCTAAATAAGAAATTTCATATTCTTGCATTACACTTTCTTCCAGTGTTTCGGATGCATACATATTGTAGATAAAGTTAATATTTAAAATTTGAAAACTTATATCGGCTTTCTTGTTTTTACAGAAATTTTTTGTTCAGTTTCTGGGGGAGGAGGATAAGCTCAGTGGGAAGTGCCCTCAGCTTTCAATTAATGGGTAGCCGGTTCAGTTGTATCTTTGGCCGGGTACCTTGTCCTATATTCAGTGGACAACAATTAAAGTAATTCTTTGTCTTATTGTTGTGTCCTCTTCTTTTCTTTATTAGCCCAAAACAGCACACAAATATTAGTCAGACTCCCATCAATCCATTCATTATAGCAGCTAACCTTAGATAAGTAAGCCTATATCCAGTAACTTCCAGGGAAGAGATATTCTGAAATATTCTGTACTCTTCTTATTCTGTCTTGTATACATTACAAATGTTCCTGATATCAATTGTTCATTATCTCGCCTGGCTAGAGAAAACTTACTCATCAAATACTTCACCAGACAAAAAGGTACTTCAATCAGCATAGGAGATGTATTTCAAAAGAAGCTGCGAGTTTCAAACAACAAGTTCCTTTTGATCCGGAGATTACAATTATCATGCTCATGTGTCACATTTCATGTCTTATTTGGCAACACATTGGGATTTGAACATCATCTGCTCAGGAACTACAGCACTTTAGGCCACACATAATTGATCTTTAGCTTCTCGGATCCTCTCAAGGCACTTTTTCTAGGGTCGGTCGGTAGGACAAAAAAAAAAGTGAAAAGAAAAATTTTTATAATGTCAAAAAAAAATTTTTTTTTTTCATCGGCCGGAAATCTATTGTGTCGGCGGGTTCGCGAAGCTAAGAATCAATTATGTGTGGCCTTAAATAGAAGTTGTCTCATATACATTTACATTGTAGTTGGACTTGGCCTGGTCATATATTGTCTTTACAAATGTGAAGTCTATTTAGCTTACACAATCACCCAGCAGCTGCAGATTGATAGCTAGATCTATAGACAGACTCTGATATGTGCAGTGCAGCCCCCTGAGCCCAGATCTGGATGCTTACGAACGTCGAATGATGACATCGGATAAATTAGAGAGAGTCCTCAACCATGTGAGCTATTGTGAGGGATCTTTTACTTGCCCATCACAGATGTGGGGATGAAGTCATCAGTTAGAGTTCACAACACTATTCTCTAATGTGGGGTAGATCCTTAGTGCAACATGCCACCCATTTTAGGTCCTTACCAAACAAAATCTAACTTATTTTCCATTATGTGTTTCGATCAAAACTTCTTGTTTGTTTATGATGATATCTTTCTTAGGATAATAGTAGGTAGAATCGATGGCTTTATTAAATGTGAGCTGTATGCCTATATCTAAATATTTCATATTTTTCTGTGAACCTTTTAGCCATACGTTGGACAATATTTAAATCGCCGATCGTCTCAATGCCATGTCCTCTGCATGTCATAATAAGCCCATCAAGATGCATAAATACAAGACATAGCATTCAATTCGCAGTTCATTCCTTTTGAGCCTGGTAGCAACCTTGAACTGACATTTTTGAGTCAGCACTAAAATAAAAGAGATACCTGACAACCTAAAACTCGAGAACTGAGATATGTAAGAGCAGATACTTCAAAGCTAAAGATGAACAATAATTATTCTTTTAAAGTTCTTTTTTAAACTTTACAAAATCTATTTTTCTCTCAAATGTGTCTCTCCTGAAGGAAATGCTTCACGACATGTTGATTTCATTTGACAATTTGTAACTCATAATAATCTCTTTGGAGTTTTCCAAGGACAGAAGAATTATTTAAAAGCAAAAGAAAATATAATTGAAACATTTCTTTGTCGAGGGTAAACTTGCTCATTTCATTTCAACTTTGATACTCTTGAGATGATTGAAAGAGAAAGATTAATGCCTTGTGAAAATTTGTGCAGGAGACTACCAGCTTCTGCTAATCCCAGGTACTGCATGCTCCAAAGTAAGTTGTAGCAATTTGTTTAAATTTTTTGTTCGGTAAGGGATAGCTCCTTCACATTCAATCCATTTTTCAACAGGATTACCGTTCTTTGGTTGTAGCAAATATAGTCCTGGGGTTCGAGGCAATGACATATGAAACATGCAAATTATACAGTCAGAGGTAGTGTGAATGTACAGTGTATGGCGTCGTTATGATACTGCTCATATGCTTAAAAGCAATCACTGAGGTCATATGGTCCCGCACTACTGCTAGTCACTGAATGAGTCACATCACTCATCACTGACCTTATCATAAATTTACAATTTACTTTAATGTGATGGATAGGCCTGTTGTCATGTCTTTTATTAAGAACTCTTAATGCGAGCACTTCTAATTATTAGATGGTAATGCATTGAAATGACAGGATATGAAGAGAGTGACATCTTTTGTTGTAATGATGTTTTTATGACCTGAAGTCACTGCTTTCTGAACTCAGCGACATTTGCATCCATTATTCACAAATGGCTACTTTAACTAAAGGTTGAATGCGCCACAAGTGATATAAAGGAGGAAATGCATGGCATAAAAAAGACACAAGCAGGTGTGTGTCAAAAGCTTTTCCCATTTGACATTCATATTTCATGGACCACTGAGATGTAATGGCATATCAATGGGACTCAATGAAGATTTTTGAATAAGTTAATAGCCAAAAGATGTAAGAGCAAGCACTTCGCAGCTAAAGATGAATACGCCTTTTAAAGTTCTTCTTTGAACATCATAAAAATGTATTTTTGTTTTTCAAGTGTCTCTTGACAAGTTGATTTCATAAGACATTGTGTAACTTATGAGGTCTTTGAAGTTTTCCAAGGAATTATTAAAAACAAAAGAAAATATATTTGAAACATTTCCTTTTCAAGAGTAAACTTGCTCATTTCATTTCAACACTTATACTCTTAAGATGATTGGAAGAGAAGACCAATGCGTGCAAATGTTCGTGCAAGGTACCTCAAACTTTAGCTAATCCCAGGCACTGCATGCACTGGAGTTACTTGTGGCAATTTATTTCAGTTTTTTGTTCAGTACAGGATTGCTTCTGCACAACCAACCATTTGTCAACTTGACCTAGAACCATCAAATCAAAGTAATCTGTGAATTTATGAACGTGGTGAATGGTAAATAATGAACAATGGTGATAACAAGAACATAATAATTATGCATATGAAACAGAACATGGGAGGTAGGGTGGGCTGAAAAAAACTTTTTTTGGAATTTCAATATGCCAGTGGTATAGAAAGTTGGCTATGGCCAAAAAATGAAAATTGGTGCAAAAAAAATTTGTGGCATGTGTTTTGTGCCGGGCCACTCCGGCTTTTATGAAAATGCATATTTTCAGCCATTTCGCATGCTTTTTTAGACCTTTTTGTGGCCTGGGTCAGCTTGATTGGTTTCAGAAGGCTCAATGGAGTACTTAAATCTTCTTTGAAGGTCATTTTGGATATGAAACACCATAAACAGGTTAATTATATTTTAAGATATAGCCATTTCTGGGTAAAAGTTGGGAATAAGAATTTGGCTTTTTTTGCTAAAAATTGCCTTAAAAAAATTGAAAATATAGGAATTGACCGCACAAAAAATGATTCCAAGTGAATCGTAATTACCCCGAGTCCTTCCCAATGCCCTTGAAAACATTTCCAGCGTATTTTCTGCATCAATTTGTGGTTTTAGTTTCCAGAATAGCGGCTATTCCGTTAAGTCAGATTTACAGATTTGACACTTTAGCAGCTTGTATAGCCCTATAATTACACCTCAGTCATTTCATAGTTAAATAGAGATGAGGCCAGGTAATAGGGGTATCAGACAAGCCATCAACCAAAGCTCCAAGTGCAATAGGAGCTGAGCTACAAGGCAAAATGTCATTGTGTCGGACATACTCACATGATGTACGTCCGACACAATGACATTTCGCCTTGTAGCTCAGCTCCTGTTGCACTTGGAGCTTTGGTTGATGGCTTGTCTGATACCCCTATTACCTGGCCTCATCCCTATTTAACAATGAAATAACTGAGGCATAATGATAGGGCTACACAAGCTGCTAAAGTGTCAAATCTGTAAATCTGACTTTATGGAATAGCAGCTATTCTGGAAACTAAAACCACAAATTGATGCAGAAAATACGCTGGAAATGTTTTTTTAGGGCATTGGGGAGGACTCGGAGTAATTACAATTCACTTGGAATCATTTGTGACCTGCTCTACCAAAATGGGTTCAAAGTCGGCCCCTTGTCATATTTAGTTGTGAAAATGACTTAATTCTCCTTGAAATGGGCTTTAAAATGATGGTTCATATGTTTTGATATCTCCATTCAATCCAAAGATATGGCACCTCAAACAATGATGATGCGAAACATCAAACTTTGAGAAAATGGCATTTGAATTTCCCGCCATTGCAATGAAAGAACTAAAAATATCAAGAAGAACACCCAATTTAGATAATTTAAAATCAATTTCTTGTGAAATGGTCGTAACTATTCAAAGGAAATTTATTTTTCTAAAACGTGGTACCAACAGCTAAAAAACATTGAAATGTGACCTTTTGACACATTTTGCTCATTTCTAGGATATATAAATTGCCTACTTAGAACTCAGTCTGGTGGAGCAGGTCACATTTTTTGTGCGGTCAGTTCCGATATTTTCAATTTTTTTAGGCAATTTTTCGCAAAAAAAGCCAAATTCTGATTCCCAACTTTTACCCAGAAATGGCTATATCTTAAATATAAGCAACCTGTTTATGGTGTTTCATATCCAAAATGACCTTCAAAGAAGATTTAAGTACTCCATTGAGCCTTCTGAAACCAATCAAGCTGTTCCAGGCAAAAAAAAGGTCTAAAAAAGCATGCGAAATGGCTGAAAATATGCATTTTCATAAAAGCCGGGGTGGCCCGGCACGAATCGCATGCCACAAAATTTTTTTTTGCACCAATTTTCATTTTTTGGCCATAGCCAACTTTCTATACCACTGGCATACTGAAATTCAAAAAAAAGTTTTTTTCAGCCCACCCTAAATTGGGAGGTTCAGAATATTCTGGAATATCTCTTCCCTTGGCACTACTGGATATAAGCGTACCTATAGTGATGAAAATAATGTTCCCTTAGTCATATTTTATCTAAGCTTCGACGCTATGATGACTGGATGGATGGATGATAGGGGTCTGACTAATATTTGTAAATGTTGTTGGTTGATTAGGAAGGAGGAGGACACAACTATGAGACAAAGGCTGATTAAAATTGTTTTCCAATATAGGTTGAGGTGAAACAGCAAAAGAAAGAACTGAACTGGCTACCCATTGATTGAAAGCCAAGAGCACTTCCAATTGAACCAATCTGAGAAACACTATATAAACTTTTTCATACAGCATTTGTGTCCTCATCTGCAAGCTCTCAACTTCTACCTGAAGTCTTTTTCATCCAAATGACTGTGGCTGTTCTGCAAAAAACCTTGTCTCCAAAGCCCAAATGTGTGCTAATGATCACTCTGTCTGCTTTGCGCAGACCTCTTTTCAGGTTGATGAAAAGAAACTGAGGGCTCTTCTTCTTAATTAAACTGTCATGGGCAACAGGACCCCCTCTTTGGCAATACAATTATGGAATAAAAACTTTGATAAAAAAGTAGAACAAAAAGGAATGTTGCTGAGTCTTCAATAAAAGTCTTCTAGGAAAGCTGATTTTTCTTTATGCTGGACTCGCTGGAGTTATGTTGAAGTTGTGCTCGCCAAGAAGGTAATAATTAACATTGACCTGAAAGCATTTTGGTCTGTATGAGATGGTATATTTTGCATTAGATATTTCATTTCAGTTGTCCACAGTCAGAATTATGCTTTTATCTTTTGAGTATTCCTCTGGTATTCAAGATTCCCATGAGTTGTAAGGATTATCTGGAGACAGATAAAGGAAATACAATCAATATAAGTAGAACCAGAGCAGTAAAACTTGGTCTGTTCTACCTAATCTCTTGCTTATCTGTGTTTTGCTTCGGGTTCATTTTGCGTAATGAAATTTATGGTCTTCATAAGTAACTGCGATAGTTGCAGCATGATACATTTGTACATTGTATTGAGTCTATCAAGGTGATGCAAATGTTATCAATTGTAACTGACATACTTTATCCAAGGAGGAAATGGACACATTTTTTCACTATATTAAACAGTGATCTTTCTGAAAATGCAGGCAAAAGATTGAATCTGTAATTACATAGCTACACATATTTGCTTCTCATAAAAGGATTCTTAATTGTGTAGATAAAAGAAGTTGAGATCTACCTACTCAATATGATTAATTTAGATCCACGACCACGTTATTCTTTTAGTAAACTGGGAACCGATTTTAGAAAGAATACTTCACAGTTGTTACCAATAAGAATTGGGTGTGACTTTAAATTATCTGAAAAGGACACCACATTGCAACAGTTATGAGAGATGTTTAGGCGTATAGAAGACAAAAGCATTTAAATTAATGGAATATATCGGTTTGGTCTTTTGTTTTTCATAGATATATTCTCCAACATTGATCCATCAAACCACTGTCCTTGGGGCTAATTCATCCAGTGTAGAAATCCTTCTTTTCTGTCAGATTATAGTTGAGCTGAAAGTTTCATTTACTCCCTTGGCTCAGGGGTAAGTGGATGGGTCAAAGGTTAAGCCGCTCTGAGCCGTGGCCTTCTGAAAGTTTTAAGGTCTGACACACTGTCCATATGGTCAATTGGTCATCTGCCGTAACAGCATCTCCTCTTGTGGTCTTTTAGTGGCGATCTTTTTCCGAACTGATCAGTAGATACATTGCAACATTGCAATTTGTTTCAAAAAATGTGCTCATCATTTATGCTCTCCTTCAAAGGCTATACCGTGGTAAAGCAAGATCCTTCCTCCTTTGAGCAAGCTTCTTCTAAATAATAATTCTATGGATCTGTAAAACTACACTATTTCTCGTCATTATACAAATTTTGATGTGAGGGAGTTATTGATAAATAAGTCATCCATTTTGGATTTTTGGTGAATGTCTACTTTAGCAATCCTACACACAGAAAATACACAAATTAAGTTAGCTCCTTCCTCCTTTGAGCAAGCTCCTTCTAAATAGTAATTCCAATGATCTGTATCATTTAGATCTTTCTCTTCATTGGATAAATTTTGATGTGAGGGAGCTATTGATAAAGGAGTCATCTACTGCCATACTACATTTCAGTAGTTGTGAAAGCACAGTACAGGAATTGAATCATTAAAAATAATGGAAGGTTCTTGAAATTAATTTTGGTAGCTTAAAGTTCAATGCTTGAAAATGTAGTATCCGTTTTGTAGACTGTCAGATTATTTAATGTCACCTGCAATTCTTTCTGATAACGAATATATGGTTATTTGTTATCAGTTATCAAATTAGATCCCAGGTTTTCTGATAAAACTTTTAAAGACAATGTGGTCCACAGCAATGAACCTCATAAATTTCAGATTGCAGAAGAATACAACACCAGTCCAAAGGACACTCTCATAAAATAGTTTTTTAGCAACATTTACATTACCTTTTGTCTCAATATTGTGCCCTCCATACGTCATAATGAGCCCACTAGAGCACATAAATACAGTCCCCTGACGCAAGATTCGTATCATCCATTCATCCATTTAGAGCATGAAAGCAACCTTGAACTCTAACTGTCCAATACTTAAGAACCAAGAGATGTAAGAGCAGACTCTTCATAGCTAAAGATGAATATTCTTTTGAAGTTCTTCTTTGAACTTTACAAAAATCTATGTTTTCTTTCAAATGTGTCTCTCCTGAAAGAAATGCTTGAAGAGTGACATGTTGATTGCATGTGACATTGTGTAACTTATAACCCTTTTTGAGTTTTCCAAGGAGGGAAGAATTATCTGAAAAGAAAGGAAAAAATATTGGAAACATTTCTTTGTCCAGGGTAAACTTGCTCATTTTGCTTGGACCTTGATACTCTTGCGATGATTGGAGGAGAAAGATCAGTTCGAAAGTTCCAACTTCAGCTAATCCGTGGCACTGCATGCACCAGAAGTCACTTGCGTCAATTTCTTTCAATTTTTGAACAACGCAGTTAAACCTCTTGCCCGTGAAATTCAAGGTCCAGGAGAAAATAATAGGATTTCATACTGTCACTGAACCTCAGAACAATCATATTAATCAAGGTTTTCAGAGGCTTTTGTTTGAGTATGCAATCTCAATGTCTTCGAGGACATCACAGCAACAAAAAGTGTACATATATTGTAAAACAAAATTATATTCAAACTCCTGGCCTATCAATTAATTCAAACAGTTTTTAGACGTTGGTTGGATTTTGCCTTTCACGATACGTCGATACCAACAAATCGAAAATCGCTGATGAATCAGGTGTACAGAAAAATGTAATCTAAAGATTTACCAAATCACTAAATTTTTAAATTCCGAAAGGTTCAAAGGTATAAATCAGGAAGAAAGGAGAAACAGAAGAAAGGCTTATATAACTTAAATATTTCATCACAAAAATGGTATATGTGTGATATATGACATGAAGTATATCTTGTTGTTTCCAGTGATAGATACTCTTGAGACATTTCAAAAACAGAATCCTGTCATTTGTGTTTCCAGTCTTCGAATTAAAGGTCATTATTTTGCCTGTCGTGACAAAAAAAAATACACATATTGTACTTCACCAGACAGCAAGACACTCCAAACAGTAAATGTGTTGTATTTCAAAGGAAGCTGAGAGCTTCGAGAGCTTTGCTTTACCTTTGATCTAGAGTTGAACGACTCTTTCATTGTCAATACTTGTTTTCTTACCGGCAAAACAGAACTCCACTTGAAATAGACACCAACCTGAAGTCTTGCACTTGTTGTTGCTGCTCCATTTCCTCACACGTAAATCCCCCAATGTTATTCTTTATTAAATTTCCAATTTGAAAATTATTGCGTGTATGATATAATTGGTATGTTTACTGTGAAACCATGTACAAGATGTTTTGCTTAGCCCTAGTTTTAAAACACCTATACGACATAGAAATGCACATGGAATGGGATTTTCGTACTCGAGCTCCATTAGCACTCTGAGACTCTGGTCTTGCCAGGACTTTTCATGGTGGTTATTAGGACATATTTGGGACAATGTAGACAGCATAAAATACAACAACAATCAAACTGACCTTGATGACAATAGTCACCCCAAACCTTTTAATTTATTAATCTTTGAATGTATAATCAACTTTCAATCACGTTACTGTAGATCTACCAGCTGGATTCTGACAATCTATTCTGCAAAAAAGATCATAACAACGAATATTTATTTTACATTATATTTAAGGATTAAGAGCGATAGGGTCAAGTATCAGGCCAACATTTGATAAAAGATTGTAGGACATTTTTCCAAGCATATCAAAGCAGGTCATCAAAAAGTTCTTCTATAGTTATCATCACAGAGGACCAGCTCAAACCTATTTTAGAAGCACCTGGATATAGTATGAAACAAATTGGACAATTCGGCCATTAGCATTCCACTACATTTTTAAGCTTTGTGTTTGTTATTCTTTTAATACCTCATGTTCCATGTTAGCATGAGATAAAAAACCAAGTACAAAACCACTACTACGTGTACACCTCATCACTGATACGACGGAATAAATGATGCTCTTTACTTTCAGGCCTTGATACTCTGGAAATGATTGAAAGGGAAAAATCGATACCGTTGAAAAGTTCGAGAGAAAGTTCCAGCTTCAGCTAATCCCAGGCACTGCATGCACCGGTGCTACTTGTGTCAATTTGTTTCAATTTTTGTTCAGTACAGGATTGCTCCTACACACCCAACCATTTGTCAACTTGCAGCACTTGTTCTTAGTTGCAGCTGGATGAAGCATGGTCATTAAGTGCAAATTTGGTAGAGGTAATACAGAAAAATGAATTGTTGGGTTATCTGACATATTATAACATATTAAATGGACATTAAGTACCAATTATTTGGTATCACTTGATGCTATGTAGGCCTATGCATCATGAAGGAAGACCTTAACAAAAATAATGTTTTATCTTTCACCATAAAACCTACCAATACACAAAAAAAATAGTTATGATTATTGGTACAACTATGAAAACTCTCCTTATCATTCATGGTAAAATTTGATCCAAAAGTGAGCCACGCAACGTTCACTAAACAGACATGCCTCAAAAAATTTCTAATAAATTGTGGATTCATAAAACCACATCTGATCAGTGAACCCAACGTACCTCACAGTGAAAACTGGCTTTGAAAATTTGGATCAGGGAAATTTTAAAATGGCCACCATTTGTTATTGCCTTCTGCACATGCTCAGTAGGTCTGAGCATGCCCAGTGGGAAGCGGGTCACCTCTTGGCATGCTCAGTGTTATCTGGGTCAGAGCAAATTTTCCATTGCATTTCTGTAGTGGGTACCGATCAAATTTGACTTACAGTGTGCTTGTCATGACCAACATTTAAAGAATCCAAAATCCATTACATGCTGCATTAATTCCGGTAATGAACCCTTTTTATGACACAGATCTTCCTGAAAGACCATTTTATGGTAGCCATAACGAAAGAGACTTCAGATATCCCCCTGATATGCTTGCAATGAATTGTCTATTCTGGTAATCCCCAACATCAACTTGCAAATGACACTCAATATTGCCACTAATAGTGCAGTAAAACGGAATTTTTTCATGGTTCCGAAGGCACATCATTTTTCATTATGTTTGAAGAGCGGATTTTGAGTGATTCACTTATTCTTATTTTTGTATGACACTACATCAAAGTCCAAGTCCTGAGATAGACGTGTGAAATGATAATTTTACACAGTGATGGAAATGGGGGGGGGGGAGCCCCGGGGAGCTGGGCTCCCTTGACCAAAAAACAGGGAGAGCCGTACCCTGCTACAGCTCCCCCAATGACCACTGGTAAAATTACATTTACCATGTTACTTTTTCAGTCCTCAATGTACTTTTAGCCAAAATTATGCTCTGTTGGAAGAATTCTTTCCCTTTTGAAAATTTGGAATAGTGAGCCGTTGTCGCACGAGCCGAGAGCTCCCCGGACGAAAATTTTCCATCTCCATCACTGAATTTTTACAGATATATTTTTCCAGTTTCCCAGGCTTTAGTTACTCTGTAAATTACCAATTTTGTAATGTAATATATATTTTAATCATATTTTATTTTTCCACTGACATGTACCGAAGTAGAGACAAAGCATAATATGCTGTTCATAGAATTGAAAAGAACAGTATTAACAAACAATAATCAATTTTAGTTTGTAAGAGTAATTTAGCTATTTAGAAATCTGATTTCTTCAAGGAACTGCTTTTGAATAGGCCTTTGTAGTATCTGAAGTTATATTAGGTATTTTCATCAGTCATCCCCTGCCACTTGTTATAACAAATCCAGCCTTGATATGCACATCAAGTCACAGCCCAGACAAAAAGATGCCTCGAAGACTTCCCGCAGCCTCGATGTGTCTGACTGAACAATGCATCCTCACTTCTCAGTGTTAGCTTGGAAAGCTGCCCTGACCACATGATACACTGTTTTGTGAAGTAGTAACAAAAAGATTAACTTTCCTCCGGTGTGACACACATGATTTTAAAACAGTTTGATATTTCTGAAAGCAACTGAATGAATGCTTGAGTGTTTCATAGTTGCCTGTTTGTTGTTTCAATGAGTTTCTTTGTAGAAAACCATAAACAATTAATTAAATCATGCCGGAAAAAAAGCTGACAATGATTTAGAAATCTTCTGTATTTTGCAGAGCCTGTTGGCAGGGCGAGTGTAAACGAGTCCTGCAATGAGAGGATGGAGCAGTGTGAGACAAGCACTGATCAACGCACAGATTGGTCTAGTGTGGAATTTTTGTCACCAAACACACATCAAAGAGAAGAAAGGGCAGAAAGAAAGCTGTTATAGTTGCATAACTGATACTTCGCTAAGCATTGTGCTTAGATCCTGCAAGCATAATGCATCTGGTAAATATTAGCAGAAATATTCACTCGCCAATGCCTCTTTGACTGGCTAACACAAAGGATTTAGGGAAGGCCAATGAAAATAATGCAAACGATTGCTTATGTAACAATTGGGCGATGGCAACGCTTAATTGACATGAAAGACTCCAAAGCCATATGGAAATCTATAAACTGGAAAGGCAATTTTCAAAGCCCTGTCTCCGAATTAACACAGCCCCGTGACGCTGAATTTAAACAACATTTTGAGCGCCTCCTGAACCCGAATCAGGACAATACAGTGCTAGAAATACCTGAATCAAATGTTTATGTGCCAATATTAGATGACCCAATTACTACAACGGAAGTCATAAATGTGATTAAGAAGTTAAAAAGTGGAAAAGCAGCAGGATGGGACGGTGTTCCACCTGGCATTTTGAAACTCCTCACAAGTGAATGGTACACACTTCTTACTTACTTGTTCAACATGGTATTTTGCAATGACTATCCTATTAAATGGGCACTATCCAAGATTTTTGTTATATACAAGAAAGGTTCATCTCTGGATACGAACAATTACCGGGGAATAAGTATTCTTACGGCACTAGCCAAGGTTTATGATGCCATTCTTAACCAACGTTTTACTCTGTGGTTCAAACCTGGGACTGAACAAGCTGGTGGCCAGGTTGGCAAAGGATGTGTCGATCAACTGCTCACCCTTCGACTGCTCATTGATGTTGCCCGAAAAAAGAAATTGGAACTATACCTTGCATATATTGATTATGTAAAGGCATATGACAAAGTTGACAGGAATATATTGCTGAGAATGTTGGCAACTAAAGGGTGTGGATCAAAATTTTTGAATGCATTGGGTCGCAGTCTTATGTCAACACACAATGTTCTCGGTAGTGAGTCTTTCAAGTCTTCTATTGGTGTCAAACAAGGCAGTCCAACAAGTTGTACATTGTTCACATTCTATGTAGATTGCACATCACAAGCACTTCAACGTTTTGGTGATGATGGCTTCCTGAACTCGTTTCACTCTTTGCTCTTCATGGACGACACGGTCATTCTTGCTTCATCTCGTGCTGCAATGGAATCCAAGCTGAAAACCTTAATTGACACAGCGGAATCAATCAATATGGCCGTACACCCTTCAAAATCTCAATATATGACAGTCAATGTTAAAGACAAACGCCCCTTCAATATCGAGACAATTGCTATTGCACACACTTCTGAGTACATTTACTTGGGATCGCCAATTTTTGATGCCTCTGTATCCAAACAAATCGAACGACATATTGAGCATTCTCAAAATAACATCAGGAAATTTACATCGTTCATCATGAAAAACGCTGATGCTCCCTTCAGAATTAAAAGACTGGTGTGGCAGAGTGCCTTGACAAGTTCAATTCTCTACGGATGTGAAAGTTGGATGACAAATTCAGTAAAAAGTGTGTCACAACCGTTCCTGAAAACTCAAAAGCTTTTACTTGGAGTTCGAACTCAGACCTGCACTGACTTAGTTAAGCTGGAACTCGGACTTGGTGATGCAAAATCGTTCATCAAAAACCGTCAAGCATCATACTTGAAGAAGCTGAGTAATCTAGAAGATTTCAATGATACCCCTCTTCACTTTGCTATAGAATTAGCTAAGGACAACAATTCAGCTATGGGCACCTACATCAAAGAGTTATCATTGGAAACTGACTATATTAAGCAAGAAGTACAAATAGTACAAAACTCAGTCCAAAACTCTCCTTCGTCAAGACGGAAAACATACAGAGAGTGCAACCCAAGTTTTGATAACCATCCCATGTATTATTCAGATGGCATCCCAGAATATGCAAGGATAAGCGCCACTCGTATTCGTCTCGGATCACACAAGCTGAAAATAGAAACTGGACGATGGTCTAGAATAGAAGTGAATGAACGAGTCTGCTCATGTGACAATTCCTCAATTCAAAATGAAGACCATATTCTCCGCACCTGTGACTTTACATCACAATATCGAAATGATTTTAATGATCTGAATTACACCTCACTTGCAAACCTGATGAACTGTGATGCTCATTTGTGCAGAGACTTTGTATTATTTTGCCATAAATGTTTAACCGTTTTTTAGAGTTTCCGATTTTATATTATAAGTAATTGTATCATTTCATTATAGTATGCCTAACATCATTTTCAATTTATAATGGACAAATTTCTCCCTTTTTGTCAATAAACTTACATACACATTACATAACTACACCTGAAATTCATGGATGTGCAAGTGACAAATCACTTGAATCGTCAAGACAGCAGTAGCAACAAAAGAAACTTGCCACATAAGCTCCACTCTGCTTATCAATTTGCCTGAATCTGTTGTCTGTCTGATAAAGTATGTCACTGGCTGAACCCTGATTTGTCTTTTGTCCTTGCACAGAATCCAATTTTCTGATAACATCTGGGGTTAAAGATTCGGTTATTTTTTTTGTCAGTGGTAGAGATGGAGAATATGCAGTACTGTTCTCCTAGCGGTAGCTCTTTCATTGTCCAGTTTGATTATATAGGAGATTGTTTGTAGACACTTCATATGTTACTTGGACACAGGTGTAGCGATTACAATGTGAGCCTATAATTACTTGTAAAATTTCATGACGTTTGTCTAACAAACATCCTAATAATGCAGTCCTATACAGGCAAAGCCGGAATGAGTTATGTCTTAAATGTATTAGTTAGGATTAATAGCAATATCAGGAATTATAAATTAATTTGGGTATGACAGAATTAATGCATCTTTACTATAGTTACAAGATAATTATTATGTTTTTTTCTACATTTAAGCAGCAGAAGAAACTTCAATGGGAATGATAAATGGAAGCAAGAAGCACCTCCACTTTGAGATTCTTTGTTTGTTTTTCTAAGAATCTAGGGATTTTGTCCATCTCCTTGAAGTTCATTTGAGCAAACAACTTCTTTTAATATCTTCATCTTTCCTGGTTAACAAATTCAAACTGTTGAATATCATTGGGAGTTCAAGGAAAATTAATTGAGTCAAGAATCAAAGGCATTGTCAATTGACATGTAATAAAAATGCAGCACGTGAAAATGAATTCAAGATGGACAGCAATTAGAGCAACATCTGCGCATTAGAATTGTGTTCAATAGAATTGCATGGAGCATTAATTTTCTTTAATCATAATCCAAGAACAGATGTTATGATGTGTGTTTCAAATTCCCCAGAATTGGTGCAGTCCAAAAGTCACTTAATTTCATTTTTTTTAATTTCACTTCGGTTTATGTCAATTTTTCGAAAAGCTGGAATTTAAATGTTCAATTGAAATAAGGAACTTCAAACATTGAGCGTTATATGGGATCGATCAAACTTAGATGTGTTTAAAATCATAGACACTTGAATGTGTTAAAAGTCACAAACACTTTGATGCTTTCATAAGTGTAATAAGAAAGTGTTTATATGGTGTTGTTTCTTAAACAATTGTATCTAGAGTGCAGCCCATTTGCATAATCAAGTGGAAGTCAAGTTGTTGTACTACTAGTACCTACGGAGACTATGCGGGCAGGATACAACATACAAAAATGTATTTGGCATGATGATTAGTTACAAATGATGATGTATACAATACTATACATCTTGAACATTACTTTGACATTTTGTTAGAACAGGTAAGAAAAGAGATATAACTTTGCTGTGATTAAAACCCAAGAAACACAAGGCAAACAATTCACAGCTAGTCTACTGCAAGTGAGATTCAAAGGCAAAGGCATTACCTTCTTTTTTGAAGTTCACGAAAATCAATTTTTTTATTGTGAGCTTCAGTGGAAGGAAATGCTTCACAAATGTCATGTCAATTTCAGATATGTTACGAGCAGCTTTTGGGGTATCATAGAATGGTGACATCAATAAAAGTTTTTAAGTGTAGCTGAGAGACTATTATCTCACAGAACCAACAAGAATGTTGTGAAAGGCTGCTCCTTGAGCAATTTTAATCAATTTTCTATATTTGCACTCCACCAGGCGGCACTTGAGCCATACACCTTCCTCTCTATCTCTAGAACTGCTAAGCCATTGTGATCATTCCGCCTGTGGTCCAATCCCTTAGATACATGTGTACCATATCTATTTATCTTTTCAGATGCTTTCTTTGCTCTGTAAGTAAGCAGCCATACTCTTCAACTTTTTATTTCATGTAAATAAATCTCTTCAAATGACATGTTTTGCTAAATTGAGAAGAGAAAGTATCAATTTTGTGTTGCTCTCAAAACGGAAAATAACAATACTTGCAAGTGATACACAATGTCATTTTCTAAACAGTAACCAATTTCATTTACAAGCAATTTCATTGCCATGCGATTCTTGGCATTCACACTTGACTGTGAGGAATCAATGCTAAACCAGTGCTTACTACGTTTGATAAATCAAATGTGTGACGTTCTGTTGTTTCTTAGCCAATCAGATCAACTGAAAATGGCATGTATTTGGTGGGACTAGAAACGAAGAATCGTGTACTAATGAAATCACCTGTAAGGTGAATGACTATAATAAAGAACTGCTTTTAAGTAGGTATTTGTAGAATCTGGAGTCAGGTACTTTCTTAATTCATCTCCTGTAACTTGACAAATCCAGCCTTGATATGCACATCAATTCTCAGCCCAGACAAAAAGTTGCCTCAAAGACTTTCCGCAGCCTTGATGTGTCTGACTGAACAATGCGAAGCAAGCGCTGATCCATATTTGATCTGGGAAGCTTTTCATGCCCATCAGCTTTTCTGCAGAGTAAGCTTGAATAATGATAAGAGATAAACAGATGAATTCTTGTCGCCACACATAGCATCAAAAAGAAGAAAGGATAGAAAGAAACCTGTTATAGTTGCATCGCTGATACTTGGCTGAACATTTCGCTGAGATCAGACAAGCATACAGTGTCTGGTAAATATTGCAGGAATATACATTGACTAAACCTATGTATAGCTCTGTGGTTGCCTGGTTGGATAATAGAAAGGATCAAGGGAAGTTAGAGTTAAAATAACCGAAACAATTGCTTATGTGATCTGCACCAGTTGCGGACTTGCCTATGTGGCAAGGTGGCAGGTGCTACTAACGAAAACAATCAGGGGGGGGGGCCCATCAAAGATGTGATAAAACAAAATCTTACCATTTCATTTGTGAAACACTTCAAAGAAAGGGCCCTTTACAGGTCAGGGCCCTGAAGTGTTCACATTTGTTCCAATGTACAGTTATAATTTCTCTATATGATGAACATGAACGTCGGAACCCACCTTCTTACTTTGCCACAGGCCCAAAATGGTGCCAATCTGCCACAGATCTGCTCCTCCTATTCATAGATGCTTGAATCGTCAAGGCAATTGCAATAAAAGAAACCTTCTGCATAAACTCAATCTGCCTATCAATTTGTCTGAGTCTGTTGTCCGTCTGATAAAGAATGTCACTGGCTGAACCCTGGTTTGTCTTTTGTTCATGCACCAAAACCAATTTTCTGATAACATCTGGGGTTAAAGACTTGGGTATTTTTATGTCAAAGGTAGAGAAGGAAAAACCCAAAGATACTTTGCAAGGGCAGAATTCCAAGCATTGGCAAAATGGTTATTACATTTTATTTGACCAGTTTGGATATTTAGGAAATTTTTGCAGACTTCGATGACATTGTTACAAGACATAGCCATTGCTAAATTTGAAGACATTTGCCATCTCAATTATGTAGGCCTAGAAAATCAAAGCAGGATGACTTAGGTGTAAGGCTTATTAATTAGGAATACAAGAATCAAAAACTAGACATGAATATGAAAAAGAAAGGCAAAAATGCGTTTTTGACAGTAGTCACAACATGATTATTGGGTATGCTTCTGTACTTAATTCTAAGGAAAATTCAAGGATAATGGGAATGCCAATGGAAGTAAGAAACACCTCCACTTTGACATTCCCTCTATGTGTGATTGTGTGTCCTTGGAATGCAGGAATATTGTCCAGCTCTTTGAAACTCATTTCATTTGAGCAAGCTACTTCATCTAATATCTTCATCCTTTTTGGTTTGAATCTATTGAATATCAATGGGAAACTTTGACTCATTAAATTTTCGATGAAATCAACTTAATTTGTGAAGTAAAAAATGAAATGCACGTTTAATTGACAAGCAATAAAAATGCAGTAAATAAAAATAATTAATTCAAGGTGGTCAGCAATTAGAGGAATATCTGCGCTTTAGAATTATGTCAAATAGAAATTCAAGGAGCTTCAATCTTCTGTGATAAGGATTGCTGTTTTGATATCAAATTGCATCAGTTCAGTTCAAAAGTCAATTCTTTATTTTGTTTCACCGACGGTTATGCTATATTTTCATCAATCAAATTTGACTTACAAAGTTTTTGTCATAACTAAGATTTAAAGAATCCAAAATCCATTAAATGCTGCATTAGTTCTGGTGATAAACCCTATTCATAGCACAGATCTTCCTTGAAGAATAGCCTTAACAAAAGAGGCTTCAGATTTCCCCCTGATATGCTCACAATGAATTGCCTATTCTGATAATCCCCAACATCAACTGGAAAATGACATTCAATGATGTCACTAATAGTGCAGTAAATGGAAGTTTTCATGGTTCCAATGGCACATCATTAATTTTTTCATTATGTTTGGAGAGGAGATTTTTGGGTTATCCACCTTATTACTCTTATTATTATTAACCTCCAACCCTGATTGGACATATGCAGAAAGAAATCTGCTGTAGTTGCATACCTGATATTTGGCTAAGCATTGTGCTAAGATCGGTATGTGTCTGGTTAATATTTGCAGAAATATTCACTCACTAAAAAAAGTAATCCATTGGCTCTCGACCGGATAATGCAAAGGATCAAGTGAGGGAAAATAATGCATGTTGTAGGATCCCTCTAGTGTTCAATGTTGGGATGACTGCAATGCCCCCTGGTGTTATGATAATAAAGTATCTAGACAAATAATCAGCATACGCCATCTCCTTACCAGGCTTGTACTTCAAATCTACCTCATAAGGCTGAATTCTAAGTAGCATTCTCTGAAGTCTAGGGGGAGCTTTACTTAGCTGCTTCAACTTAATACTCTCTAAAGGCTTGGGGTCACTTAAAATGGTCACTCTTTTACCATACACATATGTGTGGAATTTTTCCAATCCAAATACCATTGCTAAGAATTCACGCTCAATATTGGCATACCTAGATTCTACTGGCGTCAGTGCTTTGGAAGCTAGCGATCGGCTTCCCATTCTGGATTAATGCTGCACCAAGCCCTAAGAGCGAAACATCGACCTCAATTTGTGTATCTAGACTAGGGTCAAAATATCCCAACTGCAAGTCCTCACGAATAGCATTCTTCAATTGAGTAAACGCTGCCTGATGCTCAGATGACCAATTCCACTCACTATCCTTCTTACACAATTGACGAAGTAAGCTGGTCTTATCAGACAAATGGGGGACAAAAGGGGACATACACTGCATGAGACCAAGGAAACTCTGCAATTCTTTGACGTTGTTTGGGGCGGGCTTCTTTTGAATTTCGTCGCATTTTTTGGGATCAGGCTTCATGCCTGCGGATGACCAAATTAACCCATAGAAGCTAACTGATGCTTGCCGAACACAACACTTGTCGGCTCTCAACACAAGACCGAAGTCTTTGATTGTACGCATAACTCTATGTAAAGCATCATCATGAGCCTTGTCATCAACACGTACCATAAACAACTAAGTCATCTGCAATTCCAATAACACCAGGTCCTGCCTGCACAATAATATCATCCATGTGTTTCTGAAAAATATCTTTAGCTCAACATGAAATTTACCAGGTTATTTACCTAAACCCTTAAAGCATTCAGGGTTAGCATTCTGCAAGGCGTCTATGTCTGAAATAGGACTACTTTCTGACTTAACACAATCAATATTCTTGCTTTCTGAAACAGTGACAATCCCTAAGTTTTCGGATAGCCCACACGATAGAATGGCTGGGCCACTACTATCACACACATAAAACTTAGCATTAAACCAACTTGAATTGTCAAACTTCATCGGCATTTCGAAGTAACCAAGGTGGCTAACAGTAGTGCCATTTACAGCAGTGAGCCTAGCATGACTCGGTTTGAATAAATGCACAGGTAAATTATCATCGTGAATTTCATACATTTGCTTAATACATCGAACTTGTAGAATGTTGCCGTTTGCACCTGTATCAACCTTGACCTTCAGACGAACATTGAGCTGTATACCAGGGGGCGTAACATTTAATTTAGCAAAAATGTTTTGTCTTTCACATTTCTCCCCACTCAAGGTACATATAAGTTCTCCACAATTAAGTACAGAGTCAACACTTTTGGTATTGGTCTTGTCTTGTTTCTTCTCGTCCTTGTACGACTTGTCTTTCGACTTGCTCCGAGGTTTTCGCGAACTGGAACGAGCTTTCGAACGGCTGGACGATCTCGTGCGATCCTTGTTACTGAAACACATCTCCTTCGAGTGATTCTTCTTGCCGCACACACCGCATTCTTTTCCGTACGCCGGACAATTCTTCGGTCCGTGCTGTGTACCGCAAAATCAACATGGACGTCTGCTGGGACGCTTGGTCATTTCATTAACAGAAACGTCATCGCTGAAGCTTTTCATGTTCGTGAGCGTAGACTGGTGCGACTGACACACAGTGATGGCATCTTTCAATACGAGGGCATTCCCCTTGGCGATAAGCAAGCGACGCGCTTCCTGCCATCTAATACCCTTGATGATCTGGAATGTCACTTGTTCATCACGTAAGTCAGCTGTTGAGAAGGAACAATCTTGGGCCTTTCCCTGAAGTTGACAAATAAAGTCATCCACGGATTCATCGGACTTTTGCATCAGCGCACTCAATTCAAGACGCGCAACCCACTTGTTCTGGACACCAACAAGGTGATCTTCGAATTTTTTCCACACAGTCACCGAAACTTTTTTCTCATCATCAGTCAAATGCCAGGGGCCCCATAATGCATGACCATTGGATCCTGAGCTCATCAGTATGTAGTGCCACTTCTCAGCTTCGTCTACCTTCATGATTGCAAAATAACTTGTCATCATGGTCTTCCATTCTGTAAACGCAGATTTCTGATCCTGCTTTTCCCAGTTGAGCTTGGGCATTTCAACACCACCCTGAGCCATTTTTGCAGCAATTAGACACACCAACACACACAGCAAAACACTTGGCTTCAACATCGAGACTGGTACAGGTAACAGTTAATACACACAACACTGCTGACAGGACACACTGACAGTCAAATCAAAATATAGTCACAACAATACGGCACATAGTAACTGATCGACATCGTGAGCTTCGTTTTTGGAGTCAATACAGGCTTTCCAAATACAGTTCAACATTGTTCAAGCCAAAATACACACTTGCCGAACACGTGGAAGAAGCCGCACACATTTTCGCGCCAACTTTCACGCCAAACGAATCCACATGGCTGAGATACTGAGTCCACACAACAGTCATTTTTGTTGCTAAAACGATGTGCAACACTCTGCTGCTCCATTACGGAACGTTCCCTGGCTTCCATTCTTCATTTCCACATAGTCTTTAGGCACTTAATCCTCCTTTAAAAGGCATTAAAGTTCGTTTTTTCGCTGCCACCATGAACAGAGACGTGACTCCATGATTTAGTTGAACTCTGTTCAATGCAAACGATGTTTTACATGATCTAAACCAGGAATGGTCTGGCCTATGTTGCAAGGTGGCAAGTGCCACTGACCCAACGACTCAGGGGGGCCCATTAAAGATGTGATAAAACACAAACCAGAATCAAAAACCTTTTTTTTTACCATTTTTATTCTGTGACACAATTTTGAGGAAAGGACCTTGTAAATGGTAAGACCCTCCACTCCAGCATACACATTTTATTCGTTGTCCAGTTATTATTTCACAACATCGAGAAAATGGGTCATGGGAGCCCTTCTACAAGTTTACTTTGCTTCAGTTCAGGGCCGAGGATGGTGCTATTTTGCCCCTGATCTAAACCTCTCAATTCATGTTAGAGAGTAAGTTTGAATACTGATGTGAGATATACTGGGGAATTTGTGTTGCCAAACAGACCCTTGAAGAGAAGAAAGGATTGAAGGAAAGATGCAATAGATGGACAATTGTGCTCAGATAAGGCAAGCTTAATCTGCCTGGTAATTATTTACAAAAATATCCAGTCACTAAACCAACAGCTCTTGGGCAGGATAATGAAAGAAGGGATCAAGGGAAGTCAGATGAAAAATAAAGCAAACTATTGCTTATTTGATGAACACCTGCAATTCATATCTGATGTGCAAATGAAAAATCACTAAGAAAATCAATTGTCAAAGTTCTGGATTTTACTTTTGCAGAAACATTTGCTCATGTGTCCATTATTCTTGCGAAAAGTTTGGTCAAATTTTAAGCTGAACCTTTAAATGTATTCTTTAATAACAAGATTTTTTAAAACCATAATATCACTCATGGCATTCAGGATTTGACTTGTGCTTCAAAATGCAGCCTGTTATGAACTGATTATCATTATTTTTTGTTATTTAGTTTTCTGAAACAAAATACCATGTATACTCACACACCTGACCTTTTTATATTGATCAAATCACCAGGAAGGCAAGCACTCTCAATAAAAGAAACTTGCTACATTTATAAGATCCTGCTTATCAATTTGCATAAATCTGTTGTACCTCTGATATTGCCGAACCCTGATTTGTCTTTTTTCCTTGCACCAAACCAATTTTCTGATTGCATTAAAATCTTATCTTATCTTAACTTCATCTAAAATCTTCTACATTATTGGTCAACAAGTTCAATCGGCTGAAAACCATCAGGAGTTCAGGGAAGACTTGGATTCATTAATTTTAATGAAATTAAATGAATTTGTGAAGTCAAGAATCAAAGGCATTGTTAATTGACAAGCAATTAAAATGCAGTGAATGGAAAATGAATTCAAGGTGGTCAGCAATTAGAGCAGCATCTGCGCATTAGAATTATGTTTTTAATAGAATTGCATCTAGCATTAATCTTCTGTAATAATCATCCAAAATTATAAAGAAACTAAAATGGACTGGCTTCCATGGGTCAAGGGTCAACTATGCCTTCTTTTTCCTCTTCTCCTTAGTATATCCATGACCGGTGTGCCTGTGTTGGAACAATGCACTGTCTGTGCTGCTTAAAGTGCTTGCACGTTATTTTTTAATAATTGATGCAAAGATGATTATACTGTGCCATTCATGGATGACTTACATTTACTGAAAATTTTGGGTCCCCTTTTGGGGTTTGAATCTATGCTGGCAAAGACCATTAGTGGAGCAAGCCTGACCTCTAACCACTCAGCCACTCAGCTGCAAAGAAAAAAACACACTTTTGTTGTGGACACTGGACTGTCTGGACAGGATACTATTCAGTTAATATTTAACACGTCTGTCAGATGACCTCTGTCACAGCTGAGGACAGCTGCATCTTTAGTGACACTGCTAACATTTATAGCAACTGCTTAAAGGAGAATCTTCCAGCTGCACATGATTAAGAAAAGCTTAGACAGGTGTTTACTTTCCTGTTGTTTCTGCTCACTGCAGCATTTTATATTGCCAATTACCTTCAAAGTTCTGCAAGTGCCGTTCACACTCTACAGGGTTTAACATCTGTGAAGGAATGACACGGTCAAAGAAAAAATATTTCTTCACCAGGTCAATGAAATCTCACCATAATAAAGAATTGATTTGAAACCTAGATTTAACTACCGCTAGACATCACCAAGATACTTGTATCAATGGAAAAGCTGGTATCTAACTGACAATTTTGCATGTTAGCACCTGGCTAGGGATTAACTCTGTTTAAAAAAGCAAACAAACAATCAGATTATTGTTTATTTTGCAAAAAATTGTAAGTTAAAATGTACACGTATAATAGAAGAAGTGTATGATGTCTTAGTCAGTTAGACACCTCCCTTTTAGAACCCTCCAAATCGGTGTCTAACTAATACATTTATAGAGTATTTCGTATTGATATTACAATACATTGTATACTCTCAATGTCTTACAAGTTGCTCTCTGTGTTCATTTCTCTGGTTCGTATGTTTATGATATTCGTAGATTAGCTTCTTTTCCCAAACATTGTTCGATCCTGTTTTATGACATTTAATAAACTTTTGAGACCATCTATCCATGGTGTGTTCAATCTTTTGAAAATGCCTTTTCTCCATAACGCTTACTTAGGATAGATAATTATGGACTTTAAAGATAAGATTAATTCTTGCACCACTTCTCAGCTTACAATTATGTGAGGTGTCAAGTTGGTTATCACAAGGTCTCTTTTCCATTGTATATCTGTCTGTGAGTTGATAGATTTAAAGGCCTTCTGGCCTCCTTTGGTGGTAAAAGAGACACCCGAACTCAAAATCCAGCTTCCTGTAATTTTTAAATTGGGAGAACACACCAAAACTCAAGATGGGCCATAAGCTCATCATGCCCTGCCTTCCCCACACATGCTACACTACAGGTCTTAACAAAGAAGGCTCTTACTAATAATCAATCTTGTCCCACTTTAACTAAGAAACTGATCCATGAGCTTGTAGTTTGTGTAACTGAAGCACATCAGCACATATGTCGAAGTTGGGGTAATTTCATACTGCAATAAAATCGGGACAGCATGCGACAAAGTATGGCCGTTGTTATTGTAATGTATACTCATTTTGCATTATTCGGCCTGTTTTTATTTTCCAAGGCACTATTCCTTCAACCAGTCCAAACATTATTTTACAGGACTCATAATGCTTTATTTTATTTGTCTGAGCTTATTTACACAGGAATTGTTACTGACAAGTGTATGTTGCATCAGTATTCACATAGTTACCTCCCTGCAGATATATGGAGAATGCTGATGGGCATGGAGAGCTTCCTAGATCAAGTATGGATCAGTGCTTGCCACACATTGTTGAGGCAGACACATCAAGGCTGCGGAAAGTCTTTGAGGCAACTTTTTGTGTCACTCAGAATTTGTTATCATATCAAGGCCTGATTATTTTCTTTTTGTATCACCTGATGAAGTGTTTACATCATTCAGTAGTTTTATTTCATACTTTGATTACTAAAGAAGCGAGTTGAAATTCATTTACAGACTTACTATATGCATTTTGCTATTCTTCTGAATTTCTTCACATTTCTGATACGCATGCTAGGAAATCAACACTGTATCACGGAGAATAACTTGTTTGTGGTAAGGATTTGGTTTTCGTTTCTCCGTGAAACAATACATATGACGTACAGTACCCTTTGACCTTGGTTTACTACTCAGGCAAATCCATGAAATTGAGATGGTCATGCTATTTGCAGACTGTGAGCATTCCCTGGTCTTGCCAAGTTGCCAGGACTTTATGTTCCAGTTATTCTATAGAACTAATTAGGACAATACATACAACATAAAGTACACATGGCCATCCCAACTGGACATGATGACCATAAGATGTGATTAGAGGCATCATTAAGACCTCATACCAACAAACGCGCTCCTCCTTTATTTATTTATTTATTTTTTTCGAAAGAAGCATAATCAGGTTGAAGTCACGTTGCTGCACAAGCTAGTACCTTAGGGTACTAAGCAGAAAGAATGACATAACATGCAAAATTGTATTTAACATGATAAATATTTACAAACAGGAGTGTCTTTAACATAATCTCTGTGATTTCCCAACCATAGCTTAGAAAATATTAACTGCCCAAGAAGTGAAACCTAAGAAACTCGAGGCAGACAATCCAGAGCTATGTAAGCAATCGCAAGTTAGATAAAAGAGTGTGACCTTCCTTTTTTAAGTTCATGTAAATCAATGTTTTTTGTGATGTTTCTAGAAGGAAATGCTTCACAAGTAACAATTCTATTTTATGTTATCTATAGCTTTGGGGGTACATATCACCGAATGATGACATCAATAAAAGTTTTTTTAAAGCCTCTTAGGGCTCCATTACTTTTTGCAGCCATAACACTTGTTTCTCCTGTAGATAATATAATGCCATTTCTGTTTATTTTGTAATTGTTCTGGGCAGGTGCAATTTTTGCACCAGACATTACACTAAGACATTTTCAAAAACAAAAATCAGAGAGTAATACAACTCAGTGTGGATTAAAAGAATATTATCAGCTGACAATATCACTTTGTCTCATGGACTTTTGGCGAGGATTTGGTCAAGCATGACAATGAGCGGCAAAGTGACTGGTCATGCCAAATTTGGAAATTTTAACAATCCCTCTTTCATATACTTCAGTCGCAACCCTCAAAGGTTTGTGCAACATGACTAATAAGGACATGCACCTTATAAAATATGTCATGATGCTTCTGATATTAATTAAAGCCTGTTATTGAATTAAAAAAGTGTAGCCATTGGAATAGATGTGGATGTATGTAATCTTTATTTATAGTCGTGTATAATCAGATAACATATTTTACAATATAGTTAACTAAGTTAGAGCACTTCTGTACGACTAAGAATGAAATCAGAAGAAAAAAAAAAAATAATAAAAAAAATATATATATATAATGAAATTGAAAGTGTCCATTTCATGATTTCAATATCATGATTTAAAGTCTTTCTAGTGTCCATTCTATACGATTATTTCTGTATCATATGATTATCTTAAAGTCTATGTTTAAGCGCCTTTTGTAAGTTCTGTGACTCCTGTCTGACTCCGTCAAATATGCATCCCGGGCTCAGCAACTGAAATCAGACAAAGAAAGCAGGTGCAGTTCCAGTCTTACATGATAAAGTCATCATTACATGTTAAAAGCCATTTGCCAATGGCTGATTTGAAGGTGTTGAGTGAGACACTATTCTTGATAGACAGAGGAATATTATTCCAAAGTTTAGCCCCATAATATCTAAAGCTATTTTTTCCATGATGTATGGTATTAAATTGAGGAAGAACAAATTTATTGTTATCTCTCATTTCATACTGAGAATTCTGTGTTCTAAATAAATCAGACACATAGCTTGGTGTCATATTATTTCTTACTCTATACATTGTGCAGGCTACAGCCTTAACACAGTTTCTGTATACATTAAGCATATTTTCTTGTGTACATATCTCACTATATGTCAGTTGACTCTAATTATTAGTCACAAATCTGACTGCTCGTTTATTGGTCTTTTCAAGTTAATCCATGTTACATTTGTTTGTTAGCATCCAAATCACTGAGCAGTAGTTAAAAGTACTCTTAATATAGCTATTGTAAATGGTCAGTTTGGATTTCTTCTCTAAATATTGCCTAATTCGCTTGATAGCATTTATCTGCTTGCCTGCCTGACCACACACTTCATCAATGTGTGCTTTAAAATGAAGATTTCTGTCTAGTTCCACACCCAAAATGTTTATTGAGTTTGAAGCTTTTATTTCAACATTTCCTACTTTAAGAACCAGATTTGTAATTTCAGTGTTTCTATTCAAGAACATCACTTGAAACTTGTCTGGATTGGCTCTCATGCTATTCATTTCAAACCATTTCATTGCTTCTAGGCAATCTGGACATAGCTTCATTCGAAAAACACACCAGCTACAAAATCTCCACTCCGACTTATACTCTAGTTCTATTCCCCATGGACCATTATACTGTTAGGATGATTGGTATTAATAGAAAGGTCACTGACATTCAATAAGTCTGTACAACAGAGCAAGAGACTTCCTGCTTCAGCTAATCCTAGGCATTGCATGCACCCAAGTTACTTTTGACAATTTGTTTCAATTTTTGTACATTATTCAATTGATCCTTCTCATTTGTTCATTGAATTCTGTCAACTGGCAACACTGTCATTAGGTTATCACAAAAACGACTTTGTATTCATTGAAATTAATACAGACAAATATATACATACATGAAGCTCAGCAAGCTCACATGACCAACTTGCATATGGTCAAGTATAAGGCGCTACAAAATATATGTTTTATTCATGTAAAACCATGCCAGCAGCTATGAATTTGTGACGATAATAAGATTTTTATGTGATGTCTTTGAAGGAAAATCTGTCATCTTTCATGAAACAATGTTTTATCTGGTGCTCTAAAGCCTCCCAATACACAAATAATCTGATTATGGTCAGAGGTACCAATCAAATTTGATTTGCAGAGTTACTGTCATGACTCAAGATTTAACCCATCCCCAAAGAAACCATTAAAATCTGCATTAAATGTGGTAATGAACCACAGTTATGACATAAATCTGCCTTAAAGACCCTTTTATGATACCATAACAAAATAAGCTTCAGATATCCCCCTCATATACTTGTAATTGATTGTCTTATAATCTGCAACATGAACATACAAATGACTCACAATGGCGCCACTAACAGTGCAGTAAAATGGAATTGTTCATGGTTCTGTAAGCGCATCATTTTCATCATGTTTGGACAGGAGATTTTGGGTGATCTACCAGCCTCACAGATTTTGGATGGCATGCGAGTAAAGCCCCAATCCCTGAGATAGGCGAGTACAGTGTTGATCATGAAGACATATTTTTCAAGCTCCGTATATCAGAAGTTTAAAATTGTCAATTAAGTTTTATTTTAATCATATAAAGGAATTTATAATAATAAATATCATTTTGTGAATGTATAATTAATCTATTTAGAGCTATGATTTCCCTAAAGAACTGCTTTTCAATAGCCTTTGTAGTATCTGAAGGTACCTCCATCATTCATTTCCCCAAACTTGACAAATCCAGCCTAGCATGCACATCAACTCAGAGTTCAGACAAAAAGCTGCCTCAAAGACTTTCCACAGCCTTGATGTGTCTGACTGAACAATGTGAGGCAAGCGCTGATCCATACTTGATCTGGGAAGCTTTTCATGCCCATCTGCTTTTCTGCTGGAGAGTAAGCTTGAATACTATGTGAGATAAACAGGGGAATTCTTGTCACCGAGCACAGCATCAAAAAGAAGAAAGAATGGAAAGAACCGATACTTGGCTCAGCATTGTGCTTAGATCTCGCAAGCATAATGCGCATAGTAAACATTTGCAGAAGTATTCACTGACTGAAGCAATGCCTCCTTCGCTGAATAATGAAAGGGATAGGAGATGAGGCAGTTGAGAATAATGAGAATGGGGCTAACTGGTACTATTAGGATGTATAAAAAATTCAGGGAGAATTTTAAACGACAAAATTGTGCAACTCTCAAGGCAAAATGCCGATTGACAACACATCTTATGTTCTTTGATATTAATTCTTCTTCTGCAATTTCCATGCATTATATTAGCTACACAAGACATCCAGTTGTGGCTTATCATAGCATAATTCCTGAACACTGTTATATCCTTGCTTGTGTGCTATGCTTGCTGCTAAAGTTTATTCATAAGCCCAATCAAAACATAGGCTGCATAGCAGCAAACCTTCAACGAAAAAACAACATTTTAAAAGGACACCATTACACCATGAAAGTGATGTGAACAGCATTGCATGTAGTATTTGCAATAGTGGCCCGATCTTGGTCTGAAATGATCTATATGGTCCGCCATATATGCCCGCCTGCATGCCAGGGTATGTTGAGCGATGGAAAGACCTTACTAGACCAGTATACACATAATATGGACAAGTTTCATACATAAACAAGGAATACGTTGTGAGGTATGGGTCAGATTATTTCAAAAAACATTAAGAGTAACTATCAAGCAGACCAACAAAAGGCACTAAAATATTATATAGGGAATGTATATAAACTTTCCTCTATGGACACTTAATGATGGTCAAGTTTTGGTCTGAAAACAAATATAACAATTTTAATATTTTTTTGTCAATATTTCAAGATGTATAGAATATCCATGAATTGATCCACACAAATTTATCATAAAGGTGATAATTGTAACAAATTTCATCCATCTACATGCAATTATGGCCAAGTTATGGCCCGAAATGAAAAAATAATTTTAATAAATTTTTCTCAATATTTCAAAAAGTATAGAATATCAATCAATCAGACCATAAAAAGGCACAACAAGACGATATAGGCTACATGTGTAAAAAAATTCATCCATGTACATTTAACAGTGGCTGAGTCCTTGCCCGGAAATGAAAATAATATATTTTGTTTATTTTTGTCAATATTTCAAAAGGTACAACTAGACCATACAGGCTACATGTGTACCAAATTTCATCCGTGGGCATGCAATAGGGGCTGAGTCCTAGCCCGGAAACAAAAATAATAATTTTTTTATATTTTTCTCAATATTTCAAAAATGAAAAAAGTTCCATCAATCAGACCATCAAAAGGCAAAACTAGACCATACAGGCTACATGTGTACCAAATTTCATCCATGTACATTCAATAGGGGCTGAGTACTGGCCCGGAAACTATCTATCCTCCCGCCGCCCGGACGCCCAACCGCCCGTCCGCCCGACCGCCCAACCGCCCGGACGCCCGGTGGCGGACAGACAACTTTTGACCAAAGTGATAACAATACCTTCTTCGAACTTCATTCGCTGAAGGTAAAAAGCTGAGGAACAGCTTCCCACTCAAAGTAGAATAATCTCTGTGACCTTGCATGGTCATTGCAGTGAGATGTCTTCAATAAACAAATATGAGTTTAATATTGGAGATTGCATGAGGTAATCGACCCATAGTCAAAACCTACCTTTTTAACATCGGGGTCTCATTACATCCTAAAGAAGTACTTAATTAAATATGAGACATTATTACTTAGCAGCAAAGGTGTAGTAATAAGCTTCTTGATAGAATACTTAATGCATGGCTGGTGAAATTAATAACCAGAATTAAAATGGTTGCTCAATTGAAATTACTTAGTTTCTACATACTGAAATTTCAGGAGATTTGTGAAGAATAATTTATATAGGGGCGGATCAAGGAGATATGGACAAAGAAAATGGCAGTTCAAGGATAAGCATAAAGGCAAGATGACAAAAGGTGTCTGCTTTATAGTTGCTTTTGTGAGCCTGGCATGGATTAAGCCATGCCCCTCAAAATAAGTAATGGTTCATTTACCTTGTGCAGACAATGAATTAAGATACTCCCATTCCTGCACTTCCTCATTCTGATTTGAAGAAATGGTTTGAGGTTAGGATAAACCTGGTACAACATTACCATGGGTGTTCAATTGATATACTAAATGCCGGGATATCTGCTTAACTATACAGTGGTCCCTGCATTATAAGACCGCCCCTTCTGCAGTCATGATGCGGTCTCTCGTGGGGGTGCGGTCTCTCGTGGGGGTGCAAAATGCACCAACAATACTACTTAGTGCGGGAGGAAGGCGGTCACATAAGGCAAGGTGGTCTTACAACAGGGGGTCTTATAATGCTGGGACCACTGTACTTATAATTTAATGTTTGTGATACGACAGAGAAAGTGGTCAATCCAGACCCTTTCCAACCATTTCAGGTACGGGGCCCTCAGATCATTATCTTCTGTTCATTTATCTTACCAAATCAATCTTCATAATTTTAAATCTTCATTGACACCAAGAGGAGAAACCAAGACGAATAAGGTCAACACACTGTAAAATCGGAAATTCTGAGTCAGCTCAAATGATTGAGTGAGATGGTTGCAAAATTTGTCTGAGCTGACATAGCTGGACGTCTTGAGTTTTGATAATCTTATCATTGTTATAACTAAAAACAACAAGCTATGATGGCTCAAAGGAGTCGTGCAACCATCTCACTCAATCATTTAAGCTGACTCAGAATTCAAATTTTACAGTGCATTAAAGAAGAGAGCCAAACATATCGAAGAAAAATTGATGGGACAACAAGTAACAAGTAACAAGTATGTTACTGGACGCAGGTCCTTCGCAGGTCCTCTATGTCCAGATCTATATATTTTACATTAATGTTTTAGTTTGATTGGCCGCCTAGCTGCCAACCAAAACAGAGTAAAAACCAATATATTTGCCTTCACCTATTTTAATTACTGTTTTTATATTCATTAGTTTTTGTATAGATTTCTTATTATTGTTATTTTAAAATTTTTTTGGAAATAACAATATTCCACATATTGACTGGCCGCCTAGCTGCCTGTCATTTAGAGTACCAAAAACAGTAATAAAAGCAATAACTTTTTTTTTTCATAGTTAAAAACATATTTTGTGCACTTGGTAATTTTAAGAGCTAGAGACTAAAAAGAGTTAAAAACATATCCAATGTATTTAGCAGATTTAGAAGCACAACCAGTAAAAATACAGGCTAAAAATGTGTTTAAAATAGTTTTGACACCGGCCGCCTTGCTGCCTTCATGTCCCTGCTTCCTGCACTTTATTGGAAATAAGGACTCATATTTGTTTTACCCTCACAGGAGCGGCCGCCTAGCTGCCTCTTCCTGTCCAAGTAGCTGTACAATAATTATTTAGACCCAAACCAAAACAGGGGTAGGCCGCCTTGCTTGCCCAACTCCTAAGACATAGGTTTTTTGTTGTGAAGGGTTAGTGTTATTGGTTATTATATATATATATACAGAAATAGAGACCAGCCGCCTTGCTGCCGGGCTATTGGTTTTGGCTATGCCTACTCGAGGTATTGGTATGTTTCACTTTTCAGGTGGTTATCCAGTCTATTCTTAAAACTATTTACCGACTTTGCATCTATCACTGTTTGTGGTAAATTGTTCCACATGTCAACCACTCTATTAGTAAAACTGTATTTTCTGAGGTCCAATCTGAGTGTCCTTTGTATAAATAACTTCTGACTATGTCCCCTTCTCTGATCATTTGATAGGGGTAGTGCAAGTTTGACGCTATCGTCGTATTGGTTGTTAAGCAGCTTGTACACATCTATCATGTCGCCTCGTCTCCTGCGGTAAAGTAGGGAGGGGAGTCTTAGTTTCTGTAATCTCTCCTGATATTCCAGATGTGCGAAGCCATTTATTCGCTTGGTCGCGTATCGTTGTACGGATTCGAGTTTTCTGATTTCGGTCTTCATGTAGGGACTACTCACCGATTGTCCGTATTCCAATCGAGATCTCACAAGCGACTTGTACAATGGTAGGAATAGTTCTGGTGAGAGATTTGAGAAGGTCCTCCTGATAACTCCCATCATTTGTAATGATTTGCTGATTATTGAAGAGATGTGGGCCTTAGAGGACAGCTGTTCGTCAAAAATGATGCCAAGATCCTTTTCTTCATGTACAACTGATATTGGGACTGGATGTCTTGTCTCATCAGACGACTCGTACAGATGTCTCACTGGTAGTGATGCTATATGATTCTGTCGATGGAGATGGAGCTGGTTGCACTTCTTGGGATGGAATTTAAGAAGCCATCGTTCAGACCATTCTTGTAGTGTGTCTAAGTCCTCTTGGATAGCATTGTTTGGGTCTCCGTTATATACTTGATAGATCTTAGTATCGTCAGCAAACATCATTGTATATGAGTTGAGGTCTTGAGGAAGGTCGTTTATGTACATTGCAAACAATACAGGGCCAAGGACAGATCCTTGGGGGACCCCACTTGTTACCTGCTTAACAGTTGACGATTGTCCATTGACTTGTACAAATTGTACCCTCTCTGAAAGGAAGCTGGTAATCCATTCGAGGAGATTTCCCACTATTCCATATGTTGACAGCTTGTGTATAAGTCGACGATGTGGTACGGTATCAAAAGCCTTTTGTATGTCTATGTAAATGGCTTCTATGTGTTTGCCTTCGTCCAGTGCAGTTGTCCAGTCGTCCATGATCTTTAAGAGTTGGAGTACGGTGGATCGTCCAGGTAGGAAGCCAAACTGACGATTAGAGAAATAGTTATTCTCTAACATATAGTCCAGGATGTCATCCCTTATCATCGAATCTAGAGTCTTACAGATTATTGATGTTAGACTTATCGGGCGATAGTTATTACACTTTTTTTTGGTACCTTTCTTGTGAATTGCACTTATCTTGCCGGTCTTCCATGCTTTTGGGACCACACATTCCTCCAGCGACTTATTGAAGATGATGTTTAGAGGGACAACAATCTGCTCCGCAACTTCTTTTAGAACTCTAGGATATAGCTGATCTGGTCCTGGTGACTTGTCTATCTTGAGTGCTTTGAGTTTCTTCAGGATTGTTTCTTCACCTATGGAGATGTTGTTTTTGGTTGTTGTTACTTCTTGGCTTAAATTCAGACTATTGAAGTCCTCTTCGGGTTCAGTTGTTAGAACCTCACTAAAGAATTCCGACAGAGCTTCAGCTTTTTCTCGGTCGACAGGTTTCGTCCCCAACTATCTACATCTATATTATACTCCTAGCACCAAAACCAAACTTTCACAGATTACCATCACCAACAAAATTACTTTGGCTACTCATTGATAATCAAACGATTTTGAAAATCAAGGCAACTTTCTTTTATATAAAAACTTGAATTTATTTGTTTTTGGAGAGGAGCAGGTGAGTTGTGAATCTAATAACATGATGCATAACCAGGGCATTAAATGATTTCTGCCCGAGGGCCATAACTGATTAATACCCCATAATTCCCGACAAATAAATGTTATTATCATTATTATCATTTTTGAACACAATCCATATCCAAGAAAAAAGTTACCATTTCTTTTGGATTCATTAACGCCCGCTTCGTTTTCACGATCTCGTGCTCTTGTTACTGAATCTAGAGCAAAATCGATTACCTAATAGTGTTCTCCTCTTCGTGGAGATAATTTAAGGCTTTTAGAATATTCAATTCGGACCATTTTTGGCCGTTTTAGCCCAAAAACTGACAGAAAGTTTAATTTCTGATGACGTCACAACATGTAAAATACGCCAGGTGGCGTTTTCGCGGGCGTTAACGGCCATTATTATATACTTGACCATGCATTAAATAGGCCGTTAACTGTTTTTTTCAGGGCCTTCATATGGTATAATTCATGGAGGGCCATAATGTGGTTAACACATGGGGGCCATAATGTGATTAACACATGGGCAAGTGGTACCCTCTGTGTATTATAAGCATCGTGACGTCATGGTGACGTTGTTGACATGAGGAATAAAAAATTCTGTCAGACATTGTCAGATTTGGCTAGAAATCAGTGAAAAATGGTCCGATTTGCAAAATTCAAAAGCCTACAAACACTGCAGTGAGTCACAGATAACAGAAAAAGCCCTAGATTTGCTCTATCTGCAAAAATAACAGCGTCAGATCGAAAAACGTAGCGCGAAAAGTGACAAAATGGACTAAAAATGTAATAGGCTAGATTTATCCATCACAGCTTCGTTTTTCATGATTTTATTTAATCACAACATGATAACGCCAGTTTAACCAAATCTGCGGGGGTTTGGGAAGAAAAACCATGGCAGTGTACTTCATAAAAATTTGGGAAGTTGAAAAACAATTTTTAAAAAGTATATAATAATGATAATAACATTTTACTTGTCGGGCATTATGGGGTATTAATCAGTTATGGCCCTTGGGCAGAAATCATTTAATGCCCTCGCCTAGCGGCTCGTGCATTAAGTTAATGATTTCTGCCCTCTGGCCATAACTGATTAATACCCCATAATGCCCTCCAAAAAAATGTTATTGTATAATTAACGCCCGCGAACTGGGCGTTAATGGCCAGACAATGCCCTCTAAAATGATAATAATTAGATATCACACTTAAAGCAAAGTGAGGTTCAACTCAAATTTGTACAACTTTACACCAAAAATATATGATATACAATCTTTTTATGTATTATATCTATACCAATGCAGAAAATTAAATTTTAATTTAATTCCTCCTTTCTTGAAAATGTAAATTTGTTATGCACTTTTTATTGATCTTCCTCTTTGATTTCAAATATAATTAAAACATATTTTTACTTACTACTTCCACAATATTTAATATTGTGAAATTATGTGTAAAAAAAGATAACCTGGCAACATGAATGTTGATTCAACCAAGTCTCGATCATGTGACTTCAATGGTATGTGTGTATTGAACAAATATCATTGATGTCGAGCAAGCAAATTATAGTCTACCTTTTCTGATTGATCCCACAATCAATGCACTCATATTTGTTGCATTAACATAAACCAAAGAATGAATAAACTCTAAAAGCAAAGTAGAAGACATTATTTTTATTTGACATTATTTTTATTTTTTATAATTTCCCAATTGACTTTCCTCTACAAAAACAGAAATTTAATATGCCATTAGTGTGCTTTCAGGGGAGAGTGATGTAAAATGTACATACAATATGTAATTCAATAAATATCTGAGCAACAGTCCCATTGTGGTTCACTTTTTAAAAAACAGTCGTATCACATGATGTTCCCAAAGGAGTCTTCCTGCTTTAGTATTCACTCTCCTAATGATGTGTTTTTTTCTGGTGTGATGACAGCTAGAGGCCTGAGACACTTTTACACACTTGATCATATTATGGAATATACAGATACACATGTGCCTGTTTAGAAGGTGACTTTGATCAATTCTGATGCTTCCAGTGACTAGCATTTTGTTGGCAGAAAAGATGTTAGGTCAGCTAATCCGAGACACTAAAAATCAATTATGTCTAGCCTTATGCAGCCAAAAAACTACTAAGTGATGTGCATGTAAACACTTGACCAGGTAATAAAACACAGGAGGCATCTCGACACCTTATAAAGCAGGCATTGATATGATAATAAATTCACAGTGTGACAAAAGTTGTCTCAAAGACTTTCTGCAGCCTTGATGTGTCCGCCTGAACAATATGCTGTGAGCAACTGATCCATACTTGATCTGGGAAGCCTTCCATGGCAGGGAACTAACTGTGTGAATACTGATGTAAAAACATACTTGTTAGTCACTAGGCGCAGTGTAAATAAGCCCACGCAAATATGATTATGTTACTTATAAAAGTATTATGAGTCCAGCTAAAGAATATATATTCTTGTTGAAGGGACAGTGCCTGGGAAAATCAGCTCCAAACGCAGGCATATACTAAATAAATAAAGCAATAAGAATACCCATACTTAAGCACACACCATCCTGACTTCTTCCTTCTTCTTCCTTCTTCTTCCTTCTTCTTCCTTCTTCTTCCTTCTTCTTCCTTCTTCTTCCTTCTTCTTTGTTCTTCTTCCTTCTTCTTCCTTCTTCTTTGTTCTTCTTCCTTCTTCTTCCTTCTTCTTTGTTCTTCTTCTCTATTCATTTCTTCCTTCTTCTTTATTCTTCCTTCTTCTTCCAAATTCATTTCTTCCTTCTTCTTCCTTCTTCTTCCTTCTTCTTCCTTCTTCTTCCTTCTTCTTCCTTCTTCTTCCCTATTCATTTGTTCTTCTTCCCTATTCATTTCTTCCTTCTTCTTTATTCTTCCTTCTTCTTCCCTATTCATATCTTCCTTCTTCTTCCTTCTTCTTCCTTCTTCTTCCTTCTTCTTCCTTCTTCTTCCTTCTTCTTCTGCCAATGATGCCAAGGCCACCTTTTGGTGTATTATTGTCATCCTTGAATCGACTTCATTACAGGTAAATTTCAATTCAATTTTTTTTGGAACTGATTAATGGTGTCATGGCTAAGAAAGAAAAGAAAAGACCTTTTGTAGACATGGATGCGGGACATTTGAAGTCCTGACATTAGATTCTGTCCTATCATGATTATGGAAGATTAATGTTTCATGTAATTTTATTAAACATAATTCTAATACGCAGGTGTTGCTTTAATTGTTTGCCACCTTGAAATTATATTTGCATACTGCATTTTAATTGGTTTACAATCTACAATGCCTTTGATTCTTGACTTCATAAAATTAATTTGATTTCATTGAAATTGATGAATTCAAGTTTTCACAGAACGCCTGGTTTTCAATAGAATGAACTTGTTGACCAAAAAGGAAGATTATGCCATATTTGAGAGAATCAGGTTAAGATAAGATGAGAATTTAAATTTCCTAGAAAAAATGAAGTTTTTCTTGGCAGCATGGTACAGAAACAAACCATGAGATTGAAGAATAATCATGACATTAATAAGTTACCCATTAAATCTGATAATGGTTGGTACAAAGTTCCTCGGATGAATCCCGAAGCGATCCAGATTGTATTCTAAGATTGCAAAAGGCATAAATTCTTTTCATACATTTTTTAAATATCAAAACTGGACGATGAAAGAGTCAAGCAGCTCAGCAGCTGCCAGTGCTTGGACACTGAGGGCAGAAATGTATTTAGTAGGCAAAATCTCAAAAACATTGTCTCCTATTTCTACATTTGACACAAAAAAACCTAACTCTTTAACCCCAGATGCTATCAGAAAATTGGAATTGATGCAATGATAAAAGACAAATCAGGGTCGGCCAGTGACATGCTTTATCAGAGAGAAAACAGATCCAGGCTAATTGATATAAAGTGTATGTCTTCTTGGTGATGGTGTCATTATATAAGTCAGATGTGCCTATATGTACTGTATTTTGTAAAGATAAAGTACATTACAATGATAATGATCATCAATTCAAATTACACAAGTAATTTCGTTAGAGCCATGAGAGATTTCATATCTTGTAATACACACATGCATACATTTGATGATCGATAGTTCTCCGTTTAAATGCATCCAAATTACCTAAGGAGATAATTATAAGCAAATGTTTCAGCACAAGTAAAAGCAGGACTATGTTACCAATTGGCATTCGTGATTTGCTACTTGCACATCCGTAAATTTCAGGTGAAGATCACATAAGTAATTGTTCGCATTAAAGCCCAAGAGCCATTGGTTTAGTGAGTGAATATTTCTGCAAATATTTACCAGATGCATTATGCTTACTAGATCTAAGCCCAATGCTCAAACAAGTATCAGTTAACGAACTGTTGCATCTTTCTTTCTATGGATCCCTTCTTCTTTTTTATACTGCACTTGGTGACAAGAATTCCACTGTATAAAAATGGATGTTAAAAAGGTGTAATTTCGTTTTTATAATATCAATTAAATAAAAATTCTGAGTTAAGTGCAATTTTCTTTTTAAGGCAGAACACCTGGTGGGTCAGCAGATCCGAGAAGCTGAAAATCAGGTAAGCCTGGCCTTATGCAATAAAAAATGCTGAGTGATGTATATGTAAACACTTGACAAGATAATGAAAACATAGGCTGCGCAGCAGCAAACCTTCAGCGAAAGACATCTGTAAAGTCATAAAAGCGATGTTGACAAAATCGGTATAATGCAATCGTGGCCAAATCTTGGCCTGAAATTATCTATATACCCGCTGCCCTACCAGCTGCCCGCCTGCCTGCCAGGGTATGTAAAACCATGGAAAGGCTGAACTAGACAAATTTACACATATTATGTTGCAGTTTCATACATGTACAGGGAATAGGTTATGACTGTGGGTCGAAAACCAATAAGTATGTTAATTTATATTTTTCAAATTTTTTCTAAATATTTAAAAAGTGTTAAAACTACCTATCAATGAGACCAGTGAAAGATCTTTATAGGCAATATGTGGATGAATTTTTGTCAAGGTACATCCAAGAGAGGCTAAGTTTTGGACCAGAAACCAAAAATTATAATTTGCAATATATTTTGTCAATATTTCATAAAGTATAGAATGACCATGAATCACACCATCAAAAGGCACAACAGCATCAAATAGGTGATATGTGTATGAAATGTCATCCATGTACATGCAATACTGGGCAAGTTTTGGGCCAGAAATGAAAAAAAATTGTTTTTATTATTTTTTCTCAATATTTCAAAAACTATAGAATACCCATCAATCAGACCATCAAAAGGCACAATTGGACTACATAGGCTATATGTGTACCAAATTTCATCCATGTACATGCGATAGTGACCGAGTCTTGATCCGGAAACGAAAAAAATAATTTTTTATCTTTTTGTTTAATATTTCAAAAAGTATGGATTATCCATCAATCAGACCATCAAAAGGCACAACCAGACCATATGGGCTATATGTGTACCAAATTTCATCTATGTACATGCCATAGGGCCCAAGTTCTGGCCCGGAAACTATCTATCCGCCCGCCGCCCGACCGCCCGACCGCCCGGACGCCCGCCCGGCGGACGGACAATATTTTACCAAAGTGATAACAATACCTTCTTCGAACTTCGTTCGCTGAAGGTAAAAAAGGAGGCATCTGAGCACCTTATAAATCTGGCACTGACATGGTAATAAATTCCAAGTGACACAAAAAGTTGACTCAAAGGACTTTACGCAGCCTTGATGTGTCTGCCTCAACAATGTGCAACAGCCACTGATCCATACTCGATCTTCCAAGCTTTTAATGCCCATCAGCATTCTCCATATATCCACATGGAAGTAACTGTGAGAATACTGATGCAAGATACTTGTCAGTCAATGTGGCTAGTGTAAATAAGCTCAGGCAGATATAATTAAAGCAACCAAAGTATTATAGTACAATAAAATAATGTGTTGACTTGTTGAAGAGATATTGCCTCAGAAAATAAGCTCCAATTACATACCGAATAACGTGAAATGATTTTAAAACGCAGTAAGAATACCCACACTCTATATCACACTATCTTGATTTTCTCTGAGCGTCAAAATATTCCCAACCTCGACAAATTTGCTGTTGTGCTTCAGCTACATGATATCTTTACACAAAGTATAAGCCCATGGATCGTTTTCCCAATTAAAGTGGGATGGTATCTTTTACCACAGCAAAAAGCCACATATGGGCATTGACAGTGAATATTGACACAAAACCGAAAGATGGTATCCAAAACATATATAAACATGTTAGATAAATGTTAAAGTTAGGATTGAATAGTATGTGCGAATAAAAACCAATGTATAAAATTGATGTCAAGCAAGCAAGTTTCTGATTGTTCCCATTAGTGATGCAGCACATGTTGCATTAACGTAAACCAAAGTATGATCAGACCTTAAAACCAAAGTAGAACACATAGGCCTTATATTTTCTTGGTTCTTCTGAAAATAATTTTTCCGATTCCCCAAAGACTTTCTGCTACAAAAACAGAAATTTAATATGCCATTAGTGTTCTTTGTAGGGAGAGTGACGTAAAATGCACATACAATATGTAATTCAATAAAAATCCGAGTGACAATCCCATGCTGGTACACTTTGAAACAGTCATATCATATGGTATCCCCAAAGAAACTTCTTACTTCAATATTGTGATTCCTAATGATGTATTTTTTGTCTGTGATAACAAAAGACTTTTGCACGCTTGATCATATTTATGGAAAATAGATGTGCAATTTACCAAGATAACTTAAACCATTTCCGATGATTGGGGAACATGACGGTCCGGCCATTCTGCAACCAATGACAAGTATTTTGAGTATGATATCACTGTCAAGAACTTGCATTGTAGCATTAATCGAAAATACAGCAACTTCAGGGTGATACACGGAATTCGTTGGCTTTTTAATGAAACATTCAATATTCATCATGATGACTGGGGGGTTCGAGTTTTGGCAGAAGTGGCAAATAAAAATTGATAGCTCCCTTTTTAACCAAAACGAATCTTAACTAGTAGACGTAACCGCGAGCGGTAACAAAACTTCACCTACTGTGGTACCAGTAACTCGAAACAGACACAAGTAGATGAGCAAATAAAAGGTGCATGGAAAAGTACACAGGAATCATACATAATTAAGTAACATGCATACACAAGAATACAAGAATGTTTCCTGTACATTGAGTACATGCAAGTATGCACAGAAAAACGAGTTGATAAACCAGTACATGAACCAGTGCATGAACCAGTGTATGAACCAGTACATGAACCAGTACATGAACCAGTCCATGAACCAATACATGAACCAGTACATCCACCAGTACATCCACCAGTACATCTTCTGCTCTTTCTGAGAACATCGATTTTTCAGGGTCATGTAATCTCTTTGACCATAAGAAATACATGAAATTTCAGGGTCCGGCGATCTTTTAAACCGTCATAGCTACGACAAAATGTTCCGAAGATTAAAACTAGAGGAGAATTTGGCCTTTTCAAATCTGTTTACAGATTCTCTGTATCTTAATTAGAACCGGAGTTATCGCAGATTGAAATTATGGTACAATTCAGGAATATGAACTTGAGAAATACCTGAAAAACTATAGTTTTTAACTTAAAATCACTGTATAACCAAAACGGTTCAATGAAAACATATATAATTAGCCAGGATTATGTAAGCAGATGTTACAAAGAGGTCCATGCAGGTTGATCAAAAAAGGATGATTCCTTCCCTGCCAAAATAATGATATATTGTGAAAATTCGGAAAAAAACATGAAATTTTCAGGGTCAGGCGAACTTTTTAACCGCCGGAGCTACGACAAAATATTCAGAAAATTAAAACTAGAGGAGAATATGGCCTTTCCAAATCTGTTTTCAGATTTTCTCTATCTTAAATAGGACCGGAGCTACGGCCGTTTGAAATGACGCTATCTTTGAAAAATGTGAAAAAAAATCATAAATTTTTCACTCGTTTTTTGACCTTTACAGTGCAACGTAGGTCAATCCGAGGACCTTATAAATTTACAGGAAGCCTCTAAAGTATTGTAGCAAGTATGTCTACCATTTTTTTAACAATATCTTGATTCCTTCTGTGTTAAAAAATATGAAATGTCAAAAATGTGCAATTTTTTGACATGTTTGACCTTGAGTTTGACCTTGAAAAACATTTTGTAGGTCAAAATAAATATGATTTTCATAATGGCATTGTATGAAAAAGGGGGGGTCAGCCATGCATTGTAACCCTGTACAATCAATATTTCCTTGTCCAAAACGCGGAAATGTGTCATTTTTTAACCTGTGTCAGTTAGCAATAATAAAAAAATTTTCATAAATCCGGCGAAGGAGGTACTCAAAATATGATTAATTATTGTGAATAAGCAGGCCAATGTCCATCTGTCACCAGTAAATCACGATGATATCTTGAAAAGAACATGGTGAAAAAAATTCCTGAAAAAGGCACCTTTTCAAACTTTTTCGGGTCAAATGACCTTGAAAAATGAGGTCAAGGTCAAATTTAAAGGTCATTTTGGGCTTATTGGGTGTATGTTTGGGGGGGTTTACTATGACATGTTATCAGCTAAAATCGATATTTAGAGGTAAAATTCTCAAGGTCACCGGTTTTGGTGGCGCAGTATGGCTTTAAAGTTCCGTAACTCAAAAACCGGTACTGCCAATGAAAAATAAAGACTCCGGCAGGTGTCCCGTGAGTTCGGGCACGTTTTGGCACCATCGACATAACTCTATGACTTACGGATTCTGAGATCCCGCGATCAACCTCAAACCATGAAAACGGACTTTGTACAATGTGACCTTGACCTACTTTCATGAAAGTAGGTCAAGCTGTGTAGAAAGTGTCTAGGACATTTCTATGTACAGGAAAGTGAAATCCGGTAATAACCGGATGACCTACTTGCATTTGAAGTTTTGCGAAATTCAACTTTAAAAGGCTCTGTGACCTTGAAAAATAGGTCAAGGTCACCCATATTCAGAATTTGTAGTAAGGTCATTATAGACCATGTATATGAATTTTTTGAATATTCTACGAAGAGGTTTGTCGGGAAGAATAATAAATAAAAATAATACCGATTACAAGAAACTTCACCTATGTGTAGGTGAAGTTTAATTACCCCGCCCCCCAAGAGATACAACAATATAGGAAGAGCGGTAAGAAAATCAGGATGGATGATGTGTCGTAAATTATGGGTATTCTTATTGCGTTATTCATTCGGCATATGCCTGTGCTCGGAACTTACTTTCCCAGACACAACTCCTTCAACAAGTCCATACATTCTTTAGCTGAACTCATAATACTGATAAATAACATAATTATTATATTTGTGAGCTTATTTACATTTTTAAACACTAAGCACAGTGACTCACAAGTATATCTTGCATCAGTATTCACACAGTTACTTCCCTGTAGATATACAGAGAATGCTGATGGGCATGGAGCCACTTGCTAGACCAAGTATGGATCATTGCTTGTTGCAGATTGTTAAGGCAGACACATCAAGGCTGCAGAAAGTCTTTGAGACAACTTTTTTTGTCACGTTGTGAATTTATTACCACAAAATGCCTTCTTTGCCAGGTGTTGAGATGCCTCCTTGTTTTTTATCACCGGGTCAAGTGTCTACATGCACATCACTCAGTAGTTTTAGTTGCATAAGGCCAGACAAAATTGAGTTTCAGCTTCACAGATTGGTTAACCCAATAAATTTTCTGCCTACTAGAAAACTACCCTTAACCCACAATTCTAATTTAATTTACATTATGAAAAATTGAGATAATGCCTTTTTCTCCTCTCGGTGACCGAACTGAAAAATATCGATTAGCTAAAGATCAATTATGTCTGGCCTGATGGAGTGACATCATGTGATTTTAATTTTTATTAGTTAGCATGCAAGCAAGATCCACTATTACTTCTTACCTTCAACATTATGACCTGGGACGTGGGTATCTCAGTTACAAAGCCACATATGGACGTTGACAGTGAATATTAAATACATAACCAGTATATGTTGTCCAAAACATAATTGTACAAACATGTTGGACAGATGTAAAGTTAGGAATAAGCACTATGTGTGAATAGAAACCAATGTACAAAGATCACTATCATAAAACACGATCACAAGAGATGAAAAGCTCAAACACACTGATACAGTACAACCCAAAATAAAGTAAGAAAATTTTCTGTCAGAAGTCCTCTGTTTACCTATTTTGCCCTCTTTTCTCCTATCCACCCCAAATCTACTTACAACTCCCATTGACTCCTTAGCCCACATTAAGATAGCTACCAATGTAACTGCAATTAGCAGAAGTGCAAAATATCAAGTAAATCAAACACAATGGGGGTGGTCGATTTTAAATTGGTGTTGTTTTTAATGTGATTTTAATGTAATTTGAAAAGGCAGTTTCAAGTTGGTAAAGTAAGAAGTGATTCAGGGGTAGTCAAAGGGTGTGAAAGGGTAAATTCTTCTTCCTTCTGAGGCAATCATACTTTATTTTGGGTTGTACTGTAGTATATAATGTCTTGTAATATAAATCCAAAACACCTATATAAACCTAAAATATCATGGTGAGATTTTAATTTCCTGGTAAATGTTTTTTGATTTACAGTGTCATTGTTTCTGCAATTTCTAAGCCTGCACATGGTGCATACAGAACTTTAAAAGTAAATGGCAATATAAAATGCTGCAGTGAGCGGAAAAAGGAGAAAGTAAACACCTGGCTAAGCTTTCCTTAATCCCCTGCAGGTGGAAGATTCTCCTTCAAGCAGTTGCTATAAATGTAAGCAGTGACGATAAAGCAGCTGTCGTCCTTCAGTTGTAACAAAGGTCATTAGACGGGAGACAATGTGAGACACTTCTTAAATATTAACTGAATGGTATCCTGTCCAGACAGTCTACGAAAAAATATTGTTTTTTGGTTTCTAGTGCCTGAGTGGTTTGAGGCCAGGCATGCTCCACCTGCATGGATTCGAACCCCAGGTTGAAAACCCAAAATATCGGTAACTATCAGTCATCCATGAATGGCACAGCATAAAGATCATTTTTGGCCATTAAGAAAAAAGTGCACATTACTTCACTGGGACTATAAGCCTCTCTTCTAAGACATCCTGCACTGCAGCCTTGATGTGTCTAACAGAAAATGTAAGGCAGGTGTTGATCCATGGCTTAATTGATTTAAAGGATTCTGGTAAAGCAGATTTGCAAGATTGTTGTTTTTAGCTTGTGATCTATATTCTGTCTGATGAAAAGAATTGTCAAATTAACTTTTACCAACAAGAATTTGAATACACTATACATATGTGAAGCAAAATTTAAAATTCTTTGTTCTTCTTTCTTCCTTCTTCTTCTTCCTTCTTCTTCCCTATTCTTCCTTCTTCTTCCTATTTCTTCCTTCTTCCTCCTTCTTCCTCCTTCTTCCTCCTTCTTCCTCCGTCTTCCTTCTTCTTCCTTCTTCTTCCTCCTTCTTCCTTCTTCTTCCTTCTTCTTCCTCCTTCTTCCTTCTTCTTCCTTCTTCTTCCTTCTTCTTCCTTCTTCTTCCTTCTTCTTCCTTCTTCTTCCTTCTCCTTCCTTCTTCCTCCTTCTTCCTCCTTCTTCCTTCTTCTTCCTTCTTCTTCCTCCTTCTTCTTTTTTTCTTCCTTCTTCTTCCTTCTTCTTCCTTCTTCCTTCTTCTTCCTCCTTCTTCCTTCTTCTTCCTTCTTCTGCCTTCTTCTTCCTTCTTATTCCTTCTTCTTCTGCCAATGAGACAAAAGCCACCTTCTGGTGTATTATTGTCGCCCTTAAATCGACTTCATTACAGATATTTCCATTCAATTTTTTTTGGAATCGAATGATGGTCTTATAATCTTAGAAAGAAAGGAAATTACCTTCAGAAGACTTTGATGCAGGACATTTTAAGTCCAGATATTAGATTCTGTTCTGGTATCATGATTATAGAAGATTAATGTTCCATGCAATCTTATTAAACATAATTCTAATGCGCAGATGCCGAAGTTGCTCTAATTGTTGGCCACCTTGAAATTATTTTTGTATACAGCATTTTAATTGCTTGTCGATTAACAATGCCTTTGATGCTTGACTTCATTAAAATTAAATTTGATTTCAATGAAATTAATAAATACAAGTTTTCACAGAACTCCTGGTGGTTTTCAGTAGACTGAACTTGTTGATCAAACAGGAAGGTGATGTTATATTTTAGAGAATCAAGTAAAGATAAGATAAGAATTTAAATGTCCTAGAAAAATGAAGTTGTCTTGGCAGCATGGTACAGAAACAAACCAATAGATTGAATAACAATCAGGAAATTAACAAGTCACCCATTAAATCTGATAATGGTTGGTACAAAGTTCCTTGGAAGAATCTTAGAAGAGATCCACTCCAGATGGTATTAGAGAGGTTTTGCTACACGTTCACGTTTGATGTATGCGTGTACAAGTGCTATTTAATTACATTGTAGTCATGGCATCCCCCACGTACACGTCACACGGAAACGTGTAGCAAAACCTCTCTATTATAAGAATCCATGAAAATTCATTCTTTACAAACATTTCTTAAATACCAAAACTGGACAATGATAGAGTCATGCTGGTCAGCTGCCACCAGTGCTTTAACACTGAAAGCAAACATTTGTTTAGTAGGAAAATTCCCTAGTTGCCTCCTATCTCTATATTTGGCTCAAAAAATACCTAACTCTTTAAACCCAGATGATATCAGAAAATTGGATTTGTTGAAAAGATAAAAGACAAATCAGGGTCTAGCCAGTGACCTGCTTTATCAGACGGACAACACATTTTGGCAAATTGATAAGACATGAGCCCATGTGGAAAGTTTCTTTTATTGAAAATACCTGTAGACCTTCTTGATGTGGCTGTTAAAATTGCACATCTATGAATTGCAGGTGTAGATCACATTAGCAATTGTTTGCATTATTTTTTGTATGATTACGCTTGATCCCTTCTTTTATTATCCAGCCAAAGTGCCATTGGTTTAGTGGGTGAATACTTCTGCAAATATTTAACAGATGTATAATGCTTGTCTGATCTCAGCGCAATGCTCAGCCAAATATCAGTACGGCAGATTTCTTTCTATCCTTCCTTCTTTTTAATGCTGTGCTTGGTGACAAGAATTCCTCTGTATATCTCCCATCAGTATTCAAGCCCTTCTCCTTCAGAAAAGCTGCTGGGCATGAAAAGCCTCCCAGATCAAGTATGGATCAGCGCTAGCTTCACATTGTTCAGTCAGACACATCAAGGCTGTGCAGAGTCTTTGAGACAAACTTTTTGACGGAGCTCTGAATTGATATTCATATCAAGGCTCGATTTGATAACTAGAAGAAAATTAATGATGAAAGTACCTGACCAAAGAAGCCTTCATGCTTCATTGTCCTTCATGCTTCATTAGTTGAGCCGGCATTAACTCATCATGTATATATTTTTAAAAACCTTTGCAAAAAGAATAAATGTTTATTGTTCCGATTGCATGGTACTACAAATAAATGCCACTTTCTTTCACAATGGTCATTGGTGTGTCACGAAGACTGAAAAAGAAATTAGAAAATTAATTTTAAAAATGTCAGTTGTTTACAATTTTCAACGAAGTGCAACTGTCCAAATTTTAAACTCTTAGACAACTGGAAGAAGCCTAGTATTTAAGAAGAACCAAGGAATCAGTATTTTGTGTACATTGATGAAATGTGAACATTCCAGCACTTACCTCCTAAATATACTTTATAATTAAAAAGTCATACAAAACAGATATTCAGAGCTAATTCCTCACGTAAATCATAGTTATCTGGGGGTTAAGTGGCATCATCAATTTGTCTTAGAACAGTATTAGAGGCTGATCTGAAAGGCTTCATTTCCCAGTGGAAGTACTTCATTATTTTTATCCTTATATCCATGTACAGTGGTCCCTGCGTTATAAGACCCCCTGTTGTAAGACCCCCCCTGTTGTAAGACCGCCTTGCTTTATGTGACCGCCTTTAAGTGATTTAAGATTTTAAGTGCATTTTGCACCCCGACAAGAGATCGCACCCCCACGAGAGACCGCTTCATGACCGCAGAAGGGGCGGTGTTATAACGCAGGTACCACTGTATCAGCTTCTTGCACTTCAACATATTAAACATAAATCTTCCTGGCCTGAGAATTTATTTCTCACAAAATATTGAATAAAACCTGTGAAGCTTAAATTTTATGTCTATCAATTCCATAAGGTTACTTAGGATAAATGCCTGCAACTTCAAATTACGTTTTACATTGGCAAAGTTGTTGGGTGCCTTCTGCATCAGGCCAGTATGTGGTTTATTTATTTAAGAATATATATATATTTACCATACGTGGCACTATTCAGTAAAACTGTTTTTCGAAGTCTACCACATGCAGCCCTGTACCAGTCCTGTGACGAAGTCTGGACAATTTGTGCCACGACCAATTAATAGCTCAAATTCAAAACAGGTTTTGGAAACTTGAACAAAAGTCATAATCTATTAACTGAAAATCTTGAAAATTCTAGGCTTCTTTTTTTTAGGTTAAATGAACTTCAGTTGCAAGTTGCTATTGCAGATTATCAGAGATTAATTGCTTGAATATCTGAAGGATATCTGAGACTGTTCTGTTATGTCTGTCATAAAATAGGTCTTAACAGTGATCTATATGCTATAAATGTAGTTTGTCAGCAGAATAAGCATTTTCCTTAAGAGGCGTAAAATCTTGGAAAATCCAGTTTTATTGATAATTCCCAACATGATTTACGGCCAGTGTAGATTCCTGTTAATGAGAAATAAAACAGCTTTTGACCAAGGTTGATTGCCAAAGAATGATGTTAAGAGTGTCAAATGATCTCAAATTTATTAAGGCTCTCATGCTTTAGTGCAACTCATTTAATCTGATTTGCAAAGGAGCACTAGCAGAAATTAAGAATGAAGTATCTACTCTGGTAAAATTGTTTGGATTATGAAACCAGACCATGGCAACTTGTTCAATCAGGTAGAATCAATCAGCCATTTCATCTTTGAAAGTTGAACACAAAAGTCACACACTGTGAGAGTTCCACACAAATTAAATGCAGACATAATTTACCCTTCCAAGAGAAACAATTAACTTTGCTATTTTATTAAAAGATTTTTCAGAATGTCTTCCAAGCTGGATGTTGACCAAGATAATATGATGATGCCAAAGAGCATAGCGAGACCGTCAGAAATGTGAATTTATTTTGAAGTAATACCTTTTTAGCACGGTTCAAATTGTCATGCAAAGGTTTTGGCACGAAGCAAAAGGGTTGATGTGCTTCAGGTGCTTGGAGTATATTGGGCTTGTCAGTGAAAACATATTGTGCAGCAGTAGCACTGTATCTCTATGCCCTCGGCCTATGATGTCCTTACATTTGGTCCTAAATAAAATTATTTAACAATAAAAAGAAATTCACTCCAGGGAACGTCACCAATATCAGAATGAGGCTGGGTCTGTTCATGACGCCACCTGCACTGCTGTTGTCATGACGCCACCTACACTGCTGTTGTCATGACGCCAACTAGGCTAGTTCATTGTTGATGACGTCACATAAACGCCCACACTTTTTTTGTTTGGCGCATGCAAAAATTTTCCTTAGTTTATCACCTGGTTGGCTGTGAATATCACTGTTTACAGTCAAAATATCTGGGCCTATGCTATTGTAAAAAATACCACCCTTCAAGGGCGATATTTTTTAACAATGGTTATGACATCACCAGCATTCCAGCTGCCTGATGATGTCACAAACCAAACAAGGGACAGAATAATGGGATTGTGACGTCATGTCCATTGTTGCTCCATGGTGACGTCACATTTTTGTAATAGCAGAAAATAGTCCCTCTTTATAACTCAAAATTTTGAGGTAAAACCAGGTGATAAAAACAAAAAAACCACGCGTCAGGGCACTTCGTACAATATCACTCGCTGTTGTGTGAATTAATATCACTCTCGCCCTGCGGGCTCAAGTGATATTAATTCACACAACAGCTCGTGATATTGTTACTCAGTGAACCTGACTTGGGTTGTTTTGTTATAATATCCCTGTGTGAGATCAGAAGCTCTGTCTCCTACCACTTGTAGACCTCTGGTCTCTGCGCTATGCGCAGAGACCTGACGGTCTCCATTGCATTGAAGACATTCAGTGACTCATCTAGTTACACTTCACATTTATTAGCAGACATCAAGACAATACAGTTTAAGTCTAACTCAACACATTCTTTGTAAATTTTCCCTGATTTGCACAAGTTTCTGGTTCATGGTTCTTCTTACCACAGTCTCAGTTGACAAATGAACAAGTGTGAAGGAGATATCCCATACTGAACAAAAATGTATACAAATTGCCACAAGTAACTTCAGTGAATGCAATGTCTGGGATTTAATTAGCTGAAGTTTGAAGTCTCTTGCACAAACTTTCGAACGGTATTGGTCTTGCTCTTCCAATCATCTTAAGAGCATCATGGTCCAAAACGAAAAAAAATAGTATATGGATGTACAAAAATCGTATGAATGCTAGAGCAAATGTATGTGATATAGTTATCTTAGTGTATGGGTATTGAGCATAGCTCAGTGGTAGAGTAGGCCTACTACACTGCTATGCTTCAAGGTTAGCATTTGATTCTTGGCCTTGGCAATTACCTCATTGATCAGTGTAAGTTATACAAGAATTTCTGAAAGCATGAAAGAAACCATGTACAAAACACAACTCATACACTCTTTCGCAAGTTTTGATTTGAAAACTAAAATACCTTGGCAATAGAGTGAGAGTCAGTGGTTACATCACAAGCAACTGCTATTTGCAATGAAAAAAGGGATGCTGTAATGCTACCAAATGTGTGCAAATAAGAAAAGCTTGCCTTGTAAGTGCATACATGTACATTTTTAATTTCACAGCTAGATTAATTGGATCTATTGCCATGGCAACTTTGTGTTTCCTTGCTGCACCAAGTCAATGTAAGATGGTCTGTTTGAGAGTACAATTGAATTTAATACAATCATGTCACATTTTCCACTTTGTCTCTTTGAATTTGATATGATCGATAAAGCTTGATGCTATATATCATGCTGCATAGTACAAGATGTTGTGAAAAACAGAAGTTTAAAGTTGTCTCATTCTCTATCATTTTCATCATTTACTGCTAATTGTAGATCCACAAATGTGAAATAACAAATTATGAACATTCTGTACCATGCATCCTGCAGAGCTAATTGTACCAAAATTCTGTGAAGTTCCATTTTCTCTGTGTAATGATGATACCACGAAATGTGACAAATGAACGTAATGAATGCAATTTCTTGATCAAAGGGAAAGACAGAAAATTGATGTTCCCGAAACTCAGGTAACTCTTTGAACTACTTTTCATAAATTGGCATGGTTGGAGTGAGAAGATGATATTCTATCTATTGGTTATTTTACTTTTAAGTATCTTAATTTTCCAGATTTTCTATTATTATTTTCCTCTGAACTGAAATAGATAATTAATAAATTAATGATTTTACAAGTTTACTTTAAGTTTACTTTAAGTACTTTCAGTCTTTGAGAAACTCGAATGATTAGATATTTGAAGTCATGTGTCAATCCTGCTATTCATTCATGGACCCCTCCGCCTTTCCCAGCCAAAGCATAAGTTGCCCATCCACAAAAACTTGCATGCAACCTTTTCTCACCCACTACAAGGTTTAAGGCAGGATTTTGAGTTAAAAATTCATGTTTCATATTTTTCCCCCCTCCCCACCCACCACATTTAACGGGTATCATGATAGTTTAAACTCAAATTGTTAACTTAAAAAAAGGACCTAGCTAATATTGTTATTAAAATTTATTGGGACACAATCTTTTATTCTTCAAGAAAGACTGTTATTGTGCGATATGACTGTTTTAAAGTGGACCGAAAGGGGATTGTTATTCACATTTTCTTTGAATTGCATATTGTATGTGCATTTTATATCGCTGTCTCCAGAGAGGACGCTAATGGTATGTACTAGATTTCAGATTTTGTAGCAGACTTTTTAGGGAACTGATAAAAGTTTTCATCTTCCACTTTACTTTTATGGCTCAAGAATAACTGGTGCTGGGACTGAGTCTGACCCTCTAAAGCAAAGGTCTATGAAACAACTTGTTTTCAGGATATACATGCAGAAGTTATTTATGCTGCCTCACATTTACTCTCTGATAAAAAGTTTCTAAGAACCGGAAAAGCGATGATTATAAATGGTTTTGAATGACACTGAAGAATAACAGTTAGACCGGTCTTGAGTTATATCCTTGATGTTTTATTACAAGGGATTTACGACTCATTTATTTCAGTTAAGCCAACTTCAAATACAGATGTTGCCCTAATTGTCACCCACCTTGAGTACAATTTAACTGCTTGTTGGATTGAGAGATGTCTTCATCTTTGAATCTCGTCTTTCACACAAATTAATTGGTATTAATTGTTGCTGGGGAGTTTGAAGTTTATGGACAGATGGAGCAACAAAAATATCAGAGGGGATGGTCCTCACGTTCACGGAAACTAATAGAAAATATATATGAGTTTCCATACCTTATAGAGAAGTTTCCTTGTAGCAAAATCATGCGTCAATATCATAAATGTAATAAGTGACACCTTCAGTTTTATGCCTGATACATTAACTTAGGCCTATGGACTATGATCATGACCCGCACAATAATTTGTCGGAGATGTATAAGAAGCAATCTTTAGATTAGCACAATTATATATGAAATTATCCTTCTAAGGCTAGGACAGTGAAGCTTGACACAGCTGGGCGAATTCAATGACATTTTGCAGAAGACAAACGACAAATTGATGAAAAATCACCTTTTCCAAAAGCATTTTCCCTTATCATTGGTGTGTTTTTGGTTTATTTGTCTGTTTTTAAGTTGTAGAAGCTTTATTTTATAGAAGCAATTTTTTTTTAATTACACAGCTGTTCATGAAATTCAACAAAAAGAGACTTGGGACACACTGTGGTTTGGCCTCTTGACCAAGTTGATAGTTATTCTCATCTTGAAGAGTTTTGCCAAAGAGTCACATACATGATGATCGGCAATGTCTGACCTTCCATAAACCAAGGTCTCCATCATTTACTCAATCCCCATGTCACAGACTTATGAAGTTGGGATGTGAAATTGTCCTGTCCATGTTAATCTGCATTCAAACAATCTTAGTTGATCCCATTTACCTGATCATATATACCTTCTTCTAACTTTTAAATTGCTTTTCAAGGAGAATATGCCTGTCACTCAAAATACTTCAATATGAAAATTGAAAAATTAGAAAAAGTATTCCAGAAACTCTCAAATTAGGGCAGATGATCAAATAAACAATGTGTAAATGGTTTCTAAGTCATTAAATTTGAAGTGATATTTAATGTCTGATTTTGAAATTCATGCAAATATTGATTACCAACACCCAAAATCCCGGACCCCGCTCCAAAAAAATGTTTCACTGTAATCCCACTTTAATAGAATGGCATGTATGAGTTATATAGTAGCCTACCATGAGTAAACCAATGCTTAAATTGATAACAGGCTTTTGTTAATATTCATATTTTGCTGGTTGAACATGATTAAATATTTCCTAGCTTTTCTGTCTGCTTATCGATAACCTGATGAAAAACAAAAGGCTAAAAGAAAGCTAAACAAGAACAACAACCAAAAAAGAAATCAAAGGACCAAAACGACAGAGGGGGTGGGCTAAAATGTTCTTCTTTTCTTTCCTATCTATTGTAAACCTCTTGCAGCTTTAAAAACTCACATTTTCATCAATATGGCCATCATACCTGTGTGTTGGATGGATGTTTCTTCGAAAAAGTTTTCAAAGAAAAAATCATTATTGAGTGTTCACTTTTCTTTCATATTTTAAATTTCATATTCTGGGAATTCTTTTACTTCGAAGACTGATGTCCTAACTTTCCTTATACTACCTCTCTTTTTTAAGCTAGAGTAACAAGAGAAAAGGCACAATTTTACCGTTCCTTTCCTTGAGGGGTAAGTGTTAAATTTCGTTTTTTGAAATAAATATAAAGAATGATTGACATTTATTCATAAAAAAACAGGATTTGAGGCTTCCAGTGGGAATCCAAGCCAACAAGTTGAAATGGTAAGGGCAGTTTCAGAACCCACTGGGACCAAACTTAGGAACTGAGAGCTCTACTATTGAAAGGATGTCTCATGGGGTTGTCTGAAGGTTTGGGCTGCCAGTAAGAAGAACTGTAATTGTAGATTCTATGTGGGTGTCTAAAAGCAAATAAAAGAACTGGCAACCCCCTTGAGCAATCAGAGCAATGTCTTGTATTGTGAAATATGTAAATGCTACACAATTTCTCTCAAAAACTTGGATTTTCAGATTCTCTGGACTTAAGAGTAAATAGCAACAAACCAGGACATTCCCTAGCCATTAACCACACTCATATTTGCATATATAAGCTTCATGCTGCAAATTACAATTACATATTTTGGCAGGAGATTAGTCACCCATGTACATGTATGTCTCTCACTCAAAATATGAACCTTATGAGTAATGGTATATTGGTCAGAGGACAAGCACTGCGAACTTGGAAATTTAGAGATGACATTCCACTTTCCATTCCCAGGACTAATCTATGCATATCTTGTATTAAGTGCAGCTGAAGTACAGAATATTATCCTCCAAACTTACTGTGATTGGCTATCCCTAATATTAATGCAACATAAAGAAAACGGACCAAAGGGAACCCCCAGGACCAGAGCTACTGCCCTTTAATATTCTACAAACATTTTCACAATGCATCATGATCCATTTATTACAGTTTAGAGGGTTGCATTTGCCATATCCATTGATATGTCTATTGGACACATCTGATTGATTGATTTAATTATGTTGATCTTTGAAAAAATACCTTTCTGAAAATTCTTGTTACTCAATAAAATAATAGTAAAGGGTCATTACTTGCTTTGAGCATTTATCAATGTCACTGATTTAATCTCCTGAGTTCAGAAGTCCTACTCTTGATGACAAGCTCAAGGTTTATCAGATATCAGGAGAAATAGTTTTCAATTAAAGTCCACAAAAAATGATTTGCAGCAGTTTTACTCCACTTTTAGTGCATGTTAGGTTAAACGTGGAGGAACCTTGTCTAAGAAATGGAGCATTGAAATTGAAATTGAAATATATATCATGTCATGCAGTCCATCTGATGTAAAAATTGACTCCCTTGCAATTGTGAAGATACTTCATTTTAAAACTTTAATTTTACAAATGAACACTAAATGAATATTATGCCAACCTGCAATGAAATATCACTAGTTTTAACGTTATGAAGATTAGTTTTGTCTCATAATTATGCTCCGATATTTGGAAGACTGACAGAAAATGTCATATTTGATGTGAAAACTCTCTAAGGATAACATAACTGTCAACATAATCATCAGAAGAACCACCAGATTTTCTTCTTGTTTTGTGACGGAACTCAAGTTTATCCTATAGGAGTTCAAGTCATGGTGACGTGGCCATTGGCCAAGGTTCCTTCCTCAATAAAGGCACCAGCATTCAAGTACAACCCACAAAAGTGATTTAAGACAGTCTGATATACTTTTACCAAAATAAAGTCAAGGATTACCGCCCTTTTATGACAGTATGTGTACCTACAACAGGAAACAGGGCAGATTCAGATTAGTTTGGGCTCATCTTGGTGCAAAGCTTTACACATCTTTTATTGTTAGCCATGCGCCGAGTAACCAAGCCTTTTGGAAAAAAGTGGCGATTGGTGACATTGTTGACATCCTGTAATTTTGCATCAGTTGCTAAAGCCTACTTGAACAGACAAGGACCAAGGCAATGGGGTGTGTAGCATTCTTGGCACATAATAAAACATCCATATAACAAGAGATACCAAGATTTCAAATAAAATCCATGTCCGTACAATTCAGTGAAATTCTGAATAATGATTCCCTCGTGGTCCACCCTGATACAGTCAGATCACAAAGACTTAGTCTCCTAGATGAGTCATTTCTCCGAAACAGTGAATTGGTCAAATGATATTTATTATTTGCAAGAGGTAGCAACATCTCAATTAGTTATCCAGGAAAATAGTAATGCTATTATGTTGCAATTTTGACAGGAGAGAAGGAAAGTGTAGACATCTCAGTAAAGTCCCTATTGCAGAAAGTGTTTACATCTCAGTAAAGTCCCTATCTTAGACAATATCATTAAGGAAAAGTTTTAAAAGATCCACACTTCCTTAGAGTCCTGGACTTATCTTCACTTACTTAGGAAGACTATGAATGTCCATTAAGCAAAATAAACCCAAAGCAAAACACAGATAAGCCATAGATTAGCCAGAGCAGACCAAGTTCTTTTTCCTCCGATACAACTTAAGTTTTTCGCTGATCACATCTTCTTTATCTGGTCGTCCCTCCAACTTTCAATATAGACTGGCAGTACCAGAAGCACAGTGCTATTTGCAAACTAGATGATAATAGGAAAGATTGCGGAACATTGAGCAAAATTGTTTCAAAATTACATCGGGGCGTTTGTATGCGTTTCTATGCTATTTTACTCACAATTTCTTACAAACACGAAAATCATAATTCATGAAATTATCATAACAGCCTTTAAATATGTCATGCAAGTCTTCAATCAGTCTCATTGATATGTCACTATATCTAAGCAATGCCAGCAATCCTACAAAATATGAAAAACAATATTATATGGATAGTTGACAGAGAGGAGACCAATATTGAGTTTTATTGGCCGAAGCAGTAATATTGCCCGAGGCACAATGGCACTAGATTTTGTGAAAAACAGCATCATAAAGTCACTTCATTCTCTGTCACTTTCTTCATTCACTGCTACATGTACATCCACAAATGTGAAATAACAAATTATGAACATTCTGTGCCATGCCTCCAACAGAACTAATTGTACCAAAATGCTGCGAAGTTCCATTTTCTCTTTGTAATGATGATAATGTGGAATGTGGCAAATGAACGTAATGAATGCAATTTCTTGATCAAAGGGAGAGACAGAAAATTGGTGTTCCTGAAACTCAAGTAATTCTTTGAACTACTTTTCATAAATTGGCATGGTGAGAAGATGATATTCTATCCATTTCAAAAGACCATTCCAACAACTGGTATTTGCAAATAGAAAAGTCTTATGGGTTAGATGTTCTCCAGACAAGAGATGGATGATGGCAGTTTAAATCATGTGCCGATGCACTTGGTGAGGACCTTCTTGAAAAAAGGCATTTTTTTGACAAGGTCCATATTATCAACAGTGATGGACACAATTTGGACATACTCAGAAAACTTGAAATACCACATTTTAATGAACTCTGCATTTTTTAAGCATCAAATCAAAGTAGTAAATTATTATGTCTTGTTTATCAAGAATAATTGAACAACACGTATATACTATTTTCCAATTAGTGTCTTCAAAGTGATGGATAAAACATATTGCATTATTTCATGCTTCATAAACTGAACCAAATAAAAAACGCAAAACTATTTCCAGGGCTTTATTTTTCTGTATAGCAATCAGCTGGTCTGTTGAGTTGATTCATATGTATAATCAGGTGTCAAAGGACTCATTTCTATAAAATTGTTAAATTCTGACCTTCGTATCTGCATCTGCAGCGAGGTTTATCACACTGAGGTATGGTGACTGGATGGGGGTATCAGGCACTTTATAGAGCAAAGCTAATGATTAAGTTTGGAAGCTTGAAGAAAATGATGAAAAGGCCACACAATTTGCTTCAGTTGGTGCCAGTTAACTTGTTAAAATGATGTTGTTCAAGAAGTCAGGTCACAGTTTGTCACACACAATGATAATGCAATGAAATGCTGCAACTATGGAAACAGGTCAAGGAATGGTCTATACGCACGCAACTGAGTGAAAAAGGCCTAGGGTCTGTCAAAAAGACCTCTAACAACCTGTATGGCATCTGTAGGACAAATTACAGTACCATGTGTGCCCTTCTTATGCTTTTCTTACGGGGCAGATGTGTGGTTGTGAGAATAGCAAAAGGAGGGCAAAGAAAGTGCTGATTTTTACCCCTGCAGCTGACACACAGGTTGTTTGAAGTCTTTCTGATAAACTCTAATCGTTTTTCATTCCATAACTATTGTTTAGGCTGTTTGAGAACTTGTTTCGGTAGTTGCATTGTTCCATTGGAATATCATTGTGTGTGGAAAACTTTCACCTGACTTCTCAAAAAACAAATTTTTCACAAATCAGGTTGCACTAAATGAAGTGAATTGTGTGGCCTTTTCCATCATTTTCTTCAAGCTTTAAAATGAAACCATTATATTTGCCCTATGGGATGCCTAATACCCCTTTCCACTTGCCATACCCCAGTGTGATAAACTTGGCAACTGACATGTGAAAAATGGTCAAACTTGAGTGATTTCATGCAACTGAGTCCTTTGATACCTGCTTACACAGAAGCATACACTCAACAGCCCATATGAAGCATATTTAGAAAAATAAAGCCCTGGAAATTGTTTTGCGTTTTTTATTTGGTTCAGTTTAGCACTAGATGGTGTGTCAAAAGCAACATTTCAATATGTTTAATTGCCTATATCACTTTCATCAGACACTGCTACAGTGGAGTTTATTCATGTTTGACAAACTTGTCATGACACCTTACACTTTGGCCATGTTGTAACAAGTGCCTAATAACCGTGTGAAGATTAATGCTTTCTTTTGTTTTTGACACCTTCTGCCTCAGACATGTCACTCACTTGAAGGTTGTCATAGACAATCAACCACCAAGTTAAATAGTTCAGTTGTACTCTGCAATCTGCACTGAGCTTTGGACAATCAAAGCACCTCCAAAAAATATTGCATAAAGTGATGAGAATTAGCTTACATAAAATTGGTGATGTTTCAGTATAGGATGAAGAGTAAAAACATACATTATTTTGTTCAATGTCAGGTGGAAAAGGTCTGAGAAATTCTGTTTGGGTTGCAAATGCAATGGAGCATGAAGTGATAAAACAGAGCAAATGTTTATACAATTGTTTAAAACAGAGTTTATTGGATTAAAATGCAACATTAAAGTGTATTGGATCAAAAGACAACATTGAAAGTGCTTTACATTTTGTAGAAAAAAGAATGTCTGTCTATTTATCTATTTATCTACCAGTCTGTGCATATGTCCATCTTTTTCCATTAATTTATTTTTCTGGCTATCGCTGGGGCTTGTGGGTCCAGGATTCGATACCTGCTGTGACCAGGTCACCTGTACTTGTTGGAGAACACAGTTTCAATCATCCTTCGCCTATTGCTGTGTCGTCCTCATGTCTGAATTAGTCTTCTTAGCATAGGCATGTGGATTTTTTTTTGGGGGGGGGGGGGGTTATTTGCCTGAAATTCAAAATCTGACTTATGTAATTATGAAATTCCTAAAAAAACCCTAATTTTCAATAATATATTATTTTATCATATGCCCGAATTTTTAGCCTCCTTGCCCGAATTCGGGTTTTTCTCAAAGTTTGCGGGCAGCTCAAGAGAGCTCAAGAGCAGAGATGCAGGACATAAAGCCGAATTCATCTATCTATTTCTTTGCTTCCTTCTCTGCTTGTCCTTGATTATTTGTCCCTTCATCCCTAGCCAATCCCATGGTTTGTAGGCACGGGGCTTGGGCCCCTATAAATTTTGCTCCTGTCCTAATTAGCCTACCCAAGTACATAAATACAGGAAGTACATAAATACAGGAAGTACAGCCCCAATCATCCATCCACCCCAGCTCTGCTGATGGTGGCATGCTCAGCTGTTAAAATCTGGGGCCTAAAACTTATATCTATGCTATGCTTTGCTCCATCACCATTGCCTGTCCTATTAACTGGCCAGTGCACAAATGAAGGATGTCAAGTCATATCACCCGGCCATCCATCCTTTATTCTGTCCTCCTAAATTAAGTTAGAATGCAGCACATTGGATCACACATTATGAAACTTCCTTTTATAATTAATTTTGCTTTATGATCTCTTTGTTGGGTTTTGTTGAAACTGTGAACTCTTAATCTGTAAGTTTGTTAATCAGTCTTGGCGGATGAGCAACATGCACTCTCCAGATGACAACTTCTGAGGCTGCCAAGCACGACTGTCTGCCGGACTATTTCTGGTCAAACTTGTCAAAAACAAAAGAATTGCTCATGCATGACACAACTTAAACTTGTCATGTGCAAAGTTGTCAAACATGAATAAACTCCAGTGCTACACATATACATGATCAAGAAAACATGAAATAACAAATTACGTTAGCATCTCAACTTTCTGTGCATTACTTTCATTATACATTGCTATAAAAATTATACATCCAGTAATATGAAATAAAGTCTTGAAATTTTGTACTGCAGAGCTAATTGTGCCATAATGCTGTGAAGTTCCATTTTCTCTATGTAGCGATGATATCATGAAATGCGGCAAATGAACATAATGAATGCGATCTCTTGATCAAAAGCACAGACAGAACATTGATGTTTCTGAAACTCACAGAGGCCCTCTTTGAACAACTTCTCATTTCCAAATAGTAATGGCATGGCTGGAGTGAATAATTATGACACTGATGTATTCTATCAATATCACCATTAGAACATTCTGACAACTGGATAGATAATTGTGGATTAAAATCCTGTATTTATGTGTTTTATAATTACGTCGGTCAAGACAGCCGGAGGATGCAGCATTCAGGCAGAAGACTGCTTTCCAGGTGGTCTGGCCAGAGATGAAGTCAAACCCTGGACCCAGCAATTGGCCAGCAACAACTGTATAGATTCAATGATACAGAACACACAAAATGCATTGCACCGAAGAGACACAAGCAGGTGTGTGTCAAAAGCCTTTTTCATTTGTCATTCATATTTTATAGGAATGATGACATTGCTGAGATATAATGGCATATCAATGAGACCGAGTGTTGCATGAGAGACTCAATGGAAGTTGTTATAAATAAAATATCTTATGAGACATATTTAGTATGAAATTGTGAGACTGCCGACCTGGTTGAAATATTTTGCAAGAGATACAGTGTAGGGGGGGGGGCAATGCCGACGTTTTCTTGTCGGTAAAAAGCTTATAGCTTATGTTGATTGTTTTAATTGTCACCACTGATGTTAAACAAAGTTTTATCTTATCTTATGACTTATGTATGAGAACCCCCCCCCCACCTCCTCCGCCGCTGTTAAAAAAAATATTGACTTTCATTTATGTTGCTTTCCTGGAGAATCGGACGAAAACTTTTAAAGTTACATTGCAAGTTAGCAGGACAGACTACACCAAAACACTGTAAAAAACAGAACATTACAAATTGCATGTTTTACGTAGCTTTGTTTTTGTGAAATGTCCGGAAAATTTTTTTTTTTAGTTGGACACCTGCATTACTGAGCTTGATATCCACAACCTTGATATAATTGTGATAAAGATTTTGCTTTGTTCTTCAAAATATTCTTTAAATGGCATCATGCGATCTACTGTGAAATGTTTCAATACTCATAATTTGTTTTCCAGTCTCTGGTTCCAGTGGTGTCTGAACCTGATTGGAAACAAAATCTCGAAATTTAGGTGTTTTTGAGTCATTTTCATCATATTCAGCTGAGTGTGCATTCTTGTGTTGTCTCAACATTTTCTTGGTAAAAATTTATCTAAATATTCTTGAGCTGGCAAATCCACAATTAAACAGATGTGGGATACTGCATGTTCAGATACTGAATTACTGTGATTTATACAATATGGGATTGCATAATTCTGTTATCTTAGTTTGAGAAGCTCCAAGTTCCACCACTTAGTCTGCAGGGCATGCAATCGGCAATAGGATCATATAACTATATAATGCTTGTTACACATATATGCTTCAGGCCACTAGCACCTTCCTGAGTAAATCATAAAAACAAGTGTTGATGAGATTATCTCAACAAACAAGAACACAACATGGGAGGATAATGTAATTGTCCCAATAATGGGAAACTGTGAGAATTTGATTAGGGCACCCAGAGAAATTGAAGGTATCAGCAACTTAGGGAAACCACAGATTCTGAGCAGGATTTTGAAGGTGAAACAGCTTTGTTCTGGATGAGGAAAGCACGAAAATGTCAGGGTTACTTCCCATCGTCTGCCTTTGGTTCTGCGAGAACTTGCCACATGTAATGAGCAAGCATATAAAAATTGTTGAAAATCATCTTAGAAAATTATTAACAAAATTCATTAAGTTTTTACTTTTTTAATGTCTTGCTTTTCCAGATTTTCTATTATTATTTTCCTCTTAACTTGGAAATAAGTTATTAATAACTCTGTCTAAACTTAAAAATCTGAAGTACTTTTAGTCCTTTAAGAAACTTGTATGATTAGATATTTGAAGTCATATGTCAATTTAAACTCAAATTGTTAACTGAACAAAAGGACCTAAATATTGTCAAATAAAATGTATTTGGACACTAGTTATCTTTTATTCAACAAGGTAGACTCTTACGGGAGACTGTGTGATATGGCTATTTTAAAGTGGACCAAGGGGAGATTGTTATTCACATTTTCTTTGAAAAGCATATTGTATGTACATTTTTATCACTGTCTCCAAATAAGACGCTAATTTCATGTATTAGATTTCTGATTCTGGAGCAGAATTTTTAGCGAACTGAGAAAGTTTTCATCTTCATCTTACTTCTATGGCTCAAGAATAACTGGTGCTGGAGTTGAGTCTGACCTTCTACAGCAAAGCTCTATGAAACAACTTGTCTTCAGGATATACATGGTATGCAGAAATTATTTATGCTGCCTCACATTTACTCTCACATAAAAAGTTTCTGAGAACCGGAATAGCGAGGATTATAAATGGTGTTGAATGACACTGAAGAATAACAGTTAGACCAATCTTGAGTTATATCCTTGATGTTTTATTACAAGGGAATTATGACTCATTTATTTCAGTTAAGCCAACTTCAAATACAGATGTTGCCCTAATTGCCACCCGCCACCTTGAGTGCAATTTAACTGCTTGTGGGATTGAGAGATGTCTTCGTCTTTGAATCCCGTCTCTGTGCAGATAAATATCATTCACATCAATTGGTATTCATTTTCTCCGGGGAGTTTGAAAGTTATTGAGAGTATAATCAGATTGACAACAAAATATAACATGTAATGGTTCTAATGATGTCACAAACATGTGCCAGTTAGGGGTCTACACTCTACACTGGTCCAATAAATACCGGTCATACCAGTACAGTCCGGCCGGTTCCCAAACCAGTTTTCAAAGCAGCTCTTTCTGTTCGATTCAATTATGTTATATCCAGCTAAAAAAAGCCATTTATTGCCGAGATTTGAGATAAAATGTCCACAAAATCATGAACCGAACTTGAGCAAGTTGTCATGCCGACATCCGCTCTAGCAAGGTCAACTTTCCGGGGCAAAAAATTCAGTTTTAATATAAGTTATAGGAGCTTGATTATGTATAAGAATTTTTTTTTAGTGTCACAACTGTTCATAGCAGGATAAATTATAGTCCAACAAAAGGAGCCTTGGGACTAACTGTGGTTTTGCCTCTTGACCAAGTTGATAGTTATTCTCATCTTGAAGAGTTTGGCCAAAGAGTAAGATAAATGATGATTGGCAATGTCTGACCTTCCTATAAACCAAGGTCACTTATCATTTACTCAATCACCGTGACAGAGACTTATGAAGTTGGGATATGAAATTGTCCGGTCCATGTTAATCTGCACTGCAAACAATCTAAGTTGATCCCATTTACTTGATCATATGCCTTCTTCTAACTAGATTGCTTATAAAGGAGAATATGCCTGTCACTCAAAATACTTCAATATGAAAAATGAACAATTAGAATGTGGCACATTGGCGATGAAAAAATGTTCTAGAAACTCTCAAATTAGGGCAGATGATTAAATAAACAATGTGTAAATGGTTTCTAAGTCATTAAATTTGAAGTGATATTAAATCTCTGATTTTGAAATTCAGGCAAATATTGATTACCAACACCCAAAACCCCGGACCCCCGCCCCAAAAAATTTTTTCACTGTTAGCCCGCCTTAATAGAATGGCATATGTGAATTATGTAGTACCATGAGTCAACCAATGCTTAAATTGATAACAGGCTTTTGTTAATATTTATATTTTGCTGGTTGAACATGATTGAATATTTCCTAGCTTTTCTGTCTGCTTATCGCTAACCTGATGAAAAACAAAAGGCAAAAAAAAGGAAAAACAAGAACAACAACCAAAAAAGGAATCAAAGGACCAAAACGACAGAGGGGGTGGGCTAAAATGTTCTTCCTTTCTTTCCTATATCTATTGTAAACCTCTTGCAGCTTTATAAACTCATATTTTCATCAATATGGCCATCATACCAGTGGGTTTGACGGATGTTTTCTGAAAAAATTTTCGAAGAAAAAATCATTATTGAGTGTTCACTTTTTTTTCATATTTTAAATGTCATATTCCGGGAATTCTTTTACTTCGAAGACTGATGTCCTAACTTTCCTTATACTACCTCTTTATTTAAGTTAGAGTATCAAGAGAAAAGGCACAATTTTACCGCTCCTTCCCTCGAGGGGTAAGTGTTAAATTTCGTCTATTGGAATAAATATAAAGAATCATTGACATTTACTCATAAAAACAGGATTTGAGGCATCCAGTGGGAATCCAAGCCAACAAGTTGAAATGGTAAGGGCAGTTTCAGAACCCACTGGGACCAGAGTTGAAACTGAGTGCTCTACTATTGAAAGGATGTCTCATGGGGTTGTCTGAAGGTCTGGGCTGCCAGTAAGAAGAACCGTACTTGTAGATTCTATGTGGGTGTCTAAAAGCAAATAAAAGAACTGGCAACCCCCTTGAGCAATCAGAGCAATGTCTTGTATTGTGAAATATGTAAATGCTGCACAATTTCTCTCAAAAACTTCGATTTTCAGATTCTCTGGACTTATAAATAACAGCAAACCAGGGCATTCCCTAGCCATTGACCACACTCATATTTGCATATATAAGCTTCATGTGGCAACTTACAATTACATATTTTGGCAGGAAATTAGTCACACATGTACATGTATATCTCTCACTCAAAATATGAACCTTATGAATAATGGTATATTGGTCAGAGGACAAGCACTGCAAACTTGGCAATTTAGAGACGACATTTCACCTTCCATTCCCATAACTAATCTATGCATATCTTGTATTAAAAAATACATGAATATCGGGACTTTTTTTCTAAACAAGACAGTGATGTTTTCAAACAAGTCAACCAGGCACAGGCAGTTATAGTTGCCAGTGCAGCTGAAGTACTGAACATTATCCTCCAAACTAACTGTGATTGGCGGTCCCTAATAATACGGCAACATAAAGAAAACGGACCGAAGATTAGTTTTGTCTCATAATTATGCTCCGATATTTGGAAGAATGACAGAAAATGTCATATTTGATGTGAAAACTCTCTAAGGATAACATAACAGTCAACATAAGCACAAGAAGTACCAGATTTTCTTCTTGTTTTGTGACTGAACTCAAGTTTATCCAATAGGAGTCCAAGTCATGGTGACATGGCCATTGGCCAAGGTTCCTTCCTCAATAAAGGCACTAGCATTCAAGTACAACCCACAAAAGTGATTTAAGACAGTCTGATGTACTTTTACCAAAACAATGTCAAGGATTACCGCCCTTTTATGACAGTATTTGTACCTACAACAGGAAACAGGGCAGATTCAGATTAGTTTGGGCTCATCTTGGTGCAAAGCTTTACACATCTTTTATTGTTAGCCATGCGCCGAGTAACCAAGCCTTTTGGAAAAAAGTGGCGATTGGTGAAATTGTTTACATCCTGTAATTTTGCATCAATTGCTAAGGCCTAATTGAACAGACAAGGACCAAGGCAATGGGGTGTGTAGCATTCTTGGCACAGAACAAAACATCCATATAACAAGAGTTACCATGACTTCAAATAAAATCAGTGCAATTCAGTGGAAATCTTAATAAGAATTCTCTCTTGGTCCACCCTGATACTGTTAGATCACAAAGACTTAGTTTTCGAAATGAGTCACTACTCAGAAACAGTGAATTGGTCAAATAATATTTATTATTTGCAAGAGGTAGCAACATCTCAATTAGTTATCCAGGAAAATAGTAATGCTATTATGTTGCAATTTTGACAGGAGAGAAGGAAAGTGTAGACATCTCAGTAAAGTCCCTATCGCAGGAAGTGTTTACATCTCAGTAAAGTCCCTATCTTAGACAATATCATTAAGGAAAAGTTTTAAAAGATCCACACTTCCTTAGAGTCCTGGACTTATCTTCACTTACTTTGGAAGACTATGAATGTCCATTAAGCAAAAAAAAACCCAAAGCAAAACACAGATAAGCCATAGATTAGCCAGAGCAGACCAAGTTCTTTTTCCTTTGCTACACAAGTTTTTCTTTGATCGCATCATCTTTATCTGGTAGTCTCTCCAACTTTCAACATAGACTGGCAGTACCAGAGGTATAGTGCTATTTGCAGATCAGATGTTAATTGGAAAGAGGGTGGAAGATTGAGCAAAATTGTTTCAAAATTACATCAGGTCATTTGTATGCGTTTCTATTCTATTTTACTCTTTCTTACAAACATAAATATCATAATTCATGAATTTATCATAACAGCCTTTAGATGCCATGCACGTCTTCAATCAGTCTCATTGATATGTCACTATGTCTAAGCAATGCCAGCAATCCTACAAAATATGAAAAACAAATATTGTATAGATAGTTGATAGTGAGGAGACCAATATTGAGTTTTTTTGCCAAAGCAGTAATATTGTTCGAGGCTTTATGACACTAGATGTTGTAAATAACAACATCATAAAGTTTTTTCATTCTCTGTCACTTTCATCATTCACTGCTACATGTACATTAGGGTGTCCAAAAAAAAAATAATGTCCTGCGATTTTATCGCATACCCCCTCAAATTGTGCTATCACCCAAAAAAAGAACCTGTGCCAAATTTTAGAAGATTTGAACATCATTAACCTGGCCCTCAAGAGCCTTGAAAATTGGGTGTTTTTGATAAATTTGGCGATTTCGCGTCGTTTTTCACTGTTTACACATGGGATATTACCAGGCTTACCATGATTGGATTAAGTAAATATAATGTTAAAAGTCAACCACAATATAGACAGTTCAACTTCATGTGAAAAAAATGCCAAACTATGTTACCTTTACATCTCTACAGGGCCTTGACAATAGGATGTTTTTGACGAATTTGGCGATTTCGCATCGTTTTTCAGGGTTTACACATGGGATATTAACAGCCTTACCATGATTGGATCCAGTAAATATGTTGCTAAAAGTCAACCACAATGTAGACAGATCAACTTTATGTGAAAAAAAATACCCAACTATGTGGCCTTCACATCTCGAAGAGGGGCAGTTTTTGGATCAAAAGTGCTTAATTTTCCTATTATTTGCCATTGCTACATAACATAAGAGTTATCAAGGAAATGACATTTGCTTTCAGAATTTACCTATCTGGAAGCTTTAGGACAGTGGACAAGTACAACAGAATGGTAGATTCTGTTGAAAAATACATTTTTAGGAATTTTTCAAAAGTTCAAAGTTGCAATTCCATCTCACATCTCTCGGTAACAGAGGAATGAAGATGTCACTAGTGTAATTTGCATCCAACTTCAATAAGTTATTTTCAGGGCCGTATCAGCACATTTTTGGGCCCGGGGCAAACTGTTTCTAATGGGCCCCCAGATGCGGACTTACCCCACAGTGGGCCCCTGACAAAATAATTGGTAGGCCCCTGTTATCGCGATAGAGTCATCTTCAATCTAGCATTCTGAATTAATTTGCACCTTGATATACCTGCATCAAAAACCACAGTAATTGCAGAATTTTTTATCTGCATGATATAATATGAAATCATGAACAGTAGAATAGAAAATCAGGAAAGGGGCCCTTGGACTCCTGCTTTATACAGTTAATTGAGGGGGCAGATATTGGCAGATTCAGGAGGGGTGTAGGGGGCTCTTGGGCCCATGCCCATTTAGGTCCTTGAAAGGAAAAGTAACATTTTGAAGCAAATATAAGTAGTATGAGGATAGACAAATTTCAAAACACATTTTTTTTATAAGGCCTGAAATCCAATTTTGACTTCTAAGTCTTTTATATCATTTTCAAAATACTTCTGTTTTTTTTTTAAGGTTGCTGGTAGCCCCCCTCAGGCGGTGGCCATCCCTGTTGTTGCGTCAGTTACCCGACGCACTTCCTTTACAGTCGCAACTCTTTTCAGCTTCATAATGGGCCCCCCTGAGGTCATGGGCCCGGGGCAAATGCCCTGTTTGCCCTATGGTTAATACGGCCCTGGTTATTTTCCAATGCATGTTGCAAACTTGGCATAATATATTGATTTGCATATTTTGTGACTGGCTGATATCACAGCATTCAGCAACTCATAAAAAGGAATTGCTAAGTAAGAATGAATGTGATCAGTCTCATATTGCATATATATATATATATATATCATATAATTACGGTATCGACTTAAATCTTTTCAGTGAAGGCACTGCTTTTGTTTCCTTAAACTTACTTCACAGACCAGAAGGCTGATAAAAAAATTTCAATGACAGCCAAGATCAGTTAATCTCTCCAAATTCCACATGTCACCTATGCAGCCAAGCACCAATGAGCCGTCTACTGGAATTGGTATTATATAAGTTCCAACTAATTCATCGATTATATTCAAAAGATTTTAAAGAGGAATACTGAACATTGACTCTTGTAGGTTTCAGTGGCGTAACTGGGGGGTCTCGAACGGGGGGGCACCTGGGGGGCACACGATTCTCTGGGGGGGCACCCACTATACTAATTGTATATTTTAGCCAGAGTTGGAAAGTTCATATGGGGGGCACCTGGGGGGGCACAGGTTCTATATGGGGGGGGCCTGTGCCCCCCCGTGCCCCCCCATAGGGACGCCACTGGTAGGTTTACTATGTTGTGGAGCAAAACCTTTTCTCATTCATGATGGCTAGATCAAATATACGGACTCGGATATTAAGGAAAATGTTTATTGAGTATTCACAGCTTTTGTAGTGTAATGGTATTATAAGTAAACAGTAATGATGAAGCCATTAAAGTAGTGAATTCCTCCTATATATCTTTGGCTGTATGGTGGAAAGTTTTTTTGTTCAGCTACTGTAGGTGGATGTCTGGATGATCCAGTATGGCTCTCACACTGACCCAATTGATAACTGTTGATTGGAGTTTTGTTAGAAATCAATTGCAGTTGTAAAATATGTTACTTCCTAATCTGTACCTGAAAGACAAATAGATATGCAACTGGGTTGCTATCTTGGATTGGTCAGTTGGATTGGTTATACCTGGTTGAATCAGGTCAGAGAGAAAGAAGTGTCAATTGCTAATTGCAACAAGCATGGACAATGTGGCATATGCACTATTATGCCGTTGTGTCTTGATGGGATCAATGAAGAAATAAAGATTTCATATAACCTCATGAATGCTTGGCAACCTTCCACCGCTATTAACTTATATTGGATGTATGTCTCTGGTTCTGTTGGTCATATTCGCTTCAGAAACCTTACGCTATATGCTGGCACTTCAGCATCAGCACTCGTTAGCCTACTACAAACAAACTAGGTCTTTAGTTTGCAGAAGTTATGAGTATAGATTCTTCAAAAATTTTGGGGGAGCTTTAATGATTATATTGTAATGTAACCTAACTTTGCTTGAATACCTGCAGGTTAAATTTTATTTTACCACTGAAGTTGAAGGCCCTTGTTGGATCTCAATGCCCATAATTGACAGCTCACTTTTTGGTGAAAATATAAAAAAACTTCAAATTTATGCTTACTGCCTCAATGGGAATTCTCTTATCTACCCTATGATTTGATACTAGGCTGTTTTCCACGTCTTAATGATGAGCTTACATATTAAATTGAGTTGACTACATGAATATGATTCCATAGTCCCTTAATTTGAAAACACTGAAAAAAGACGCAATATCGCCAAATTCATCAAAAACATCATATTTTCAAGGCCCTGTAGAGATGTAATGTCAACATAGTTTGGCTTTTTTTTCACATGAAGTTGAACTGTCTATATTGTGGTTGACTTTTGAAATTTTATTTACTTAATCCAATCATGGTAAGCCTGTTAATATCCCATGTGTAAACAGTGAAAAACGACGCGAAATCGCCAAATTTATCAAAAATGCCCGATTTTCAAGGCTCTTGAGGGCCAGGTTAATGATGTTCAAATCTTCTAAAATTTGGTACAGGTTCTTTTTTTGGGTGATAGCACAATTTGAGGGGGTATGCGATAAAATCGCAGGACATTATTTTTTTTTGGGACACCCTAATGTACATCCACACATTTGAAAGAACAAATTATGAACATTCAATACCATGCCTCCAACAGAGCTAATTGTACCAAAATTCTGTGAAGTTCTGTTTTCTCTTTGTAATGATGATAACATGAAATGTGACAAAATAAACATAATGAATGAAATTTCTTGAGAAAAAGGTTGAGACAGAAAATTTATGTTCCTGAAACTCAAGCAACTCTTTGAACTACTTTTTGAAAAATTGCCATGGTTGGAGAGAGATGATGATATTCTATCCATTTCAAAAGACCATTCCAACAACTGGTAATTGCAAACAGAAAAGTTATAAGGCTTAGATGTTCTCCAGACAAGAGATGGATGATGACATGCACTTGGTGAGGCCTTTTTTTTGACAAGGTCCATCTTATCAAGAGTGATGGACAAAATTTTGATTTACTCATAAAAAGTGACATACTAAATTCTAATGATCTATTTGCATTTCCTTTTCTTAAAAACATCAATTGAAAGGAGTATATATATTTATCCTCAGTCAAGTGTGAATCCTTGATTCTGATTGGCTGAGAGCCGCGGTGTATGACACCGTACACCCTGTCTGTCGTCAGCAGACAGGGTGTATGAGATAAACAATGATGTCACAATTGCAAGGATAGGATTGTTATGACGTCATCCTTGTAGCAACAATAGTCATGACGTCACAATGCCATTGTTTGAGCCATTGTGACATCATCCAGGTGACAGCACTAGTGATGACGTCACAATGCTGTTGCTTTGTTACTGAAAGACATTTGAGACTCAGTTTGCAAGATAATCTATGGGCATCCATAAAACAAGAAGTCTGAGGATAAAACCGTTACACCCAGCTCGTTTTTCGAGGGTACGGGAATATACACCACTCAGGCCTCCATACACCACTCAGCCTTCGGCTTCGTGGTGTATGGAGTCCTTCGTGGTGTATATTCCCGTACCCTCGAAACGAGCAGGGTGTAACTGATAATATTTTTTTTATTTACTAAGAATAATTTTACAGCATACATTATTTTCCAAATAGTATCTTCAAAGTGATGGATAAAACCTTTTATCTCATGCTTCATTACATTAGAAACAGTGTCAAAAGCAGCATTTCAATGTGTCTGATTGTTTAGATATCACTTTCATCATACACTGCTACACCTACATCAAGAAAAAAAATAATAACAAATTACGTTAGCATCTCAGCTTTCTGTGCATTACTTTCATCATACACTGATATAAATCATACATCAAGAAATATGAAATGAAGTCTTGACATTTTGTACCATGTGTACACCTCCTGCAGAGCTAATTGTGCCGAAATTAAGTTCCAAAGTGAAGTTCCATTTTCTCTATGTTGCGATGATATCATGAAATGCGGCAAATGAACATAATGAATGCGATCTCTTGATCAAAAGCACAGACAGAACATTGATGTTTCTGAAACTCACAGAGGCCCTCTTTGAACAACTTCTCATTTCCAAATAGTAATGGCATGGCTGGAGTGCATAATTATGATACTGATAGATTCTATCAATGTCACAATTAGACCATTCAGAAAATTGGACAGATAATTGTGGATTAAAATCTTGAAATTTTATATAATGGTCAGGACAGCAGGGGACACAGCATTAAGGAAAAGACTGCTGTCCTGGTGGCCTGGCCAGATATAAAGTCAAACCCTGGACCTGGCGATTGGCCAGCGATAACTGTATAGATTCAATGGTACAGAACAGAGAAAATGCCTGGTGCCGAAGAGATACAAGCAGGTGTGTGTCAAAAACCTTTTTCATTTGTCATTCATATTTTATAGAAATGCAGACATTGCTGGGATATATGACACATCAATGAGACAGAGTTGAACTGTTGCAGGAGATCCTTAATGGCAGTTGTAATACATTAATATCTTATGACTCTATTTAGCATGAAATAATTGTGAGAATAACGGCAGACTAACAACCTGGCGGAAATATTTTATCAAAAATAGAGTGTGGGGGACAATGCCCCCGTTATGACTTACGTTTGAAGCGCAAGATTGCAGAGCAGACTATACCAGAAACACTCTAAAAATTCATCAAAACATCAAATTTACATGTTTTCTGTAGCTTTGAATATTTGAAATATAAATTGTGTTTTTTTTGTTAGATGCCTGCTCTTTTGAGCATGATATCTACGAATATATCATCTGTGCAATATTTCAATACTCATTATTTGTTTTCCAGACAATGGTCATCCTGCTGAATATTTTTTGTCAGAACCTCATTGGAAACCAGTGTATCACATATGTATTTCCTTATCATTTTTCTTAGTGTTAGTTTACTAAATATTCTTGAGCTGGCAGATCTGCAGTTAAACAGATAATATCCAAATTAACACATAACACCGACAGGAATACTCTGTCAAGTGTCCAGATGTGGACGTTCTGGGCTGCTTGTTCGGATACTGAAGAGATGTAATTTACACCCCTTAATTCTGTTATCTTAGTTTGAGAAGCTCGAAGCTCTACCACTCAGCCTGCAGGGTATGCAATCGGCAAAAGGATCATATAACTATGTTATGTTTGTTATGCATATATGCTTCAGGCCACTAGCATCTTCCTGAGTAAATCATAAAAACATGTGTGTATGAAATTATCTCAACAAACAAAAACACAACATGGGAAGATAATGCAATTGTCCCAATAATGGGAAACTGAGAATTTGATTAGGGCACCTCGAGAAATGGAAGGTATCAGCAACTTAGGAAAACCACAAATTCTGTGCAGGATTTTGAAGGCGAAACAACTTGGTTCTGGATGAGGCAGGATTGATCGATTTGAGAGGTTACTTCCCAACTTCTGCGGCAGTGCCATTGGTTCTACAAAGAAATTGCCCCTAGTAATGAGCAAGCATAATTTAATTGTCGAAAATCATCATAGAACATAATAAACAACATTATTAAATTTTTATTTTTATCATATTACTACTTTCCTCTGAACTTGGAAATACGTTATCAATAACTCTGTCTAAACTTAATAAAATTACAAGTAAGTACATCTTAGTCTTTCAGAAACTTGACTATATCTAGATATTTCAAGTCATGCATCATTTCAAATTCAAATTTTTAACTGAACAAAAGGACCTAGCTATTGTCATCAAAATATATCGGGACACAATCGTTTATTCTACAAGGAAGACTCTTATGGCAGACTGTGCGATATGACTGCTTTAAAGTGGACCAAGAGGGGATTGTTATTCACATTTTCTTTGAATTGCATATTGTATGTTCATTTTATATCGATGTCTCCAGAGAGGACGCTAATGGCATGTATTAGATCTCTGATTTTGTAGCCAAGTTTCAAGCGAACAGATAAAAGTTTTCATCTTCAACTTTTTTTATAACTGTTGCTGGGGCTGAGTCGGACCTTTTAAAGCAAAGGTCTATGACCACAACTTGCCTTCAGGATGTATCCTAGAGGTTTAGATTGGCTTCAGGTTCAGAAATTATTTTTGCTGCCTGGCATATATATATTCTCTCCAAAATAAAAGTTTCTGAGAATCATAACAGCAAAGATTATAAAAGGTTCTGGAAGACACTGACGAATAACAGTTTGACAAATCTTGATTTCTATCCTTGATGTGTTATTACATGGGATTTATGAGTTATTTATTTCAGTTAAGCCAACTTCAAATGCAGATGTTGCTCTACTTGTCACTCACCTTGAGTACAATTTAACTGTTTGTTAGATCGAGAGATTATCTTCTTCTTTGAATCCCGTCTCTGTGCAGATAAATTTCATTCACATCAATTGGTATTCATTTTCTCCGGGGAGTTTGAAAGTTATTGACAGTATAATCAGATTGACAACAAAATATAACATAGAATGGTTCTAATGATGTCACAAACATGTGCCAGTTAGGGGTCTACACTCTACACCAGTCCAATAAATACCGGTCATACCGGTACAGTCTGGCCGGCTCCCAAACCAGTTTTCAAAGCAGCTCTTTCTGTTTGATTCAATTAAGTTATATTCAGCTAAAAAAAGCCATTTATGGCCGAGATTTGAGATAAAATGTCCACAAAATCATGAACCGAACATGAGAAAGTTGTCATGCTGACGTCCGCTCTAGCAAGGTCAACTTTCCGGGGCAAAAAATTCAGTTTTTATTTAAGTTAGAAGCTTGATTATGTATAAGAATTTTTTTTAATGTCACAACTGTTCATAGCAGGATAAATTATAGTCCAACAAAAGGAGCCTTGGGACTCCCTGTGGTTTTGCCTCCTGACCAAGTTGATAGTTATTCTAATCTTGAAGAGTTTTGCCAAACAGTCACATAAATGATGATTGGCAATGTCTGGCCTTCCCATAAACCAAGGTCACCTATCATTTACTCAATCACTGTGTCAGAGTTATGAAGTTGGGATTTGAAATTGTCCAGTCCATGTTAATCTGCACTCCAAACAATCTTAGTTGATCCCATTTACTTGATCATATTTGCCTTCTTCTAACTTTTAAATAATTGTTGCTTATCAAGGAGAATATGCCTGTCCCTCAAAATACTTCAGTATGAAAATTGAACAATTAGAATGTGGCCCATTGGCGAAGAAAAAGTGTTCCAGAAACTCTAAAATTAGGGCGCATGATTAAGTAAACTATGTGTAAATGGTATCTAAGTAATGAAATTTGAAGTGATATTAAATCTATGATTTCGTAATTCAGGCAAATATTGCTTACCAACACCCAGCCCCATCCCCCGGACCCCTGCCCCCAGAAATTTCTTCGCTGTATGCCCACTTTAATAGAATAGAATATGAGTTAATATTACCATGAGCTTTTTTTAATATTTATATTTTGCTGGTTTTTAATATTTATATTTTGCTGGTTGAACATGATTGAATATTTCCTAGCTTTTCTGTCTACTTATCGATAACCTGATGAAAAACAAAAGGCTTAAAAAAGCAAAACAAGAACAACAACCAAAAAAAGGAATCAAAGGACCAGAAGGACAGAGGGGATGGGCTAAAATGTTCTTCTTTTCTTTCCTATCTATTGTAAACCTCTTGCAGCTTCATAAACTCATATTTTCATCAATATGGCCATCATACCTGTATGTTGGATGGATGTTTCTTCGAAAAAAATATTCAAAGAAAAAATCGTTATTTAGTGTTCACTTTTTTTTCATATTTTAAATGTCATATTCCGGGAATTCTTTTACTTCGAAGACTGATGTCCTAACTTCACTTATACTACCTCCCTTTTTTAATTTAGAGTATCAAGAGAAAAGGCACAATTTTACCGCTCCGCCCCTTGAGGGGTAAGTGTTAAATTTCGTTTATTGAAATAAATATAAAGAATGATTGACATTTACTCATAAAAACAGGATTTGAGGCATCCAGTGGGAATCCAAGCCAACAAGTTGAAATGGTAAGGGCAGTTTCAGAACCCACTGGGACCAATGTTGAAACTGAGTGCTCTACTATTGAAAGGATGTCTCATAGGGTTGTCTGAAGGTCTGGGCTGCCAGTAAGAAGAACCGTACTTGTAGATTCTATGTGGGTGTCTAAAAGCAGATAAAAGAACTGGCAACCCCCTTGAGCATTCAGAACAATGTCTTGTATTGTGAAATATGTAAATGCTACACTATTTCTCTCAAAAACTTGGATTTTCAGATTCTCTGGACTTATAAATAACAGCAAACCAGGGCATTCCCTAGCCATTGACCACACTCATATTTGCATATATAAGCTTCATGTGGCAACTTACAATTACATATTTTGGCAGGAAATTAGTCACACATGTACATGTATATCTCTCACTCAAAATATGAACCTTATGAATAATGGTATATTGGTCAGAGGACAAGCACTGCAAACTTGGCAATTTAGAGACGACATTTCACCTTCCATTCCCATAACTAATCTATGCATATCTTGTATTAAAAAATACATGAATATCCGGACTTTTTTTCTAAACAAGACAGTGATGTTTTCAAACAAGGCAGTTATAGTTGCCAGTGCAGCTGAAGTACTGAACATTATCCTCCAAACTTACTGTGATTGGCTGTCCCTAATAATAAGGCAACATAAAGAAAACGGACCGAAGATTAGTTTTGTCTCATAATTATGCTCCGATATTTGGAAGACTGACAGAAAATGTCATATTTGATGTGAAAACTCTCTAAGGATAACATAACTGTCAACATAATCACAAGAAGAACCACCAGATTTCCTTCTTGCTTTGTGACTGAACTCAAGTTTATCCAATAGGAGTCCAAGTCATGGTGACATGGCCATTGGCCAAGGTTCCTTCCTCAATAAAGGCACCAGCATTCAAGTACAACCCACAAAAGTGATTTAAGACAGTCTGATGTACTTTTACTAAAATAAAGTCAAGGATTACTGCCCTTTTATGACAGTATGTGTACCTACGACAGGAAACAGGGCCGATTCAGATTAGTTTGGGCTTATCTTGGTGCAAAGCTTTACACATCTTTTATTGTTAGCCATGCGCCGAGTAACCAAGCCTTTTGGAAAAAAGTGGCGATTGGTGACTTTTTTGCATCAGTTGCTGAGGTTTAATTGAACAGACTAGGACCCAGGCAATGGGGTGTGTAGCATTCTTGGCACATAATAAAACATCCATATAACAAGAGTTACCATGACTTCAAATAAAATCCATGTTGTGCAATTCAGTGAAAATCTTAATAAGAATTCTCTCGTGGTCAACCCTGATGCAGTCAGATCACAAAGACTTAGTCTCCAAAATGTGTTACATCCTCAGAAACAGTGAATGAGTCACATAACAATATTATTTGCAAGAGGTAGCTGCATCTCAATCAGTTATCCAGGAAAATAGTGATGCTATTATGTTGCAATTTTGACAGGAGAGAAGGATGGTGTTTACTTCTCAGAAAATTTCCTATCTTAGACAATATCACTAAGAAAAAGTTTTAAAAGATCCACACTTCCTTAGAGTCCTAGACTTATCTTCACTTACTAAGGAAGACTATGGATTTCGATTACTGCAATTTCAAGAAGTATGAGTTTCTGTAATAGGATAGTAAAACCTAGCAAATGTGGTTGATATGACTAGTTCAGGCACTGAATTACATGGCATAAACTCATTTGAATAGCACTAAAAACGTATCTCAAGGCCAGTGACGTGCCTGGTGATGGCAGTCACAGTGCTTGTGCCTACTTGCTAATCTGATCAAACTATATACTTTACTGATTATTGAAGCATAAATTACTTTTTCACAGCTTACCATACGTCTTACCTGTGGATTTGAGGACGTTTTATTGCTCACAAACCAATCAGGTGAGCCTGAAATGCTACGTAGACAGTCAGAAAACATGCCATAGAAACTCATACTAATTGAAATTGCAGTAAGCAAAATAAACCCAAAGCAAAACACAGATAAGTCATAGATTAGCCAGAGCAGACCAAGTTCTTCTTCCTCTGATACAACTTGGTTTTTTGTTGATCACATCATCTTTATCTGGTCGTCTCTCCAACTTTCAATATAGACAGGCAGTACCAGAGGTATAGTGCTATTTGCAGACCAGATGATGATTGGAAAGAGGACGGAAGATTGAGCAAAATTGTTTCAAAATTACATCAGGTCATTTGTATGCGCTTCTATGCTATTTTACTCTTTCTTACAAACATAAATATTGTAATTCATGAATTCATTATAACAGCTTTTAAATATGTCATGCAAGTCTTCAATCAGTCTCATTGATATGTCATTATGTCTAAGCAATGCCAGCAATCCTACAAAATATGAAAAACAAATATTATATAGATAGGTGATAGTGAGGAGACCAATATTGAGTTTTATTGGCCGAAGCAGTAATATTGCAGGAGGCTTTATGGCACTAGATGTGGTGAAAAACAACATCATAAATTCGTTTCATTTTCTGTCACTTTCATCATTCACTTCCACATGTACATCCACAAATGTGAAATAACAAATTATGAACATTCCGTACCATGCCTCCAACAGAGCTAATTGTACCAAAATTCTGTGAAGTTCCATTTTCCCTGTGTAATGATGATGCCACGAAATGTGACAAATGAACATAATGAATGCAATTTCTTGAGAAAAAGGAAGAGATAGAAAATTTGTGTTCCTGAAACGCAAGCATCTCTTTGAACTACTTTTCATAATTGGCATGGTGAGAAGATGGTATTCTATACATTTCAAGAGACTATTCCAACAACTGATGCATTAGATGTCTGCCAGGCAAGAGATGGAAAATGGCAGTTTAAATAATGTGCCCATGCACTTGGTAAAGCTCTGCTGGAAAAGGGACATTTTTTGACAAGGGCCTTCTTATCAAGAGTGATTGACATAATTTGGATTTATTCATAAAAAGTGAAATACTAAATTTTAATGATCTCTTTGCAATATATTTTTCTTAAAAACATCAATGGAAATGAGTATATTATTATATTTTGTTTTACTAAGAATAATTTTACAGCATACAATATTTTCCAATTAGTATCTTCAAAGTGACGGATGAAACCTTTTATCTCATGCTTCATTGCATTAGATGGTGTGTCAAAAGCAGCATTTCAATATGTCTTATTGCCTATATCGCTTTCATCATACACTGCTACACCTACATCAAGAAAATGTGAAATAACAAATCATATTAACATTTCAGCTTTCTGTGTATTACTTTCATCATAAACTGCTATATAGATTATACATCCATAAATATGAAATAAAAGTATTGACATTTTGTACCATGTCTCCTGCAGAGCTAATTGTGCTAAAATGCTCTGTGAAGTTCCGTGTTCTCTATGTAGTGATGATATCATGAACTGTAACAAATGAACATAATGAATGCGATCTCAAGATCAAAAGCACAAACAGAAAATTGATGCTTCTGAAACTCGCTGAGGCTCTCTTTGAACAACTTCTCATTTTCAAATTGTAATGACATGGCTGGGGTGAATAATTATGACACTGATGTATTCTATCAATGTCACAATTAGACCATTCAGACAATTGGATGGATAATTGTGGATTAAAATCCTGTATTTATGTGTTTAATAATTACGTCGGTTAGGACAGCAGGAGGATGCAGCATTAAGGCAAAAGACGGCTTTCCAGGTGGCCTGGCGAGAGATGAAGTCAAACCCTGGACCTGGCGATTGGCCAGCAACAACTGTATAGATTCAAGGATACAGAACAGACCAAATGCATTGCACCGAAGAGACACAAGCAGGTGTGTGTCAAAAGCCTTTTTCATTTGTCATACATATTTTATAGGAATGATTACATTGCTGAGATATAATGGCATATCAATAAAACAGAGTGAATTGTTGCAGGAGAGTCTTAATGGCAATTGCAATAAATTAATATCTTACAACACTTTTAGTATGAAATTGTGAGAATAATTATACAATAACATTTTTTGGAGGGCATTATGGGGTATTAATCAGTTATGGCCAGAAGGCAGAAATCATTAACTTAATGCACGAGCCGCTAGGCGAGGGCATTAAATGATTTCTGCCCGAGGGCCGTAACTGATTAATACCCCATAATGCCCGACAAGTAAAATGTTATTATCATTATTATATACATTTTAAAAATTGTTTTTCAACTTCCCAATTTTTTATGAAGTACACTGCCATGTTTTTTCTTCCCCAAACCCCCGCAGATTTAGTTAAACTGGCATTATCATTTAATGATTAAATAAAATCATAAAAAACGAAGCTGTGATGGATAAATCTAGCCTAAAACTTACATTTTTAGTCCATTTTGTCACTTTCGTGTTGCGTTTTTCGATCTGACGCTGTTATTTTAGCAGATAGAGCAAAACTAGGGCTTTTTCTGTTATCTGTGACTCACTGCAGTGTTTGTAGGCTGGGGGGGGGGGGTACTTCGCGGACTTTTGCATACGGATGCGCCACAGCAATTTAGAAAACCAGAACCATTTTAATCCGGAGACTGCGCCAAAACCACAAATCATTTTAATCCTTCACTAAAATTTTTGGCAACCATTTAGTCTTCATAGTTTTTAAACCATTTTAATCCTCTTTTGAAGCCGATTCTAACGGTTCCAAACATGTTGGGGTTGCGAAAACCAGAACCAAATTAATCAGAATTGTCAAAAAACCATAACCATTTTAATCCAAGAAGGCCAAACAACCTAAACCATCCTGCGGTGCCTCTATATACACCCTTATAGAGTGAGTACCCCCCCCCCCCGGGTTTGTAGGCTTTTGAATTTTGCAAATCGGACCACTTTTCACTGATTTCCAGCCAAATCTGACAATGTCTGACAGAATTTTTTATTCCTCATGTCAACAACGTCACCATGTGACGTCACGTCTGGTGATGTCACAATGCTTATAATACACAGAGGGCACCACTTGCCCATGTGTTAATCACATTATGGCCCCCATGTGTTAACCACATTATGGCCCTCCATGAATTATGCCATATGAAGGCCCTGAAAAAAAACAGTTAACGGCCTATTTAATGCATGGTCAAGTATATAATAATGCAGACTAACAACCTGGTGGAAATATTTTGCTAGAGATCCAGGGTGGTCAAGAAAAAACTTTACACGCTTTCCATTGCATAGTTCTATAAATTAGTCTTTATTACTATCCAATATTTTCTAATGTAAAGAAGATAGTCATGGCAACATATTATCTGTAGTTTGTTTCCCTGGGATATGATTTGTGAACTTGAGCTCTGATTTTGCAGAAATAAAAAAACGGTCATTTTCACACATTTTGCTGTCCCGAATGCAAGGCATTGCCATTAATTCAAATATTGTACCATTGCTTTCATATATTCTTACAATAACTTAAAGTTTGTGAGAGGAGTGCGGTCCCAGGATTTCAGCTCTCTTCGATTGAAACCCAATCCTGTGGCGAGCTTGAAGGAGAAGAAGGTTAATAGATATTGCACGCTACCACAGTTTTTCAAAATGTGCCTCCTGTCGCAATGCCTTCTCAAAATGAGATCCAAGAGAAGAAACACAATACTGAGATCCCAACCTGAACTTCAAGCAAGAATGAGACTGATAGGAAAAGAACTCACTGAGTTGTGCATCATGAGCCAAAGACTGTAAAGTTTTTTCTTGACCACCCTGTAGAGAGTGGGGTTTGATGCCCCCATTATGACTTACGTATGAAGCCCCTCCACTCCTCCGCCAGTGTTAAATAATGACTTACGTTTACAGTTCCTGCCCTGAAAAATTGGACGAAAACTTTTCAAGAGACATTCCAAGTTTGCAGGGCAGACTGTAACAAAAACGCTGCAAAACATTAAAATTTAGTAGTTTTTTTTTGGCTGGATCGCTGCATTGATATCTACAACCTGGATATTTATAATGAGGATCATGCTTTGCATTTTTGTTCAAAATATATCGCATGATGTGATATACTGTGCAATATTTCTATATTCTTTTTTTTTATTGTCATTAAATTGGGGTACATACAACGGTGTATAATTCAGTAGGCATAAAACCTTGAGAGCCTAATAAAATAATTACACACGATTTAGCACAGTGTTACCTAAGAAACACAAACTCATATAAACAGTTATTTTAGTTTAAAAAAACATGTTGGTAACAATAACAAAGGGCACTAACATATTTGTTTCAAATTAATAAAGATTAAATAAATCAACAAAAGATAATTAGACGTTCCTATGGTTCTCTTGTTGAATATTTTTCGGTCATAACCTCATTGGAAACCAGTGTATGTTGCATGTATTGCCTTGTAATTTTCTTTGTTTAAATGTCGCGGTGCCAACTTAGTTGAATATTCTTGAGCTTGCAAATCTGAAGACACATAATATCCAAATTACCACACAACACTGACAGGAATAGTTGGTCAGGTGTCCAGTTGTGAACTGCTTGTTCAGATACGAAACAGATGCAATTTTTACAATATGGGAGAGCATAATTATGTTATCATAGTCTGAGAAGTTTGAAGCCTTACCACTCAGCCTCCAGGGTACACACTCGGCAATAGGATTATATAACAATATTATGCCTGTTATGCATACATGCTTCAGGCCACTAGCATCTTCCTGAGTAAATCATAAAAACAAGCGTTGATGAAATTATCTCAACAAACAAGAACACTACATGGGAAGATAATGCAATTGTCCCAATAAAGGGAAATAGTGAGAATTTGATTAGGGCACCACGAGAAATGGAAGGTGTCAGCAACTTAAGAAAACCGAAAATTCTGTGCAGGATTTTGAAGGCAATTTTGAAGGCGAAACAACTTGGTTCTTTTTGAAGGCGAAACAACTTGGTTCTGAATGAGGCAGGATTGGTTGATTGATTTGGGAGGATATACTAGGTCTGATGATTCTAAAAAACTGAAATGTTTATGATTCAGAAAAGACACTACTAGGCTTTATTTTGGAAAAATAGGGTTTCTTCCCAGCTTCAGCCATTGGTCCTGCAGAGAATTGCCACTGTTGAATATCATCTTACAGCATTTTAAACAAAATATTTTATGGTTTTACTTTTAAGTATTTTGCTTTTCCAGATTTTCTATAACTATTTTCCTCTGAACTGAAATAAATGATTAATAACTCTGCCTAAACTTAATTAAATTACAAGTTAAAAACTTTAGGTACGTTTTAGTCTTTAAGAGACTTGAATGACTGGATATTTGAAGTCATATGTCAATTTAAACTCAAATTGTTAACATAAAAAAAGGACCTAGCTATTGTTATTAAAATATATTGGGACACACACTATTATTCTACAAGGAAGAGTGTTATGGACCAAGAGGGGATTGTTATTAATATTTCTTTGAATTGCATGTTGTATCTACATTTTATAATTTATATCGCTCTCCTGAGAGAGGATGCTAATGGCATGTATTAGATTTCTGATTTTGTAGCAGAATTTTAAGCGAACTGTGTAAAGTTTTCATGTTCAAATTTACTTTTATAATCGTTGCTGGGACTGAGTCTGACCTTTTCAAATGTTCATTTTTTATTCAAGTCGTAAAAGCTTTATTTTGTATAAGAACTTTTTTTAATGTCACAACTGTCCATAGCAGGCTAAATTATAGTCTAACAAAAGGAGCCTTGGCACTCACTTTGGTTTGGCCTCTTGACCAAGTTTATAGTTATTCTCATCTTGAAGAGATTCGCCAAAGAGTCACATAAATGATGATTGGCAATGTCTGACCTTCCTATAAACCAAGGTCACCTATCATTTACTCAATCACCGTGTCACAGAGTTATGAAGTTGGGATATGACATTGTCCTGTCCATGTTAATCTGCTCTCCAAACAATCTTAGTTGATCCCATTTACTTGATCATATATGCCTTCTTCTAACTTTTAAATTGCTTATCAAGGAGAATATGTTCTTCTTCTCTTTCCTATCTATTGTAAACCTCTTGCAGCTTTAAAAACTCACATTTTTATCAATATGGCCATCATGCCTGTGTGTACATGTATTTATTTGTCATTATTTGGCATGCTCATGAATTCGTGGAGGTGTAAAAACGGGCATGTACGAGTTTGTGGATGTGTAAAAATGAGCATAAGTGCTTTTGCATATGTAATTACTAACACACGTGGATATGCTTTATTTTTCATTCGTGGACCTGCCAATACTAACATTCGTGGAGGGGTTACAGGTTTCAGTTTTGGGGTCAAAATTAGTTCTAAGGTTAGTTTTAGCCAGGTTTAGGGTTAGTATGTTCGTAATTACAATTTTACAAATTCATGAATGACAATATTTGACACTTCCACAAATGCCAAATTCGTGTACATGTCCGTTTTTGCAGTGTTACAAATTCATCCAATTGCAAAATATTGACAAATATAAACCTCGTGTTTAGGATGGATGTTTCTTCGAAAAAGTTTTTAAGGAAAAAATCATTATTGAGTGTTCACTTCTTAAAAGTGCTGCAGGATTAAATCTTCTGTGATGAAAAAAAATACTTTTTTTTCATTTTTTAAATATCATGCTGCAAGAATTCTTTTACTTCGAAGACTGATGTCCTAACTTTCCTTAGGCCTATGCTACCTCTTAGAGTTAGAGTGACAAGAGAAAAGGCACAATTAAACTGCTCCTTCCCTTGACGGTTACGTACGTATTTTTCTTTTATTGAAATAAAAATGAATAGTGATTAACATTTACTCATAAAAACAGTTTAAAAAGAGATTTGAGGCATCCAGTGGGAATCCAAGCCAACAAGTTGAAATGGTCAGGGCAGGTTCAGAACCCACTGAGACCCAAGTTGGGAACTGAGAGCTCTACTATTGAAAGGATGTCTCAAGAGGTTGTCTGTAAGGCTGGACTGCCAGTAAGTAGAACTGTAATCGTAGATTCTACGTGGGTGTTCTAAAAGCAAATAAAAGAGCTGGCAACTCCTACGAGCAATCAGAACAATGTCTTGTATTGTGAAATAAATGCTAGACAATTTCTCTCAAAAACTTGGATTTTCAGATTCTCCGGGCTTAGAGTAAATAATTAACAGAAACCATTCCCTAGCCACTAGCCACACTCACATTTGCATTATAACCTGCATGTGGCCAATCAAAATTACATATTTTGGCAGGAAATTGGTCACACATGTACATATATGTCCCTCACTCAAACTGTGAACCTTGTGAGTAATTGTATATTGGTCAGAGGACAAGCACTGTGAATTGGCAATTCAGAGATGACATTTCACCTTCCATTCCTATACTAATCTATACATGTCTTGTATTCAAAAAAGTATGAACATACGTTTTTTTCTCTAAACAAGGTGATGAGGTTTTCAAATAAGTCAATCAGGTACAGGTAGTTATAGTTGCCAGTGCAGCTAAAGTACAGAACCTTGTCCTCCAAACTTATAATTGTGATTGGCTGTCCCTCATAAAAACGCAATCGAAAGAGAAAGGACCAAACGGATACTCTGAGACCAGAACCGCTGCTCATTGACAGTGTATCATCATCCGCTCGCTCTCTATCTTTAGTACAATACTTGTGAAAACCCAAAACGGTTTAGAAGTCAGCATTCACCATATCTATTGATTTGTCTGTTCAAACCCTCTGATTGATAGACATAATCATGTTGATATTGAAAAAGCATCCTTCTGAAAATTCTTGTTACCCAATAAAATAATGATAAAGGGACATTGATCAATGTCACTGATTTCCTTTCCATTTTTTGTCTGATCCTGAGTTCAGAAATCCTACTCTCGAAGACAAGTTCAAGGTTTATCAGATATAAGGAGAAATAGATTTCAATAAAAGCCCACAAATATGATTTGCAGCAGTTTTACTCCACTTTTAGTACATATTTGATCAAAAGTATAGAGGAGCCTTGTCAAAGAAATGGGGCTTTGAGTACTGCTTTGACGATTCAATTTCTATTACTGTCATTCCAAGGCTTTTTGTTAATGTTATATATGATGCCATGACATTCATCTGACGTGGCGAAAAAATTGTCTCCCTGTCAATTTGAAAGCCATTTAGCTGTCATTGTATTTTAAAATGGTTTTTTGTACAAATGAAAGCTGAAGGGATGTGCAGTTATGTCAACCTTGATTGAACTTATTGAAAATAGGTATTGTCTCTCTATCATTATTCTTCATCTATATGCTCCAGCATTTTCTATTTGGCAAATGATATGACATTAAAGCAATACCTGACATAAAATGGAATATTTGATGTGAAACTCTTTTAGAATGAAATATAAGACTGCTAATATGATATTATATAATAATAATAATAATTTTATTCTTGTATAGCACATTACATGGCATATTGCATCTCAGTGCACTTTGGCAACAAAATTACAATGAAATAGTAGAGGAACGTGCCATTGGTTCCGTGACCAATTTCTCCGACTCAATTTTTCGATGCAAATTCTGTTAGATGGGTTCAAAATAAGAAAATTTAGTGAGGGTACCCCTCTCAAAAGTTCGGGCTAACTCCACCAGCGGCCATTTTCCAAAATGGCCGCCAAAATTCAAAATTTGCCATAATTCCACTTCTATTTGGCCTAGAGATTCAAATTTTGGGTCAATATATAGGTTTTAAGGGTCAAGAAACCCAATAAACATATTCCTAAAGGTGTCTGTCCAACCTTAGTGGTCATAATCCAATATGGCAGCCAAAATGGCTGACGAAAATGGGTAACTCACAATTCCTGTATCATAAGCTCAAAATATGGAGCTGGACCTTCATACAACATGTTAACATACCTCAGAGAAATCAAATAGCGTGATAAATGATTTGTGTATTCAACCCCTGTGGTGCCATATCCAATATGGCCAGCAAAATGGCCAGTCAAAATGCCCTAAATCTCACTTTTATCACAACGAAGCCAATATTTGGTCTTTTATTTGGTGAAAACATCAATATATGTACTTTAATTGTCCAAAACAACTGACTCATAACAATTCATAAGATTAACACACAAATCTGTTCTAATAATCCAATATGGCTGCCAAAATGGTTGCCCCAATTACTAAAAATATCACAATTTTACATAAATTGTTGGTCTACATTGGCAATCTTGGCATTAATATAAATATTTTAATTGCCAAAGAGTTCTGTTATCAGTATTTGACTAGTCAACACCCAACCCTAGGGTTAGAAATCTAATAAGGCTGCCAAAAGGCCTCCCAGTAGGTTCAAATGTGATTTTTTATCATAATTATCACGTTTATTTGTAGTAAAGTTTCTATGAATTTCATTTAAATTATCAATATACAGATTGTTAGCATTTAATTGATTGGCAAAATTTAAGGCTTCTGCCATAGTTAAATGCAATTGGACTGTCCATTTGCAATAAAGATTACTTTTTTAATAGCAATTCAAAGGGTCATTTCATCAGTTGAATAACATCTGCCTTTGCCACCTTTGCATGCAGTCTCAGAATGCATCCCTGAAGCGCTGCTGATCAGATACTGAACTCTGATCCATCTGTCAGGTAGTAGTCTGCCTGTACTTAACATAGGCTGTATTATTGTATTTATAACAATTTGTTGTATTTTTGGTCTGTGGGTGCTAGGCCATGAAGTGTCTTGTAGTAAAAGTTTACTGTAAAACTATTGCGGAGGATTGGTAATTTCACTCATGGGGAATTGGAGAATGTAATATCAGCCTTACTGCATGATGAGGACCGAATATGTCCTCCACATAAACCAACAAAGAATAATGAGATTCCTATAGTTCTGTTATGAATAGACATGTTAGGTATCTTGGAATCCAAGTCACCACATACAAACAAAAACCTCACTAATATATATTAGCCAACCTGCATGCCACTATCATCATTTAATTATTGCTGCTAATGGCCAATTTGAAGTGAAATTCTTATTAGCAAGTTGCCCTTAAAATAGGAATATTTAGCTAAATGTATTACTGACGCTGGTACTGTCAAAGATTGGCAACATAGTAGTTTCAAACACAACATTTTAATGGCAAATTAAATCAAAATATTAATATGTTAAGGTAAATATAAAAGTTCAAAAGTTCAAATTATGTAAGGAAAACTCTTTTATGTACAATCTTGTACCAAACTGAGAGAAAAATCTGTAAATTATCAAAATATATAAATTCCCAGACTTGACTTCTGGCTACTCGGAGCCTGTTAGTGTAAAAGCATTGTAAAACAGGAAAATAAAACAGGACATTAGGACATTGTTAACAAGAACAGATTCTTTTGAGGACTCTACAGCTATGGTCATATATCTGAAAACATGACAGCCACCTGATATATTATAAGCAACCACTATTCTTGCAGTCACTGAGTACATGATGGTTGTAAGTCCTGCAATGTCACTAACAGCATATGACATGCATTTTCAGATTGTGCAAGAATTTCTGTAACTACTCCCCAGTCTCCCAGCCAGGAAGCCCTTCCAGAAATTTAGACTTAAATTTTAAAATAACTGAGTTTTCTCCCAAGAAATTCCCTGACAACCTGCACATAGGTTTAAGTCTCATAAGATGTTGCTACACACATTACAACCATCCTCTACTGACAACATATTATATGCATCTTTTACAAGGATATAATTGGCTACCTAAATATATTATCAGGGGGCTGTAGCTACAGCAAAGCCAACAACCTATACCATTTCAAATGACGACGAGCTACAGTCTCTTATCCAATCAGCTTTCAGATGTGACCATTGCTGAATGGTCATTGAAAAATCATGTTAACAATATCCTAAAATGTTTCCTGTTTTACAATGATTTACAAACAGCTGTTATTAACTGGAAGCCAAATCAGAGAATTTGAATTTGATGTTAATTTCCACTGTTTTGTCTCTCCAATTGGTACAGCACTCACATGTCCAGAAAAGTGATCTTCCTCCCAAACTTGAACTTTTTAACTGTGGTATTTGCCTCACATATCAAGTTGGAGTGTATTGGGATTTGAAACATTGGCATAATCATACTTTGACAGCAGCTGCCTCAATAATTTGTTATAATCTTTCACTTTAAATTGTCAATGATTAAAAGATGTTTTAACAACCCACAAATTGATGATTTGTTTGTATGCAGTGACAGAATTAGACCTTCAGGAATCTCTTCATTCTTTTTTGGTTTATGTGGAGGACATATTCAGTTCTTATCATGCAGTAATTCCCTATGAGTGAAATTACTGTTTCTTAATAGTTTTACAGTGACTTTTACTACTTGACACTTCATGGCCTAGCACCCAAGGACCAAAAATACAACAAATTGTTATAAATACAATAATACAGCCTATGTTAGGTACAGGCAGACTACTACCTGACAGATGACACCGAGGTCAGTATCTGATCAGCAGTGCTTCAGGGATGCATTCTGAGACCAAAAAGGTAGATGTTATTCAACCGATGACATGAGCCTTCCAATTGCATTTAACAATGGCAGAAGCTTTAAATTTTGCCAATTAATTAAGTGCAAACAATCTGTATATTAACAATTTAAATGAAATTCATAGAACATTTCACATTGATATTTAGTAAACATGACAATAATAAATTGTGATAAAAATTCACATTTGAACCTTCTTGGGAGGCCTTTTGGCAGCATAATTGGATCTCTAACCACAGGGTAGTGTGTTCATTTGTCAAATTCTGATAACAGAACTCTTTGGCAATTAAAAACATTTAGATTAATGCCAAGATTACCAATGTAGACAAATTATTTTATGTAAAATTGTGATATATTTTTTAGTAATTTGGGCAGCCATTATGGCAGTCATATTAGATTATTAGAACAGATTTGTGTGTAAATCTTATGAATTGTTATTAGTCAGTTGTTTTGGACAATTATAGTACATATATTGATGTTTTCACCAAATAAAAGACCAAATATTGGCTTCGTTGTGATAAAAGTGAGATTTAGGGCATTTTGAATGGCCATTTTGGTGGCCATATTGGATATGGCACCACAGGGGTTGAATACACAAATCATTAATCACAATATTTGACTTCTCTGAGATATGTTAACATATTGTATGAAGGTCCAACTCCATATTTTGAGCTTATGGTACAGGAATTGTGAGTTACCCATTTTCGTCAGCCATTTTGGCTGCCATATTGGATTATGACCACTAAGGTTGGGCAGACGACTTTAGGAATATGTTTATTGTGTTTCTTGACCCTTAAAACCTATATTTTGATCCAAAATTTGAATCTCTAGGCCAAATAGAAGTGGAATTATGGCAAATTTTGAATTTTGGCGGCCATTTTGGAAAATGGCCGCTGGTGGAGTTAGCCCGAACTTTTGAGAGGGGTACCCTCGCTAAATTTTCTTATTTTGAACCCATCTAACAGAATTTGCATCGAAAAATTGAGTCGGAGAAATTGGTCACGGAACCTATGGCACGTTCCTCTACTAAAAGTATGTATAAATAAAAACATAAAACAGATAAAATTATTTACAATAACATAAACTGAAATAGTGAGTCTTGGGTCCTTTTTTTTAATCAGAAGACTTTTGAATCACAGATTCACCCACATGAATAACATCACAATCAGGAGGAGACCGCTTAAACCTCGAAGTAAAGCAGACTATCTCGGTTTTAGCATCATTAAGTTTTAAAAAATTTGCAGCCATCCAAGTTCTGATATCTTTAATACAATTCTCAATTCTTACCACAGATTCAGGAGTTTCACAACAAATATACAACTGGGTGTCGTCAGCAAAAATGAGTGTAGGAGTCCAAATCATGGTGACATGGCCATTGGCCAAGGCTTTTCCTCAGCAGTAAGGCAATAAGGTGAAAGACTGCTGTCCAGGTGGCCTGGCCAGGGCTGATTGAGGTCAAACCCTGGACCTGGCGATTGGCCGGCAATGACTGTATAGATTCAAGGATACAGAACAGAGAAAATGCATGGTAATGAAGAGACACAAGCATTTGTGTGTCAAAAGCCTTTTTCATTTGTCGTTCATATGTTATAGGAATGATGACAATGCTGAGAAATAATGGCAGATCAATGAGACAGAGTGAATTGTTCCATGAGAGACTCAATGAAAGCTGTAATAAATTAATATCTTATGACATATTTAGTATGATATTGTGGGAATAATGGCAGACTAACAACCTGGTGGAAAAATTTTGCTATGGTGCGGGGGTTGATTTCCCCGTTATGACTTACGTATGAGACCCCTCCCCCTCCTCCGCCGTGCAGTGTTAAATAATGACTTACTTTTATGGTTCTTGCCTGAAAAATTGGACGAAACTTTTCAAGTGACATTGCAAGTTTGCAGGGCAGACTGTAACAATATATCAAAACATAGAATTTTTTTCTTTTTGGTTGGATGGCTGCTTGGATATCTACAACCTGGATATCTATAATGATGATCATGGTTTTGCATTTTTGTTCAAAATATATCGCATGGTGTGATCTACTGTGCAATTTTTCAATACACATTATATAGTTTTTTTCTTTTTTGTTGTTGATCATTAAATTGTGGTTCATACAGTGGAGCATAGTTCAGTAGGCATGAAACCTCAAGAGACTTGTCAGCTGAATAAAATAGTTACATACGATTTAGCAAATTTTTACCAAAGAAATACAAACTGATTTTAACAGTTATTTTAGAAAAAAAAACATGTTGAAAAACAGCATGTTAGTAACAATAACAATTATTAACAAAGTGAACAAACAATTGTTTCAAATTGATACCAATTAAATAAATCAACAAAAGATAGTTCCTTGCTACATAATGCTGACACGAATACTCAGTCAAGTGTCCAGATGAGGGTTATTTGTTCAGATACTGAACATATGTAATTGGCACAATATGGGAGAGCATAATTCTGTTATCTTAGTTTGAGAAGCTCGAAGCTGCACCACTCTGCCTCAAGGGTATGCAAACGCAATAGAATTATATAACTACATTATGCTTGTTATGCATATATGCTTCAGGCCACTGGCATCTTCCTGAGTTAATCATAAAAACATGTGTTGATGAAATTATCTCAGCAAACAAGAAACACAACATGGGAGGATAATGCAATTGTTTCAATAATGGGAAACTGTGAGAATTTGATTATAGGACAACAGGAAATGGAATGTATCAGGAACTTAGGGAAACCACAGATTTTGAGCAGGATTTTGAAAGTGAAACAGCTTGGTTCTGGATGAAAATTGAAATCTTTATGATACAGAAACGACACTATTTGGTTCTATGAGAAGAAATCGGGGTTACTTCCCAGCGTCTGCCATTGGCTTGCAGAGCAGTACCACATGTAATGAGCAAGAAAATAAAAATGGTTGAAAATCATCTCTGTAACAGCAGGGAAGCCGTTAGAGAACACTTAATATAAGGGAACACACAATACTGCCATTTATAGTTTACAAGGTTTATTCTGTCCAGTTCATTTTGTAACACTGCAATAAAGGAAACAGCCAAGAGTCATACAATGCACATTAAGTAAGATTGCTAAATTGACTAAATCGAACTGTAGAAGGACAAAGTACTAATAATGCATAGCATACCTTTTTTCTGGCAGTTCTTATACAAGTAATTCAGTTCATAGTCTTACATCTTTCCAGACATCACTTCAAAATGCTAGGAATTTGCCACTAATGACATGTGGCAAGAACAAAGTCAAAGTGTGAAATGCAACTAAAAACAATTGAACAAATTAACACAGAGTCAAACAGCAAACACAAAGGTGTGATCAACTTAATATAACATTGTACTGCTTGCTGTCTCTTACACTCCCTCAACCGAAATGGATCTCACAGATCCAAAGGATCAATGATCAAATATACATATTAAATCAAAAGACGAATATATGAATAATGTTTTAGACAATTAAACATCAACCCTAGACAATGCAAAGACACACAATAGAAATTAATTAATGCAATAAACAAGGAATTTTGAAGTTTCCCAGAAAATATGCCCTTTGTTCAACTCAGTAGTTTATGCTACAAAGGAAATGTCAGAAAATTCAATCATGTGAGAAAACCTTCGAGTACTACAAGGACAAGACGTAAACGAGAGAAATAAACACCACCAACACATATCAATTTTCAATCTAGTTTATTCACTTTAATGGAAGAGTACAAGCTGTGGATCTACATTCAAGAAATTACATTTCGATTACAAGTGCTTTCTAGATGATCCAAATACTCCATCCCCTAGCTTCAGCTTCCTCACACAGCTGTCCCAGAGATATCTCAGTGGTGCATGGGGGTGTTTCCAAAGAACCTTCTTCCTCCGTGGCCAAATCATGTCACTCAACTGCTGAACTGTACCACAGAATTTATAGCAGAGGTCTGCAATACTGAAGTATTCTTCATGACCAAGAAATTTAACGTTCAGCCAACCGAATTTCAAGATGCTAAAGACCTTTCCTTGCACAGCAATGAAGGATTCAACGTGTGCCATCTCTGAAGTAGTCAAATGCAACATATAAAAACAATACAAGATGACAAAGAAGAGAGTGAAAATGGTAAATGAATTCTGGACATCCTTCCAGTTGAGCCACCAGGTGTCACTGACATAAGAAGAAACATCTGCAGGACTTGTCATAGACCAATCAACACTCTTCACTTCACTGCCCAAGTCATCCATAGCTATATCATCATGGAATTCTACAACTGCCATCCAATCTTGGATGACATCCTCCTCTCCCCTTGAGGAAGACAATAGAATGGTTGAATGTGAATCAGCCTTGTTAATTGCATGGAGAATATCTCTGTGACTGGAACAACTGGTGTCATCCAAAACATTCATATTTGTTAATCCCACAATACTCCAGCCGAGGTCCGATCTTTGTGCAAATGGACCACCAAAACAAGGTGGTATCACCTCACGAGGAGCAAGAGCCTGGGGACAATTGAAGCCCAGCAATATGCCAACATCAATATCTTGCTTGGGCATTAATTGACTTGCCACTGGTTTTAAATATGGCCAGTATTCAGCTGACTCAGGAGTGGGAATGCTGTCATGACTTGCCGGAATTTCATGGGTGAACAATGAAGGAAGTTCAATATGGATGTCAAAATTGTATCCACGGACCTGCAGACCAGCTATTTCTCTGCAGTTAATCAGGCTATTCTGTGCAGTCAAAGTTGAAAGCTGCAACATTGTCTTCACTCCTTTGATCCCAAGTGCATCAGCTGTGGACTTCTTAATAAATGAGGCATCTGACTGGGTGTCTAACAAGGCGTAGGTTTACACTTCTTTACTTACACTTTGGACATGAGACAAATACACAGGGAGCACCATGGTGATTTGCTCACTGCAGCAGCTCGAGTTACCAGGGAGGTGTGATGCCCAGCTATTGTTCCTTCATTGCTAGATGAGGTAGAGCCATCTTTGACCATGTTCTTGTCACTCAATTCGCCATGCAGTGCCTTCTGCTGCAAGTGTCACATGTCAAACGTTGCTTACACTCATAGGATAGGTGACCTTTACACAAGCAACCAAAACATAATCCATTCTTCAGTACAAATTCCTGTCTTTCATGTAATGGGATATGATTGAATTTGTGACATTTACACGTCTCATGGGTCGTTTCTCCACAATAGTTGCAAAGGGACTGTTGTTCCCGTACACCAATGGTCTTCAGAGTTCTGCCGCCAGCGTGAATTGCACCTTTGTTTGAATGGGTCACACATACTGGGTCACAGGCAATATCAGCTTCCTTTGCCAGGAAAGTTACGAAACTGGAAAATGGAGGAAAATCACCAGTTATTTCTCGGATTCTATGAACTTCCCGAGCCCAGCGGCCAACACGCCGGTCAGGTAATTTAGAACACATTTTTTGATTCTGAACATCATCATTTAGAACATTGAAACTACTGTTGCTCCAGGATGCAACCTCACACTGCCGAAGAAAGTCACTGAACTCCCGCAGGCCATAGGCATCTTGTTTTGCTATCTTAGGCCATGTCTCAACTTTGTGTTTGAAAGCCTGAGCTACAGTGAGGTTATTGCAAAACGTTTATCAATTAGGGCTATAGCTTCAGTATATGACTGAGCAGTGGGGACAAGAAAGTAACCAGCTACACATTTTAATGCTGCATCTTTAAGGAAAGTTTTTAAGTAAAGTATTCGATCTGAAGGGTCAATTTTATGTCTTTCCATGAGTGCTGAAAAGGCACTCCTCCAAGCTGGGTATTCAAGAGGATCACCACCAAATTTGCTCGGCTCAGGAACTGGTAATCTGCTAGTGCTAAGGAACTCACATAATTGTTTTGAAATGCTAGTCAAACCTTGAACTTCAGAAATTTGGAAATGAGTTGAACCCTGGTTGACATCCCTTCTGGGTACAAAGACTGGAGAATTTTGATCCAGCCGCTAGTTGCTACAGCTGGATTTGTCACTGTTTGGTTACTTAAATTAACACTATTTGTTACTAAGCTGTGTGCATTTACACTAGGCTGAACAACAACATCGTCATGATTAACAAACACTGATGGTGTTAACACACTGTGACCAACAACCTTTTCTGAATGGCCAGAAACATTTTGTGAACAATTGACATCAGGTTTAGACACATTTGACTTGCCATCATTCAACTTATCAACCAACAATTTCTTAAAACCAGTGGGGTTGTCTAACAACCTGTTGCTATCTACAAACCCAGACTCACAAGACTTAAAGAGATCATTTGAGTTTCTATTAACAGGAAATTCATCAAGAACACCTAGTTTCGCTGAATTTGTTTCACCACTTTCCAATTCAGTCATTGCTACCACTTTAGCCTGCTCAACTTTCAAATCACGAATAAGTCTTATTTTATCTAGGTTAGACTTCAACTTGTCTACCATAGACCTTTGCTCGACTTCAACATTGTAGAACTCCAACTTTGCTTTGAGAGCAGCAGCTTTGGCAGCAGCATTAGCCTTCAAGGATGCAGTGGATGAAACAGAACCAGAGTGTCTACTTGATCTACTGGATTTGCTGGATTTACTTGACCTTGAACTATTCTTAGAACTGTGTCTGGAACTATGTTTCGATTTACTATCAAACTCATTTTGCATAGTAGTGTCCATGTGGTTTTGTACTTGACTAGGTCTCATAGCTTCCGTTAATTCTAACAAAACCACAGAGTTTCTATCCAATGTTTCATCAAAGAGACCCTTGCTTTGAGTGAGTTCATGAGTTGAATATTCTCCAATCTTGTAATAATTGCTAGAAACTGTCAACATTACCTTCTCAGGCCTTTCACGAGCAGCACAGAGTTGTGACAGACTTACATTTGGGTCAGCAGTCAACGACCTTGTCCCAGTGACAAGTGTCTTGTGATGTTTCATCGGGTTTCGAAAGTCTGTCAGCGATTTGTCGAGATGATATTGATGACCCTGTGGCGTAAGGGTTTTCGTACGGGATGGCCTTCCGGAAAGGGCAGAGTGAGGCCCTCCAAGTTCATCGGTAGCTCCTTGACTGGCCCAAAGTTCATGGGTAGCTCCTTGATCCAACTGCGCTTCAGCATCGTCACTTCGCAATTCGGGCTCGAAATGAGTAACATTTGGTACTTCTGGTTGAATACGGACATCACTTGACGATTTAAGACCAGGATTTTGCGTTCCATCTTCCGTCTGTGTTTCACCTGCGCTGTGCTGAACATCAGGGGCAACGTCAGCTTTCTCATGAGATGTGGCCAACTTGTCTGGTTCACTTGAGGGGGATCCATCTTCAACTTTCTGATCTTTGACCACTGAAGCGTTTGTGCCCTGAGATTTTGCCTTACTGGTACCATTGCCATTGGCCTGTTCACCATTTCCATCAGCCATGATGAGCTTGTTGTTTGTTGATGCACTTGTGTTGATACCCAGGCAATTACTCTTGAATTTTCATCAAACTTTCATGGCATATGGTTGACTATTTGTGTGTTCTCAATAAGTGTTCTCACAAAAAAAGTGTTACTGTAACACCAGGGAAGCCGTTAGAGAACACTTAATATAAGGGAACACACAATACTGCCATTTATAGTTTACAAGGTTTATTCTGTCCAGTTCATTTTGTAACACTGCAATAAAGGAAACAGCCAAGAGTCATACAATGTACATTAAGTAAGATTGCTAAATTGACTAAATCAAACTGTAGAAGGACAAAGTACTAATAATGCATAGCATACCTTTTTTCTGGCAGTTCTTATACAAGTAATTCAGTTCATAGTCTTACATCTTTCCAGACATCACTTCAAAATGCTAGGAATTTGCCACTAATGACATGTGGCAAGAACAAAGTCAAAGTGTGAAAAGCAACTAAAAACAATTGAACAAATTAACACAGAGTCAAACAGCAAACACAAAGGTGTGATCAACTTAATATAACATTGTACTGCTTGCTGTCTCTTACAATCTCAGAAAATGTTTAATAAAATTCATTAAGTTTTTATTTTTTAGTAACTTGCTTTTTGAGATTTTCTATTACTATTTTCATGTGAACTTGGAAATAAGTTATAAATAACTCTGCCTAAACAAAATTACAAGTTAGGAACCTGAAGTACTTTTTAGTCTATAAGAAACTAGAGTGACTGGATATTTTGAAGTCATGCGTCAATATAAATTAAAATTGTTAACTTTGACACTTTTATGACAAGGAAGACTCTCATGGGAGACTGTGTGATATGACTGTTTTAAAGTGGACCAAGAGGGGATTGTTGTTCACATTTGCTTTGAATTGCATATTGTATGTACATTTTTATCAATGTCTCCAGAGAAGACGCTAATGGCATGTATTAGATTTCTGATTTTTTGGCAGAATTTTTAGCGAACTGAGAAAGTTTTCATCTTCAAATTACTTCTATGGCTCAAGAATAACTGGTGCTGGAGTTGAGTCTGACCTCCTAAAGCAAAGGTCTATGAAACAACTTGTCTTCAGGATATGCATGTAGAAATCGTTTATGCTGCCTCACATTTACTCTGTCATAAAAAGTTTTTGGGTACCATAATAGCGAGGATTATGAATAGTTTTGAAAGACACTGAAGAATAACAGTTAGACCGATCTTGAATTATATCCTTGACGTTTTATTACAAGGGATTTATGACTCATTTATTTCAGTTAAGCCAACTTCAAATACAGATGTTGATCTAATTGTCACCCACCTTGAGTACAATTTAACTGCTTGTTGAGTTCAGAGATGTCTTCGTCTTTGAATCTCGTCTTTGTGCCGAATAATTTCACACAAATTAACAGGTTGTATTAATTGTTGCTAGGGAGTTTGAAGTTTATGGACAGATGGAGCAACAAAAATATCAGAGGGGATGGTCCTCATGTTCACTGAAACTAATAGAAAATATATATGAGTTTCCATACCTTGTGGAGAGGTTTCCTTGTGTTGATATCATAAATATAAGTGACACCTTCAGTTTTATATCTGATACATTAACACAGGCCTATGGACCATGATCATGACCCGCGCAATAATTTGTCGGAGATGTTTAGAAGCAATCTTTAGCACAAATATATATGTAATTATCCTTCTGAGGCTAGGACAGTGAAGCTTGACACAGCTGGGCGAATTCATTGACATTTTGCGTATGTTCCTTGGAAACAGAAGAAGTCCAACCCCTTAACCCCAAATGTCATCGGAAAATTGCATTTGGTGCGAGGACAAATGACAGATTGATAAAAAATCACCTTTTCTAAGAGCATTTTCCCTTATCATTGGTGTGTTTTCGGTTTATTTGTCTGTTTTTTAGTTGTGAAAGCTTTATTTTATAGATGAAATTTTTTAAATAATTACACAACTGTTCATAAAATTCAACAAAGGGAGCCTTGGGACACACTGTGGGTTGGTCCCTTGAAAAGTTCATAGTTATTCTCATCTTCGAGAGTTTTGCTAAAGAGTCATATATAAATTCTGATTGGCAATGTCTGACCTTTCTATAAACCAAGGTCCACTATCATTTACTCAATCACCGTGTCACAGACTTATGAAGTTGGGAAATGAAATTGTCCTGTCCATGTTAATCTGCATGCACGCTCTACAATCTTAGTTGATCCCATTTACTTGATCATTTATGCTTTCTTCAAAATTAGCGCTTAACAGTGAGAATGTGTCTGTCACTCAGAATCATTCAGTATAACAATTGAACATTAGTATGGGGCACATAGTAGTACCGGCGGGGATGCGGGGGGGGGTAGACTTTAGTAAACATTTCGACTTTACTGGTTTAGCATGTTAAATATTTCTTAGCATTGCTGTCGACTTATTGATACCCTGATAAAAACAAAAGGCGTTCACTTTTAAAAGGATTAAATCTTCTCTGATGTAAAAGAAAAACCTTTGTCATTCTTTTGTTTTTTAAATGTTATACTACAGGAATTCTTTTACCTCCAAGACTGATGTCCTAACTTTCCTTGTACTACCTCTTTTTTAAGTTATACATAGAGTAAGAAGATAAAAGGCACAATTAAACTCCTCCTTCCCTTGAGGGGTAAGTATTTTTCTTTTATTGAAATAAAAATGAATAGTGATAGACATTTACTCATAAAAACTGGTTAAAAGTGATTTGAGGCATCCAGTGGAAATCCAAGACAACAAGTTGGAATGGTCAGGGCAACTTTAGAACCAACTGGGACTATAAAGTTTGGAACTGAGAGCTGTACTATTGAAAGGAAGTCTCAAGGGGTCGTCTGTAGGTCTGGACTGCCAGTAAGCAGAACTGTAATTGTAGAGTCTATATGGGCCTCTAAAAGCAAATAAAAGAGCTGACAACTCCCATGAGCAATCAACACTATGTTTTGCATTGTGAAATGAATGCAAGACAATTTTTCGCAATAACATGGATTTTCAGATTCTTTGGGTTTAGAGTAAAGTGCACACTTTTCAGGGCTTTTCCTAACCATTAGCCACACTCTCATTTAATTTGCCAATGTAACCTAATTAAAATTACATATTTTGACAGGAAATAAGTCACACATGTATGTCTCTCACTCAAAATGTGAACCTTGTGAGTTAATGGCATTTTGGTCAGAGGACATAGCTAATCTATACTTGTCTTGTATTAAAAAATATATGAACATCCGGGGTTTTTTTTTCTAAACAAGGCAACGAGGTTTTAAAATAAGTCAATCAGGTACAGGCAGTTATAGTTGCCAGTGCAGCTAAAGTGTACAACATTGTCCTCCAAACTTTCCTGTGATTGACTGTCCCTCATAACGCAACATTAAAAAAGGGGTCAGAGGGATACAACTGCTCTTTAACATTTTTACAATACATCATTATACGTTCACTCTCCCATCTCATCAAACAATACTTGTGGACCAACAACAGTTTAGAGGCTGGCATTTACCATGCATATCTTTTGATTTGTCTATTAAACGTGGACACAGCAGACCCTCTGATTGACTCGTTTAATCATAGTGATGTTGAAAAAAATAATTCTTGTTACACAATAGAATAATTTTTATTTTAAATAATAATTTTATAATAAAGTGGCATTACTTGCTTTGAGCATTGATCTCTATGTCACTGATTTCCTTTCCATTTTGTGAGTGATCCTGAGTTCAGAAGTTCTACTCTTGATGACAAGTTCAAGGTTTATCAGATATTAAGAAAAATAGATTTCAATAAAGGCCCACAAAACTGATTTGCAGCAGTTTTACTCCACTTTTACTACATATTTGGTCAAACGTGCAGGGGCCTTGTCTAAGAAATGGGGCTTTAAGTACTGCTTTGACGAATCAATTTCTTTTACTATAATTCCAAGGCTCTTGATATATATGATGCCATGCAGTCCATCTGATGTGGCAAATAAATTGACTCCCTAGAAATTTTAAGGCCTTTAGCTGCAATTGCATTTCAAAATTGTTATGGTACAAATGAAAGCTGAAGGGATGTGCAGTTATGTCAACCTGCAAGGAAATATATAATTTGCTGGTTCAACTTTTTGAAAATAGGTATTGTATATGAAATTAAAGAAATAATAGCATAAAATGGCATATTTGATGTGAAACTCGTTTAGAATGAACTATACAACTGTTAATACGATCATAGAAGTACCAATGAATTTTCTTCTAATTTTGTGACTTAACGTATATATATAAGTTTTTCCTAGGAGTCCAAGTCATGGTGACATGGCCATTGGCCAAGGCTCTTTCCTCAATAAAGTGCACTAGCATTCAAGCACAACCCACGAAAGTGACTTAAGACAGTCTGATGTACTTTTACATTGATAGTGCCATGAAGACGCTACACTATTTGCCCAATGTCATCATATGAACAAAATAGATTTCCTTTGAGGAAGAATTACAGGAATTCGCGTTGAAGTTGACTTGTTGATTTCTATTGATGTGATCTTCAGCAAAATGTCAATTTTCGATATTGTTCTAAAACTATCTTGAAAAATTTGATCATTTTAGCTTGTGTAGAAGGGCATATTACTTCAGAAACAATACCAGCTAAGCACTGGGTTCACGACTGAAAAATAAATGGGTAATTGCTAATAGAAATATTTATTACGTGACGTATGGAAGCCTACATGACGTGTGGTAGCAAAGCAGTCCATTCTCACTATGAATCTGAGCTGTTGTACACTGATTTAAACATATACAAGAAGAGACTAGTAAATTTCAATAAAGGCCCACAAAAATGATTTGCAGCAGTTTTACTCCACTTTTAGTACATATTTGGTCAGAGTGGAGGAGCCTTGTCTCAGAAGAGACTAGACGAAACAAATATGGGTGGCTGGACAGGATTCTGCTTATTTTGAGGTTTTCATAAACAATGGTGATAAACCAACCTGGTTTAATGTGATAAACTTTCGATTGCGAGCAGCCAAAACCAGTTTTGGTATCAATTATAGCACATTTTGATAGATCACACATTGGGTGAAAAATTGAGCTTCAATCAAATGTCCCTTGTTATCATGCAGCCTTGGAAATTGAAAATGTCAAAAAGTGTTCCATTGGTCCAAGCATAAATATTACCTATTTTGTCTGTGCTACGATTATTTGTCTTGGAGGGTCCACATGCTAATCACCATTGAATTGACTTATTTAAAGGTTAATCTTTCCTTTGACACCAGTTACTTTCACAAATCAACAATTTTAGATTCGATTCTAGCACTACATAAAATGCATATTTTGGCTTTTTTTTACATTGTTTCTTCACTTTCCTCCAGCCTTCCAAATTTTTAAAGACTTAAGCTAATATTCCACTGAGGACTTCAAGTAACTCATTAGGACTCAATTCAGATACTGAAAAGTGTGCTTTTAGCCATTAAATTGAAATTGGGAAGCTATAATTCAAAGGTAGTTTTCGTGTTTTCCTATATATTCCATATTTATGAGCAAGAGTGTACATCTCGGCCAAGTCACCTGGACACCTGTCCTTTGCCTCATTGCCACGCCCTCCTGATGTTCTAACAAAGCAGATAAATACAGTCGTATCAATCCGTTTGTTTGAACAGTCAAGTTGTGAAATTGATATGCTTGTTATATGCGAATTTTTACTTACTTACTTACCCCATTATCATAATAACTCCAACACCTATTTAAATTTAAATTTGAGAAGTAGTTCAAAGAGAGCTTCGGAAACACCAATTTCCTAACATCTGCCTTTGATCTGGAGATTGCATTCATTATGGTTGTTTGTCACTTTTCATGTTATCCTCATTACACAGACAAAATGGAACATCGCAGTACTTTGGTGCAATTATAGCTCTGCCAGAAGCAATGGCTAAAAAATGTCCATAATTTGTTATTTCACATCTTCTTGATGTACATGTAGCAGCGTATGATGAAAGTGATATTATAGACATGCAGACAGATTAAAAAATTGTTTTTCCCAGACCATTTAATGTATAATGCCATAAGGCAATACATACAGCATTAGTTTTTATCCATCACGTCAAAGACACAAATTGGAAAGTATCATATGTATTAAATTCAATCATTCTAAATAAACAGAATTTCTCCTACCAAGATTTAATACTAAAAAAAGCAAACGCAAATTTGTCAAGGAGCTCATTTCTGTGACATAAAATAATTTATCCATTTCAGAAGACAGGCTTTACTCTCGAGTTTTGATGTATAATTCACTTGCATTAGATCCCATCACATAATATGTTTGGGTTTTGCAAAAGAAACAAATGTATAAAATACTTTACCACACAGGTAATATATAACCCACACATAATTTAATCAGATGAGTTGCAATGGCAGATGAGAGTTTAAACAGCCACTTTTCTGCCTCACTTTGATGAATGTTTGATCCGAAGACTCCTCTTTAGAAGAGATTCAAGTGCTGCATTTCTTATAATCTTATTGTACCTGCAGAAGCTAACTTGCAAACTTTACATAGTAATATAACTTTGATAGAAAGCAGTGCTCTTTGCAGTGTTTGGTGGTTTATTTTTCTATTTGTGCAGCACGGTACAGGGTTATCTTCATGGAACCACAGGGCATATTCCTGCTTCCTTATTTAGACTGCGAACATAAAAATGTCAGTAAATCTGGATGTTGTGCTTTTCTGTGGGCTTTTGTGCTTTCATCTAGACTATTTATAGCAGTTATTGCAAACTGATGGACAATACAAACAACATTAAGTACACATTAACATACAAACTGGACATGACAACCATAGAAAGTGCATTTGGATGTTGTTAAGATCTCCATTCAACCAGTACTATTTTTTCCCCTGTTAATATACTTCCGAGGATGCTGTCTGTACCCTCTTTTAATGTGGCTGAATAAAGTCTATCTATCTATCTATCTATGCCCAGGTTATATTAATCAACTATGTCGAAATTGATGCCTTAACTCCAGACATGAGGCCTTGCTAAATACAACACCATTATATGTAAAACAAAGGTTTAATCTAAGCTTTTAAAAATCACTTTCCATTATTAGTTATAAGACATGTATAGTATCCCAACTTTCCTTATACTCAGTATTTTTATCTGATAGAGAAAGTAGGGAAAAGCACAATGGAGCGTGCCCCTGTTCCCATGAGTAATCATTGTCTGTCTTGTATACAAATGAAAATAAATAGTTTTCGTCATTTACTCATAAAACAGGTTAAAAAGGAATTTGGGGGATCCAGAGGGAATCGATGACAACTAGTTGAAATGGTCAGGGAAACTTCAGAACCCACTGGGGCTAAAGTTAGGAACTGGGAGCTCTACTATTGAGAGAAAGGTCTCGAAGGATTGCCTGCTGGTCTGGGTTTCCAATCAACAGCACTCTACTGTCTACATGTATTCAATATGACTGTCTGAAAGCATAAAAAAGAGCCGATAACTGAAATGAGCAATAAGAACAGATTGATAAACACTTGAATTCTCCTTTAGAAATATGTTAGTTCAGTAAACGTGGCTGTTTAGAGATGTGTCTCCCTTTCAACCTTCATGACTAAACATTAGATCCACATGTCTTGCTTTGAGATAAATATTTCATATTTCTTTATAAAACATGGCTAGCAAGGAACAGAGGGTTTTATTGGCATTTCTTGGACAAAATATTGTGATTTTCCAGTCAATTTTAAAATCAACTGGGCTCACTGGAGAGAAGATGGTCTCAGACTGAAAGGGATATCTGTTGGCTTAGGCTGTCAATCGGCAGTACTTTGCAATATAATTGTAATGACATGGGTCCGTAAAAAAACAAATAAAGATCTCACAACTCCCATGAAAAATCAGTTCATGTCTTGTATATAGTAAAATAAGCGCTTGACATTTCAAAATGTAAGGCAATTTCACAATCTGCTTGGACTGAAACCTCAGCAAATTTGACATTTTGACAATGCTTCATGATCCGCTTTCCCTCCCATCTCACTCTCATCTAGCAACCCGTGTGAGTATCCAGAGGGGTTTACATTGCTGCGCTTACCATATCTATATCCATCTGTCTATTAGATTCGGACACAATAAACCCTCTGCCAATGATTGTTTTGTAATCACAGTAAAATTGAAAAGATTATTTGTTCACCTGATGAAAATGACAAAAGTGGCATAATTCATATTGAGCATCAACATTCCTGTTTTCCTTTTCCATCTTGAGACTGACAGAGAGTTCAGAAGTCTTCATGTTGATGGCAGGTTCAAGGTTTGTCAAATATTAGGGAAAATATATTTCAATAAAGACATACAAAAAAAAATTGCAGCAGTTTTATTCCACTTTTAGTACATATTCGGTCAAAAGTGGAGAAACCTTGTCATCAAAATCGGACTTTTATCACTGCTTGGAAGAGTCATGTTGTTTTGCTATCACACCAAGGCTCTCTTGTTACATATGGTGCTTGCAGTTCATGTGACAAGAGGAAAAATTGGGGAAAAGAAATGCACTCAATGCTAGGTACATGTAAGAAGCTAATTTAGGTCAAACTTCTGATTGAACGAATAGCAACTAATAAAGGCAATAACCAATGTAGTTGTGCCAACCAACAAAGGAAATTACATGTGAAACCTTTTGAATTTATGCCCTGGCTGTATAGGCCTTCATCAACTCAGACATCACAAGTAAAGTGCACTTCGGTTTTATTTGGGTTAAGAAGAATTCCAATTGTACACACATAATTAGGTGTACGGGATAATGGGAAGGCATTCAAGGAAAATAAAAACAGGATTATCAACCTCAGATCATAAGGATGATGATATACATCCACCAACTGATCATTTTCCCATTTGAGATTCCTTTTCTTCCTCATGAGAATATTGTCTTTGAATTTCTAATTACACGAAGGAAAGACGCTTTTCTTCCTGATGTGTTGTACGAAGTGAATTTTAGATTTTGATACCATGAGAAAAATGAGACTCATTTATTTGAATAAAATTAATCATTCTGCATAAAGACAAGATTCAAAGACAAAGATCTTTTTTCAATGCGACAAGCAATTAAATTGCAATCAAGATGGGCGATAATTAGAGCAACATCTGCATTTGAAGTTGGTTTAGCTGAATTGAATGACTCGTTAATCTTCAGTAATAACATTAACAAGACAGGGACAGCCATCAAGATTTGTCAGATTATTTATCAGTATCAACCAAGGAAGACTTCCCACTATCTACCCTGGGTCTGAAGGGTATTGTATTTTTGTTTTGTTTTTTTAGAGAGAGTTCAACAGATGAGACTCAGAAACATGATATATTTACACAGTGAATTTAAGAGTTAATTAATGTTACAGTCCTTGTTGTACACCATGGTGTGCAAGATGCAAATTTTTTAATAATAATAATAATAAAGATAATGATAATAGTGATTTATATAGCGCCTCTTCCAGTAAACTGCTCAGAAGTAGGACTATAAGGCATAAATATCCATCCGTTTCTTGGAATTGTCCAGTCCTGAAATTGATGTGCTAATACGATGTGAAATACAATTTTACTTACTTACATTGTATGTCTGTATCATAATTATCAATTTCCTGCCCTATGCCTTTGATCTGGAGATTGCATTCATTATGGTAATTTGTCACCTTTCATGTTATCCTCATTACACTGAGAAAATGGAACTTCACAACACTCTAGTAAAATTATAGATCGACAGGAAGTAATGGCACAAAATGTTCATAATTTGTTATTTCACATTTTCTTGATGTACATGCAGCAGTGTATGATGAAAGTGATATTGACATGTAGACAGACTAAAATGTTGTTTTCCGGATCATATGATGCTGTGAAGCAGGAAATATGTACAGTATCAAAGACACAAATTGGAAAGTTTTTTATGTGTCAAATTCAATTATTCTTAGTAGATAGCATGTCTTCGATACTACATGTTATTTGTAAAAGAGCTCATTTGAGACTGAAACCACAGCACATTTGACATTTTGACAATGCATCAGTGATGGAAATGGAGGGGGGAGCTCCCTTGATAAAAAAACAGAGGGAGCTACACCCTGCTACAGCTCCCCTATGATCGGTGGTGAAATTACAATTATCATGTTACTTTTTCAGTCCTAATGCTATTTTTAACCCAAAATTATGCTTTTGTGACAGAATTCTTTCCATTTTAAAAATTTGGATGACGAGCCGCCGCCGCACAAGATTTTCTATTTCCATCACTGATGTGCTTTCTCTCGATTTGGACACAATAAACCCTCTGCCAATGATTGTTTTTGTTAATCACAGTAAAATTTCAAAGGTTCTTTGATCAACTGATAAAAAAATTATAAAAGTGAACTTACATGGAGCATCGATGTTCCTGATTTCCTTTTCCATCTTGTGACAGGACTGGTGTGGAGTTCAGAAGTCTTCATGTTAATGGCAGGTTCAAGGTTTTTTCAGATATTAGGGGAAATAGATTTCAATAAAGACACACAAAGAGTGATTTGTGGCACTTTTATTCCACTTTTAGTACATATTCGGTCAAAAGTGGAGAAACCTTGTCTTCAAAATGGGACTTTTATCACTGCTTGGAGGAATAATTTTGTTTTACTCCCACACCAAGGCTCTCTTGTTATACATGTATATGACAATCAATGTCTAATATGTGTCCGATCAAGCGATTGTCTAATCCAGACAACTGAATTGTTCAAAATGTCAAAGAACTTGTTTGTTTCATTCAATTGATTGCTGCACATTTCAAATATTTATTAAGCAAATGACAGCTCAGTCAATATGTAAAATTGTATAATGCCATTGCCAACCAGCAAAGGAATTTACACTATAAATGTTGGAATATATGCTTTGCAAGATAGTTCTTCATTAACTCCAGTATTTTCTATTTGGCACCTGGTGTGACTTACGAAGACTCACAAAATGTCAGTTTTGGTGTGAAAACGGTTTCAACATTGACCTCAGAGGAAAAGAACATATGATTTAAGTCAACCAGTTGGTCATTCTCTCGACTGCCATGCATATTTTCAGTGTATCAACTCATGGAGCCTCCCCAAATTAACAGAGCAAAATATCAGAACTGAGCCTCCCCGTCTGAAATTTGTCTTGCTCCTCATGAGCTAATTGTCTTTTATTTTCGAATAACACGGAGGAAAGAAAATTGTCTTCCTGGTGTGTTTTCCGAAATGCATTGAAGATTTTGATACCATGAGAAAACTAAGACTCATTAATTTGAACGAAATTGATCAATCTGCTTAAAGACAAGTTTCAAAGACAAAGGCCTTCTTTCAATGCGTCAAGCAAGTAAATTGCACTAAAGGTGGATGACAATTGGAGCAACATCTGCAATTCTGCATTTGAAGTTGGTTTAACTGAATTAAATGACTCATTAATCTGCTATAATAACACACCAAGGATAGCCATTAAGATTTGTCAAATTATTTGGAATCAGTGCTATCCTCAGTCATCTCCACTATTTTGACTGTGAGTCTGAGGGTACAGCACGTATTTTTGAAGAGTTGACTTGTCTTTTGTTGGGTTTCATAATTCATTTTTGAACTTGTGTATCCAACCCAAACTGCAAACACACATGCAAAAGTACAGACAAGTTGCGGTTCATTGCTTTACAGCCTGTAAACTTGAAATGCAAAAAAATTGTGTTGTTTCACACAGCTTCTCTTCGAAGTCTTCATTCAACATGGAAAACAAACATGGAAAACATACAAGAGGCTGTTTGATTAGTCTTGATCACAAGAAGGCTATTTGATTTGTCATAACTGATTTCAGAGTAAAAAATCAAAGGCATAATCCCTTTGTTTGCCTGTAAAGATCTTTGTATGCACACTTAAAGCAGTTCTCCAAGATCCTTTTTGCAGTTTTGTTTTCTGTTCAAAGACTCTGCAGCAAAATCATAATTTATGTTATTTGCCATTAGTGTCCTCCCTTGACCAGTGACGTAAGATATTCTTGCAAAATGTAATTCGACAAAAATCTGAAAAACAGTCTCCTCTTGGTCCACTTAAAAAAGAGTGACGTGACTGTGACAACAAAATATGAGTAGTTTTTTTGTATACTGCATTTCAATATCCACACTCCTAAAGATACATTTCTTAAAGAATAATAATAACAGAAAGTGAATGATTGCGTGATTATGAAAGGTGCAGAGTCTCCTACACTTCATTAACATTTGTGCATTGACAGAATCATGCGATCTGAACCTCCCCATCGACCACCAAAGCTAATTCAGAACCTTACACAGCAAAACGCTTCTACAGTACAACCATCATAAAATGGCTCGTCAGTTTGGATCGACACTTATCTATCGATCTGTAGTGATCCATGGCGATCTTGGTTGATATGGAGTGATCGATCTGGAGTGATCTGTTGTGATCTGCATCTATTAATCAAAATTAATATTAATAAATTCACTTTTCTTTACCAAATAACTAATGGATATGTTTCCTTAATCACTGTGTTCAATTGTAAGATGGATTTTATCTGTTCTTTGACTTATAATCCTAAATAATTGACATGATTGATTTTCACTAAAAGTGGATTTGTAGATCACTACAGATAGAGTTATATCATCTCAGATCACTACAGATCACTCTTTATCCTGACCGCTCTGGATCACTACGGATCACTATGTTGAGCCATTTTAAGATGGTTGTACTGTATGTGGTTTCCCTTAGTAGCTGATACCTTCCATTTCTCGAGGTGCCCTAATAAAATTCTCACAGTTTTCCATTATTGCGATAATTGCATTATCTCCCATGTTGTGTTTTTGTTTGTTGAGATAACTTCATCAACACACGTTTTTATTATTTGCTCAGGAAGATGCTCGTGGCATGAAGCGGATATGCACAACAAGCATAATACAGTTACATAATACTATCCTACCATATTTAGTATATCCTTGTTCACTAACATAGGAACCAAATTCCACATATATATGCAAGGCTTGGAAGAAGAGCGGTTGTGCCCCGGGAACGAAGACAAAAGGATTACCTCTGTGCAATAAGCCTCTCCTATCTCACCAAATAGCCTAGCAAATGCCAAAGGGGTTTAGAGGGCTACACTTGCCTTAACTGTCTATTGGATAAAGACACAATAAACCTGCTGATTGATTCCTTACATCATAGAAAAATTGAAAGTGGCAGGAGAAAGGGAAAGTGTAGACGTCTCAGTAAAGTCCCTATCTTAGACAATATAAACTAAAGAAAAGTTTTAAAAGATACAGACATCCTTAAGACTCCAGGACTTATCTTCAGTTACTTTGGAAGACCATGAAAGTCCATAAAGCAGAAAGAACCAGAGGCAAACACTGATAAGCCACGTATTAGCCGGAAAAGGTTGTGTGTTTTTTTCCTCTGATACAACATAGCTGTTATTTGATCACATCTTCTTTATTTATTATATGTACTAAATAAATCTGATAGTATTTGCAACTTTCAATATTAACTGGCAGTACCAGTGGTGTGATGAGCATAGCCATCAGTTGAATAATAGAAGCAAATGACAAGAAGTACCACTACTGTGGTTGTTGCTGTATAGAACAACTTTCAAATTATTTTTGAATGGATATTTGAGAAGATATGAGAAGATGAGAAGAAAAGAGAATAGGACAAAGTTGCATTCAATACACAACTTAGTTTTTTTTTCTCCTGCTTTGGATTGGTTTTCTTTTATAGATTTTTTTATTTTACTTATTCAACAAATTGAACAGTGCATACAAATCCTTTATCCACAGGACAGGTGGTTTTCTCAGTTTGCAATGTTCTGGATTTCCAATCGTTTGGTCCTGGGTGTTAAACTTTGAACATCTCTGGCCAAGTCACCTGGACACCTGTCCTTTGCCTCATTGCCGTGTCCTCCTGATGTCCTTACCAGCCTACAAAGCACATGAATATCCTTTTGTTGGAATTGTCCAGTCGTGAAATTGATAAGTTAATCCGATGTGAAATAAATTTTATTTACAGTGCCGCCCGTAAGTAAGTGAAACGCATGACATTGTGCCATTGCATCAATGCTAAACATCCTCAACCAAACTGCTTGTTGAGACGTTAATTCCCATCCGATGAGAGGAAAAAATATTGGGTCATAAACACCGATATGTGAGGCATGTAGGATACCAATAGCAGCCAATTTTCTCTGCTGTAGTCGGACTTAGGTATGGGTCAAAGTCTTTTATAAATGAAACACAGGTCCAATGTTCTTTCATAGGGAAGGGTGGTTCACTTACTTATCAGAGACTTTGACCCATACCTAACTCTGACTACAGCAGAGAAAATTGGCTACTATTGGTATCCTCACATATCGGCCTTTATGACCCAATATGTTTTCCTCTTATCGGATGGGAATTCATGTCTCCACAAGCAGTTTGGTTGATGATGTTTAGCATAGATGCAATGGCACAATACATGTATCATGCATTTCACTTACTTACAGGCGGCACTGTACCTACTCACGTCAGTGTCATAATTACTCCAACTACGCCCACATTAATTTAAATTTGAGAAGTCGTTCAAAGACAGTTGCAAAGAGTTTCTGAAACACAAATTTCCTGCCATCTGCCTTTGATATAGAGATTGCATTCATTACGGTTACTTGTCACATTTTCATGCTATCCTCATTACACAGGGAAAATGGAACTTCACAGTACTTTGGTACAATTACAGCTCTGCAGGAGGCATGGCACAAAATGTTCATAATTTGTTATTTCACATTTTCTTGATGTACATGCAAGTGATATTGACATGTAGACAGATTAAATTGTTGTTTTCCAGACCATATAATGCTATGAAGCAGGAAATTTGTACAGTACTAGCTTTTATCCATCACATCAAAGAAACAAATTCGAAAGTATTAAATATTTGTATAACATTAAATTATTCTTAGTAGACAGCGTGTCTCCTACTTTGATACAAATTTGTTAAAGAGCACATTTCTGTGACATAGATTCCATAGCAGGGGTGCCGGAACAGGGGGGCAGGGGGGGCAATTGCCCCTACTGCCCTTGTCCTAGGGGGCAGGGGGGGCAAGGGGTGCCCTTTAGATCTTAAAGAAAATACCATTATCAGGCTTTCTTTTACAAATTTTACGCAGCATTAGTGAGTGTATATTCAAAATTATTATTAACTCTCTATTGAAAGTTCATCGCGCGAAATTAGCGTGAAATTCAATATAATTTGCCCTTTTCATCTGATCGCCCCTACCGCTCGTGATTCCTTCCGGCACCCCTGTTCCCGAGTCAGAAGACAGGCTTTGTGGCTGAGTGTTGATGTATTCACTTAGATTCTGTAATAATATATATTCGGTTTTCATAGTTAACTATCTCACCAGGTTAGAGAAACAAGTTGCATAACATATTTCACCAGACATGTGGAGGGACACATAATTCAGCAAGATTAATTTTGATCGACCCCCAAGAATTTGAACAGCAACTTTTCTTTTTCTGCTCGGCATAGTCCACAGATTTCTTCAAAATGTTGAGGTGCTGCCTTTCATACACGAATGATCTTATTATGCAGGCAGAAGCCAACTTGCAAATTTCACTTAATAATATTATTTCTGTGGGAGGCACTGCCCCCGGTTGCATCTGGTGGTGTTTTGTAGTTTCTATACATGTATATATATACTATATTGTTGTGGCATAGTTTGTGGTTATCTTCATAGAGCCACAGGACATATTCCTGCTTCCTTATTTAGAATGCAAACATAAAAATGTCAGTAAATCTGGATGTGGTGCTTTTCTGTGGGCTTTTGTGCTTGCATCTAGACTATTTATAGCAGTTATTGCAACATGATGGACAATACAAACAACATCAAGTACACATCAACAAACAAACTGGACATGACAACCATGGGAAGTGCATTTGGATGTTATTATCATCTCGTACAGTACAACCCAAAATAAAGTATGAACATTTCCTGTCAGCAGACCTCTGTTTACCTATCTTTCCATCCTTTCTCCTCTCCACCCCAAATCTCCTAACAACTACTTTTGACTCTTCACCACCATCTTATCCCATATCAAGAACAGTATCATAACAACTGTCAATGAAATTGCAATTCGCAAAGGAGCACAATATCAAAGAAATCAAAGTTTGAATTGGTGTTGGCTGAATGTGAATTAAATGCAATTTTAAAGGGTAGTTTAAAGCAGGAAAATTTAGGAAGGGATTTGAGGGGAGCCAAAAGGTGTGAAAGGGTAAAGTAATGGCTGATTCAATGAGTAATCAGTGTTTGCCTTGTATACGAATAAAGGTGAATAGTGATCGTCATTTACTCATAAAAACAGGTTAAAAAGGGAATTTGAGAAATCCATTGGGAATCCATGATAACTAGCTGAAACAGTCAGGGAAACTACAGAAGCCACAGGGCTAAAGTTAGGAACTGAGAAATTAGCACTGGTCATTTCCTCTTAAACATTGTAGGATTTCAGAGTCTTTTTTTGGGCCTGAAGTTAGGAATAAAGTGCTCTACTATTGAAGGAGTTTTAGTAGGACAGTGTAGGTCTGGGTTGCCAGTCAGCATTACTTACTGTAATTGTAGATTCTATGTGGATCTCTAAAAGCTAATAAAAGTGTTGACAGTGCCCATGGGCAATTAGTACTACAGTGTACATGTCTTCATAAACACTTTAAATCTCCTTGCAAAAAGGAAGGCAATTTCACAACCCCCTGGGACTGAAACCACATCACATTTGACATTCTGACAATGCATCATGATCTCCCATCTCATCAAGTAACTATTGTGAGAATCCAGAGAGGTTTATAGGGCTGTGCTTATCATATCTATCCATCTGTCTATTAAATTTGGACACAATAAACCCTCTGCCAATGACTGTTTTTGTTTATCATAGTAAGATTGGAAAGATTCTTTGTTCACATGATAAAATATAATAATATAAAAGTGACATAACTTTCATCAACAATCAATGTTCCTGATTTCTTTTTACTTCACGTGACCGGGCTGGTGTGGAGTTCGGAAGTCTTCATGTTGATGGCAGGTTCAAGGTTTGTCAGATATTAGGGGAAATAGATTTCAATAAAGACTCACAAAAATGATTTGCAGCAGTTTTATTCCAATTTTAGTACATATTCGGTCAAAAGTGGAGAAACCTTGTCTTCAAAATGGGACTTCTTGCACTGCCTGGAAGAGTTATTTGTTTTACTATCACACCAAGGTTCTCTTGTTATATGATGCTATGCAGTTTAGATGACAAGGCAAATATCTGAGAATTCGAGGAACATGAATACACTCAATGCTAGCAAAGAAGCTACACACTTGATCAAAATGCTGGAATAAATTGATTTTCAAGGTGTCAGAATTAAAAGTTCTAAAAATGGTGATTGAATTTGAGGAATTGCAAAGATTTGTTCCTCAGACATTAGATTGATGTATATATGATATTATAACATTTTAGTGGCTGAGGATTATTTGAAAATTTTCTTTGGGTGACCCGGAAAATTGATCATTTTTAGTAAAAAATCATCAAAAATTGCATCATGGCTCAACAACATAGACATACAATTTCAACATATGCAAAAAATGCCAACTTGATCTTGATGTGTACAACCAAAAAACATCACAATTTCATAATGAATGTCATATACATTGACCTCTGCCTTCATTCAACTTGATATGGATTCCATCAACTTGTTTCTTGCTTCTTTTTAACCGATATGGCCATTATTCAGTGAAAGTCACTTGCGCCTGGTCCAGATCAGTTGGCTGAACCCACATCTTATGTGCAAAATGGTCCAAGATATCCCTATAGTGTAATTAAAGTTCAAGTCTGATGAAGTTGCCAATAACGGCAAATTCTAAATTTTCTTGATTTTCCAGGTTTTGACAGATGTCTGGTGCCCTGAAAGCTTTACAATAGCCATAGATGAATGAAATGTTTCAACTGAAGTGTTCTCTATTATGTGGCACAATTTCCTCTTCCAACTAACTTAGATAGAAGACAGCCGGAATGTTTCCATTCTGCACAACCGGACATCAATTTCTGCCATGGTGAATAACACACCAAACAGGCACTGAACCGCCAACCGAGCCCTTGTGGCCATGAGGCAGTATTCCGACAGTATCTGAACATCCTCCTATCACACAAAAATCTCTCTATTAGCTCTGTGAAACATTTAGCGTGATATATTAATTGAGATGGAATTTACTTGAACAATTCTCAAAATATTCCAGCATTTTTGTCAAGAGTGTACACTTTTTGGAAGAGGAAATGGTACCTCAGTGTAGAGAAAACTTCAGTTTAAAAATTGTATTCATTTGTGACTATGCTCAAGCTTGTAGGGCATATCAAATCCTTCAAAACCTAGAAAATTGAGAATTTGTCGTTGTTAGCAACTTTACCAGACTTGAGCTTAAATAACATTATAGGGACATCTTGGACCATATTGCACACAAGGTGTAGGTTCAGCCAACTGATCCGGACCAGGTGCAAGAGACTTTTACTAAAGAATGGCCATATTGGTCAGTAAGAAGCCAGAAACAGGTTGGCGGGATACATGTCAAGTTAAGTGATGCCAGAGGTCAATGCATGTGGCATTCAATATGATATTGTGATGTTTTTGGTTGTACAAATCAAGATTAAGTTGACATTTTTTGCATATGTTGAAATTTTGTGTCTATGTTGTCGAGCCAAGATGCAATTTTTGATGATTTTCTACTAAAAATGATCAATTTTTCCGGGTCACTCAAAGAAAACTTGAAATTAATTCTCACCCACTAAAAACGGTTTATAATATCATTTATACATAAATCTACTGTCTAAGGAAAAAACCTTTGCAATTCCTCACATTCAATCACAAATTTTAGAACTCGGAAGTTCTGACACCTTGAAAATCCTAATTATTCCAGCATTTTGATCAAGAGTGTATTTAGGTCAAAATTTTGATCGAATGAAAGGCAGCTGAGGCAATATGTAGTGCCTACCTGCAAACACATTTACTTTCGTAACTTCTCGAATATATGCTTTGGCTATATATGTAGTTCGTCATTAACTCAGACATCAGGGGTTAAGTGCACTTGGGTTTTGGTTACGGAGAACTCTGATTGTATAAATATATTATGTATATGGGATACTGGAAGGGCATTGACCTTAGACCACGAGGACATAGGCCTAATTCGTCTTATATCCACCAGTTGATCATTTCCTTGACTACCATGCATATTTTCAGTGTATCGACATATTGAGGCTCATTTAACAGGGCAAAACATTAACTGAGTATTCCCATCTGAGAATTTTCTTAATCCTCATGAGCATATTCCCTGTCAGCGTGCCTCGGCGGTCCAACGTCGGCCAAGCGTCAGTCCGATGTCAGCAGCGACGGACCAGCTTCGGGCCGACTTTGGACCGCCGAGACATGCTGATACGGAATTGTTTTTGATTTTCAAATCAAACTGAGGAATAAACATTTTCCTCTGCAGATGTGTTGTCCAAAATGCATTTAAGATTTTGATACCATGAGAAAAATAAGATTCATTAATTTGAATGAAATTAATCAATCTGCATTAAGACAAGCTTCAAAGACAAAGACATTCTCTATGTCTGACAAGCAGTCAAATTGCACTCTAGGTGGGCGACAATTAGAGCAACATCTGCATTTGAAGTTGGTTCAGCTGAATTGAATGACTCGTTAATCTTCTGTAATAACATTAACAAGACAAGGATAGCCATCAAGATTTGTCAAATTATTTGGAATCATTGCCATCCTCAGACGTCTTCACTATTTGATCATGGATCTGAAACGTATTGTATATATTTTTGGAAAGTCCACTTGTCTATATATGTTGCGTTCCATAACTTTTTTTGAACTTGCATCCAACCTGAACTGCTAAGACACATGCAAAAGTTTAGGCAAGTTGTGCCTTAACATATCTCAAGGAGAACCAATTCCTCGAAAATAAAGTAAAAGATTTTTTTATGCATACTTTCAGCAGTCCTCCAAGATCTTTTTTTCAGTTTGTTTCTGTTCAAAACCTCTGCAGCAAAAACATAAATGTAATTTGCCTTTAGTGCCCTCCCTAGACACTGTTATGTAAGATGTACTTGCAAAATGTAATTGAATAAAACTCTGAATTACTGAATAACAATCCCCTCTTGGTCCACTTAAAAAAGAGTAATGTGACTGTGACAACATGATATGAGTAGTCGTTTTGTACATTGCATTTCAATATCCATACCCCAATGAAACATTTCGAATAGATTAATAACAAAAAGTGAATGTTTGTGTGACCATGAAAGGTGAAGAGTCTCTAAAATTTTATAAACATTTGTGCATTGACAAAATCATGGGATCTGAACCTCCCCATCGACCACCTAAGGTAATTCAGAACCTCACGCAGCAAAATGTTTCTATGTGGTTTCCCTTATTAGCTGATACCTTCCATTTCCCTTGTTGCCATAATCAAATTCTCACAATTTTCCATTATTGAGATAATTGCATTATCCTCTGATGTTGTGTTCTTGTTTGTTGAGATAATTTCATCAACACACGTTTTTATGATTTTCTCAGGAAGATGCTCGCGGCATGAAGTGGATATGCACAACATGTCAACAAGCATAATACAGTTACATAATTCCATCCTACCACATTTAGCATATCCTTGTTCAATAACAGAGGAACCAACATACGCATATATATTCAAAGCTTGGAAGAAGAGCGGTTGTGCCCCGAGAGCAAAGATAAAAGGATTATGTTGTGCCATATCGTATAAATTACCTTTGTACAATAAGCCTCTCCAATCCCATCCAATGCAAGAACCCGATGGCTTAGAGGTTTGGACTTGCCTCAACTATCTTTTAGATTCATACACCCTCGGATTGATAATTAAATCATAGAAACATTGGAAGTGGCATAATTTACATTGAGCATCAACATTCCTGATATCCTTTTCACTTTATGACTGATACAGGGTTCAGTTCAGAATTGCCAATGCTGATGAAAAGCTCAAGGTTTATCAGATATTAGGACAAAATATTTTGATATATCCTACCCAAATAATTCGCAATAGTTTTACTCCACTTTTAGAGCACATTCGGTCAAAAGTGGAGAAGCTTCGTCATAGAAATGGGTCTTTTAACACTGCTTTGATGTGTCTATTTGTTTAGCTACCATGCCAAAGCTTTCTTGTTATTGAGTGCCCTGCAGATAATTTGTTCCAGTATTTTGTGCCCGGTAGATAATTTGTTCCAGTATTTTGTGCCCTGCAGATAATTTGCTCCAGTATTTTGTGCTTGGCACATTGTGTGCCAATCCGAAGAATCACCAGACATACTATATATGTCAGCGTCGATAGCTCAGTCAGTAGAGCGCTCGCCTCACAAGCAGGGGACCCAGGTTCAATCCCCAGGCTGGCCATCTTGTCATTCCACGACATCGTCGTTGGCATCAGACGTAAATTGGAGGCGCCGTGGGCCCAACTGGAAAAATGTCACTGACTTAGCTTCGCTACCCACGCTAAATAAAAGTCCCTTTACCTTTACCTTTATATGTCAATTTTGATACAAAAACTGTTTCAGATTAAAGCTATACACTCTCTATAACATCATGAACATTCTTTTTTTCTTTAAATTTGTGACTATGATTTGTCCGAGGTGTCCACAGCATGGTGACATGGCCTTTGGTCAAGGCTATTTTCTCAATAGAGGGCAGGAGCACTTCTTCAAGTACTACCCACAAAAGCGATTTAAGACAGTTTGATGTTCTTTTACAATAATAAAGTCAAGGATTACTGCCCTTTTATTACAGTATGGGTACCCACAACAGCAAACGGGGCAGATTCAGAAATTAATTTGGGCTCATCCTGGTGTAAAGCTTTACAAAACTGTTACAATTTTTTGCAAAAGATAATGCAGATAGATGGGGACTGGTGACTGGGTTTATTATACAGGGTGTCTACAGAAAAAGAGGACAGTCAACACATTTGGATTTGTTTACATTTTATTTTGTGCCAAGCATCATTATTCAACAGAACATGATTTGTATATGAACAGTATATTCAGAACAGTCAAATTACCCATTATTCGCACCCTTTGATGTGGTAACTTTCTGCAGATGAGACATAAATGATGCAAAAGCGTGTTTCATGCTCTACACAAACATTTTGCCCCATGCAGACATGGCGGAGGCCTTTAACTTTAATGTGAGGGTTGCTATAACTTGCTGGATTCTGTCTCCCAATTTGCCCTTACTGAATAATCCACTGGGTCCAGCTCAGGAGACATGGGTTGGCACTCTACCTGGCTCAGGAGGCTTGTTTTGAGGCACTCCTGAGTCTTCTTTGCAGTATGAACAGGTGCTACACCTTGTAGGAAGACGATTTCGCCAACAAAAGAGTTCTCGTCTGACGCCATGGCACCCCAAATTATTTAAAAATGTTATTATAAACATTTGCATTGATTCCGGTACTCTGGTCAATGGTTTATTTGAGACATTTTTGTGATTTTCTTGTCATCAGATGACTCCATGTTGAACACCAAGTGTTAGGTCCTGAATTGAATTATCGGCAGCTGGAGCATCAGAAAATGTCCCACTACTCATGCATGAATCATTCCTTCTCTCACAAGCACCATAAATGATGAAAAATTACTCATCAAGAATGAGGAAAACAGGACGACCTTTTTCAGCTTAGAGCAACGCAAGCACTTTTGCATATAATGTTTGCATTTTGCCTTTAGTAATGATCTAATTCACAAATAAAAATATTTGCAAATAGACCTAATACGGCTGACTATCAAATCCATTCTTTTGTTTGACTTATCACCAAATTCTGAACTTATATGAGTGTGAAAAAGAAGAAAAGTGACTGGCCTCTTTTTCTGTAGACACCCTGTAACATAAGTTTGCTACAGTTAAAATGAACAGACAAGGACCTTGGTAATGCGGTGACCAATACTGTCGGCACAGAATGAAACATCCATCCAACAATCGTTGCCAAGGTTGGAAATCAAATCGAGCCTCGATTGGATGGGGATTGAAATAATTTAGTATTCCAAAAATAATTCAATGCATGATATCCGATCTATCGTTTGAACTTTCAGGCTTAGGGACAGTTCATAGTTATGAGAGGGTACAAACTTTTCATGTGTGCCTCAAGGGGGAGTAATACTTTTTTACAATGAAGGGGAGTTATGAAAATTGAGAAAAGAATTTTTAAACAAACACATTCACATCCAAAAGTGTGACTTGTGCATTCACAACGACAAAAAACATTCCTTTATTTTCTTAAGAATTTCTAGTTTATCACTGTCATGGTCTGTAGATTTAGTTTCAGAACAACTGAAGCTTCCAGTGGCGGAGAAGTGAAAATATATGGGCCCATCTTATTGACCATAAAATTGTGTGAATGTAGGGGGAGTTTTAGAGAATGAAGCTCCCCTTATGGTGGAAGAAATCATAAGCTGAGAGTTACCAGAGACCCACTCGACAAATGGCATTAATACATGCAGCAAACCGAATTTCTACAGTTATTGTTACAAAACCTGTTGAGTTTGCAGTAAAGATCAGTTATTGTCAATTTCTTATGTTGACAGAAGTTCTAAATCTATATTTTATGACAAATACTAGTGAGTTGGTTGTCACCGGCAAATAGTGATCCAGTTTTGTAAATGTGTTTTTTGCTCTTATATCTTGCTTCTTTGGTAGTTAATAGGATCAACTGAGGATCAGGCAGCTTTAAACAGTTATGTAAATATTGCAGTCTTTCTGAGAGTTGTAGATAAGCCATATTCTGAATTTGTACAAACTAAATATATTGTTATTTGTATGCGATACCAGTCTTCTTTCCTGGTATTAGCAAAATATATCAGAAACATCAATGCTATTGAAAGTCTCCGCGGCAACAATATTTGACAACTCCATGACTTTGTTAAATGATCAAAAGATGGCTGAGTTTGGTGCTGAGATGTCTATCATTTTATTCACTGGGTTCAGTGTTACATCCAGTGTTCGAAATAAGGGGTCTAAGGGGGTTTTGACCCCCGCAAATGCTATTAGGACCTAGAGGGACCCAGGGGGGGTCCTGAAAAAACCCCCTCAAATACTAAATGTGCATGATTTAATCCAGAAATCTGGTTTTCAAAAGTAATTTTCTGAAATAGAATATGCTTAAAACACTCAGAATTAATTTTAGAATTCTTTCTATAACCCTCTTAGTTTCAGGGAGCCTCCCGCGGCCCGGCAGACCTTCGGCCTCAACAGCTTCAACCCTTCGTGCCTTGCCACCGACAGACCCCCCAAATGACATGGGCTATTTCGACCACTGTTTCATAACTAATTTAGCCCATTACACATATCAGTTTGGTTGCAAAATGTCCTTTTCCAAAATAAGCATTTATTGGAACGCTTTAATTTCCATAATTGTGAGTCATATGGGTGTCCTTAAATCACACGCATGCAATATTTTACAATTTGATTCGTACAACAGATGACTTCCCCTTCAGCATGCAAATTACGACTGGTGAAGATGCTAACGTGGGAGTCCTTGGGGGTTTACAACTTTGTTTCAGCAAATTTATCTTCAGTTGCAGAACCGCTGCTCTCCAAGGGACTACTGTTATTTGAAGGAAAATTTGCCTAATAAGTATTGTCAAGCCACAAAAGCATAGTTGAAAAACTGTTGATGTACACTTTTATCAGTTCTCCGAAAGTCCTATACTCTGCAACAAAACAGAAATCCAATATATGCTATGCCATTAGTATCCTCTCCGTAGACAGTGATATAGAATGTACATACAATATGTATTTCAATAAAAATCCAAATAACAATCCCCTTTGCCCACTTTAATACAGTCATCTTACATACAGCATCAATCAACTAATGCTGTCTCGTATGGAATAAAGCCTTCAAATTCCTTCCTTGTGAATTCCCTAAGTTGCTGATACTTTCCATTTCCCTTGTTTCCATGATCAGATTCTCAGTTTCCCATTATTGAGATAATTGTATGATCCACTCATGTTGTGTTCTTGTTTGTTGATATAATTTTGTCAACACGTTTTTATGATTTACCGAGGAAGATGCGAGTGGCATGAGGCGGATATGCATAACAGGCATGATGCAGTTACGGCTATAAATTCAGTGTCAGAGGAACTACTTTAGCAAATATATCTGAGAGGCTGAGTGTAAGAGCTCCTGAAATGAAGATAACAATGTTTTGCTATCCCATATCATACAACTTACCTGGAAGATAGTTCTGAAAGGTGGTCAATTTGATAATGAATTCTACCGGTTTGATATCAGAAGTGACAAATCCAATGCAAACCAATGCCAACTCTGACATTGTGAATCTCCAAGACGTTTTAAACGACAACCCACAGCAGGAAGATGACAAGACAGTGTTTCAATTAGAAACATGGCCAATCGATTTACTTTCAATTGCAGCTTTTGAAGACATAAATGTATGTCCTGACAGATGGAGCTTTGTCTGGCTTAAATTTTTCTACAAAACCATAAAAGATGGGTTGTTCATCATGGGATAGGGAATATATGTTTATCACAACTCGGCTAAAGCCCTCGGGCAATAAATCACATATTCCCCCTCCCATGGTGGAAAACCTATACGAATCACTGATCACTAGGTGGTGATACTTTCGCTATCAGCTGTATGACATGAGCTGTACTTCATATGAGTCGTACCTATTAACATTCCATAAAACTGTAATAATATTGCTAAGCTGTATAATGGATAGAACGTTCAAAATGTTCACCGAAAAATGTCAGGTTGATCTTTTAATTTTTTTTTCTTCTCCGGCATTGATTTATCATGTCCTTGAGCTGAAAGTCTCATTTACTCTTGTGTCTTAGAGGAAGAGGATATGTCAAAGATTTAGCCGATCTGAGCCTTGGCCTTCCAGACACTTTCGGCCGAAGTTTTATGTTCTGACAATGACATGTCATCCGTATGGTCATCTACATCTCTATTTGTGGTCATTCGGCAGGATGTTTTGATTAAAATACCAGGAGATACTTGTGTCTTTTATTTGATCTAGTTTTTAACAATGAGAAAAACACTCAAACATGAGACGATAAGTGGACAACAAAAAATATGACAATTATCTCCCTGAAATACTGGCATGTGATTGGTTGACAGAGGTGAATTGTCATATATAAAGAGTGTCTTCCTTCAGAAACGCATCACCAATTCCATTATCAGGCAAACCAAATCAGATAATGTTTTTTGTTTTACTATTGCAAAAAATATCAGAATGATTGATGTGCACACATCTAATAGATAGATAGATGGATTTGGATAGATATGCTTTTAAAAGTGCAGCGGCTGCAGCCCTCTTAGTCCCTTTCAGTTCTCGTAAGGGTGGACTGGGTTGTTCGATGAGATGGAAGAAGAAGAAAATCATGATGTACATGTATTTTGAAACATCAAGTTCAAGGGTTTAGAACCAAGCGAATTCTGAAATTGTACTATTATGTAACGAGGTTCAAAGTATTTATCAAGACGTGTATTGATTGCTCATGGGAGTTGTGAGATATTTTATTTGCTTTTAGAAACCCATATGGGTTCTACCAGTACAATGTAGAATACTACTTATTGGCAACCCAGACATTCAGAAAACCCCTTGAGACCTTCTGCTCAATAGTAGAGCTCTCAGTTCCTAATTTCAGTGCAACCAGGGCTCTGAAGTAGGGCTGACCATTTCAACTTATTGTCTTGAATTCCCAAAGGATCTCCTTCAAACCTGTTTTTATGAGTAAATGTCAATCACTATTCATTTCTTTATTTCAGTAACAGAAAAACAATGACCACACAGGGAAAGGAGTGGTTTAGTTGGGCCTTTTCGTTTCTTACTCTTACTTTAAAAAAAGAATGTGAAGAACATCGCCTACGAAGGAAAATGATTCCTGGAGAATGACATTAAAAAAACAACAAAAAAATGACAAAATGATTTATTTTTCATCACAAAAGACTTAAATCCTGCAGCATTTAAAGTGAACACTGGATAATGAATTTCTCTTTGAAAACTTCTTCAAAGAAACATCCATCTAACATATGATAGCAATATAATCCATATCAAAATATGAATTTTAACAGCTGCTCATAGACTCATACTTGTATTTTACAATTCATTTGGAAGAAAAGGGTAAGGATTTAGCCAACTTCCCCTGTGCATTTGATCCATTTATTATTGCTTGTTTTTTGGGGAGTTTTTTTGTCGTTGATGTTTCTTGTTTTTTTTTTTCAGCCTTTTTGTTATTTTTTTTAAACCTTTCTTTTCAGTTAACCAGAGAAATCAAAATGCTCAAAATTATGACAAGAGTTAAGGTACGAAGCTCTGTGATGGTAACATTATTACTTTCGATATAGATTCAAAAACATTAAATATCATACACCCTGAATTCCATTTCCTTTCAAATCATTACGACTGAAAGTATTTTTCATATATGTTATTTGAAGAATATTCTGAGCTTTTGCTAATAAATTCCAAATGAATGAAATTTTTCATAAAAGCCATCATGAAAAGTGTCAATCTCTGATGCTGTGAAATTGACAATGTTACCACATCTTAGGTTGTCATTGCAAAGCATTCATCACCCTCCAAAGGATATCATCACACAATTTTCATATCATCAACCATTATAAACAACTTGTATTGCATGGTGGGGAACCAGACTTACAGACTCAAAGTCTCTTATTTTACAGTATAACTCGTACTGTACAAACCAAAATAAAGAAAAATTGTCGGTCAGAAGTCCTCTGTTTGCCGATTTTGCCATCCCTTCTCCTCTCTACCCCAAATTTCTTTACAACTACCATTGACTACTAATGACAACTTTACCTCATATTAAGAAGTCTATGGCTGGAAATTGTAATTGCAATCAGCAAAGGGGGCAAAATATCTAAGAAATCGAACACAATTGGGTGATGGAGTTTGAAATGGTATTGACTCAACGTAAATTTATTGCAATTTTAAAAGGTAGTTTAAAGAAGGTAAAGGTAGGAAGTGATTTGGAGGGACCAAAATAAAAAGTTGTGAAAAGTTAAAGTAGTGGCTGATTCTTCCTTCCTACTGGGGTAGTCATACTTAAGTTTGAGTCGTACTGTAGCTTCATAAGATAAACCTGAAAACAAAACAAAGTACAAAACTACTTTCTAACTTCCAAAGAAACACCCAAGATAAAGCATGCAAAACTCTATACACTGTTTACTTGACATCTTTCTTATTTCTACTGTCTTTTCCATGTGTTCTGGTTTCGCGGGTTTTGTCAACAAAAGAATCCATCTTATTTACCGAAACACAAGCTTAACAAGGAATCGTGCAAACAAATGTGAGAAGTTTTCAGGACTGTAAATAATACCAAAGGCTGCATACGGCAGGCCAGAGAAGTTTTATAGGATTGATCCGAGAACAATAATTATTATGATGAAACAGATGTCACTCTCCAAAACATCTTTAGCATAATAATAATATATGCATAACTTGTTCAGTCATGATACCATGAAAATTGGTTTGTAATTGGTTCACACAAAATTCATATAAAAGAATAGATAGAAAGCATAGATAATATTTCTAAGATTTTGTAAATATGAGAACATTGATCAGTCTGATGCTTGACGCAACAAATGGGATCAAATATCTTGACATTCCGCACTTACAGGTGATTTAATTAGCATGCGATTCTGGTCATTCACACTTGATACTAGTGAGAAATCAATGCTAAACAGGGACTTACTATGTTGATATATGAGATGTGTGACGCTCTATTGAGCACTTCTAAACCAATCAGATTAACCAGAAATGCTACATCAATATGGATTTTGTGGCCAAGATCCTAAGAATCACATACTTACTAGATCACCTGTAATGGAGCTGTACCTTCGACTAGACAGTAGCCTGTTGTTTTACTTCATTAATATCTATAGTTACAGGTGATTTCATTACCATGCGATTCTGGTCATTCACAGTTGGCTGGGAGGAATCAATGCAAAGCAGGGACTTACTACGTTTTATTTATCAACTGTGTGACGTTCTGTTGTTCCTGAACCAATCAGATAAAGCAAAAATGCTACGTATTTAGTGTGCAAAGAACCTTAGAATCGCGACTAATGAAATTGCCTGTAACTAACAGCATAAGAAAGTGGCTCTTTTTAACTAGTTACTGCTGACTTGCCTCCAGGATTTTTATTTATATTTGCAAACCTAACTAAACGCATTATGATAAGGACAAAAATATTAAGACAATCGAATGCTCGTATTTTCTCAATCTTCAATCTTCTAAACCTTCAATGAGCTTGGAAATTACCGAGGTAAAAGAGACCGAGGACCTGTGAAACGTTCAGGACTTTCTTCAATAGTATTTATATTATGTCTTTCTGAAATTCAATAGCATAGCGGTTCCTTGACATTACGTTTCTGTGAACCCCAGTAAGTATTAAAATGCCCATGTAAAAAGACCATTTTTCCTTAGATTTTACCTCACTATAAAAATATTTCGTTCAACTCTGTTGTTGCTGTACTTTGGTTTACAGCAGATGAAAAACCAGTGCTTACAGAATTGGACTGAAATGTTCCTTGCCTTGTAATTCTCTGTGTCATAAGTACCTAGTTTAAGATCTCATAGCCTATACTTGCAATGCTATCAAAATGAATGACCAACTCAGTATCAGTGAGGTCACAAGTTGCTCTTTGACAAGTTGACAGCTTATTTCAATGTGTTTGATAAGGCCTGCTGTGAGGTCATTGATGGCCGCCACATCCTTTCTGTAAGCACTCCTTTTTTCGTCTACTGTAACACCGCAATTATTCACACGAGTTTTTAACAGTTAAATTTTTCTCAAGATGACAGTCATTCGTTGCAGTACCATCGCATTGGATCATTATGTGTACCATCAGAATCAGTAAAATCTGACACTTTTTTTATAAAATCCAGTTACAACTTCTACACTTGAGAACAAGACTGTATGGAGCAACAGTTTGGAATTACCAACCATCAAATGGCAAAATGATTTCCCTTCCATTTTGTTGATGGTGGCATCTGATCTTTCTTTATTTTTGGTTAAAACCTCCATATTTGTAAATTATATTAGATACTATGTTTTAATTTTTTTTATTGATCAACGAAGAAAGCATTAACCATCGCCTATTCAACCATATATTATAAATTGTAAGTGTGTATGTTGTGCCAGTAAATTCATTCAATCCAAACCAGACAATAGTTCTTGCAAACTTCAAATTCTTTAGTCCTGTAAACCCATAATTCTTGCAATAGGTAGTGGTGCAAGTAGTGTCTTTTTATGTCCTGTGAAGTGCGCTCATCAGCTGTTTATTGAGCTGGGGAGCTCTTCTATTGCTCAATACCATGGCTGACAAAGACAGTCACAAACAAAGCAGGGGAAGCCCTCAATACCTGACTTGAATCACATTAGCACCAACAATGATACCACCTCATACAAATAGCTATGGGCCTGCAGTAAGATATTGGCAAGGCTTTGGAGTCGGGTGTTAGTGAACAAACTCCGACTCCTGACTCCTTTGGCTTTCGGAAAAGCGACTCTGAGACAGACTCCTTGTGTCTCCTGAATTCTGACTCTGACTTCAACTCCCGACTCCACTTATCGGTCTAAAACAGGATTTTATGTATGTTCCCTGCTCCACCTGGTGAAAAATCAAGGGCGGTTCATCTGGACTGGAAATTCAACTGGCCCCTCTCTCCCCTACACAACTTCTTGGTTATTATCCCGGATAAAGTGACTTGAATTTAGTTCATGATTAATGTTTCTCTGCTGTACCATGGACAATTTTTGACATCCCACTTAATGCCTAATGCTTTGAAATGAGTGCAATATTGGAGACAGTATTAATTTTTCCCTGAACTTTTCGAAGTTGTGCCCATTACATTGCACTCCATGATTTGGTAAACAGTATAAAATCACACCATAATGATGCCCTACAATATCCATTACTCCATGGTAATAACAAAATTTTCCTCACCACAACATTTTTTTGTCTTTTCTGGTATTTTTCTGGCATTTTTCTGACACTAACTCATAAGCCCTCCATTAGAACGCGTCCACAACTCAATAAGAATGCGTACCCTCAAGCAGAACGCTTTATGATTATCCCCCGTGACTATGACATCATCAGCATTGGTGACGTCACCAGCAGTCATGTGACTCAGTGGCTTTGTTTATAGCAACCAGCTAGACTCCACCCACTTTGTAATTTGTTTACATTACAGTTTGATCTGATTGGTTTGGCCACCATCAAAACATAAGATCCATCCACCAAAGTGATTAGGTCATTATAATTTTTAATTATCCATATTTAAGCATTAAAATGTCCTCATGGGTTGTCAAAATAGCAGAAAATATGGGATATAAATAGAACCCACTCAGGGTGGTGGATAAGTCCACGGAAACCAATGAGTGGTCTGGCTGGCAGAGGAACTCATGAGTGGCGAAGCCACGAGTGAGTTCCGCAGCCAGCCAGACCATGAATGGGTTTCAGTGGACTGATCCACCACCCTGAGTGGGTTTTATTATAGTACTGGTTTAAGGTGGTTTATTTTTCTGTTGGTGCGGCATGGTATAGGGTTATCTTCATGGAACCACAGTGCATATTCCTGCTTCTTTATCTAGACTGCGAACATAAAAATGTCTGTAACTCTGGATGTTGTGCTTTTGTGTGGGCTTTTGTGCTTGCTGAGACTATATATAGCAGTTATTGCAAAATGATGGACAATACAAACAACATTAAGTACACAATAAGAAACAAACTGGACATGACAACCATAGGAAATGCATTTGGATGTTATCATCTCGCACAACCAGTACTTTTGGGCCCAAAATGGCCTTTTCACTGTTGATACTTCTGAGGAGGCCCAGGTTAATCAACTATGCGGAAATTGATGCCTTAATTTCAGACAGTAGACCTTGCTAAATACAACACCTTCATATTTAAAACAAACTTTTTGGACTGATTGATAGATTGGTTGAAGACAACATGAAAATTGTACAGTAGTAATTTTGTAAAAATTAATAAACACTGTACATATATTTATACATGTATAACAGTTGTTCATTGCAAGGCATGGAACATATCACCGATGTTGTTATGGCACTGATCAAGAACTTTGTCTAAAATTGTTACGCACACTAGGTGAGGGTTTCACTGAAAACATTTTGAAGAAAGAATCATTATCCAGTGCTAATGTTAATTGCTATAGGATTGAGTATTTTGTGATGAAAATTGCAACTTTAGTTCTTCTTAATTTAAGCTTTTAAATATCACTTTCCATTATTAGTTATATAAATTTGCAGCATTCCAACTTTCCTTATACTCCGTATTATTTATATTGTAAAGAGCAACTTGAGAAAAGGAACAATAAAGCTTGTCCCTGCTCCCTTGAGTAACCAGTGTCTGTCTTGTATACAAATGAAAATGAACAGTGATTGAAATTTCCTCAAACACAGGAAGAAGAAGGATTTGAGGGATTAACCGGGAATTCCAAAGTGTGGCAAGTTACGATGGTCAGGGCAACTTCAGAACCCACTTGGACTAAAGTTAGGAACGAGGGCTAACTAGAAAAAAGATGGTCTCAAAGGGTCATATGCTGGTTTAGGCTGTCAATCGGCAGTACTTTACAATATAATTCTACTGACTTGGGTCAATAACAAAATGTAAACAAATTCTCTCTCAACTACCATGAGAATTCAGGTCATGTTTTGTATGTATTGATATAAGCACTTGACATTTCCTTGTGTAAGAATGGTTTGATTTCAGAAGCGTTTGGGCCTTAAGTTAGGGAGAAAGTGCTCTGCTCTTGATAAGAAGTCTAAAGGAGTATTCTGTGGGTCTGGTGTGCCAGGCAGAAGTATACTGTTATTTTATATTCGATGTGAATCTCTAAAGGCTGATAAAGAGTTGACAACTCCCATGGACAATTAGTATGTAGTACTTGTCTTGATAAACACTTTAAATCTTCTTACAAAATGTAAGGCATTTCGCAATCCGCTGGGACTGAAGCCACAGCAAAGTCAGCACATTTGACATTTTGATAAAAATCGTGATCCACTTTCTCTCCCTACTCATTAAACAACCTTGCAAAAATCAGAACCTAGGGGTTTAAATGGCTATACTTACCATATCAATTTGTCTATCTATCCATTATATTCAGACAGAAAAAGCTCCCTGAATGTTTTCTTTTTAATCATAGTGAGATTAAAAAGATTCTTTGTTCACATGATAAAAACTAATAATATAAAAGTGACATAATTTACACTGCGCCATTGATATTCCTGACTTCCTTTTCCATCTTGTGACAGGACAGGTTTGGAGTTCAGAAGTCTTCATGTCGATGCCAGGTTCAAGGTTTGCCAGATATAGGGAGAAATAGATTTCAATAAAGACACACAAAAATGATTTGCAGCAGTTTTATTCCACTTTTAGTACATTATTAGGTCAAAAGTGGAGAAACCTTGACGTAGAAATGGGACTTTTATCACTGCTTGGAAGAGTCATTTTGTTTTACTATCACACCAAGGCTCTCTTGTTATATATGGTGCCATGCAGTTTATATGACAACGCTAATATTTGAGAATTCTAAGAAAATGAATACACTCAATGCTAGCTAAGAAGCTATTTAGGTCAAAATTTTGATTGAATGAACGGCAGCTGAGGCACTATATATGTAGTTATGCCTATCGGCAAAGAAATTTACTTCCATAACTTCTTGAATTTATGCCTTGGCTATATAGTTTGCAATTAATTCAGACATCAGGGGTTACATGCCCTTGTGTTTAGGTTAAGAAGAATTATTATTGTACAAACATAATTATGTGTATGGGATACTGCGAAAACATTCTAAGAATATAAAGATTATTGACCTCAGACCAGAAGGACATATGATTCACATCTACCAGTTGATCATTGTCTTGACTCTAATGCATATTTTCAGTGTATCAACATATTGAGGCTCAGTTAACAACGCAAACCACCAGAACTGAGATTTCCTGTCTGAGATTCGTCTTATTTCTCATGGGCATATTGTCTTTGATTTTAAAATTAGAAGAAAGAAAATTTTCTTCTGCAGATGTGTTTTCCAAAATGCATTTAAGATTTTGATACCTTTAGAAAAATAAGACTCATTCATTTGAATGGAATTAATCAATCTACATTGAGACAAGCTTCAAAGACAAAGACCTTCTTTCAATGCGAAAAGCAATTAAATTGCGCTCAAGGAGGACGACAATTAGAGCAACATCTGCATTTGAAGTTGGTTTAGCTGAATTGAATGACTCTTTAATCTTCTGTAATAACACACCAAGGATAACCGTCTAGATTTGCCAAATTATTTGGAATCAGTGCCTACCTGAGTGGTCTTCACTATTTTGATGTTTATAACAAGAGCAGGTACTGCCTGCATATACCCTACGCCCTACACATCAACCTGTACCCAGCAAAATTGCTATTTTACCTATGCCAAATATTTTCAACTGGGCCGCAATCATGCATACATGTATGCGGCGACACCTGTGGGTGGACTTTGCTTTCCAAAAGAAACATGGCTACAGGTCGAAAGCACAGCAGCCCAGCTGACAAATATATTTGGGATGTGGAACTGGTTATGATATTTATTGATTTAAGGTAACATTTGACAAGTTTAGGGGGGTCTTTGAATGTAGAGTCTACTAGAAAAAGGATGAGTATTGTGCATGGAGTCAGATATTTGATGGATACCATAAAATGGAGATTGAAACTACATCCCACCATGGCATAGCGTAGGGGATAATTACAGTTTTATAAGCTATTATATATCATTGATAGGTGTATACATTTCTGGGTGTCTGCCTGATATGACTAGACTCTTCTTGCATTGTAATTGTGTAATTTGCTGGTAAATAAATTATCTATCTCTATATCTCAAACAGAACCAAATCCTTAAAAGCAAAGTAGAAGATGCTTTTAATCACACTTTTTGCAGTTCTCCAAGATCTTTCTATCGGTTCAAAAGCTCTGCAGAAAAAAACATAGAAGTAATTTGCCATGAGTGTCCTCCCTTGAAACTTTGACGTCTGATGTACTTAAAAAATTTAATTCATTATATACTGCATTTCAATATCCATACTCCTTATGATACATTTCTGGAAAAACATAATAACAGAAAGTGAATGGTTGTGTGACCATGAAAGGTGCAGTCTCCTGCATTTATAAACATTTGTGCATTGACAGAATCATGGGATCTGAACCTCCCCATCGACCACCTAAGCTAATTCAGAACCTTCCACAGCAAAATGCCCCTATGTTGTTTCCCTTAGTAGCTGATACCTTCCATTTCCCTTGTAGCCATAATCAAATTCTCACAGTTTTCCATTATTGAGATAATTGCATTGTCCTCTCATGTTGTGTTCTTGTTTGTTGAGATAACTTCATCAACACACGTTTTTATGATTTACTCAGGAAGATGCTAGCGCCATGAAGCGGATATGCATAACAAGCATAATACAATTACATAATACTATCCTACCACATTTAGCAGGCCTATATCCTTGTTCAATAACAGAGGACCCAACGTCCGCATATATATTCAAAGCTTGGAGGAAGAGCGGTTGTGCCCCGAGAGCAAAGATAAAAGGATTATGTTGTGCCATATCGTATAAATTACCTTTGTACAATAAGCCTCTCCAATCCCATCAAATGCAAGAACCCGATGGTTTAGAGGGTTGGACTTGCCTCAACTATCTTTTAGATTCATACACCATCTGATTGATAATTAAATCATAGAAACATTGAAAGTGGCATTACTTACATTGAGCATCGATGCTCATGATTTCCTTTTCCTTTATGACTGATATAGGGTTCAGAAGTGCCAATCTTGATGAAAAGCTCAAGGTTTATCACATATTAAGACAAAAGATTTAAATAAAGACTTATAACAATGATTTGCAGTAGTTTTACTCCACTTTTAGTGCACACTTGGTCAAAGTGTGGAGGAGCTTTGTCATAGAAATGGGAATTTTAGCACTGTTTTGATGTGTCTATTAGTTTTACTATTATGCAAAGGCTTTCTTGTTATTGATGGTGTCATGTAGACAATTCTTCATTTGCTCCAGTATTTTGTATTTGGCACTTTGTTGACTATGCCATACAATGAATCACCAGACATAATATACGTCAATTTTGATGTGATAACTGTTTTAAATTGAAGCTATAAACTCTCTATAGGCCTATAATAATTTAAATCATAAATGTATTTGTGACTATGATTTGGCCCCAGGAGTCCATTCGCTGTGACATGACCATTGACCAAGGCTACTCTCTCAATAGAGGGCAGGAGCATTTCTTAAAGTATTACCCACAAAAGTGATTTAAGACAGTTTGATGTACTTTTACCATAATAAAGTCAAGGATTACTGCCCTTTTATTACTGTATGTGTACCTATAGCAGAAAACAGGGCAGATTCAGAATTGGTCTCGACTCATCCTAGTGCAAAGCTTTACACAAATTGTTACTATTTTCTTGCAAAAGAGACTGATTGCAAATATGTGGGAATGGTTGACCGGGTTTATTACAATGTAATTTTGCTCAAACCAAAATGAACAGACAAGAACCATGTTAATGTGGTGACCCTTATTGTTGGCACAGAATGAAACATCTGTCCGACAATTTTTGCCAAACATTGGAAATCAAATCAGGACTCAAAATGGGTGGGGAGAGAAATAATTTAGTATTCCTAAAATAATTCAATGCATGAAATCCGATCTATATTTTGAACTTTCAAGCTGAGGGACTGTTCAGATTTATGACGGGGGGTTGGAGTTTTGCCCGAGGGAGTACTAACTTTTCACATGTGTCTCAAGGGGAAGTACTAATTTTTTACAATGAAGGGGGGTTAAGACAATGTTTGCGTATGATACCTTCCATTTCCCTTGTTGCCATAATCAAATTCTTCCAGTTCCCATTATTGAGATAATTGCATTATCTACTCACGTTGTGTTCTTGTTAGTTGAGATAATTTTGTCAGCACACGTTCCTATGCTTTATTGAGGAAGATGAAAGTAGCCTGAAGCGGATATGCATAATTTTATTGGAAACCTTCAATTTTCATAATGATAGTCATATGGGTGTCCTTTATGGGGTCAATTCTGATATTTTATATTTTTTCAGGCAATTTTTAGCAAAAAACCCAAATTCTGATTCCCGGCATTTACCCAGATATGGCTATATTTTTAATATTTATAAACAACCTGTTTATGGTGTTTCATATCCAAAATGACCTTCAAAGAAGATTTAAGTATGCCATTGAACATTCTGAAACCAAGGAAGTTGACTCAGGCCAAAAACTTATGGTATAAAAAAGCTTGCAAAATATGAATTTTCATAAAAGCCGGAGTGGTCCGGCACAAATCACTTGCCACATTATTTTTTTGCACCAATTTTCATTTTTTGGCCGTAACCAACTTTCCATACCACTGGTATATTGAAATTGGAAAAACTTTTTGTCAGCCCACCCTAGTGAAAATGCTGGCGTGGGAGCTCTTAGAGGTTCACAACTTTGTTTTGGCAAATGTATCTAGTTGCCGAACCGCTGTCTCAAATAAGGGAAGGTTTATGCTCTCCAAGAGACTACTGTTATTTGAAGGAAAATTTGCGAAATCACTATTTTCAAGCCATGAAAGCAAAGTTGACAAACTTTTCATGCACACTTTTATCAGTTCTCTGAACGCCCTACTACTCTGCAACAAAACAGAAATCCAATATATGCTATGCCATTAGTGTCCTCTCTGGAGACAGTGATATAGAATGATGTACATAAAATATGTAATTCAATAATAATTTTCGATAGTGTTTATTTAATCATCTGCCCAAATTTTTTAGGCTTTTTGCCCGAATCTTATTGTTTCCCAAACTTTTTGGGGGCCAACCGCCCCCCCTGCCCCCCCCCTCCGATACGCCTGTGCCAATCAACCAATCTTGTCTCATGCAGAATCAACCTGTTTCACCTCTTAATTCCTTCTTTGTGGATTCCAAAAGTTTCTGATACCTTCCTTCCCTTGTTCCCATAATCAAATTCTTCCACTTCCCATTATTGAGATTACTGCATTATCTATGTACTCATGTTGTGTTCTTGTTTTTTTAGATAATTTTTTCAGCACACGTTCTTATGATTTACTGAGGAAGATGAAAGTAGCCTGAAGCGGATATGTATAACAGGCATGATGCAGTTACAGCTATAAATTCAGTAACAGAGGAACTACTTTAGCAAATGTATCTGAGAGGCTGAGTGTAAGAGCTCCTGAAATAAAGATAATAATGTTTTGGTATCCCATATCACACAACTTACCTGAAGCGTAGTTCTGAAAAATGGTCAATTTGATAATGAATGGTACCAGTTTATATCAAAAGTAGCAAATCCAATGCAAACTAATGCCAACTTAGACATTGTGAAAGGCAAGCAGGAATAATCTCCAACTTTTATTGCAAGGCCTTAAAAGACAACCAACAAAGGGAACATGACAAGACAGTACTTATACTGGGCGGGTATGCAGATGATCACTACTTAAGTGATTAATTTGTTCCCTCTGACCCTGACACAGAAGATCAGTGCATTGCTCAAATTGAAAGTTCCATTGACAAAATCATCGCTTGGATGTCAGCTAATGTCCTTCAGATCAATGCTACAAAAACTGAGATAACCGAATTTGCCAGTCGCCGTATTCTATCTAAGGTTCATACCAGCAAATTACGAGTTGGAAGTGAAATGGTATCCACTGGGGAGTCCGTTAAATATTTAGGAGTTTACTTGGACAATTCATTGACTTTGAATGATCACTTTAAGTCAAAATGCAAGACATCCATATTTAACATCAGGAATATCAGTCTAATTAGACGATTCATTGACATTTACACGGCCAAGCTTCTTGTATGTTCCCTTGTGTTAAGCCACTTGGACTACTCGAATAGCATACTATGTGGTTACCAGCCAGCGCCATCAGCAAACTACAAAGGGTCCAGAACTGGGCTGCAAAAGTTGTGTTGGGTATATCAAGGCATGATAGTTCAAAACAGGTTCTGGTCAAGTTGCACTAGTAGCCAATTAGGCAAGGAATTGTTTTTAAATGCATTCACAAAATGGCACCGGAATATCTCTCAATGCTTTTCCAAGTGAAGACTATAGCAATAACTACTCGATCTGCTTCTAGCAGTAGTGTAACCTTAGTGGTTCCATTCAATAGACGGGCAACCTTTGCTGACAGGTCCATCAGTGTATATGGCCCTTGACTTTGGAATCAGTTGTCTGCCGACATCAAAAATATTGACAATTACCTAAGATTCAAAAGACAATTAAAGACATTTCTATTTTCATCAATTTCTCTTGTAAGGCGCACCTGAAAGCACAAATATCTGCAAATGGTAGTGTGGTATAAATTGTCTAATAATAATAATAATAATTAGAACTGGACAGGATACCATCAAACTCTCTGAACTACTAACATAAAATATCAAACAAGCATCTCCTGTCCAAATAACCTTTGTTACAACTGATGGAAGACAGCTGCAGCTTTATTGACACTGCTAACATTTATAGCAACTGCTTGAAGGAGAATCGTCCAGCTGCACAGGATTAAAACAAGCTTAGACACGTGTTTGCTTTCTCCTTTTTCTGCAAACTCATGCAAAACCACAGTATTGTATGGCCTATTTATTTTCTTTCAAAGTTCTCTGTCAAACGTGCTGTAAAAATTTGTCTCAGGGAGTCCCCATACAGCAGAAATCTCATTTCATGTTTCAGTTGAATATCATCTTGGTAATTGCTGTTTTTTGAAGGCAAAAAAGAATGTCTTGACAGATGCACTTGAGCTGAGCTTTGTCTGTCATAATAGTTTCTGAAAATAAATCATAAATTAAAAGAATCCATTAACAAAAAACATGGAATTGTGATATTTCTACCAAAACATCCCTGCCAAATGACTACAAATAGAGATGTGGATGGCCATAAGGATGTCATGTCAGAACTTAAAACTTCAGCAGAAAGTGTCTGGAAGGCCACAGCTCAGGTGGCTTAACCTTTGACTGGTCCACTTACCTCTGAGACATGAGAGTAAATGAGACTCTCTGTCAAGTTTATTCTGACAGAAAAGAAGAATTTCAAACAGGGTGAAATAGTCTCAATGTCATTGGCTGGATGGATCAATGCTGAAGAAGAATATAAAAGATTAACCTGATATATTCCAGCGTTTGAATGTTTTATTCATTATTCAGCTAAGCAATATTATAACAGTTTTATGGAATTTTTATAGGTATAGGTCACATGAAGTACAGCTCATGCCATACAGTGAATGGTGAAAGAAATCATCACCTGGGGTCATCTGTGATTTATTGTCATATAGTGTAATAAGTGTACAGTGTATCTGCCTTTGAAAATGCATCATCGATTACATTATCAGGCAAACAAAGAAAAGATAATGTTTTTGATAAATATGGTTAATGCAGGGTTTACCAAGACATGTACTTTTTGCTCATGGGAGTTGGAGATCTTTTGTTTGCTTTTTAGGGACCCAAACAGACAGAATGTGGAGGAATAGTGATTGGCAACCCAGACCAACAGACAGCCCCTTGAGACCTTCTTCTCAGCAGTAGAGCTCTCAGTTTCTAACTTCAGTCCCATCAGGGCTCCGAAGCAGCACTGGCCATTTCAATTTGTTGTCTTGGATTCCCACTGGATCCCTCAAATTTTAACCTATTTATACAAGTTCATTCCATTTGCTATTTCTTTCTATTTTAGTAAAAGAAAAACATTTATCGCCAAAGGGAAGGAGAGGTTTAATTGTGCTTTTTCTCTTCTTACTCTTACTTTAAAAAATAATATGACAAAAGTTAGGACATATGATCCATAGTTTAAAATTCATTTGGTAGAAAAGAAGAACTTCTCAGCCTATTTCTCCTTGTCCATTTGATCCATCTATTATTGCTCTTTTTTTTTCTCTTTTTTTTTTCATAAGTGTCTTTTGTTTCGTTAGTGTTTTTTCTTTCTTTTTCAGCCTTTTCGTTATTTTTCAATTTTTTTTTTATATTCAAGCTCAGAATTGAGTAACTTTGGTATGTCAGGAGACACATTGACCATAACTCAATAAGTGTACTTTGTCAAGTAGCTGAAGATTTAAAGATAATGACAGTAATACACAGTATATTTTACAAAATGTCCTCAGCAAAAAGTCTCACCAAAGTCTCGCATGCAAAAAGTCTCACCAAAGTCTCGCATGCAAAAAGTAGTTCTGAAAAATTGTCTTAACTAATTGTAAAAGAGCTAAAATGATGCAAAAATGTCACAGTATTTAGCCATAGTATGAGGGGCCTCAGAAAGTTTGAGGCTTTTTTTTATATTCTAAGTCATTCTGTGGTTGCCAAGGAAACAGAAAATACAGTCGTCTTTTTATGAAGGAAGAAGCCAACTTGCAAATTTCACTTAATAATATCATTTCTGTGAGAGGCACTGCCCACTGTGGCACCTGGTGGTGTTTTGTAGTTTCCTATATACACTGTTGTTGTGGCATAGTTTGTGGTTATCTCCATGGATCCACAGGACATATTCCTGCTTCCTTATTTAGACTGCGAACATAAAAATGTCAGTAAATCTGGATGTTGTGCTTTTCTGTGGGCTTTTCTGCTTGCATCTAGACTATTTATAGCAGTTATGGCAAAATGACGGACAATACAAACAGCATTAAGTACACATTAACAAACAAACTGGACATGATAACCCTAGGAAGTGCATTTGGATGTTATTATCATCTCGTAGAGTACAACTCAAAATAAAGTAAGAACATTTCCTGTCAGAAGTCCTCTGTTTACCTATCTTGCCCTCCTTTTTCCTCTCCACCCAAAATCTCCTAACAACTACTTTCGACCCTCGCCAACACCTCAACCCATAATAAGAACTCTATCATAACAGCTGTCAATGAAATTGCGATTCGCAAAGGGGCACAATATATCAAAGAAATCAAAGTTTGAATTGGTGTTGGCTGAATATGAAAATGCTATAAAGGTAGTTTAAAGCAGGAAAATGTAGGAATGGATTTCAGGGGAGCCAAAAGGTGTGAAAGGGTAGTGGCTGATTCATCTTCCTGCTTGGCTAGTCGTACTTTACTTTGAGTTGCATTGTATAGCAAACAGTACTTTTGGTCCCAAAATGGCTTTTTCCCTGTTGATTCTTCTGAAGAGGTCCAGCTATGCTGAAATTGATGCATTAATTTCAGACATCAGATCCCCACTATACTTACAACACCTTCATATGTAAAACCAGGGTTTTGATTGATTAATTGACAACATGGAAATTGTTCAGTAGCAATTTTTTTAAAGTTAATACATACGCGTAATAAACATTTGTTTATTGAAAGTCATGGAATGTATAACCGATGTTGTCACACGAATGTTGCGCTGCTCAAGAGCTTTTTTTAAAACTTTCGTTCTTCTCAATTTAAGCTTTTTAATATCACTTTCCATTATTTGTTATATACATGTTCAGCATTCGAACTTTCCTTATACTATGTATTACTTTCATCATAAAGAGTAAGTTGAGAAAAGGAACAATAAAGCTTGTCTCTGCTACCATGAGTAGTCACTGTCTGTCTTGTATACAAATAAAAATGAATAGTGATTGAAATTTCCTCAAAATCAGGAAGAAGAAGGATTTGAGGGATTAACCGGGAATCCGAAGTGCAGCAACTGAAAATGGTCAGGGCAGCTTCAGAACCCATTTGGACTAAAGTTAGGAAGAAGGGCTAACTGGCGAGAAATTGCCGAGAATATGGTCTCAAAGGGATATCTGTTGGTTTAGGCTGTAAATCAACAGTACTTTACAATATAATTTACTGACATGGGTCAATAAAAAACAAAATTCTCTCTACTCCCATTAGAAATCAGTTCATGTTTTGTGTGTATTGATATAAGCACTTCACATTTCCTTGTAAGAATAGGTCGATTTTCAGAATTGTTTGGGCCTTTAGTTAGGAGAAAGTGCAAAACTCTTGATGAGAAGTGTAAAGGAGTTGTCTGTAGCTCTGGTGTGCCGGACAGAAGTACTTAATACTATTATTGTAGATTCGATGTGGATCTCTAAAGGCTAATAAAAGAGTTGACAATTCCCATGGGGCAATTAGTAGTACATGTCTTGATAAACACTTTTAATCTCCTTACAAAATGTAAGGCAATTTCACAATCCACTGGAACTGAAACCAAAGCACAGTCAGCACATTTGACAATTTGACAAAGCATAATGATCCACTTTCTCTCCCATCTCATCAAGCAACCCAGGAGTATCCAGAGGGTTATGTTGCTAGCTTACCATATCTATCCATCTGTCTATTAGATTTGGATGCAATAAATCCTCTGCCAATGATTGTTGTGTTAATTAGTGTAAAATTGGAAAGATTCTTTGTTCACCTGATGAAATATCACAAAAGTGGTGTAACTTGAGCATCAATGTTGCTGATTCCCTTTTCCATCACATGACAGGACTGGTGTGGAGTTCAGAAGTCTTCATGTTGATGGCAGGTTCAAGGTTTGGAGGATATTGGGGAAATATATTTCAATAAGGACACACAAAAAATGATTTGCAACAGTTTTATTCTACTTTTAGTACATATTCAAAAGTGGAGAAATCTTGTCTTAAAAATGGGACTTTTATCACTGCTTGGAAGAGTCATTTTGTTTTACTATCACACCAAGGCTCTTTTATTATATATGATGCCATGCAGTTCAAGTCAAGTCAAGTTAACATATGACAAGGTAGATATTTGAAAATTTGAGGAAAGGAAATGTACTCAAAGATGACTAAGCAAGTACTTCAAGTCAAAATCCAGATTGAACAAATAGCAGCTGAAGCAACTTGCAAACTTGTTCAGAGAAATGTATATATACTATAACTTCTGACTATATGTAATTTTGGCATCAGGATTATCCTTTGATTTGAAGCTCCGGGACAAGTCCTAATGTTTTACAAAAACATATCATTATCATTTTGGCAAAACCAAAACGCTTAATATACATCTGTCAGACATCAACCTGGATTTTATATTATCGAAGAGATTCGGGCTAAGTGCATTTGGGTTTGGGTTAAAGAGAATTCTAATTGTGCAAACATAATTATATTAATGGGGTGCTGAAAAGTCTTCAATGAATAAAGAGACATTGACCTCAGAGCATAGGGATATGATTTATATCCACCACTTTTTTCCACCAGCAGATCATTCTCTTGACTGCAATGCATATTTTCGGTGCATTAAGATATTGATGCTCGTCAATAGTGCAAAACATCAGATCTGAGTCTTCCCGTCTGAGAGTCGTCGTGGTCATAATGAGCATAGTGTCTTTGATTTTCTAATTACACAGAGGAAAGAAATTTTTCTTTTTTTTCCCTTGTGTGTTTTCCAAAATTCATTTAAGATTTTGATACCACGAGAAAAATAAGACTCATTAATTTGAATGGAATTAATCAATCTGCATAAAGACAAGATCCAAAGACAAAGACCTTCTTTCAATGCGACAAGCAATTAAATTGCACTCAAGGCAGGCGATAACTAGAGCAACATCTGCATTTGAAGTTGGTTTAGCTGAATTGAATGACTCTTTAATCTTCTGTAATAACACACCAAGGATAGCTATCGAGATTTATCAAATTATTTCGGATTAGTGCCATCCTCAAAAGTCTTCACTATTTTGACCTTGGGTCTGAAGGGTATACATAGTATTTTTTTTGGGGGGGAGTTCACCTGTCTATATGTTGGGTTTCATGATTTATTTTTGAACTTGTATATATCCAACCGTAACTGCAAAGACACTTGCAAAAGAGCAGACAAGTTGTCGGTGATTGCTTTACAGCCTGTAAACTTGAAATGCAAAAAAATTAGTGTTCCTTCACACAGATTGCGGCACTCTGTGAGTCATAATAGCCAATGAAAGGTCATCTTCTCTTCATTCAAGATGGGACACATACTAGAGTCTGTTTGATTAGTCTTGATCACATGAAGGCTATTTGATTTGTCATAACTGGTTTTAAGGTAAAAAATCAGATGCATAATCCCTTTGTTTGCCTGTCAAGATCTTTGTATGCACACTTAAAGCAGTTCTCCAAGATCCTTTTTGCAGTTTTGTTTTCTGTTCAAAAACTCTGCAGCAAAATGATAAATTTAATTTGCCATTAGTGCCCTCCCTTGACCTGTGACGTAAGATATACTTGCAAAATGTAATTCGACAAAACTCCAAAAAACAGTCTCCTCTTGGTCCACTTAAAAAAGAGTGATGTGACAGTGACAACAAAATATGAGTAGTTTTTTTTTATACTGCTTTTCAATATCCATACTCCTAATGATAAATTTCCATAAAAAAATAATAACAGAAAGTGAATGATTGAGTGATTATGAAAGGTGCTGTCTCCTACATTTCATAAACATTTGTGCATTGACAGAATCATGGGATCTGAACCTCCCCATCGACCACCTAAGCTAATTCAGAATCCTACACAGCAAAATGTTTCTATGTGGTTTCCCTTAGTAGCTGATACCTTCCATTTCCCTTGTTGCCATAATCAAATTCGCACAGTTTTCCATTATTGAGATAATTGCATTTTCCTCTCATGTTGTGTTCTTGTTTGTTGAGATAACTTCATCAACACACGTTTAACTATCTATTTGATTCAGACACCATGAACCTGCTGATTGGTTCCTTAAACCATAGAAATAATGAAACTGGCATTACTTACATTGAGCATCAACATTCCTGATTTCCTTTTCACTTTATGACTGATACAGGGTTCAGTTCAGAAGTGCCAATCCTGATGAAAAGCTCAAGGTTTATCAGATATTAGGATATAAGTTTTTAATATATCCTACAAAAAATGATTTGCAGTAGTTTTACTTCACTTTTAGTGCACATTCGGTCAAACGTGGAGAAGCTTTGTCATAGAAATGGGAATTTTAGCACTGTTTTGATGTGTCTATATAGATTAGTTTTACTATCATGCCAAGGCTTTCTTTTTATTTTATTGATGATGCCATGTAGATAATTCTTCATTTGCTCCAGTATTTTGTATTTGGCACTTTGTAAATCATGCCATACAAAGAATCACTAGAACAATATATGTCGATTATGATGTGAAAAAGCCATAAACTCTCTATATGATCATTTAAATTAGATATGAATTTGTGACTATGATTTGGCCCCAGGAGTACATTCGCCGTGACATGACCATTGGACAAGGCTCTTCCCTCAATAAAAGACACCAGTATTTCAAGTACTACCCACAAAACTGATTTAAGACAGTTTGATGTATTTTTAGCATAATAAAGTCAAGGATTACTGCCCTTTTATTACAGCATGTGTACCTATAACAGGAAGCAGGGCTGATTCAGATATGATCTGGACTCATCCTAGTGCAAAGCTTTACATAACTGTTACTATTTTTTGCAAAAGATAATTCAGATAAATGGGGATTGGTGACCAGGTTTATTATAATACAATTTTGCTACAGCCAAAATTAACAGACATCTTGGTAATGTGGTGACCATGCTGTCCACACAGAATGAAACATCCGTCCAACAACGGTTGCCGAGGTTGGAAATCAAATTGAGATTCGAAATGGATGGGGAGTGAAATAATTTAGTATCCCTAAAATAATTCAATACATGAAATCCGATCTATCATTTTAACTTTCAGGCTTAGGTTCAGAATTTACTACTAGGGAGTAGGAGTTTTGCCCGAGTAGGCACAAACTTTTCATCAGTGCCTTAAGGGGGAGTACTAATTTTTTATAACGAAGGGAGGTTATGACAATTTAACAAAAGAAAAGAATTTTTAAACAAACTCATATCCATCCAAAAGTGTGACTTCTACATTCACAATGAAAAACACTATCCATATATTTTTTTAAGAATTTGTTTTATGACAGTCATGGTCTTTACATTTAGTTTCATAACACATGAAACATCCATTTGCAGATCTGTGAAAATAGTGGGCCCATCCTATTGACCATAAAATTGTGTGAATGTAGGGGGAGTTACAGCGTATGAAGTTCTCCTTGTGGTGGAAGAAATCATAAGTTGAGAGTTACCAGAGACCAGCTCAACAAATGGCATTAATACTTGCAGCAAACCACATTTTTAAAGCTATTGGTACGAAGCCTGTTGAGTTTGCAGTAAAGATCAGTTATTGGCCATTTTTTATGTTGATAGAAGTTATAAATCTATATTTTATGACAAAAACAGGTGAGTTGGTTGTCACAGGCAAATAATGGTTCGGTTACGTAAATGTGCTTTTTGCTCTTATATCCTGCTTCTTTGGTAGTTAATAGGATCAACTAAGGATCAGGCAGCTTTAAAGACTTATGTAAATATTGCAGTCTTTCTGAGAGTCAGGGATAAGCCATACTCTGTATTTGTACCAACAAAAAATATTGTTATTTGTATGTGATACCAAACTTCTTTCCTAGTTCTAACAAAATATATCAGACACGCCATGTACCAATGCTATTGAAAGTCTTTGCAGTTAACAGATCAAAAGGTGGCTGAGTTTGGCGCTGAGATACTCATCATCTAATTCACCAGGTTCAGTGTTTAAATCGATAAGTTGGCCCATTGCACATGTCAGTTTGGTTGCAAAATGTCCTTTTCCAAAATAAGCATTTATATAGGAACGCTTTAATGTCCTCACAATGGCAAGTCATGCGGGTGTCCTTTAACCACACGCATGTAATATTTTTCAATTAGATTGGTTCAACAGATGACTCCAACCCTTCGGCATGTAAATTATAGTGAGTAAGGATGCTAAGGTGGGAGCTCTTTAGGGTTTACAACTTTGTTTCAGTAAATTTATCTCCAGTTGCAGAACTGCAGTCTAAAGTAAGGGAAGGAGCATGCTCTCCCGGGGACTGCTGTTATTTGAAGAAAAAATTGCAAAATTAGCTTTGTCAAGCCATAACAGCAAAGTTGAAGATTCTTACAAATTTGTATCAGTTCTCTGAAGTCCTTCCTTTTACTTTGCAACAAAACAGAAATCCAATATACGCTATGCCATTAGTGTCCTCTCTGGAGACAGTGATATAGAATGTACATACAATATGTACCGTAGAACGGGGTGACTTTGAACAGTTTTCACCTCAATTCCCTCATCCTTAAAAATGTATAAGATCTAGCTGGTATTTCATGGGATAAAATGTTGGCCACTGGCATGTAGTTAACATGTGCATTGGCATTTTGAGATAGACATCATGTATATGCCTGTGTCAGTGGATAAATGGGCGTTCAAAGTCACCCCGAGATCCGGGGTGACTTTGAACAGAGTGAGTTTCAATGAAAGAAAACCATCAATTCTCAGAAAACAAATGTTTATCTGTATTTCTGAGTTTTGCAGGGCTCGATTGCCTTTCCTTGAAATTTTGTCACTGTTTTTTTTGTATGTTTTGTGACTTTTTTATTCTGATCTACTTCCGTGCCTTTGGAGCTAAATGATTGCCTAATATAATGAAACATGCATTCAGACAATATAATATATCTGTGAATATAGCTTACGGGAAAATGTGATGGTCTCTGCGCTCACCATAACAATGTGATGTTCAAAGTCACCCCGAAGTTTGTTACAATTCAACATCATCCACTTATATTATTTGTTGTCGGTCTCCCTGAATAGCCTCCAACAAGCTTCTGGTGGATTTTGGAAGTATTTGAGTGACATTGTAATATGGCAAGCATTTATAAGGCCAGGTTCATTCAGTACTGTTGTGGGAACAGAAGTTCACAGGCTATGGTATCTTGCAAAAAGAAGTATGCTAAGTTTATTCATCAAAATCATGAAAAAAAAAATCCGGTCACAATGAGTTTATGAAGAAAGAAACTAGGCTTCAGTAGAATACAATCAGAAGTCAAATACTTCCAGTATCTCATCTAGCTTTGCATTCATAGAGGATCAATCTTTTTCAGAAAAGTGTTCAAAGTCACCCCGGCTGTTCAAAGTCACCCCGTTCTACGGTAATTCAATAAAAATCCAAATAACAATCCTCTTTGTCCTCTTTACAGATGATTTCATATTTGTAGACATAAGGACCGAATTTGAATATTTTTTTCTAAACATGTATTCAATAGGGAAAAATGACATCAAAAAACTTATGACATCACTTTTCCCCATAGGATACCATGTCCCAGAAAAAAATTCACTTTCAGTCCTCATGTCTACAAATATGAAATCATCTGTAATACAGTCATCTTACATACAGTACCAATCAACGAATCTTGGCTAATCCAGAATCAACCAGTTTCACTTCCGAATTCCTTCTTTGTGGATTCCCTTATTGCTGATACTTTCCATTCCCCTTGTATCCGTGACCAGATTTTCAGTTTCCCATTACTGAGATAATTGTATTATCCACTCATGTTGTGTTCTTGTTTGTTGAGATAATTTTGTCAACACACGTTTTTATGATTAACTCAGGAAGATGCAAGCGGCCTGAAGTGGATATGCATAACAGGCATGATGCAGTTACACTGTTACAGTTATAAATTTAAAAGCTACTCTAGCAAATATATCTGAAAGGCTGAGTGTATGAGCTCCTGAAATGATGATAACAATGTTTTGGCATCCCATATCACACAACTTGCCTGAAAGGTAGTTCTGAAAAGTGCTCAATTTGACGATGAATGGTGCCAGTTTTATATTTTAAAAAAGTAGCAAATCCAGTGCAAACTAATGCCAACTTAGACATTGTGAGAGACAAAACAGGAATAATATCCATCATTTGTTACAAGGTTTTAAAGACAACTCACAACAGGAAAATGACAAGACATATATTTTCAATTAGAAACTGGACAGGATACTATCAAACTCTCTGAACTTCTAACATAAGCATTTAACCAGCATCTCCTGTCCAAATGACCTTTGTTATACAACTGAAGGATGATAGCTGTAGCTTTAATGGCACTGCTAACATTTATAGCAACTGCTTGAAGGAGAATCTCCCAGCTGCACGGGATTAAGACAAGCTTAGACAGGTGTTTACTTTCTCCTTTTTTCTGCAAACACATGCAAAACCACAGTTTTGTATGACCAATTTATTTTCTTTCAAAGTTCTCCGCTACTAAATATACATTACAAAATAAAGTACAACTACCCCAGCAGGAAGGAAAAATCAGCGACTACATTGTACTTTACCCTTTGACACCTTTTGACTCCCCACCGAAATCTCTTCCTACATTTTCCTACTTAAAACTACCTTTTAAAATCACATTTCACATTAAGCCAACACCAATTCAAACTCCATCACCCCCATTGTTTTTGATTTCTATGATATTTTGCCCCTTTGCTAATTGCAATTTCATTGACAGCTGTTTTAATATAGCACTTAATCTGGGATAAGGTTGTGATGAGGAGTCAAAGGTAGTCGTTAGGAGATTTGGAGTGGAGAGGAGAAAGGAGGGCAAATAAGGTAAACAGAGAACTTCTGAAAGAAAATGTTCTTACTTTATTTTGGGTTGTACTGTGTTGTAAAAATTTGTCTCAGGGAGTCTCCACACTGTAAAAATGTCTCCTTTCATGTATCAGTTGAATATCATCTTGGCAATTGCTGTTTTTGAAGACATAAATGTATGTCCTGACTGATGGAGTTTTGTCTGGCTGAAATTTTTTCTACAAAAACATAAAAAATGAGATCAAATTTTTAAAAAAACACATGAATATCCTGAAACATCCTGATATTTTAATCAAAACGTCCCTGCCCAATGACCACAAATAGAGATGTGGATGACCATATGGATGACATGTCAGAACTTAAAACTTCAGCGGAAAGTGTGGTGGAAGGCCACGGCTCAGAGTGGCTTAACCTTTGACTGGTCCACTTACCTCTAATAAGACATGAGAGTAAATGAAACCTTCAGCTCAAGTTTACTCTGAAAGAAAAGACGAATTTCAAAACAGGATGAAATGGCCCCAAGGACATTGGCTTGATGGATCAATGCCGGAGAAGATAAAGAATATATAAGGATCAAACTGACATATTTCAGTGTTTTGGATGTTCTATTCATTATTTTGCTAAGCAATATTACAGCAGTTTTTTGAACAGTTAGGATGGGGGAGGGTTGGTCAAGTGGTAGTGTGCTGGGCTGCCAATCGCTGGTTCCAGGGTTCAAATCCAACTCTTGCCGGGTCACCTTGGCCTTAGTTGGACGGCTGTTCCAATGAACCTTCGCCTCATTGGAGTTTCCTCCTCCTGTCCTATTTGGCCTACTAGAGCTTACTAGGTGCATAGATACAATCATTCATCCATTGAACAGTTATTACAGATCTCATATTAGTGTGCCCTGTTCTTTTCAACTGCCACACTGCTCATGTGATGTCAGTATGAGCATATTGCTGTCACGGGGGTATATTCACAGTTTCAGCCGTGTTACTTGGGACCTTCCTTGATCAGATCATTACAAATCCATAACAAACTGCTGGAATGTTGGTCAGCACCGATCATTCTGTTTGATGTTTTGAAAACACCCAAAAGTTTCTAATCCCTGCTGACATGCTCCAATTGAATAAACCATCTTGTACAATAATTATTACACATATGAAGACAGATCAATAATTTGTTATTCACACTTAGCCAGTAAGCCTAGTTTGTTATTAGCAGTTAAAATCAATACTTGAGCTGTGGTCTCAAATGCTCACAGGGAGTGCCCAGATAGTGATGTCAGTATTGAGATACTGACATCATCTCTGCATATATTCACATGGGACATGGCACACTTTTATGAGATCTGTAATAAAATATATAAGTCATATGAAGTATAGCTCATGCCATACAGTGGACAGTGAAAATGATCATCACCTGAGGTAATCTGTGATTTATTGTCATATAATTGTGTCTTCCTTTGCAAATGCATCATCAATTTGATTATCAGGCAAACAAAGCTAAGCTGATGTTTTTGATAGATACATTTATGGCAAGTGCAGTGTTTATCAAGACATGCGCTTATTGCTAACGGGAGTTGCCAGCTCTTTTATTTACTTTTAGAGACCCATAAATACTCTACCAGTAAAATGTAGAGTACTACTGATTGGCAACGCAGACATACAGACAATCCATGGAGACCTTCCTCTCAATAGTAGAGCTCTCAGTTCCTGACTTAAGTGCAACCAGGGCTCTGAAGTAGGGCTGTATGGCATGTTTTCCATGCCAAAATTATACACCTGCCAAGACATGTCCAAATGACAGGTCTCAACTTTTTGATAAGCCTGGACGGGTGTCAGTTTTGACGGGTGTCAACTGTGACGGGTGTCAACTGGAAACATTTTTTTGCAATTATAACATTATATAACTAAATATTCAATATAGTAATGCATTGTGTTGTACAGTTATATCACGGGTTTCAGAGACAACTTTACGCCACATAATAATTAATATTGATAACATCCCTTGAAGATATTGAAAAATAGGCTAGCACAAAATGTAGATTCTTAGCCAAGAAGAAATAAATGGAATACAGCAGTACTTCAACATACTGTCATTCAATTTTGATTCCTTAGAAATAAGATCCGTAATTACCCGATTTTAAATCTCAAAATCCCACAAAAACAATGGACAGGGTATCGAAAAAACTAGATTGTGCACTGTATTTCAAAATTATAACGTGCTTTTTTTTTCCTTTTTTTTTTAAAATAATAAAATTAATGTTTTATTACTTGCTGATTATGGTGCTTATTATACGTACATAGGTTACACAATTTGAACATATAGGCCATAATATGAAGTGATGATACAGTCATAGTACAGTGACTGTCATTATACAGTCATAGTACAGTGACTGTCATTAAAATGATCATCTGTTGCTTTTCATTTGTAATGGGGACTGTATTTTTGTACAAAAATAATGTGATCATTCAAAATCATTAATCATTCAGTAGTTGAAACTGTCTGATTGAATGGGCTCATTTCACCAATAAAAATATAATGCCTAATTAATTATTATTTCAACCCAGAACTCAGGTTATAACATAATAACAGGGTTTTTGTTTCAAACTGAAATGGCCTTTTACTTGTTTCTACTTTTACTTATGAATTACCCTCTAATAGCGCCAAATGGACCTAAGAAAATGACAGAGACAGGGTGTTTTACTCTATGAATACTGCAATAATAATTGGCTACTATTGTAAATTTCGAGGGAATTCATGTTATTATACTGTACATATGTTTACTGTAATTCATACAACCATTGTAGCTACATGTATTAGTATAGTATAACATTGGATGAATGATTCAAGCTTTACAACCTGTATCAATGGTAACGTTGTACATGTATGCATTGACTGATTTACAGTGGCGTAACCAGAGGGGGGGGGGCAACCCCCCTCTTGCAATAATATTCTTAATATTTTTCTATTTCTGTGTTTTCTGTCTCATTCTGCCAGGTTAATCAAATGTACTGCTTCCATTATAGTATTTCATCTAGTATACCTTTTAGCATATATAGATTTTTAAAAATGTCTCGCTCGCGCAAATTGGTGCGAATGCCTGACCCCCTGAAAGACCGCTTACCTCCCTCTGGAAAAAACCTGGATACGCCACTGCTGATTTACTACAGTTTGTTGGTAATTATCACTAGACTATTCAAGCACTATGGCTGCTAGAACCAAAAAATATTGTTAGATGGATAAATAGATAGATATATAGATAGATAGATAGATAGATAGATAGATAGATAGATAGATAGATAGATAGATAGCAACACATTCTCCACATATAATGAAATACGTACTTTATGGACTTTTATCACCTGAGAATGAAGCGTGTATTTAATTCTAAAGGACTTAGGTACATTTAGATACAAGATAAAGAATGTCATTCATTTTCTGATCTGCTATAGGCCTATATTGCTAGATCACCTAAAATAGCCCTTCTAGAGGAACACATAATTCATTTATCTCAGCCTGCCACGCTTCAATCATGGCTGATATACCTTCTTTGGATGTTAAACAATCAAATTTTTACCCTCGGCGATATATATATTGCCGACGGGTATTGTAGTTACTTTGGGAAAATTTGTCCGTCCGGTGGGCAGGCGGGCGTACGGATAACGGGCGTCCCACTTGTGTATTGGGAGTAATGCCAAAACTATGGGATGAAAACTTTTTATTTTTCTGACATTATTGTATCTTTTATCGTAGTTGTGCCTTTTAGGTGTTTAATCCACATGAGATTAATAATTTTCTCAAAATTATTGAAAAATGTGAAAAAATATTTTTTTGTGTATTGGGCCTCAAGCCAGAACTATGGCATGTATATTAATCATTTTTGGGTAAATACGGTATCTTTAATCCCAGTTGAGCTTTTTATAGGTCTAATCCCTATGACATTAATACTTTTTTCACAATCATTGAAAAATGTGAAAATTATTTTTTGTTTGTTTCTGGGACAGAACTAAACAACTGATGTACTTTTGACACTGAAATTGGCACATTTTATGCATTTAATACCCAAGATGTGTTTTTTGAGGGTCTAAATGCTCTGGGAAAGTTGAACTGATGAAAATTTACCAAAAATATGAAAAAATACTATTATTTCAAACCTGCATGATTAAATTAATTTTGGAGTTAAATCTATGAAATTTCCCAATTAGGTGTCTAAATTATGTCTATTTAAACATCTCAACTCAGTTGGAATGTTGGTCTTATGAATTTTCATAAAAACCCAAAAATTAGAAAAAATCCCAATTTTTTAACATTTCTGCGTGAAAAGCCAAAATTGTAATGGTTAAGTTATTTAAATTTAAAGCTTATTGTAGTTAGACACATTATGAACTAATATTCACAGCCACTGCATGAGTTATTGCACATTTTTCCATTGAAATTTATGATTTAAAATTTAAAAAATTGTTAAAATGTCTATTTAATCCCCATTTTCATTTCTGTGTCATACCAGTCTTTGACATTTTTCATCAAAATAAACCTGACAGTGTTTCACATCATCATCATGCTAATAAGGATAGTCAGATAATCATATCAGTCAATATTTGGCCCTGGTAAATCAAAATTTCCACTATAATGTCAAAATTTTACTTTTTTTACCACTCCTCATAAAATATTATCAATTGGAAATACATATATATATGCACATGTGGACTTTCAAAGTATTAAGCATATTAAAAAAACATGTATTTGTTTGTTAATAATTTAAAATGTTGACACTAATGGCTAATATCTAACCTCAGTGATGTAAATTTTAGAAGATAAAGTATTGTCAGCCCACTTTCATCTACTTATTTGTATGAAAATTGAATGTGAATGAATCAGACAGATTGGCCTTTGTTGAATGTAGCACTGGAGAAGTCTTGATTCTGTGATCTTATGTCACAGGGTCATTGTCCAATCCTTTCATTGACTGAAGCCAAGATCACTGGGGTAACTTGGCTGGTAAATATATCTCTGCATTGTGTGTTACATAATCTTATGTCAGTCACAGTGGCTAATATGCAAAACACATCAAAAGCAGCAGTCACCAAATGATGGATGCATTTAATGAAGAAAAATGCTGTCATTGTATCATTTTTCAAAATCTCCTTTCATTAATTAAAATCTACTTTATTCTACAAAATCTCCGTTATGTTTCTCCATTCAATACTATGATGATTATTGGGGGTTTTTTAAAAGCATATTTTTGTAAAAATAAATGTACAATGTACGAGGGGCGTTCAGAAAGTTTCTGAGAGATGCTTATGTTTAAGCTAGAGTCTTCAAATTTTCAGGAATACATCTTGAGGTATCAAGGAAAAAAATGGTCAAGCACCTTTGGGACGCAATATATTTAAGTTGCTTTTTTGTTGCCATGGAAACAGCAAGATGGGGAACCCAGCGCAGCTCTTTTTTCTAGCGAACTTGGCGTTGTGTTTTCCCTAAAATCTAGGGCCAAATTATGTTGAAAAGGACTGCAGACCTGTGCAGGGCCTATTGGCAATTGTAATTGTAACTTTGTGATGACATAATGTTGTGCCAATCCATTTTTTTAGCAATTTTAACCTGATTTTTTCACTGTAAAGAGTAATTTTGGATGAGCATTTTACATGGACCCGAAACGCGATCGAGGGGCTTCAAGCAAATTGTGTGTTCTCACAGGAATGAATGGTACAAAAACCCAGGATCTCATCAGGACAGCATTTTAAGATACCTCAATGATGATTCAGCACATGTGACATTTGTTTATTCCGTAATCTAAAAGATAACCTGAGAGGTAAAAGATATGCTACAAATCAGGACAAGCGACATGCCTTTTCTAGGGCTTTTCTAAGTAAGGACTTTGAAAATTGCTTAACCAAATGGATTGAAAGGATGAAAAAATGTGATTCATGCCACAAACAGTACTTTGAAAAAGTGTGAAGCTGTTGATGAACATCTATGTTCACAATTGATTGTGTATATGCAATACATTTTATGACGATTTACACAGCTAAATTGTTGAGTTTTGCTTGAAAAATTTAGCTGCGCTGCCTACCCCAAGGTGTCGTTTCCATGGCAACAGAAAAGTAAGTTAAACATTGGCCCCTGACGTAATATTTTCAGAATTAATGGCTATACACCTGAATTTTGTACTGTGAAAATTTCATTCAAGTACGTCAAAGAGAAAGGTCTGCTACAAAAATTGGTCAGAACTTCCTGAACAGCCCTCGTACCGTAATATGGAGTGAATTGGGACAGATTTGGCCGTTTTTCTGTCATAGCATGAACAAAAATAAACTCAGAAATCAAAATTTGGTGTCAAATTGTGCCCGAGCACAAGATCTCAGTATCCCTAAGAGCTTGAAATGATATCTCAAATTTCCTATGCTCAAGGCCCAGAAAACCACTGTCCTAATTCACCCCATACTTTGGGGTGAATCGGGACACTCCTTTATTTCCTAAAAAAATACTCTTTTGCCAGTGATGGAAATGGAAAATTTTCATCGTGGGAACTCTCAGCTCTTGCGGCAGCGGCTCGCCACTCCAAATTTTTAAAATGGAAAGAATTCTGACACTAGAGCATAATTTTGGCTAAAAATGCCATGAGGACTGAAAAAGTTACATGATAATTGCAATTTTACCACTGATCATTGGGGGAGCTGTAGCAGCGTACAGCTCCCCCTGTTTTTTGGTCAAGGGAGCTCAGCTCCCCCGAGCTCCCCCCCATTTCCATCACTGCTCTTTTCCTTCTTTGAATGTATTGTATTTTGTATTTATTTATTTATTTATAGTGGCAGGTACATGTACAGAACAAATGATATCACAAAACGATGTTACCCAGCCTTCTTAGGCTTATCTACCACTTTATGACAACAATTTTGTTATTATACCACGGCAGCTATTTCCACACATAAGTATTTACATTGAGTGACATACTATGCATTTTTTACTTTTACATTAAAAAAAAATAGTAATAACAATACAATAAAATAAAGGAAAATAGAAAACAATGGATATCTTATGATTGCCACTTGTGAATAAACAAAAGAATACATGTTCAACACGCCAAAAAATATTTTTAGGAAAATCTTAAGTAAATTTCATTGATAATATGCAGATTTAAAAAATGTTATGAATGACAGAAAACTATTTAAAACTGTAGTTTTATTCTAGTTTTTCTAGTTATTGATAATTCTGGACTAAATCCATTGTAAATGATACCATGTTCAATAATAATAATATTCATCAAAAAGTCACGCCAGTACACTCAAATGAAAATTAGCATGGTTATTTTGGTTAATCCCATGTTACATTGCCATTGACCTAGATCTGAACCCGGGACCAAGCATACATAATCCCACATAAGATAAGATATAAGATAAGATAAGATAAGATAAGATAAATTTTATTTAAAGTCGGTTTCAATGAACAATACAAAATAAGCATTTCTGCTTGTCTCCGACAATATGAAAGGATATATACAGATGGAATAAAAATGATTATGTACAATGACATGCATAATAGGTAAAATAAAACTCATTCATAAAATAGTAAAAACATATATGGCAACTTAGAGATTAAAACTACATAGTAAACAATCGTTACAATTACAGTTGGGCTTCCATGAATTAATAGCTTTTCTAAAATCAAGTACATTCATTTTCTTGAAATCATTAGGTAATTTGTTATAAATAGTAGCACCAGTGTATCTGAAGGACTTAAGCCCATATGACATGGTATTGAATAGTGGTTGAATCAAATTTGTACCTCTGAGATGATAATCAGTATTATTTTCTTTAAATAAATTATTGACAGGAGGCAACATATTATGTCTGACCTTATGAACATTTACTAAAATATTTCTAACCCTACATATAAACAGTGATGAATAGCCTGATTTGAAAAGTAATTCTTTATAACTTGAGCTAAAGTCGTGATAAGCATATCTCAGAGCACGTTCTATAATCTTCTCAAGTTTTCTAGCTTCATTCACATTACAAAAATGGTAAACTGAGCTACAATAGTTAAGGTTAGCAATTATGAGTGTTTGTATAATATGTAATTTAGTATCTATATCAAGTAAAGTGCTAAGTCTTCCAAGAACACTTACTTGTCTATTACATTTGACAGTCAGCTGTTTCACATGATCAGTAAATTTTAGTTTGTTGTCAATATGACAACCTAACAGCTTCACACAGTTCATGTTTTCTAAAACAACACCATCAACATTGAATTGAATGTCACAATTATTGTTTCTAGATAGAACTAAACATTGAAACTTAGATGGATTAACCTTCATTAGATTGTTTTTAAACCAGGTTATTGACATCTTACACAGCTGATCAAGTTTACATTTGACAACCATTGGATCTTTATCGTAAAAAGCAATAGAATTATCGTCTGCATAATTATAGACTTGGCATTTATCTTTTAACATTATCAAGAAGTCATTCATAAAAATGTTAAACAGTGTCGGTCCCATTAAAGAACCTTGGGGCACGCCCCTCTCTAAATACAACCATTCACTGCGTACATCACCAAGTTTAATTCTCTGAGGTCTGCAAGTTAAATAACTTCTTACCAGATTTATAGCATTAATTGAAAAACCATAATTATACATTTTAGCAAGGACAAGACCATGTGGGATAGAATCAAACGCCTTGGAGAGATCCATCAAAATACATCCAATAACATTATTACTGTCTAGAGCTACCTTCCAGTCTTCAACACATTGCATAACAACATTTTCACATGAATACTTTTTCCTATACGCAGATAGGTTTTCACATAGTAAATTAGCAAAGAAATTGTTAATTTGATCACAGAATAATCCCTCAACTATTTTAGATATTATAGTTAACAGACTAACTGGTCTATAGTTGTTCTTATCAAAGCAGTCATTCTTTTTATACAGAGGTGACACTTCTGCATTTTTTAAATTATCAGGATATATACTTGTAACAACACATTGATTTATCAATCTTGTGAGACTAGAACATAATACATTAGCACCAATTTTAAGAAGTTTGGCAGGAATTAAATCATAACCAACACTCTTGTTTACATTAAGCGATTGAAGCTTTGCCAGGACTTCTTTATGAGTAACTTTTTCAAACTGAAAAGCATTATTACCATTTACATGATTGTTTATAAGTTTAATACTTTCATGGTTTACATAATGATCAATAATAGCTTCACTAGACATAGTAGATAACTCAACAGGCTCACTGAGATCCTTAGTTATGTTGACAAAATATTCATTGAAAATACTTGCTACTTCTGATGGATTAGATACAACATGACCATTTTCCAATAGAGTTATGTCAGAAACAGATTTTACATTATTAGACATAAAAGGTGAAATTGTTTTCCAGAATTCTCTGGAATTACCCGATTTAGTACATTTCTTTTGAAAATAATTTTTGATAGAAACACGTTTTAGTGAATTTACATAGTTTCTTTGTCTCCTATATTTGTTCCACGCATCATTTGTTCTCTTTTTATAATACTTTCTCATAAGCATGGCTTTCACATTAATTGCCTTTCGCAATACACCATTCATATAAGGAACTTTTTTAGTTCTGACCGTTTTATATTTGACAGGAGCATGGAGGTCAATGACCTCAGTGAGAAGACTATTGTGAAACCAAACTTGATCCGTTGGATCATCAAACACATCAGACACATGAAAGGGAGTGGCATCTAAGTCACTCAGAAAACTGGTCTCGTCAAAACGTTTTAAAGATCTATACTTGATCTTTTTAGGTACAACATTTGGAGCGTTTACACGAGTTACTGCTCCAACAAAATTGTGACAGTCACTTACACCAACTGAAATGTTAAAATGAGTTAACACTCTTTGTGGCGAGTTTGTAATTACGCCATCAACTAAAGATGGATTGTTTACACTTTTAAAACAAGTAGGTTTATCAATTACATTTTTCAAACCATAAATATCAAACATATCTGATAATGAATTGGGTTTAACACTCAGATTAACATTAAAATCACCAATAATATAAAAACAGTTACACAGCATTGTACATTTATCAATGATATGGGATAAAACAGTAATCAGGCAGTCATCTTTGACATTTGGAGGCTTGTAAATTAAAATGAAGAACACTTTTTCTTTTTCAAGGGACACTTCAACGACAATAAATTCAACTCCATTTGATGCACAATCCACTAAGTCACAACGTTCTCTGCTGGGTATTTTTGAATTCACATACATGATAACACCACCGCCATATACATTTCTATCCAGTCTATACATTTTAAAATCAGGGACTTGAAACTGCGCATTGGGGAAGGAGTCGTCAATTTTGGTCTCTGAGAGGCCCAGAATGTCAACGTTTTCAAGTAGACTTGTAATTTCGCCCATCTTGTATCGTATGCTGTTGACATTCAGATGAGAGAAGATCATCTTCTTGCTATACTTCTTTCTGATGTCATTCAGCTCTGGAAACAACCGAGGACCCGAGTCGGACATGGTCTGGGGATTTTCGGCAGTTGCGTTTACATCGGCTATCGAGGGGGTAGGTATTGGGGCAGGTGTCGTAGTGACCCTGGCCTGCTCTTCTTGGCCTCGATCCTATACTCCTTTGTGAAATTTCGATTTGTGACCTTTGCCACCACATATGTAGCACTGAAGTGGTTCCCCGTGTCGACACCGATCTTCACGATGGTTACTCTCGCCACAGAAACCGCATTCTCCTGATCGTGTATGTTGCCCTCCCATTTTTGCACTGCTGCCTTGGTTGTCTCGAGTCGAGGACGTTGACCATTTCTGTACTCCCATCTGAGCGCTATTTTGATTTGGATAACGCCTTGATCTCCTTTGGTGTTGCCATTCATTGGCCAAGTTTTCACCTCTATCATTTCCACTTTGGCGCTTTGGAACAAGGTGTTCGTTGGACTGCTTGCAGATACTTTTCTCATGACCAGGCTTGATTTTCAGTTTCAACTTAGTAGACAGCTGAAGAGTACCTTGGCTGGTCAGGCTGGTGCCATCATCTTTGAAGAATGCCGTACAGATGTTTCCGTCTTTCAGTTTGAATACCTCATCATTGTTTACAAAGGTGACTCCTGCATCTTTTGTAACATTTTCCAAACAGTCATTCAAAGTCTCCACTCGACCCTGAGTGGCTGTGGAGTCTGATCTGGGTACGACACTACTTATTATGACATCTGAAGCACTACATACTTTGGATTTTGCTTTCTCGATTAAGGATTTGTAGGTATTAGCAACCTCAACATGGTTAATCGATTCAGCTGTACAGTCATTTGCACCAACGCATATTATAACCTTGGAGTAAGAGTCACTATTTTCTTCAATTTTCTTACTCACATCTTCGACTTTTGCAGATGCATTCACAACAACTTGCGTCTTCACAAGCTTCTTGAGGTCAATGGCCTGTAAAGTCGAGTCTCCAATCAATAGAGTGTTCTTGTCTTTGTGAAAACTCTCCCAAACAGCTTTATTCAATTTGCTAGTGAGGTCTGCCACCTGAGTTTTCAGTGTTTCATTTTCCGTTTTCAAACCCTGACATTCTGTTTTGAAATTTGTTAGGTCTTCAGTAATAGAGTTCAGCTTGACAGTGAGGTTCGAATTCGACTCCTGTACCTTCAGAGTGATGTCAAGCATTTGATCTATCTTGGTCTTCATATCCAATATATTGCTGCTGAAAGTACGACACAATGGACAGGGCCATATTCCAACTTCATGAGGACTTTTGTCTTTAATTATGGGCCCCTGAATTGCTGAAACAATATTAGACTGATCTTAAAGTTTGCTGCAAGTTTGATGGCTCTAGTATTTACACTTTATATGATACCAGGAAAGTTTTGACCAGCCTGTAAAAATATCATTTCTTCGTCGCCAAGTTCAAGGTCCCGCAGCTCCTCACTACCTGCAGTCAGAAGTGCACAATCCTATCACAATATGCGCTGGTATGTTTACTATAGATGTGCCAAAAATCAAATTCCTAATGGAAGTAGAAATTGGTGTTTTTTGAGTAAATAAAATGTTTCCCTGTTCTGTCCCGATTCACCCCAGTGTCCCGATTCACCCCATATTACGGTATATCAGTTATGAAAATCATGGAAAAATGGAAATGGCTTTATAAACATCTTATTATTGCTAGACAACTACATAGTATGATTTACTTATTGTCTGAATCATACAGGCCAAAGGAAAATGTTGATAGAGAAAGTCAAGTGATAATTAGATTCAGATAAAAATTGGTTCCCATGAAGATTAATGGCTGAAATACTATAAGCTGTCATTTGAAAACCGAAATTGCTAATGGGCAGGCTTTATTTTTCAAGACCTTAATAGTCTTTGCCCTTGGTTAACTGTTCTACCATGTTTTAACTATTCTCCTTTTTTTGGGGGGGGGGGGGCTGTCCTGCGGCCCCCACCCTGAATAGCCGAGGGTGTGCTGCAGCGCAGCCTATGTTTTAAGTTGATTTTATTACCAAAGGATGGTCATGGATTGCCGCCAAGTTTGTGGATTGCTTGTTTTGCAAGAAAAAACACAACTGCAGAAATTCACGGATTTTTGATGGAATTAAACACGATTTGTTTATATTTTTATGAAGATAAGTGCTGTATCTATAACATAGAATATAATTTAATGGTTATAGCGTTGCTGAAAGCTAACAGTGGACAAGACTTTTGAATAGGGGACCGTTCAGAATTTATGACGGGGGGGTGGGAGTTTTGGCCGAGGGGGTACTAACTTTTCACTCGTGTTTTAAGGGGGGGGGTATTAATTTTTGACAACACTGCCAAGGGGGGGGTAAGAAATTTTAACAAAGAAAAAATGTTATAAAACCCGCATAAATTAACTTTATCTGTGCTTTTTTACACACAAAAGTCCGCGAAATGGCGCGAATCTGTACGCCTGACCATATACATAAGAGTAAATATGTGTGTATTCATTTATATGTTGAGGGGGGGGGGGTACTAAAAATATGCATGAAACCTAGGGGTGGGGTACTAAAAATCCGCATGAATCTCAAGGGGGGGGTATACATTTTTGACGGGAAGTTCTGGCAAAACTCCCACCCCCCCCCCCCCAGACATAAATTCTGAACGGTCCCTATACAGACCTAGTAACAGGTTTCAGTCAGGAAATGTATCCCTTATATCCACTGAAGTTCAAAACGGGAATAGGTCTAAAGGGATTATTATTTTAATGATAATCAAGAAATTATATGACACAAATAACATAGGTTATGATTAAGGAGTGTATGGTTACAAAATGGTGAAATCAACATTATTGGTAAATGATTGGTCTGAACCACTTTTAAAAATGAAGTAGAACCGAATTTGGTTAATGTTTAAAAAATTTGAGTTTGATACTATTTCAAACATGACAAAATATTTATAAGAATACAGTCTATCAATATTGAATATAACTTTCAAATATGTAAATGGGTCAGTTATAATTATCTAATAAATGCTATTATACATGTATAACAATGGAAAGGGTGCAAGAAATGATAATGAGACAAGACACCACCCCTATTGATTCTGACAGTGACCTGAGCTTAAACGTTTTTTTTTATTGCACAATTTTTATTAATGGTATGTCATTTATGGATCAACTGAAGCTGTACCCGGTCACACCCCGTCCCCCTCACCCCCACCAGATAAAGCAGCCATGGAGTACCAACAAAAAAGTGGGGGCGTTATTAAAAGTAATAACCAATCCCCTCCCCCTCCTTATAAAAGTATGTAACTATAATGGCAGTACCTGATGAGCAAAATACCGATAACTGACTGCAGACTAGATGACTTTAGTAAGTGGGACTAGCCTGTTCCACTGGCTCATAATCTGTGTATACTAGGGCTGTGGAACAGACTAAAGTGGGACAGCAGTGGTAGAGTCGGGGGGGGGGGATGGAGCAGAACCCTTCTCCCGTAAAATCTTATATAAGCTTCATTCTTCTTCTCTTCAGCAAAAAAATGTATTTCCAGTGCTGGTTGTAGGGTAAAAGTGGGTAATATCACGCATGTGGGTAATATCACGCACCTAACTTAATGGCTATTTAAAGAACAGCCATGGTAGAAATAACCAATGTTTTAGGTGAAAAAATGTGCATATGAAACAGGTAACTTCAACTAAAAACCTCATATGCTTGTCTGTGCCACTGACAAAATTGCAGATAGGCTGAAAGCAATTTAGATGTTTTCTGTCAATATTTATGCCTTTTTGATACAATTTCCTGAATCTATATGATATATAATAGTGGCTGCTGTTTAAGTGATACGCTCAATGTGGACTGAAGATGTAGGAAATGCATGTCATAGGATTTCAAAAAATGATTATTCACAATGTTGGAATTAATGAAGCCAATGACATGCATGAAAATGTAATTGGTACAGACCAGGGGTAATATCACTCATGTTCCTGGGGTAATATGACGCAATTTTGGGGTAATATGACGCATATTTGAGGTAATATGACGCACATTGGGGGTAATATCACGCATCTTTTTTAAAATCTCTGTAGCCAAAGTTTCAAAATACCTACAACCTTCATTTCAGTTGCATATTCCTACCCACTGCTGCACTGCACCTCCTTATTCGTTAGGCCTAGTTTGAGGCTTTGAGCATGGATTTATGATATGTGATAAGCTGCAGACACTATCTACATTTTATTGATTCCAAAAAAACTATTTAATGTCTTAACTTTCTTACCCAACATTTATGGAAAAACTGGATTTTTACCTGATCTTCATGGCTATGGAAAACTCACTATATTTAATCAAAATCAACTGTCATGTGGGTCTATTTTATTAAATTAAGTCTTCAGCTAATTATAATCATTGATTGATACCAAATACTTGGTCCATAATATGGCTAACTAATGGCTATTTAAAGTGTCTGACAAGGAAAGACCTCCCTTCAGAAAGAGACAACCGTTTTTAAAATTTTAGGAACTTTTTAATACGTGCTGTAGAAGTGAATTTGTTTTTCCTAATTCTCTTCCAAATCAACCCCCCCTTCTTTCTGGCATTGAAATTCCTTTTAAACTAAAACAAAATCTGACCATTCCACTCAAATTGTCCTAAATCTGTTAAGTTCCCTAAAATTTTCCCCCTCTTGAATTTGGACAAGAAATGCATACATTTATGAAACTTTCAAATTTTACAATGTTTTTACAGGGTACAGATGCCTCCGGACCAGCCTTTGCCCCCCCCCCCCAGACTCCTATCTACCTGCTTTTAATATTTCTCTGACAATAAGTTTAAGATTTCATTTTACTGCAGGCCTGAGGGTTGTTTCATATGGTATTGATACTCCATGCATACAGAGTGAAAACTCCGAAAACAATATTAACTTATCCCATATTGCCCTAGACACAAAGAAAGAAAGATAGAAAGATAGATAGAGAGATAGATAGAGAGATAAATAGATAGATAGATAGATAGATAGATAGATAGATAGATAGATAGATAGATAGATAGATAGTAAAATAGATTAGGCACCAGAGAGGTGATTTATTCTGGGTGCAGTCTAAACATACAGAATGCACGGTCGCAAACCCTTGGCATCCTCTTTCAATTTCCCTGAAATGTTTTTTCCCTCATCATTCTCCCATTGCTTTCTGATCTCCATGGGTCCTAATAACAGCTCATTCACAAAATTAATGCAATGGCAATGCACCACCCACCCAATTAAACTTAACCAATTTAGTGCTGCCCCTCTAGCATCATGTTTTTTTTGCGGGCTTTTCTAGAGTTGGATAGATGAATAGATACTATTAGATAGTCAGGCAATCATCCTGAGTCATAATAGCCTCAACTTGCGTCATATAACACCTACTGCTGCGTGATATTAAACAGAAGTGCGTGGTATTACCCTCAGAAAAGGCTAAATGACCCTAGTTGTTTTAACTGAGTGCCAAGTGCTGTAAGAAGGTGTCGGTCAATGGAATTTGGTATTTTCTTGACCCCTGAGTTCTATATCTGCCAAAAGCTTTACTTTTGGTAATGATAGTTATAATACTTCAGACCTGGTACCATATAGAAACACTGCAGTGTAATATCACAAACAAGGTGCGTGATAATACCCACATTTACCCTACTGCCATGCTTCACCCACATTCTAAGTTAGGTTTGTTAACTCTAACAAACCTTCCCAAATTTCGGAAATGAGGTTTACTAAAAAATAAAAGGCCCATCTTCATTTACAAAAAGTGGGCCTTGCATTTATATGCAAGAAAAAACGGAACTTCAATAAAGAGTGCTATTCATTCAAGGTATTGGTCTGGAGAAGTAACAATTTGACTGGATATGAAGACTGTCCTTCATTCAATTTGACTGGATATGAAGACTGTCCTTCATTTTCTTCAGGTTAAATAGTAAAATGCAGTATTTAATTTGCTTTCACAATGAAGACCATCCTCCATTTTCATCCTCATAGATAGATAGATAGATAGATAGATAGATAGATAGATAGATAGATAGATAGATAGATAGATAGATATATAATAGATAGATAGACAGATAGATAGATAGATAGATAGATAGATAGATAGATTGATAGATTGATAGATAGCAGCCCATTCTCCACCTCAGTGAAAAAGGCTCTTTATGGACATTTTGCACCTTAATATAAACGGCTTGAGGTAATCGGCGCCGACGCCGCGACGCCGACATGATGCCGATCTTATATTTATGCATCTAGCAATACAGGTCAACACTATGAATGGCCTACTTTCAGTTGAGATGGACTTCAATGCTGGATTGTAGTCTACATTTCAAGAGTGAAGTACGATTACATTTTGTATGGACTAAGTTCTTTCCAATGTCAAACAGATTTGAAGTCTAAAGTGCACTTGAGAATTGCCATTAAATTTGTCATCCTCAATTAGGCACTTTTAATGGTGATATACATTAATTTAGATAGCCCTGATACATGGCCTGGTCCCCTGGCCTGTATGATAGCCACCGGACTACCCTGATACAGTGCATATATATACATTGTATATAGCCATACAACTTTTTCTTAAATGTAGGGTTTCTTCAGTTTATTCTATATAAACACCATAAATAGACAACATGGGTGCAGGTAAAGAGGCCTTTATTCAACATATTGAAAAAATGAGGTAATTGTATACAAAGCATAATTGTCATGATACAGCAGTTAATATTTAAGAAAGTGAAATAATTCCACAAATATTTGATAGACCTCAACTAGGCCACATACACTAACTACTAAACTAATTAAAACAACCAGCGCAATTAAGAGCAATTAATTAAAAGAGAGGATGGGAGAGAAGAAAGACAGAGGCAAGCAATAGCAGTGTTGCTGAGGCAGAAGCGGAGTTCAGAATGATGTGGACAGCCAGGATGGAAATCTACTTTTGACAAAATCTCCTTCAAATTATTTATTTATTTTTTATTTAATTACTTCGATTAAATAATGTTTTCATGATATATAATCCATTAAATACTTAAAGGAATAGACCAGAGCTGGTCTAAAGTAGATTTTGGCAGAAGTAGATTTTGGTAAAATGAAGTAGATTTTGGTTTTCAAAAAAAGTAGATTTTGGTAAGAAAAGTAGATTATGGAAAAGTCGATTTTGGAAAAAGTAGATTTTGACTGGTATTCCACATGATGCAGAGGAAGTAAGATCAATTAAGGAAATGCCTTGAGGTCAGATTAAGAATGTAGTAGAAGATTCCACAGAAAACCACAAGACAGAGGCTCAGTGGCGTAGCCAGGGGGGGCAAGGTGGGGCAAGGTGGGGCAATTTCCCCACCTGTGGCTACTCTTGCCCCCCCCCCTCTGGCTCTGGATTAAAAAAAATTGAATTATCCTGAAATTTGCAGTGCACAACCTAGTTTTTACTATTCTGCTTAGGATGCCCTCTGCCAAATAGTGTTTCAAACGCCAACGTAATTATTCAGTGGGCCAATCGTCTGGTGCAGCCGAAAAAAATTCAGGGCCCCGAAACACCATCTGGACTCTCCTGAATTTTTCAAATTTATTCAACCATACAGTGAGGCCTTCCATGAACTATAGACCTAAAAGCTAACAATGATTGGTATGATTGCCGTTCAGTATGGTGAGCGCCGGTGAGCAGATTTATCTGGAATGGGCGCTATATAAAATCATACTATATTATATTATTATTATTAAAGCTCTGTAAAATTGCAGTGACGATCCCAGTGTCCAGTGCTTCTTGTGAGTGAAGCTTCTCTGCCATGAAGAGGATAAAAACCTTTAATATGAGAAAAATCAATGGCAGATGAGAGGCTCTCAAACATAGAAATCATCCATATTGAATGACAGTGGTCAAATTATTTTGACTTGGATGAGTTTGTAGACATGTTTACAAACAGTCACTACATCAGAAGAATCATGCTTCTTTAACTCATATCAGAGACTGATGTTGATAAATTCCATTCAGCAATAATTCTATGCGAAATTTAGTGTTTGTATTGTTATTACACAGAGCTCTCTGTTCTCATTATATTAAGGATCAAGACAGTTTTTCATTATTCTATATAACACTCATTACAGCTCAACTTCATGAAGCAGACACACTTTTAAAACTTCAACAAAAATCTGGGTTGTTCCAAAATGGAAGTTATAAAGCAATTTAAATGGAGTTAATTGATTCCTGAAACTATTGACCAAATTGTTTTCCACATTAACCAATAAGCCTTTTCACACATTGTTGGTAGATTTTCCTATCTAAGAAGTAAAATAGACAAGAAAACACATTCGGGGTCATGAGAAAAAGGTTATTTGGTCAATACTTTTAGGGCTCTTTAACCCTATTTAAATTGTTTCCTACCTTCCTTTATGACACTTCCAAGATTTTGTTGTAGTTTTAAAAGTGTGTCTGCTTCGTGAAGATGAGCTGTATTTTCCTAATATATTATATTCATGAATAGTTTATAGGCCTAGTCTGATGAAATATTTTTGTTTTAGTGGGATTATATTGCTGAGATGAATCATTGTGATAACTGAATTCCTGTCTGATACAAATGTCAGCTAGTAGTATTAATATTATTGCCATTACATATGAAGTCCATTATAGTATATTTTATTACACTATTGTATAGGCCTACTTGTCCTTATTTTATATTCAACTATTTGCGTCACACCCTCATTTCCAAATTCTTATAACCATGACATATATGGAAGCATTGGAAGCTGTTCTGTCTATTTCCTTTTTTACATAGACCCAAAGTAAATTATTAATGATGACTGAGTGTATTTACTTCAGAATTTCAGACAATTAAATTTGAACCATCTATCTATCTATCTATCTATCTATCTATCTATCTATCTATCTATCTATCTATCTATCTATCTATCTATCTATCTATCTATCAATTGATTGATTGATGATTGATTGATTTACACACAGATGTAGCCAATCCTAACTACTAGTACTCCCTGAATGACATTATATGATCTGTCATTGAAAAAGTGTGCACCATTCATAAAATATACAAACCAACCAGATATTATTGGACAGCCTAATCCTCAAGCAACACTCCCATTTAGTTTTGAAAATCGATTACTCGTAATTAGGGATAAACAGCTATGAACTGACAGATACTGGGTACCAGAAAGAATGCCATAAAAGGGCTGCAAGAAGAGAGCCCCTTTGTTTCATCCTCTTTTAAAATGACAAGCGTCCATAGTGTCCATTAGATACTACATGTAGTAAAGGCCATATACTTGGAAACTGATCTTTATCTGCCATGAAGTGTGGGAACATGCAAACCCAGAGCTACCCAGCACCAAAATTGCTACTCGGAAATGGAAACAATTAGGCCCATGGTTGAAAAATATTTATAAATCGAAATGTTGACTAACAAAGGCAAATCACATAATTGTATGTTTAAACAAATATTTTGTGTGTTGGCCTACATCACAAAATTTTGTTGTTTTTTTTTCACGAGAAAATATAGATGTTTTATCTTGATATTAAGACTATCCTTCACAATGTGTTTCATTGTATTCACAAAATCTTGTGTTGAATACTCAAAATTTCGTATACATGTACCACTTCAAAAACATTACTTCAGAATGTGTCGAAATTTTGAGAAAGAAAACACTAACTTTTGCATTTAGATAGCATTTTCATTTTTGTTTAAATTTGGACTTTCCTTTATATTACCTTTTAGTAGTATTTTATTCACTAAATGTTGTCTTATAACCTCCAGATTTTGACCTGGCAATGCAGTAACTCAACCACAAAGTCATATCGGTAAAACTTTCACTTGATGCTGATTGGACAATGGCCATTTGTCCACACCTGATATGAAGGGGTCAAAAATTCACTTTCTCTTCAAAATTCACGATCTCCTTGGAATTTGAAACACCAGTTAAATAGATCATAGAGCTATAAGGTAACTTATAGATCCATGAATAGATCATGCAAAAGAATATACGTGTATGGTTGGGGTGGGGGGGATTTAATATCCAGGGGGGAGGGTTGGAATTTTAGCGATAAATAATCTCTTGCCAAGTTTTGGTGAAATAAATAATTTCTTGAAATAAAAATGATAATGCATCACAGGTCACAGGCAGGCTGGCAGCTCGAAATTTTACGCAAATGAGTGTTCAAACTGTTCAGATCAATTAGTACCTAGTGATACTAATGGAGGAAATGTCATTAAGAGCACATGTCAATCAAGATTTTTTTTCCATTTTTCATAAATTATCAGATATCTTAGGGGGCCACCATTTAATGTCAAGGGCACTGGAATTTTTTCCGAAATAAATAATTTTTTGCTCAGTTTTGGTGAAATAAATAAATTGTTTTTGGGCAGTCTTGAAATAAATAATTTCTATTTGGGGTATTTTTGGATTTAGGAATCAGCATTCGAGGACTTTGCACATTATTGCCGCTGCTACTATGAATAAACAATTTCCCACCGAGGAAACCTGTATATTGAATGGTGAACCCTTAATTCATAGAACAGTTTTTGGTACTAGATGTGACATTTTTGTTGCCATATTAAAGCATAGACGTTCGTATACAATTTAATAAAACAAGGTACAAGCAAAATCAATACCATGTACAGTGTATCAACACTAGTCTACAAAAGTCAAAATGTAATAATCTACATTAGTCTACAAAAGATAAGTTTAGCCAATCAAGTATATAATTATTTTGCTATATTGGCAGTGTCGTCCCTATGGGGGGGGGGGTATAGGATAGTGCCTCCCTCATTCATCAATTTTTTTTTTTTTTGGTATAGTGCTTCTTAACTCGTTTTCATTGTCCGATTTGCTAGATCATTTAACCACATTGTAGAGAAACTTCTCTTGCACAATGGCCTCTATTGGGAAGTTTGTGAGCCTACCAGAATTTCACAAACTATCAATTTAAATTGAGAAGGGGGTGGGCAGAGCAGGGCAGTTGGCACCCGACCTTCCCTGCAAGGGCAGGTTCAGTGTCCTGACTATTCCCATGCAGGTTCCCTGAGTGAGGTTGGAGGGGGGGGATATCAGAAGCAAGAGTGAGATTGTCTAAGATTCTAAGATACAAGATACATTTTATTTAATCTCGCGTTTGATAACAACATAAGTTGGAGAGGAATCTAACATGTTTGTGTTTTAAAATCGGTTGACTAATTATATAGATAGATAGATAGATAGATAGATAGATAGATAGATAGATAGATAGATGGATAGACAGATAGACAGATAGACAGATAGATAGATAGACAGATAGAAAGGAATACCAGTAAAAATCTACTTTTTCCAAAATCCACTTTTCCATAATATACTTTTCCTAAAATCTACTTTTTTGAAAACCAGTTTGCCAAAATCTGTTTCTAAATAATTCCCATGCAGCTTGATCCCCCCCCCCCTCCCGGTTGCCCCCAGGATAGGCACCCTCACTTTCACCCTTGGCTGCACAAGGCCATGATTGGTCAGTTCATTTTGGCGGGATTTACTGACTCCACCTCTTCTCAGCCTTCTGCTTGGTTGCACAATCTCTAGTCTCAGCCCACCCTCGCAAGCCAAGGATGGTCTCAGCCCAAGAAGTCTATGCAAGGATGTACAGGACAAGAAAATGGTTTTTCTGTTTCATTTGGGATCTTACTCTCTCAATTTCAGTAAGTATGTTTTATTTTACCATCAAGAAGTTATTTGTGTGCATAATATTTAATTGTACTGACTGAAAAGTCACTGTTCTGTGGCCTAACACAATAGTTTACTATTTGCCTATTTTGCCTGTCTCTAATTAGTGACTCCTGTTATTTTAGGTGTATCTGGCCTCCGTAGAACATCTACAGAATACTAACTGTTTGAAAATAGACGGATATGCAAACTTGACAGCAAGCTTCATGACACATCAACCAGGCAGATGTTAGGACAGCTCCCTGCATCAACCTCCTGTCTCAAGAACTGAAGCTAACTGACCATGTGAACCCCTTGACTAAAATCCACTTGAACAACCCTTGAAACGAACAGAACAACCACAACAGGATTTCTTGGTAAGTGCACAATATTTCATTATTTTGCATCAAATTAAGGAAAATCCAACAGCTATGCCATTACTATCACAACAACTAATGTGACTGGCATGCATGCATACTGAAATGTAACCTGTCGATTTTATCTTGATAAACCTATTAATGGGCAAAAATGAATCACACACAAAGTTTACCCATCTCTTCTATTCTGTTCTCTTTAATCTACCGCTACAATGAAACACATGATAGGCCTATACTATCATAACAATGCCTATCTAACTCTTATCAGAATGTCTCACTCTATCAATCATATAAATCAATCAAGGCCTCTCTATCCATCCTCACTTCTCAGTGTGAGCTTGGAAAGCTATCCTGATCACATCATACACTGTTTCTTGAAGTAGTAACAAAAAGATTAACTTTCCTCTGGTGTGACAGACACAATTAACAGTTTGAGATTTATCAAATCATAGAGGTATAAGTGTTAACTTATAGATCCATGCTCAAATCAATTGAATGAATGCTTGAGCGTTTCATGGTTGCCTGTTTGTTAATTGTTTCAATGAGTTTCCTTGTAGAAAACAATAAACAATTAATTAAATCACGACGGAAAAAAGCTGACAATACTAAATCTACAGTATTTTGTGGAGCCTGTTGGCAGGGCGAGTGTAAACGAGTCCTGCAATAGGATAATGTCTCTATCTGTCTATTTGTTTTATTGTGTTCTATTCCCTCCTATCCACGGGAAAATTACTAGTATTTCATTATTTTGCGTCCAATTAAGAACTATAGCAACATGTTTTTATTAGTTATAAGGCTGCTTCAGCTTAAATTTAGGGCCATGAAAAAAGCTTGACAAATAGACAGACAGACAGAGAGACAAATAGATAGATAGCTAGATAGAAAAATAGATAGATAGATAGATAGATAGATAGGCTATGGATATTTGTCTAGCTCTCTGTACATCTATCTATCTGTTTATCTCTGTATCTATCTATCTGTTTATCTATCTATCTATCTATCTATCTATCTATCTATCTATCTATCTATCTATCTATCTACCTACCTACCTACCTACCTACCTACCTATCTATCTATCTGTCTAAAATTCTCTTATGCATGTTTTTCCGAATTCACAATAGAAGATATTGTTCTCAAGTGCACTTCTTAATCTGTTCGATAAAATCTGCCATGCTGCAATCCAGCATTGAAGTGCATCTCAACTGAAAGATGCCATTCATTCTGTATATATTGACCTTGTATTACTGGATACTAAAAATATTGAGATTGTCTACTACATGTCTAAATTATTGTACAGCTGTATGTCAGCTGAAGTGGGTTTTTCTGTTTAATAGGCCTGTATCTTTGGGGAATCACTAGATGGATTGTTCTGAACTTCAATGGTGCACACTGCGTTTCCATATGGCCTAATGACAATTTAATTGAGTTGAAATAAGATCAGTAATTCCTTGAAACAAAGAGACTGTTTGCTTCTAGTATGTTTGATTCAAAGTAACTCACATCTCATGGACATACTGTCTTATTAGTACCACAAACTGTAATTTGAGAAGGGCAATAAATCGCAAAATAGAGTAAGTGAATCACAGAAATTCAGTCAAAATCCTTGTGAACCCCTAATAATTTATTAAAGGGCTATAAACCTTTGATGTACAATGCGCGTCACGTTCAGATTTTCTGCATCCTTGTTCCACTCTCAGGATTCTGCCAACCAGCAGATAAATATAAATGTTTCCCCTTTTGAAGAAAAATATTATTTAACTAATGTAGCCTTTGCGCTCTGACATCGTTTTGAAGCTGCAGTGACAAGACAACTCGTTTTTTCTCTGATAAGATGTGATAACTGAAACTCTAGTTACAGCAAGTTTCCTATGTAAATCATGCAAATAAATGCAAAAATCCATTCTCATAGGGCCTATAACTTAAAGTGGCATGAGGAGATGAATAATATTTCAGAAAAAGTCCTTTGAAAAGTCAGTGCTATCCATAGAATGGACATTTTCTTGGTACTCTGTGACATTTCAGGGTCACAAATTACATTTTTAAAAGTAAATAAATTTGAGTTTAGAAGGTACCAAAAGTCATTTTGGTGCGCACCAATATCTGACAGGAATGCTATTCTAGCTCTAGCCAATAGACTGCGGTCAACAATACACATGTTGTTACACAACCGTGAATCACAGGGTTGTGGTTGACTTAAAGACATAAATTCAAACACTCTTTTTCACTGTTGCAATGTATTTATGTCAGGAAATTTATCTCCTCATGCCACTTTAGATAGGATGCCTGTTCCATATTATTCAAAAGCTTTCCAGCAAGGCAATTATGATGACCGGCCACGAGCGGCCACTATGATAAATCAGCCTCCAAACTTGAGTATTCAAATAATTAAATTTGCGAACATTTTGAGATCCCTATCAATAGCCATGGAAAAGGCCCAGCTCCGTTAGACAGACAGATAGATAGATAGATAGATAGATAGACAGATAGACAGATAGATAGATAGATAGATAGATAGATAGATAGACAGATAGATAGATAGATAGATAAATAGATAGATACAGTGGCGTTGGGCCATGCCCCCCCTATCTGGCCCAACATTAACATGGAAGAGATATATAGGAAAAGCGGCAGAGAGCCCCACATTTACTCCATGTAATGCCCCCCTCTCAGGCTTCTAGATATGCTCCTGGATAGATAGATAGATAGATAGATAGATTGATGTGAGTCCTAAGGGACCGTTCAGAATTTATGACAGGGGGGTGGGAGTTTTGCTCGAACTTCCCGTCAAAAATTGATACACCGCCCTTGAGTTTCATGCGGATTTTTAGTACCCCTACCTTAGGTTTCAAGAGTATTTTTAGTACCCCCCCCCTCGACATACAAAGCAATACACACATATATACTGTTATACACGGCCATGCATACAGATTCGCGTCATTTCGCGGACTTTTGCGCTAAAAAAGTCCAAATAAAATGAGTTTATGCGTGTTTTTTAACATTCTTTCTTTGTTAAAATTTCTTACCCCCCCTTCGAAGTGTTGTCAAAAATTAATTACCCCCCCCTTGAAACATGTGTGAAAAGTTAGTATCCCCTCGGCCAAAACTCCCACCCCCCCCCCTAGTCATAAATTCTGAACGGTCCCTAGACTCAAGACTCAAGACTCAAGATACTTTTATTTGCCTGTAGAAAAAATTCCATTAGGTATTCTGTGACAAAATTAATTTACAAATTTTAAGTATTAAGGCAGGAGGACATTTTAAGACCATGATTGCTGGTCTCTATCAAATGGCCCCCTTGGTTACATTATATTTCAGAGAGAACTAAGCACAAGCCTACCAGACTACAATGCTGTTTTACCAAGTATCTAACAGTTCAAACGGAGACAGAGAACTTTGAAGTATAAATGAAAGATCACAAGGAGTATAAAATTACATAGATATTCACATATAAATTGATATTAAGAAAAAAAGCATCAATGAGCCATACCCTGGCAAAGTGAATCGAGATAACTATAAACCTTTCACCAGATACATTGTATGAGAGTTGCAAATGAAATTCACAGGTGTCAAACCGTTTTATGACTCAACACCAATCAGACAAGTGGGTCAGTGGAAGTAGGCAAAGAAGTATTTGATTAATTCACAAGCTCTAAGGCTTTTTCACGACAGACATAAGTCTCACACAGTGATGGAAATGGAAAATTTTCGTCAGAGGAGCTTTTGGCTGGTCCGGTGGCATCGAGCCATTCCAAATGTTTTTAAAAGGGACAAAAGTCCTGCCGCCAGAGTATAATTTTGGCTGGTGGCAGGTCCGAACATATAGCCTAGTGATTTGGGGGGGGGGCTTTCAGACACAACTCAACTGCTGCAGTAAAAATAACGTGCAAGCACTTTAACAGCTGCTTGTAGATAGACTTAGTATATATCTATATATCTATGTGTCTATCTATGTGTCTATCTATGTGTCTATGTGTCTATCTATGTGTCTATCTATGTGTCTATCTATTTGTCTATCTATGTGTCTATCTATGTGTCTATCTATCTATCTATCTATCTATCTATCTATCTATCTGTCTATCTATCTATCTATCTATCTATCTATCTATCTATCTACCTACATGTATACCCTCCCTCCTCCTTCCCCCCCTCCCTTTTTCCTTCCTACTTTCCTTCCCTTCCTGCCTTACTTCATAACCTTCCATCGTCCCCCTGCCTTCCTTCATGCCTTCAGTAAAAATAACGTGCAAGCACTTTAACAGCTGCTTGTAGATAGACTTAGTATATAATATATCTATGTGTCTATCTATGTGTCTATCTATGTGTCTATCTGAGTATCTATGTAAGTATCTAGTATCTCTATGTGTGTAACTATCTGTGTATCTATGTGGCTATCTATGTGTCTATGTATGTGTCTATGTATGTGTCTATCTATGTATCTATATATCTATCAATCTATCTATCTATCTACCTACATGTATACCCTCCCTCCCTCCTTCTCCCCTCCCTTTTCCTTCCTACTTTCCTTGCCTTTCTTCCTTTTTTCTTTCCTTCATTCCTTCCTTCTTTCCTTCATTCCGGCCTTCCTTCATAACCTTCCTTCATCCCCCTACCTTCCTTCATCCCTTCCTTCATCCCTTCCTTCATTTTTCATTGAGTCTGTAGACACTGGATCTGACTGCTGCTGTTGGTGCTGGTTTCACTGCAGCTCATTTGAAATTCGCGCCAAAAACGAGCATTTTAGCTTCGTAAATAAAAAGTTTAATGTCATAGAAGTTTACCAAAAGTTGATGGAAGCAAGATAAAATTATACTGAGACTGTATAATAAGTTTCAATGTTATAGCTGAAATAGTGTGACCTCCTGTATGGTCAGAATCTTGCCAAAAATGCCTTGTGCAATACAGGCTGCAAGCAGCTGTAATAAAAAGGGTGTGCGTGAGCATGAGGAGTCATTGCAGAGTGTATTTTTTTTTCACAGTGAAAAGGTCCCCTTTTTTTGCACAAGAAATTTACAGAAAAATTTAAAAAAAGCCAATTCTTAAATAATACATTTGTCAATGTATTTTCAATTAACATGCTTAAAGAAATTGTTTTCTTTTTCAGGTCCAGACATGCAGACAGTCGACGGCATCATGGCGGAAATTTTATGTTGATCAGGTAAATGATTTTTCCTTATTCCAATACTCTTGCCCTTCTGGATATTAAACCATAAAGTCTTTATAACCCAGGTCTCAAGATCACTTGCAGAAATGTTTTAATAGGAAGGCCTCTCAAGCCTGAATAAAGCATAATTGTCAAAATAATAGATATGACTGCATTTGATGAAGAATATGGTACTAAAGTATAATTAAGACATGTAGCTAATAAAAGAATATTTCTTCCCAAAATTTCCCAGAAATCACTCATTCACAACTTCAGAACATACTATGGTAGCCTGTGGTTCAGTGGGTATGAAAAAAAAAAAGTAATTTTTTGATACAAAACCTTGCTTCTTTTTTTTTCAATTCTGATGAAAATAACCCAGGGACCAAGGTGATTTTGTAACCCAACGTTTTCGAATCCCAAAAGAGCAATATCTCAGCTACCAATAAGGGGGAACTGGGGCACATTGGGACGCTTTTAACGTCTACTGATTTTTAACAATGCTGAAAGCACTGTAGTATTCCAATTAATAGTATACAAACAGCTATATTTACCTCCATTGGAAGCTTTCAGGCTGTTACACTAGCCCTTGTTCACTTCTGCTCAGTGTTGAAAGCACTGAGAAACTCAGAAGTGTGAATGAATATTACCAATGCTATTGAGCTTAAATCCAATGTATAATAAATTAGACTTCACATACCCATTTACAGAGAGACAGCAAAATGTGAGTCGTGATCATGACTGTCCCAATGTGCCCCGATGGGGAGCATGGGGACATCAATTAAAAAATCATTTTAACACTCCATGTGCAATGGATATTACATATGAGTACTGCATAGGACTATATAAACAGTTCAACAAAAATAAGTCCCCTTTTAAATAAACTTGAATATCTCAAAGATTCAGATTTTTATGAAAGTTGGATCGAATTATAGGCCTGTATATCGACCCTAAATGTGTGTACCGGTATTTGTAGTTTAGTGGCATTATTCCTGGCTGACCCAGCAGCCTTCGAGTGAGCCTACCCCCTGTTTTCAAAGATCTGTTGGGGAACCACCAACTGGGACATGCTTCATCATAATACTGGAGAAATTTGGTTTCTCAAGCATATTGAGTGGACAAATGAGGACTTCTTTTATAAACTTTTCACAGATTAGGTTCCCTGGGTGACATTAGACATAATTTGAGGGGAGTTTGAGCTCATTTCGGAAAAAAAAATAATTTTGGAAGAGTCAAAACTTCAAATTTTTGAAAAGAGGGGTATGTGCACTGAGGGTCGCCTGGCTCAGACAAAAATTCGAGCTTCAATTACACTGGCATAATGTCAATATGCAGGCTACAAATACAAGAACTTTAACGGAAATCGTAAATGAGGTCTTTGAGATATATTCAAGTTTTCGTAAAGGGGGACATATTTTTGTTGAACCCTTTACATTGCATTAAAACCTTGTAGTGCCAATAGCAGTACCCACCCCATAAGCACTTATGGGGTACTGCCAATAGTTAATAACAGTTTTAAACATTTAACATAAACTGTCCTGGGTGCGGACATATATATATGTAACACACAGTGCTTCGCAATAAATTTGTTCACAGAGCATGGTAATCCACTAGTCTGAGACCAGACTGCTTCCTTCCACCCCTCCCCCTCCCCTTGCTGTAACAAAAATAGCATGCAATGCATGCATCGGGTCCTTGGTCTATTTCAACAAGTTGGGCCTCTTCAATATTCTACCAACAATCTATCAAGTTAGGTATAAGAAAGCAGTATATTGTGACTATGCACAAGAGGGCAGCACAGTCCAACTTTTGGTGTGTATACAGAAACCAGTTTTTGTGTGAAGTGCTGACAGCTCAGAAGAAATATGTTTAATAGAAGAAAATTTGAGCACTGATAAACACAATATTGTAGCCAGGGGTGCATAAGCACCATCTTGATCACAAGGGCACATCTGTTGGGGTTGTCATTTTGTCTGTGAAATGTTTTAGTGAGTACACCAACTTTGCCTGTTCACAGGAAATGAAGCTGACGACAATGGTCTTGGAATGAATTCCAAGGACCCAAAAAGCACCACCATTAAACATGAACACCACTTCTATCAGCAACTTCAGCCATGAAACATTATAGGACCTCTCTGATGTGAGATGAAAAAGGCAAATTGATTTGTGGAATCTATGTATTCTGTCAAGACAGTGTGATAACTGACAATGAAATTTTCATGTGTCTGGCTTTTACTGCCTAATTTTCCTCAGTACTTAATATGTCGGTCTAGTCACTTTCCCAAATCGGACTGTCCCTCCACCAATGCTGTAGGCTTAATATGAAGAGGGACAGGTACAGTCTGGTAATCCACTATGCCTTTATCACTGTGGCCTGAACACCTATTGTGTGCTGCCCAGGTCATTCAGTTGACTTGGACACTTACATTCTGCTTTATAAAGTGTTTCCCAATGTGCCCCGTGTTCAGTGTCCCAATGAGCCCGGCCCGATATGACTTTTACACCAAAATGCTAATTTCACCAGTGAGTGTGTTTTTCAGGATAGCAATTCATAACTGTTTGTTACGGTGTATCAAATTCATACAAGCATCAATTGAGAAAGCCTCATTGTTCATGATTCATCCACAGAATGGTTTGAATTGAACCCCTCGGAATTTACTTTGTCCATAAAACAGATAAAACGTTAGAAAGATCAGGATGTGAAAGTACAAGAAATGGTGGCACTACCATATCATACACCTTGCCAGGAACCAAGAAAACCCCACCATCCCACAATGCATCCCAAATGTGCTCCACAATGTCCACATTCATATTCAACTTTCGTACATAAAAATCCATGGGCTAAATCTGATATTTTTGATAATATGGCAAAATTAGTTCATGAACGAGATGATCTTGATTTTTAAACCCTGGCAACATTAAAACAAATATATTTGGATGGATTTGCCAAACTTGACCATCATTTTAGTACTATAGGCCAAAACTCCTGAGGAAAGTAAAAAATCATACATTTTTCAGTGTTATTGGTTTGATCAAAATCAAATTATTCTGGAGTGTAGATTCTCTATCCTTGGACCATAACTTTAGATGGTTCTACCATCAGAGGATTTGATGATTTTAAATTCGATAATTTTGAACGATGTCGCATTGTCTTCATGAGCGGATGTTGTCCACCAATGAAGACGATGCGACATCGTTGAAAATTATCGAATGTGAAATTGTCAATTCCTCTGATGGTATAACCCTTTAAAAATCAAATTAGATTGGCACATCCTGACCTAAGTGGTTTAAAGAGCTATTTTTAGATGTCTGAATTGCGTGCATTTCTAAATCTTCATGACTGTAGGTCTAGACCACTTCAGAGTTCTGATCGAAAGGGAAAAATCCAGTAAAAGTGACTATGTGCTTCTATTTCTTTTAGATTGTCCCAGAACATTATAGGCCTATACTTGTAGAGACATGGTTATGTAGCTCTAAGATAACATAAATCTATAGGAAAGTGATAGATAGATAGATAGAAAGATAGATAGATAGATAGATAGGTAGATATGGTAAGTGCAGCCCTCTAAGCCCAGTTCTGGGCGCTCATGAGGGTTGATTGATGAGATGGGAGGGAGAGCGGGAGTCCTCAACATGTTACACATTTACCCCATGTGAGGGATCTTTTACTTGCCCAGCATAGACACTAGTGCAAGGGGCCTCCAATTTAACGTCTCATCTGAAAGACATCCAGCTGGGATTTTGCTCTTGAAGGTACTCTGGAAATTTTGGGTTTCCCACCCGGGGTTCGAACCCATGCAGGAAAAGACCTTCAGCGAAGCAGGCGGGCACCTGACCCACTTGGCCCTGCAGCTGCCTATGATTATGCAATGAACTATTGAGGGACGGACCAAATTAGATTTTAAATATTTTTACATGCTAATTATATCAGTGTGGAGTCGTGTTATGTCGTGGGCCATGCATTCCATGAGGCGATAAAGCGATAGACCCCCAACAAAAAACTATCCGGATCCCCCCCTGGAACTGTTGAGTATACATGTATTAGTGAGTCATAGTGACTAAAGCTAGTTTGCCAATGCTTTATTTATAATACATAACAAGAAATTCTTTAAAAAAAGAATTGTAGGGACCTGAGGTTTCTTCAAACACATATTTTATTTTCCAAATATTCAAATAATGTTTTATGTATGTGTAGTTGCATCTATACCTCCAATGCACCACTATGAGTGTGTGATTTAACAAACCTAATACATGCTACATCATGATTAGGCATGCCTAATTACAGGTGTTATTAATAAAGACAGCAAAGCAAGCAATGGGAAGCCCTTTTAAATTCTTTGTCATGAACATGAAATTTCTATTTCCATCACAACAAACTAATTGTGGCTTGCATAATATTTGGATTATTACACTTTTAGACTGGCCAGTTTGTGAGAAGTTGAATATCTAATGTTCTCATACAGTGTTTTCTTTTATCACTTGTCTTATGTCATCTCAAATGTTTATACACTTAGGCTACATAATTTTTTGAAGGAAATCTCTATGCATGGGATAATATTATGCTCCAGGTGTGCTTTGGATATGGTCCCCAATCACTCAACCATGACAGCTCCCAAGGTCATGCAGTGAAGGAGCTACTGAGCATAAAGAGGGGCAAATATATACTTGATTTGTAAATTGTAGTCACAGTTACCTTTGCTGTAGCATGAGTATCCTCCTAATATTGGAGGTAAATTTGGAGGGTACTCCTGCTATAGGGAAAGTATATCTGCAAGGCCAAATTCCTAGTGGCCCCCTCCAGAAACTCAAGAAGCTCCACCACTGTAGTACACATAAATTGATGACAAATAGCACTTGGCTGATTATTTTTGCCCCTTTAGTTAGGGACCTCCACTGTAAAATCTTTCCTCATTTGGAGCTTATAACACAGATCTGAGATGGTCCCTACAAAAAGGCACAAAGATAGATGGCATAAAGCATGCTTGCAGAAATCATGCAGTTTGAATAGTGCTTAGCTAGATCAGCAGCCAATTCACACAAATTCATGTGCTCTTTAGTGGTTAGCTTAAAACTACTTTTGCAATGATATATGATGTATGGAACTTCGAATTTAAAAGTAAAATGACTAAGAGACAGGGGAACAACACCCTATCCAGTGCTGAAGGAGAGGTTGATTGATTGATTGATAATTTATTTTACTTCAGAACAATTACATTTTTCAGAGCACATTTAATACAATTATATTATTATGGTGTTAGTTTTCTAAAGCTGGACTTCCCTAAAGCCGTGGCTGAGAGTGGGATTACCAGAAAGTAGATACATGTAATTCAGAAGTTTATCACAATTAATATGGTTTTATAATGTCTCTTTCTCGATTATTTAAATAATTTTTAGGAGCCAGGAATCACCTTATTAATTGTTGGCTCCAACTCCTCCTGGAAACTCCAAAGCCTCCTTCCTGCATTTTATTGTTGTATCTTTAAATAATTACAATTTCCCATTCTTTTTCATTCCAGGTTCCAGATTGTAACACATGGAAGTACTGATGGCTATTCAAGGTTAATCATCATGCGTCATACCCTTGACAACTTTGTCTCAACAGTCATTATTTAGTGATGCTATTGAGTGATGCCATACTAAATTCGGTATACAGAGTCGTCTAAGAGCTACACAGATGACCCTTAGTCCACAATCAAGGGACAGAGAGACATTTTTCATCTTGACCCCTCATCGATTCTTATTGTTCGCAGCAATACGCACGATACGATACCATAAGAATTTATTGTCATGTAACACATGAAATTTGTTTTGACAATTACACATGTAAATGTGCAAACGATATAGACAAAACAAAAAGTCAGATACGTACATGGAACAGTAATAGTAGTAAAAATAATAAGACAAGTTAGGCCTACTGGTTAAATTAAAAATGTTATATCTATTTAGTTCTCACTCAATATTCATTCCTTGTTCCTTGTCATACTTCATCACTGAAAGAATTCCAGCAAACCAACAATCATCAGACGATTAAAATAATGAACTGTAGAACTACTGTGCAAATATACTTTCTTGTTTGATGATAAAGTCAGTGAAGCAAATGATAATCCACCAGTGATATGGATTTTATACAATGCACATGCAGTAAGAGGAAGAACGAACTGGTGCATCCGGCAATGACTTTATAATGTATATCCTGTGACTCAGCCCATCATTAATGATGAACTTAACAAATATTGATGCACCAGGTGTGCAAACTTGTTCTTGATGTGAATGTGCTATACTCAGGTTATGTCATTGAATTGTATCTTTCTGTGGTCACACATATACGTAATTATATCAACATCTGAGACAGTTGGGCTGTTGCAATTGACCTCAACTTTCAGAAAGCGTTTTTAAAACAATTTCATTCCTAACTTAGTTACAGTGCAGTTTTCTCTCCACTCAGTAGTGACATATCATCAGTATCATGTGCAAATAGTGGTATTATTCACTAAAGTGTATCCAGTCAATATATTGAAAACACTTTCATGGCAGTTCTTGAAGTATCACAGACTATAATCAGTCTGTCACAGTACAGATTCAGACTTATGTATATTGAATAGCAACTTCAATACAGCATATGCCAGATTGACAGTACAGTCAGTATATAACTAGTCTGTAACAGTACAGATTCAGACTTATATTGAATAGCATATTCAATGCAGCATATGCTAGAGTGACAGTACAGTCTATATAATCAGTCTGTAACAGTACAGATTCGGACTTATATGTATTGAATAGCACCTTTAATGCAGCATTTGCCAGAGTGACAGTAAAGTCTATATAATCAGTCTGTAACAGTACAGATCCAGACTTATATATTGAATAGCGCCTTCAATGCAGCATATGCCGGAGTGACAGTACAGTCTATATAATCAGTCTGTAACAGTACAGATTCGGACTTATATGCATTGAATAGCACCTTTAATGCAGCATTTGCCAGAGTGACAGTACAGTCTATATAATCAGTCTGTAACAGTACAGATCCAGACTTATATATTGAATAGCGCCTTCAATGCAGCATATGCCGGAGTGACAGTACAGTCTATATAATCAGTCTGTAATAGTACAGATTCAGACTTATATATATTGAATAGCACCTATATAGCACCTTTAATGCAGCTTATGCCAGTGCGACAGTACAGTCAGCATATAATCAGTCTGTCACAGTACAGATTCAGACTTATGTATATTGAATAGCAACTTCAATACAGCATATGCCAGATTGACAGTACAGTCAGTATATAACTTGTCTGTAACAGTACAGATCCAGACTTCTATATTGAATAGCGCCTTCAATGCAGCATATGCGGGAGTGACAGTACAGTCTATATAATCAGTCTGTAATAGTACAGATCCAGACATATATATATTGAATAGCACCTATATAGCACCTTTAATGCAGCTTATGCCAGAGTGACAGTACAGCCTATATAATCAGTCTGTAACAGTACAGATCCAGGCTTATATTGAATAGCATGATAGACTTGCAAAAAAGGTATCTGAATGGGATCTCAAAATATGTAAAGGCTGGTCAAAAGAAATTTTAGAAATATTTCAAGACTGTGGCTCTGCTGAAATATTTTATGAAAAGACTGTTTGTAATGTAATATCAATTGAAAAGAAGCTTAACAAGGACCGCAATTCAGATTGGTATCATTTGCTATTGTTAAAACCCAAATTAAGGACATATAGAACATTTAAGAGTAATAAAGACTGAAAGTTATGTGTTTATCGAAAAGGAGATTATTAATGGCCTAAATACGCCTTGGTATGCTACCTCTACATATAGAAACGGCAGATTTAGGAACCAGCCAGTGGAAGAAAGATAATGTCAAATGTGTGAAGATAGCTTAATAGAGGATGAAATGCATTTTATATTGAATTGTTCAGCATATAATGATATTAGAACACAAATATACAACAGTATAGCCTGTAATAATTTTACTGAATTGGAACCAGCACAGAAATTTAGATGTTTAAAGTTGTACAATATATAAGTTGTCACTTATGTTTGTTTAAAGTTATAAGTTGTCATTTATGTTTGTTTAAAGTTGTAAATTTTGACTCTTTGTAAATTGTTGGCACTGTATTGGATTACATTTTGTAACTGCGATGATTTCTATTTCAGTGATTTTTATGTTACAAATGTACACTGTTGCTCAAACATATGGGATACTTCAAAAATGTCCATTGAAATTGATAACTTTGGCAACTACTGTTATGGCACAAGGTGGTCCGATTCAACCATAACTACTTCAAAAGTTACATAGGGATAACATGTCATCATTAAAAACTCATGATACAGCCTTAACCTAGGTAGGGCTACAGCCTGATGGAATATTAAAATCAGGGGTTTAAGAAAATGGAGTGCATCCAACCAAAAATTCTATATTCTTGCTAAAAGAGTATTTGAGGCTTTCAGATTGTGATTAGGAAAGATAACTAGACCTTCACTGTGGACCATGCTAGTATTCAAACTCTGAAATTTACTTTTCTCTGCCACTTTTTCTCAAAAAAAAAATTCCATACTTATGAGCAAGAGCGTATATGACTATATGTTTATAAGAGGTTTGTCTTTGTGATGCAATGACAGAGGATGGCTGTTAAATGATTTGTGAAGTCACACACCTTGTGCAAACATGGTTACTTGTCATGCCAGGTTTTTTACCTTCTTGTTGTTTCAGATAATAGATCGATAGAAGGATATTTTAAGATGATGTACTCTAGTTTAGATAGAGTTCTCTGCATAATATAGGTATCAGTGACTGCACTGTATTTGTTTAAATTTCAAATACCACATCCTGTGCATTTCACATAAATCATTGTCTTGAATTGATGCCTATTCTAACAACTCTCCTTTAAAAAGTAATATTCTAGCATTTCCTTGTGACATGTAGGCAAACATTGTCCCTAATCATGCTCCCTCTTGAAGCATGTGCTCAGTTCCACCCAGGACTTGGCTATGCTCTAAGTACCTTCCATTATTGGTGGCGTGGCCTTCGGGATACCCTCCATTATTGGTTGCGTGTTGTGTACCATGTACTGCTCTATGGTGGACCAGAGTGTCTTCTGGGAACATTCATTACAGATACCTCTTAGTTTCACCCAGGACTTGGCTATGCTCTAAGTACCATCCATTATTGGTGGCGTGGCCTTCGGGATACCCTCCATTATTGGTTGCGTGTTGTGTACCATGTACTCCGCTACGGTGGACCAGAGTATCTTCTGGGAACATTCATTACAGATACCTCTTAGTTTCATCCAGGACTTGGCTATGCTCTAAGTACCATCCATTATTGGTGGCGTGGCCTTCGGGATACCCTCCATTATTGGTTGCGTGTTGTGTACCATGTACTCCGCTACGGTGGACCAGAGTATCTTCTGGGAACATTCATAACAGATACCTCTTAGTTTCACCCAGGACTTGGCTATGCTCGAAGTACCATCCATTATTGGTGGCGTGGCCTTCGGGATACCCTCCATTATTGGTTGCGTGTTGTGTACCATGTACTGCTCTATGGTGGACCAGAGTGTCTTCTGGGAACATTCATTACAGATACCTCTTAGTTTCACCCAGGACTTGGCTATGCTCTAAGTACCATCCATTATTGGTGGCGTGGCCTTCGGGATACCCTCCATTATTGGTTGCGTGTTGTGTACCATGTACTGCTCTATGGTGGACCAGAGTATCTTCTGGGAACATTCATTACAGATACCTCTTAGTTTCACCCAGGACTTGGCTATGCTCTAAGTACCTTCCATTATTGGTGGCGTGGCCTTCGGGATACCCTCCATTATTGGTTGCGTGTTGTGTACCATGTACTGCTCTATGGTGAACCAGAGTATCTTCTGGGAACATTCATTACAGATACCTCTTAGTTTCACCCAGGACTTGGCTATGCTCTAAGTACCATCCATTATTGGTGGCGTGGCCTTCGGGATACCCTCCATTATTGGTTGCGTGTTGTGTACCATGTACTTCGCTACGGTGGACCAGAGTATCTTCTGGGAACATTCATAACAGATACCTCTCAGTTCCACCAAGGACTTGGCTATGCTCTAAGTACCATCCATTATTGGTGGCGTGGCCTTCGGGATACCCTCCATTATTGGTTGCGTGTTGTGTACCATGTACTACTCTATGGTGGATTAGAGTATCTTTTTGGAACATTTTGAATGCTTTTATCTTAGTCCTTTAAACTTGTATTATTAATGTAATAGGTTGCACTTTGAATACTATTTTGTTCATAAATAAAATGTACATTGCTATTTACGTAACCTTAAGCAAGCAAGTATAAAAGCAATAGTAAGAATTGCTGTGTAGTTTTCAAGTGATGAACTAGTGTTGCCTGTGACATTTTTTAAAACAAGCCCTATGATAATGATAATCCACGAAAGAATTTTGAACTAGAAAACATAGGCTGCGCGGCAGCATACCCTCGGCTATTCAGTGGCTATTCTGCAGTCAGTTGGATCCAGTGGCCTACCGGGGGCAGGACCAAAAAAACAGTTAATATGTGTGCAAGGAGACAAAAAATTTCGACAGATGATCAAATTAACATCAAAATCTGAAAATAAAGTTTACAGTAATAATTATATGCTAACAGCCTATAAAGTGGCTCTCACACCTTGACAACTTGAGGAACGTCCAGGTAACTTATGAGCATTGTTTTCATTAAATTTTGTCAATTTACAAAAAAATAAAAATTTTGTTAATTTACAAAAAATGTAAAATTGAGCAGAAGCAGCTATATAAAATTGCAATTTCAATCGTTTATTATGGTTGGCAGGAAAGAAAAAGATCCATGGAAATAGGCTCATGCATTAGAATGGCCGTTTTTTAGTTTACCTGGGAAATCTCAGGTACCTGAGGGGAAAAATGAAGAAGCCTCAGACGTGTAATAGGAGGTCCAAAACGGGGTAAAAAGCGAAGCGGCCGTACAAAATTGTGATTTCAGTCATTAATTAGGGTTGAGACACGGGGATTAGACGATATGGAATAAGCACATGCATTAGAATCACCATTTTTCAGTTCACATCAAAAGTCTGAGGCACCTGAGAGGAAAACTGAAGAAGCCTCAGGCCTGAAATGAGAGGTCCAAAACAGACCTGGAATTTCTCAAAAATGTATATTTAATTATATGTATGACAATTTTTGAAAATGCTATTTAATGCAGGATTTTGTAAAATGTGAAATGAAATGTGGATAAATCATTGTATTGAGGGTAAAATTCCTTGAGTCCAACCACTTATATTCTGTACATTTTTAAAAAGTATTGTTTTGCTTGGCCTATGGGTTATTGATTGTCAACCAGGGCTTCAAATTAAACTTTTTTACTTAATCTAACAGAAAATTGGCAATTGGGACAACACAAGATCTATAGGCCTATTAGTCACTAAATTTCTGAAATAAAAAATGACATAGGGTATCTTTGACTCGGACAGTTGTCTTCTAAAAACATGAAATCAAAGACACAGGTGCTTTAGAGTCTCCTCTTCAATTAAAAAAGGCCATATTATAGCACAGAATGGATTAAGCTTCCTCCTAACTGAATTACAAAGAAACTGAACTCAGATTAATACCATGGGCAAGTAAAAGATGCCTAAAAAATCATGAAAGTCTACTAAAATGCACTAATTTCTGACAAAAAAATTATCAGAAAAATGGGGTTTTGGCCCCATCTTTATAGCTGTAAAAAAACACACTTTTGTTGTTCATATCATGCTGATATTTTTGGCATAGATAAAGGACAATTTGAGCTACAAATTGCTGCCAAATATACTATTATATGAACTCTTGATGAGCCTGTGGAGATTAACAAAAAGTGTCCTGACTCAAGGTAACCTTTCCTAAGTGTCAGACTCAAGATAACTTACCCTATACATGTTATGATAATTTTGGAAAATTACAACTGTTTGTATGAGCACCTATATGAATTATTCTTCTTAAAGGCACCTGTAGGCCTGCTCTCCCCCTTCCCAGCTGCTCAACCCCCTCCCCTATAGGCATGAATTGGCTATTGTCTGCTGCACCCCAATCACCTTATGTAACATGATGTAATCTGAGTAAACAATGGAGGGTGCATTACTTCACACCTCAGATGTGTATGACAGTGATGAGAGGGGGAGGGGGTCAAATATGAAACATCACTGAAAATCAATGGTTATCAAGATATTACAATTTAAATTATATATAAATTATATAAATATGTATACAGCTCTGCATGGTTGTGCATGTTACATGGCCCATAAGCCTGCATGGGCAATAAAAGTCATATCTCATCTTCTACTGATCCTAGGTTTGTCTGGAAAATTTATAAAACAATTTTGAGTCATTTTTGTCCATATGAAAGTCACTTTTCAAATGTTAATATTTCGGATTTCGTGAACGATACTACCTTGGTTGTTTCTAGACATGATACCTGGGTTCCAGACAGTGGCTTGGAATAATATTAAGGCCAGTCTTTCATCTTGGGTTATTTCTACAGGCATTTAAAAATGCCTTTCAAACTCAAAAACTATATTACAGATCTACAAGCTTCTAATCTTGGATTTATAATCTGCTATAGTAGCTGAGATAGCAAGGCCAAATACTGGTCATATGCAATGATTAGTTCCAGAGATAAAGGACATGGCAGTTGGAAAAATCACAATTTCACAGATTTTCAAAGCTAAAAGACAGTTTTACCAACCCAGTCATATCTAGATGGCCCAGTCTCACTTTGTATGGCCCAAGTCTCCCACTTGATGGAGAGAGCTGGGCCAAAATTTTTACAATTTTCATATGGCTTTAGCTCTTATGTTCATGCACATATATATCAATGACCCCCTACAAATCTGTTCTTAACTATTTCTAAATGCAATCAATGTATCAAGCATGTTTGTATAATCATAATGGTCAGCTGGAGGTGCAAGAACCTAAAACTTTGCCCAACTCTCTCAAACTTCCTCACTCTTTCTGGCTGAGGGAAAGTGTTTTTAGATGAATGAAACGTCCATTTCTCTATTTTATATGATGTTTTATCGTATTTAATTTTGAGAAATTCCCAGCCTTAGCATTCAACCGAGTCAAGATACCGAAAAGAGACGTTGCAATGAAATAAAATGGTCACCTCATTGCTATGTCCTCCTCCTGTCCTAATTAGAATACCAAGTGCATTATGAAGTACAGGATGTAAAGCCCCAATCATCCATCCATCCATGATTCTCTGGGTGTATTAGATTTTACAATAATAGATGATCAAACTATCTATCTATCTATCTATCTATCTATCTATCTATCTATCTATCTATCTATCTATCTATCTATCTATCTATCTATCTATCTATCTATCAAACAACTAATCAATAGTGCAATATGAAAATCTATTTGCTTGGATAAATTAATTAATCATTCATTCAATCAGTCCAATCAGTCAAGCAATCTTCAGTCATTTAATCACCTAATCTAAAACACCTAATCTATCTATCTATCTATCTATCTATCTATCTATCTATCTATCTATCTATCTATCTATCTATCTGTCTGTCTATCTATCTGTCTATCTATCTATCTATCTGTCTATCTATCTATCTATCTGTCTATCTATCTATCTATCTGTCTGTCTATCTATCTATCTATCTATCTATCTATCTACCTATCTATATCTATCTATCTATCTATCTATCTATCTATCTATCTATCTATCTATCTATCCTACCTTTATCATCTAATCGTAAATTATGAATAGAATAAAGGCCTGCCTAAAACAGAAATAACAGATAGGTTGTCTATCTATTCAATCTATCTATTTTAAATATTAAACTAAAAACAATGAGCGGTCTACAGATATGTTTTAATACGGCTAATACATTTATTAGTTAACACCAAAAAGGTTAAATGCTGTCTACACTTGACTGTATAAGTACAACAATAGCCGAAGAAGCAAAAAAAAAAAAGAAAAAAGAAACCTGCATGAGATACAAGAAGCCATATCTCAACTTCTACCTGGCCTATATTTATGAATTAAATTGGAAATTTCATTATAATGTTTTAAGATTAAAAAAAAAATAGTTATCAATGCAGTTTGGACATATTTCTAAGAAAAAAGGGAATTTTGTTAAAAGATAGGGTGCTATTCAACTGCTTCTCTACCCAACCCTTTGTTCTTTGGTTTGGTCATTGGAGAGGATTAGTGACATCATGTTACATAATGCCCATTCAACAAAAGCTGCACCCTCTTTCCCCAACAAAGCAGTGACACTTATTGTCTTCAAGGTGGTAAAATATGCTTGGGATGAGTTTTGTTATCAATCAAATTCAGATTTATCCAACATTAAATTCATCTTTGGATATAAAACGAAACATTGAAATTCATAGAAATAAGGTTTTGTTACGTGCCAAGTAAACTTCTGAATAGCCTTGTATTTAGTGGAATCATTTCTGCAATCATGATTTGATCACATTTAGTTTTAAATGTATGAAATTTTATAAATAGAAGCAGGCGGACATTAATTTAATTTCTTTTTTTAAATGTACATGACTGAGGTAGATTTCAGCAAAAGGGCAACAGGTGGGGGTTTTGAGATTTCTTGTGAAAAGTTTAGAATGGTAAGGCTCCCTGACTCAGAACTATATATATGTGCATTAAGCATATTTGTCTATAGGCCTATATGATATTTGATAAAGAACAGTAAAAAGTAAAATTTTGAAATGTTTGTAGAAATTTTGATTTACCATGCAAAAATTGATTGATATGTGATTATCTAAAAATCTGCAATATTTATTAAATTTTTGCAAATATTGACTTCTGGTCTGAATTTAAAAGATTCATATAGCTCAAAATTAGCATCATGATGATGTGATACACTGTCATGTTTATTCTAAATATTCCAAAGCATAGTATGACATCAGAAATGAAATTGGGGAGGAAATAGACATTGGAGAATTTTTTTTTTTTTTTGCATTTTAAATCTTGAATTTCCATGTAAAAATTTTCAATAACTCATTCAGGAGCTGTGAATATTCTTTTATAGTATGCTTAACTATAATATACTTTAAATTCAATCATTATTATCATTGCGTTTCAGACAGAAATGTTGGAAAATTGGCAAAAATCCTGATTTTTTCTGGATTTTGTTTTTCATAAAACATTCTTACGATTAACATTCCAACTGAGTTGAGATGTTTAAAGAGCTATAATTTAGACACCAAACTGGAATATTTCATAGATGTAGCTGCAAAATTGACTGAATCATGCAGGTTTAAAAAATTTGTAATTTATCACATTTTTAATGAATGTCCGTCAGTCAGTTTTTCTTAGAGTACTTAGAACCCCAAAAGACACATCTTGGGTATTTAATACATACCACATGCAAATTTCAGTGACATAAGTACAACAGTATTTGAGTCAATCCGGAAAATGATAAAAAATTATTTTTTCATATTTTTCAATAATTGTGAGAAAAGTATTCATGTTTGAAGGATTAGACCCCTAAAAGACACTACTAGGATGATAGATACAATAATGTCTGAAAAATAAAAAATATACATGCCATAGTTTTGGCATGACGCCCAATACACAAAAAAAAATAATTTTTCACATTTTTCAATAACTGTGAGAAAAGTATTAATGTCATGTGGATAAGACCCCTAAAAGGCAAAACAAGGATGATAGATACAATAATGTCCAAAAAATAAAATATGTACATGCCATAGTTTTCGCATTACTGCCAATACACAAGTGGGACGCCCGTTATCCGGACGCCCGCCCGCCCGTCCGCCCGCCCGCCCGCCCGCCCGCCCGCCCGCCCGCCGGACGGACAAATTTTCCCAAAGTAACTACAATACCCGTCGGCAATGTATACATTGCCGAGGGTAAAAAAGCATTTGGGAAAAATCCCACTTGTCATAGGGCATGGAGTTCAGGCTGCCTGCCACTCATGATTTAAGCTGATTTATAAGCCAAAATTATAAGCCAAAATTATAGCATGGTGGTATTCCATTGAGACTTGAAAGAAGTCCCTGTATGATGATATACATGACACTGTCTTGGTGTAGATAAATAACAATTTGAAAATATCAAAGCTTTTATTAAATTTGGAATGAGAAATATGCTATTGTTGTGAACCAATTATTTGAATATGATTTCATTTAATAAAGCTTCTATGAAATATATTTGTTGTTTTTCTACTAACCCCTGCTTATGTATTATCCATAATAAACTTCTTTTTTGTAAATACACTTGTTGTGCTATGTTTCCTATTAGATAAAATATGACAATGACAATTTAATTTATGACGGATAACAAGCAAAAGTAACACACATATCTCTTTCTTTGAGAAAATGTGATTGAATAAAAGGCAATTTACAATTTTATTCACAATTGAGACATCAGTCCAAAGTTACCACATTAAGTAATAATCTATTATATAGGCACTAGGGGGGGGGGGCATCCCGTTTCCCACTGGCCTTGCATGGCTGCAACGGGGAATGGATGGGCCCTGTGTTATGATTGGCCCTTGATCAAAGTCAAAAGCACTTTTATTTAATCAGGGTAGCCCAATTCAGTTAAAAACTGTCTTACAATGGAGCCCTGAGCCATAAACAGGTGTTTATATTTAAAAGGCTTAGAACAGTAATAAGTAAATTAGAATACATGTTAAAAGATAAAAATATTAATTTTAAAAATGAAAGATAAATACTTCAAAATATCGGCTATTGGTACTTACAGGAACGGAACGAAACGGAACGGAACAGCTAGGGGGGTCACTTCAACTATTATATATAAGTCACCTACTTGTCAATTAGGCTCAAAGAGGTGTGACTAATGCTCAATGGGGTGTGACTGATGCTCAATGGGGTGTGACTAAATGCTCACCCTCAGTGCGTAATTGATGTGTCTGGCTCCTGGAGATCAAACATCTAAAGATAACCTTAAAGAGAACTTAGATTTGGTGATGGTCCATTATGTGATTATGAGTTAGCTTGGATCTACCTATTACGATTATCTACCTATAAATAGGGTGGGCCTTATGGATATTTGTAGAAATAATTCAATTGAATGAGAGAGAGTGTATTGATGCCAGATGTAGAGATTCAGTACACCATGTCCATTTTTGACATAAAGGCAGCACAACAATTAAACTTAGGCGTAATATGTAAATGGCACAGCTATGAAATTCGCACAGCACTTAAATGTTTTTTTAGGACTTATAACTTTCATTTTTATTTTAATGTACGCATGAAAGACAGTTATGCAACTGTTACAAAAAATTAGAAAGACAGATACATAGAAAGACTCAGAGCAAAGTAAAAAATAGAAGGATAAAAAAGTAAAATACCAGGTATGTATTATAGAAAGATAAATAGATAGATAGATAATATATTGAATAGATAAATAATATATTTAACAGACAAATAAGATTGATGGATAATCCGCTAAATGGCAAAAAGTTAACAACACTGCAAGGGGCCAAATTCAAGTCTATGTTAGATTGTTGATAATACCATGGATCTATAACTTAACCCTTATAGCTCTATGATAATAAATAATAGTATTATACTAATAAAACAACAATAACATGATTTGCATGAGGCTTCATTCCTCACTGTTAAATAATCATCAGTTAATAAAGATTATGTTACTTTAAGATAATAGTGTTTTCTTGGGTGACTGCTCAATATTCCGACGGGTCACTAGTCCGACAGCTCACTGGTCCGACAGGTCACTAGTCAGACAGGTCACTAGTCCGACAGCTCACTAACTGTCTATAGTCATCAGGGGCGGGGGGAGGGGGGTTGTTGGTGGAGTATACTAACTTACTTAGCAAAGAAGCAAGCAGACCAGACTGTTCAACCATGGACTAATGTCCCACTCCTCTATTTGCCTGTCTGTCTCTTCATTATTTCAAGTCGCAATTTCAGTAATCTTCACAACAGAGTAGTTACCTGGTATTTATATAATTACCACAGCAGAGTTGGCTCCACATTAAAACCCACAGAAATCCCGGTTTTCATGCTTGTGATGAGAATTGGAGCTTTCTCCATCAATAATTCCATCAATCATTCAATCAATTAAACCAGATCAATATCTATCTATCTATCTATCTATCTATCTATCTATCTATCTATCTATCTATCTATCTATCAAACTATCTATCTGTCTATCTATCAATCAAACTATCAATCAAACTATCTAACTATCTATCTCAATGATCATTGAACCTCAGGCCCACGCCTATTAGTTTTTAATGAATGGTTGGCCACAAAATATGCATGGAAATATATATTTTGCTTAATACCTGCCATGCACATTTATAATCACACTGATAAAAGGACAAGTGTGTGAAAACTGTGTCTGAAGGAAGGAAGCAAAACAAAGGAAGGAGAAGGAAGAAAGGAAGTAACTAAGGCATTGATGATGAATGGATGGATGGATGAGTCTGGCTTAACATCCTGTATTTATGCACTTGGTAGGCTAACTAGGACAGGAGGAGGACACAGCAATGAGGCGAAGGATGTTGGTACAGCCTTCCAATATAGGCCCAGGTGAAGCAAAGGCAGGCAAAAGCTGGATTCGAGCCCTGGACCCAGCGTGTGGCAACCCTGCACACTACCACTAGGCATTGATGAATTAATGAAGTCAGGAAAGAAGGACGGAAGGAGAGACAGGAAGAGTGAAAAAAAGAAAACAAAGGTAGGAAATACATGGAAAAAAAGGAATTAAGTAAGGAAGGAAACAGGAAGGAAGTAAGGAAGAAAAAGGAAGGAAGTAAGAAAGGAAATAAGGAAGGAAGTAAGGGAGAAAGTAAGGGAGGAAGGAAGGGAGAAAGGAAGGAAGTAAACAAGTAGGAAGAAAGAAAACAAGGAAGAACAAAAGAAAACAAGGAAAGAAGTCATGAAAGAAACAGGAATTTAGTAAGTAGGAAACAGGAAGGAAGGAAGGAAGGAAGGAAGGAAATAAGGAAAAAAGGAAAAAGGAAGGAGGTAAGTAAGAAAGGAAACAAGTAAGGAAGACAGGGAACAAACAAGGAAGGAAGTATGGAAGAAAGTAATAAGTAAACAAGAAAGGAAGTAAGAAAGAAACAGAAAGGAAGTAAGGAAGGAAAGAAGAAAGGTAGGAAACAAGGAAAGAAGTCTGGAAGGAAACAAGGAAGGATGTAATAAAAGAAGCAGTAATGAAGTAAGGAAGGAAAGAAGAAAGGAAATAAGAAAGGAAGCAGAAGGAAGGTAGGAAATAAGGAATAAAGTAGAGGAAACAGGAATGATGGAAAAAATAAAGTCAGTAAGGAAGAAAGGAAGCACGTAAGAAAGGAAGGACACAAAAAGGTAGTAAGTAAGAAAGGAAACAGGGAAGGAAATGAGTGAGGGGAAAGAAGGAAACAAGGAAGGAAAGAAAGGAAGGAAGGAAACAAGGAAAGAAACCCAAAAAGAACAGGGGAGGGAGGAAGGAAGAAAACTAAGGAAGGAAGGAAACAAGAAAAGTAGAAAGTAAGGAAGGAAGCAATGAAGGGAATAATTGAGGGAAGGGGGAAACAAGGAAGGAAGGAAGAAGGAAACAAAGAAGGAAGAAAATAAGGAAATCAGAAGTAAGGAAGGAAAGAAGAAAGATTGAAGAAAGAAGGAAGGAAGCAGGAAGGAAGTAAGGAAAGAAGGAATGAAGTAAGCAAGGAAGGATGGAAGATGGAAACAAGAAAGGAAGCAAGGAATGAAGGAAACAAGGAAGGGAGGGAGGCATGAAACAAGGGAAGGACCACAGAAACAAACAAGGGAGGGAGGACGGAAGGAAACAAGGGAGGAAGGAAGGAAAGGAGGGAGGAAGGAAGATGGATTTTTGACACATAGTAATTGTATCGGTAAATTGCGACAACTTTAAAATGTATGAAAAAAAAAGATTCAGAATGTACATAGTGGGATAGGACCTACGCAGGTAATTTGCCAAAAAAAAACATGGATGGATAGATAGATAGATAGATAGATAGATAGATAGATAGATAGGTAGATAGATAGATAGATAGATAGATAGACATGTTGTTTGATTAATAGATTGATTGATTGACATTGATTGATCAATTCGTAGATTGATAAATTGAGTGATTATGATTCAAATTCCGATGTTTAGAGTAAATGCATGAGGTAATCATTATTCATTGTAGGCCTATGTTTACAAATAAGAAATGAGACAGAATAGCATCTTAATACAAATTTTAAAATGATGATGCAACGCAAGTATATGAGTATAAAAGAAGGGAAAGTATATATATGTACTATGATACAGTGTATTATTATTTATGTTGGTTCATATATGGACTTAATCTGAAAATAATATTATTGCAGTTTTTAATATATTTTTTTATTTGAATATTTCAAACTGGTTACAGCAAAGCTGGCCGATATACCGTGTATATATAGGAACATAAAAATATATATAGAGAGATATAAGATCAAAATAATTAAACAATACACAATAAAGAGAATAAGACAAAAGATTAAAACAAACAATTTAAAGTATAATTACAATAAAATGTATCTTTTTTATACATTTAATGTAAATCAGCCACAGTTATGTTGGGAGGAGGTTCAACTGTATTACGTAATGTTAGGCATTATCAACAGGGTTCTCATCCTGACAGGGTCTGTGAGTTGGAACATAAACGTGAGCATACTCGTAGTCGGACTATTGAACCGTCGGACCAGTGAACCGTCGGACCAATGACCCGTCGGACCAGTGAATATTAAAGAAAAATTTTAAACACACATATTTGCAAATTTGTTCAAGTGCATCAATTTTGATTTTAAATATATATATATTCCAAATTTAGGCTTATTCTATTAACATACCTGTAGGCCTATAAACTTTATGATATAAATAGGTTTGAATTTGTTTTTCTTTAGAAACATAGTATTCTGAGCTGAGGGACAGAGAACTAAAAATTCTTTAAGTCAGAGTCTGTATATCTATCTATCATTTGTGTGCATTAAGTTTCTCCACGAGACCATGCAGGTAGCAAGAACAATAAAACAGATTTGCCTAATCTGGAAATTTCACTGTCTTTGTGTCTATCTATAGAAAGATCTTTCTATCTGTGCATCTTTCAATTCTATCTATCTAGGGTAAATGTGGGTATTATCACGCACCTTGTTTGTGATATTACACTGCAGTGTTTCTATATGGTACCAGGTCTGAAGTATTATAACTATCATTACCAAAAGTAAAGCTTTTGGCAGATATAGAACTCAGGGGTCAAGAAAATACCAAATTCCATTGACCGACACCTTCTTACAGCACTTGGCACTCAGTTAAAACAACTAGGGTCATTTAGCCTTTTCTGAGGGTAATACCACGCACTTCTGTTTAATATCACGCAGCAGTAGGTGTTATATGACGCAAGTTGAGGCTATTATGACTCAGGATGATTGCCTGACTATCTAATAGTATCTATTCATCTATCCAACTCTAGAAAAGCCCGCAAAAAAAACATGATGCTAGAGGGGCAGCACTAAATTGGTTAAGTTTAATTGGGTGGGTGGTGCATTGCCATTGCATTAATTTTGTGAATGAGCTGTTATTAGGACCCATGGAGATCAGAAAGCAATGGGAGAATGATGAGGGAAAAAACATTTCAGGGAAATTGAAAGAGGATGCCAAGGGTTTGCGACCGTGCATTCTGTATGTTTAGACTGCACCCAGAATAAATCACCTCTCTGGTGCCTAATCTATTTTACTATCTATCTATCTATCTATCTATCTATCTATCTATCTATCTATCTATCTATCTATCTATCTATTTATCTCTCTATCTATCTCTCTATCTATCTTTCTATCTTTCTTTCTTTGTGTCTAGGGCAATATGGGATAAGTTAATATTGTTTTCGGAGTTTTCACTCTGTATGCATGGAGTATCAATACCATATGAAACAACCCTCAGGCCTGCAGTAAAATGAAATCTTAAACTTATTGTCAGAGAAATATTAAAAGCAGGTAGATAGGAGTCTGGGGGGGGGGGGGCAAAGGCTGGTCCGGAGGCATCTGTACCCTGTAAAAACATTGTAAAATTTGAAAGTTTCATAAATGTATGCATTTCTTGTCCAAATTCAAGAGGGGGAAAATTTTAGGGAACTTAACAGATTTAGGACAATTTGAGTGGAATGGTCAGATTTTGTTTTAGTTTAAAAGGAATTTCAATGCCAGAAAGAAGGGGGGGTTGATTTGGAAGAGAATTAGGAAAAACAAATTCACTTCTACAGCACGTATTAAAAAGTTCCTAAAATTTTAAAAACGGTTGTCTCTTTCTGAAGGGAGGTCTTTCCTTGTCAGACACTTTAAATAGCCATTAGTTAGCCATATTATGGACCAAGTATTTGGTATCAATCAATGATTATAATTAGCTGAAGACTTAATTTAATAAAATAGACCCACATGACAGTTGATTTTGATTAAATATAGTGAGTTTTCCATAGCCATGAAGATCAGGTAAAAATCCAGTTTTTCCATAAATGTTGGGTAAGAAAGTTAAGACATTAAATAGTTTTTTTGGAATCAATAAAATGTAGATAGTGTCTGCAGCTTATCACATATCATAAATCCATGCTCAAAGCCTCAAACTAGGCCTAACGAATAAGGAGGTGCAGTGCAGCAGTGGGTAGGAATATGCAACTGAAATGAAGGTTGTAGGTATTTTGAAACTTTGGCTACAGAGATTTTAAAAAAGATGCGTGATATTACCCCCAATGTGCGTCATATTACCTCAAATATGCGTCATATTACCCCAAAATTGCGTCATATTACCCCAGGAACATGAGTGATATTACCCCTGGTCTGTACCAATTACATTTTCATGCATGTCATTGGCTTCATTAATTCCAACATTGTGAATAATCATTTTTTGAAATCCTATGACATGCATTTCCTACATCTTCAGTCCACATTGAGCGTATCACTTAAACAGCAGCCACTATTATATATCATATAGATTCAGGAAATTGTATCAAAAAGGCATAAATATTGACAGAAAACATCTAAATTGCTTTCAGCCTATCTGCAATTTTGTCAGTGGCACAGACAAGCATATGAGGTTTTTAGTTGAAGTTACCTGTTTCATATGCACATTTTTTCACCTAAAACATTGGTTATTTCTACCATGGCTGTTCTTTAAATAGCCATTAAGTTAGGTGCGTGATATTACCCACATGCGTGATATTACCCACTTTTACCCTATATATCTATCTATCTGCTTTATTCATATTTTTTAAGTTTTGATTTTCATGTACAGTAAAAGTGTGGTGAAGTTATGTTATACCTTACAGTGGAAGTAAAGATTCAATCATTTAATAATTATGTCTGGTTTAACAAATAAACATAGGCTGCGCGGCAGCATACCCTCGGCTATTCAGCGGCTATTCTGCAGTCAGTCGGATACATTGGCCTACCGGGGGCAGGACCAAAAAAACAGTTAAAATGTGTGCAAGGAGACAAAAAATTTCGGGAGATGATCAAATTAACATCAAAATCAACTGAAAATAAAGTTTACAGTAATAACTATATGCTAACAGCCTATAAAGTGGCTCTCACACCTTGACAACCTGAGGAACGTCCAGGTAACTTATGAGCATTGTTTTCATTAAATTTTGTCAACTTACAAAAAAATAAAAATTTTGTTAATTTACAAAAAATGTTGGGGAAAATTGAGCAGAAGCAGCTATATAAAATAACGTGCAAGCACTTTAACAGCTGCTTGTAGATAGACTTAGTATCTATCTATCTATCTATCTATCTATCTATCTATCTATCTATCTATCTATCTATCTATCTGTCTATCTGTCTATCTGTCTATCTGTCTACCTATCTATCTTTTTTCCTTCCTTCATTCCTTCCTTAGCTTTCCTTCCTTCATACCTTCCTTCCTTCAAACCTTCCTTCATTCTTTCTGTTGAATCTGCAAACAATGGATCTGCTGCTGCTGCTGCTGCTGCTAGTTTTACTGCAGCTGGTCATTTGAAATTCGCGCCAAAAAGGAACACTTTAGTTTCGTAAATAAAAGTTTAATGTCACAGAAGTTTACCAAAAGTTGATGGAAGCAAGATAAAATTCTATTTAGACTGTATACTAAGTTTCAATGTGATAGATGAAATAGTGCGACCTCCTGTATGGTCAGAGCCTTACCAAAATGCCTTGTGCAATACAGGCTGCAAGCAGCTGTAAAAATGGCAATTTCAATCATTTGTTATGGTTGGCAGGAAGGGAAAAGATCCGTGGAAATAGGCTCATGCATTAGAATGGCCGTTTTTTAGTTTACCTGGGAAATCTCAGGTACCTTAGGGGAAAAATGAAGAAGCCTTAGATGTGGAATAGGAGGTCCAAAACGGGATAAAAAGCGAAGCAGCCGTACGAAATCGTGATTTCAGTCATTATAATTAGGGTTGAGACACGGGGATTAGACGATATGGAATAAGTACATGCATTAGAATGGCAATTTTTCAGTTCACATCAAAAGTCTGAGGCACCTGAGAGGAAAAATGAAGAAGCCTCAGGCCTGAAATAGGAGGTCCAAAACAGACCTGGAAGTTCTCAAAAATGTATATATAATTATATGTGTGACAATTTTTGTGAATGCTGTTTAATGCAGAATTTGGCAAAATGTGAAATGAAATGTTGATAAATCATTGTATTGAGGGTAACATTCCTTGAGTCAAACACTTATATTCTGTAAATTTTTAAAAAGTGATGTTTTGCTTGGCCTATGGGTCATTGATTGTCAACCAGGGCTTCAAATTAAACTTTTTTACTTAATCTAACAGAAAATTGGCAATTGGGATAACACAAGATCTATAGGCCTATTAGTCACTAAATTTCTGAAATAAAAAATGACATAGGGAATCTTTGACTTGAACAGTTGTCTTCTAAAAACATGAAATCAAAGACACGGGTGCTTTAGAGTCTCCTCTTCAATTAAAAAAGGCCAAATTATAGCACAGATTGGATTTTAAAAGCTTACTCCTAACTGAATTACAAAGAAACTGAACTCAGATTAATACCATGGGCAAGCAAAAGATGCCTGAAAAATCATGAAATTCTACTAAAATGCACTAATTTCTGACAAAAAATCATCAGAAAAACGGGGTTTTGGCCCCATCTTTATAGCTGTAAAAAAACACACTTTTGTTGTTCATATCATTCTGATATTTTTGGCATAGATAAAGGACAATTTGGGCTACAAATTGCTGGCAAATATACTATCATACAAGCTCTTAATGAGCCTGTGGAGATTAACAAAAAGAGTCCCGACTCAAGGTAACCTTTCCTAAGTGTCCGACTCAAGGAAACTTACCCTATACATGTTATGATAATTTTGGAAAATTACAACTGTTTGTATGAGCACCTATATAAATTATTCTTCTTAAAGGCACCTGTAGGCCTACTCTCCCCCTTCCCAGCTGCTCAACCCCCTCCCCTATAGGCATGAATTGGCTATTGTCTGCTGCACCCCAATCACCTTATGTAACATGATGTAATCTGAGTAAACAATGGAGGGTGCATTACTTCACACCTCAGATGCGTATGACAGTGATGAGAGGGGGAGGGGGTCAAATATGAAACATCACTGAAAATCAATGGTTATCAAGATATTACAATTTGAATTACATATAAATTATATAAATATGTATACAGCCCTGCATGGTTGTGCATGTTACATGCATGTTACATGGCCCATAAGCCTGCATGGGCAATAGAAGTCATATCTCATCTTCTACTGATCCTAGGGTTGTCTGGAAAATTTATAAAACAATTTTGGGTCATTTTTGTCCGTATGAAAGTCACTTTTCAAATGTTAATATTTCGGATTTCGTGAAAGATACTACCTTGGTTGTTTCTAGACATGATACCTGGGTTCCAGACAGTGGCTAGGAATAGTATTAAGGCCAATCTTTCATCTTGGGTTATTTCTACAGGCATTTGAAAATGCCTTTCCATTGGGTGCATAAGCTTTATGCAGCTTTTTCAAAAAGCTACAACTCAAAAACTATCTTATAGATCTACAAGCTTCTAATCTTGGATTTATAATCTGCTATATTAGCCGAGATAGCAAGGCTAAGTACTGGTCATATACAATGATTAGTTCCAGAGATAAAGGACATCACATTTGGAAAAATCACAATTTCACAGATTTTCAAAGCTATGTAAAGCCCCAATCATCCATCCATCCATGATTCTCTGGGTGTGTTAGATTTTATAATAACAGATGATCAAACTATCTATCTTTCTATCTATCTATATATCTATCTATCTATCTTTCCATCCATCTATCCATCTATCTATCTATCTATCTATCTATCTATCTATCTATCTATCTATCTATCTATCTATCTATCTATCTAAACAACTAATCAACAGTGCAATATGAAAATCTATTTGCTTGGATAAATTAATTAATCATTCACTCAATCAGTCCAATCAGTCAAGCAATCTTCAGTCATTTAAACACCTAATCTATCTATCTGTCTATCTATCTGTCTATCTATCTGTCTATCTGTCTGTCTATCTATCTATCTATCTATCTATCTATCTATCTATCTATCTATCTATCTATCTATCTATCTATCTATCTATCTATCTATCTATCCTACCTTTATCACCTAATTGTAAATTATGAATAGAATAAAGGCCTGCCTAAAACAGAAATAATAGATAGGTTGTCTATCTATCCAATCTATCTATTCTAAATATTAAACTAAAAACAATGAGCGGTCTACAGATATGTTTTAATACGACTAATACATTTACAGTTAACACCAAAAAGGTTAAATGCTGTCCAAACTTGACTGTATAAGTACAACAATAGCTGAAGAAGCAAAAAAAAAAGAAAAGAAAAAGAAACCTGCATGAGATACAAGAAGTAATATCTCAACTTCTACCTGGCCTATATTTATGATTTAAATTGGAAATTTCATTATAATTTTTAAGATTTAAAAAAAAACTAGTTATCAATGCAGTTTGGACATATTTCTAAGAAAAAAAGGGAATTTTATTAAAAGATAGGGTGCTATTCAACTGCTTCTGTACCCACCCCTTTGTTCTTGGGCTTGGTCATTGGAGAGGATTAGTGACATCATGTTACATAATGCCCATTCAACAAAAGCTGCGCCCTCTTTCCCCAACAAAGCAGTGACACTTATTGTCTTCAAGGTGCTAAAATATGCTTGGGATGAGTTTTGTTATTAATTAAATTCAGATTTATCCAACAATAAATATCTTTGGATATAAAATGAAACATTGAAATTCATAGAAATAAGGTTTTGTTAAATGCCAAGTAAACTTCTAAATAGCCTTGTATTTAGTGGAATCATTTCTGCAATCATGATTTGATCACATTTAGTTTTTAAATGTATGCAATTTTATAAATAAAAGCTGGCGGACATTAATTTAATTTCTTTCTTTTAATTTACATGACTGAGGTAGATTTGAGCAAAAGGGCAACACGTGGAGGTTTTGAGATTTCTTGTTAAAAGTTTAGAATGGTAAGGCTCCCTGACTCTGAACTATATATATGTGCATTAAGCATATTTGCCTATATATGATATTTGATAAAGAACAGTAAAACGTTAAATTTTGACATGTTTGTAGAAATTTTGACTTACCATGCAAAAATTGATTGATATGTGATTATCTAAAAATCTGCAATATTTATTAAATTTTGCAAATATTGACCTCTGGTATGAATTAAAAAGATTCATATAGCTCAAAATTAGCATCATGATGATGTGATACACTGTCATGTTTATTTTGCTAAATATTCCAAAGCATAGTATGACATCAGAAATGAAATTGGGGAGGAAATAGACATTGGAGAATTTTTTTTTTGCATTTTAAATCTTGAATTTCCATGTAAAAATTTTCAATAACTCATTCAGGAGCTGTGAATATTCTTTTATAGTATGATTAACTATAATATACTTTAAATTCAATCATTATTATCTTTGCGTTTCAGACAGAAATGTTGGAAAATTGGCAAAAATCCTGATTTTTTCTGGATTTTGTTTTTCATAAAACATTCATATGATTAACATTAAAACTGAGTTCAGATGTTTAAAGAGCTATAATTTAGACACCTAACTGGAATATTTCATAGATGTAGCTGCAAAATTGACTGAATCATGCAGGTTTAAAAAATTTGTAATTTATCAAATTTTTAATGAATGTCCGTCAGTCAGTTTTTCGTAGAGTATTTAGACCCCCAAAAGACACATCTTGGGTATTTAATACATACCACATGCAAATTTCAGTGACATAAGTACAACAGTGTGTGAGTCAATCCGGAAAATGATAAAAAATTATTTTTTCACATTTTTCAATAATTGTGAGAAAATTATTAATGTTTGAAGGATTAGACCCCTAAAAGACACTACTAGGATGACAGATACAATAATGTCTGAAAAATAAAAAATATATGTGCCATAGTTTTGGCATGACGCCCAATACACAAAAAAATAATTTTTCACATTTTTCAATAACTGTGAGAAAAGTATTAATGTCATGTGGATAAGACCCCTAAAAGGCAAAACAAGGATGATAGATACAATAATGTCCAAAAAATTAAATATGTACATGCCACAGTTTTCGCATTACAGCCAATACACAAGTGGGACGCCCGTTATCCGGACGCCCGCCCGCCCGTCCGCCCGCCCGCCCGCCCGCCCGCCCGCCCGCCCGCCCGCCCGCCGGACGGACAAATTTTCCCAAAGTAACTACAATACCCGTCGGCAATGTATACATTGCCGAGGGTAAAAAAGATCTGTACGCTGGGCTTAATTAGATAACCGGCCATTAATTGTATTTTACATTGACCAAAGCCAATCAAGAATCAATGGCAATCGATAACATTTTGTAATTAAGTTATAGATTCAATCAAAAATCATAATTGGTCAACAGACTACAGAATATATAGGCCTAACCTCTTGGGCTGGAAGTCCGCTCATGCAACATGTTGCTCACAAAAAACAAAGTGGCTGGAAAACTCTTATCTGCTAAAAATTAGCAGTAATGCAAAAGTCAAATCATGTGTCCTTTGTCTGTCACATACATCAGTTACTTCACAAACTCTTAAGATAGTAATAGGCCAACATAAATAGAACATGATAAGGATTTGCTTGATGACACAGGACTTACTTTTTTTTCTTGTTCTGCCATTTACCATTACCCCTGTAGGTAATGGTAAACCACGGAACGGAACAGGGAGATAGGTTCTAACATTAAGATACTGAAGATGAACCATGAAGTGATTAGAATTTATCAAAGGGGTGATACAGGGTCAATCTGAGGTCCAACCCTTTGCTGATTGGACTGTTGCATGGATCAGCTGATGTTTATCTTTTAAATGGCAGAACAAATGTGGATTCATAAAAGGGAAAACACTAAAAGGCTAATCCAGTTATTCAAATCATTTCTACAAGTTACAATGTATGTATGTATATATATATGTGGCACAGTAAAAAGCTCCCCCTATTGCTGAACAGATGCATCTGTGACGTTGGGCCAGACAAAAAATTAACAATTAACAAAAAATGGATAAATGATCATGCCCTCAAACTGCATGCTATTAACACTTTTCACCCACTTTTAATTGTCCGATTTGCTTGATATTTTCACCAAATTAAAGAGAAATGTCTCTTGCACAATGTATCCTGTTGGCAATTTTGTGATGCCACCAGAACTCCACGAATAATTAATTTAAATCGATGGGGGGGGGGCAAGGCAGGGCAGTTGACACCTGACCTTCCCTGCAAGGCCAGGTCCAGTACCCTGACTATTTCCATGGAGGTTCCCTGAGTTAGGTTTGAGGGGGGGGGTATTACAAGCAATACAAGTAAGAGTGAGATTATCGAAGCCACCCTGCCAAGACAACATGATTACCAAGCAAGGAGTACAATCATTGAACTTCTTTTGACCATAATTTCATTCCACCATATTTGTCATCCTTCATGAGTAAAGATGATGTCTTACACATTCTCCTTCGCACAGGCGAAGGAGGTCAATAAATTTGGGGGGGGGGGGCTGCCCGAAAAAAGTTGCCTAAATAGTCCCAAAAATATTAAATTGAAAAAATACTCTACCCAAAAGTGCATGAAAAATTAATTTTCCAATTTCCCACCTCCTACGCCTATGCTCCTTTCCTTCTCCTCCACCACTTCTTTATTCCTAATTTCATTCTCTTCCTTCTTATCTTCCCTTGTTCTGTCCCTTTTACCTGCATGTTTTTTCTTCCGCAGTTCATTCCCACCTCCTATTATTCATTCTTTCTATCACAAAAACCCTTTGGTTGAAGGTGAATGTATGACATAACACTGACTTTCGCTTTGCTTTGCTTAATACACTAAGCCTTAAAAAAAGAACAGGGAGTGATAGGTAGGCGTCATAGGCCAGTATTCAAGGATGGATCCTGCAAATGGCAACAGGTTGAATAGGAGCTAATAGGAAGATCTGTAAGCATTGAGATAAAGTCTCAGTTGAGTGTAACCAACTAAAATGAAATAAAACAGCCATTGGAAAGCAGTTATGAGTCTGCAGAGAGTGGGTGTGTCATGTGACCCTTCATCCTGCCTTTGTCAAGATGGTGACTCTTTAAATAAAATCTTAAGAAATAGTTAAACTAGTAATACACTGTGCCATTCATTTGGTCTACATATAGGCCCTATATAGGCATGACCTGAAGAAATTTAATTTCCCCACAATGTCTGCCTTATAAATGGTTAGATTTTTATAGTACCACATTTGTTCCCCCATTAAGATAACCATCAACATGTAACGGCCACATTAACAATGTGTATGCCCAAGATTAACCTCTTTTAATCTCTTTGATAAATTTATATTGCTTCATGGTTCATCTGAGGTCTTCACCTAGGTTGAACCCCTAAAGTTCTGCACCCCACCCCTTGTTCCGTTCCGTGAAATACCAATAGCTACTAGGGTAATGGTAAATGACGGAACAAGAAAAACTTGTGATGTCACAACGAGATTAAAATTAATGTTCTTGTCAAAAACTGTTCAACATAATAAAGTCAACATTCTTCCTATAAAAGAGACAGGCACTATGATTATTGTGATTTTAATCCTTTCAACTCTATTCAGTGCCACACAGATCGTTGCTCATGCATAGTTACTTATTCCCTGGTAATTAACGTTTTCGAAATTAGTGTTGTTTTTGTACTCTTGATATTTTATTTCAATGCTATAAATTATTTGTATGCTTTTTAAAGCAAAGAATATATATGCAGGCTATTCTCAAATTGCGCTTTATTTAAATTTTTGTGGCAAAATTTAATAAACCAATTCAATTCAAAACTTTTCCACAGTTGTGCAGTGCAGGCCTAGGCCTACATATATCAACATCATCATCATGCATACTATTAATTCATGGATAGGCCTACTATTAATTCACGGACCCCTCCGTCCCGCTCAAACTGCTGTTTACCAAGTTATGATAACTTGCAAGCAACTTTCCCAGAGCACATACATTTGTCATCATGCAGAGATAATGTATTTATGCAACTGGTATAGGTATGTACGCATTACACCTATTAACATGAGTCATGACTTCTTAAGGCTCACAGAAACGTGTTCCCTACTAATCCCTAGGCCTAATGCACAAGGACACATTTTCAGAATTTTACCATTAGGCCTATGCAATAAAACGTGACTAAATGCATCCTGTGAGAAAGGGCCTCAACATTGTTCTTTTTGAAGTTTTGGGTGATTCCTACAGTGGTCACATGTTGCCAGGGATTGCTAACCAATTTGCTTACAGGAATTCGCTTTGAAGTAGACTTTCTTTCTGGACTCCAGGACCTATCAGTTTGGCTGGTAGAAAGCTACTCATGTGTAGCCAATATCCATTCACACAAAACAACTGTGAAGTTACACATCATTTTTCTCAGTTTTTCAAGTTTATTTCAGTAGATTGCAAACAAGTAATAAGTCTTCTATAACACATAAACTTTGGTTGGTTGACATGTCAGTTTGTATTATGAACTTTATTGACACATGAATGAGTCCATAAATGAACATCTCAGACCGCTTTTTGACAAGCATCTATGATACTTGTGATAGGATCCATTGGCAGATAGTCAGATAGAAAGATCACAAGACAGAAAGATCAAAATAAAAGATTAAAATAAATATATAAAGAAGATAGATGGACAGGCAGGATACATAGATGGATGGATAGATTAGATATAGATAGATAGATAGATAGATAGATAGATAGATAGATAGATAGATAGATAGATAGATAGATAGATAGATAGATAGATAGATAGATAGATATCTAGCTGGCTAGCTATCTAGCTATCTATCTATCTATCTATGGGTTGTTTTTCAATCGGGGTACATAGTTTTGTCTCAAGGGGGTCAAAAATAAACGTCTTTTTTTTCTGGCCAAATTGACTTTTTTCTGTTGCTATATACCATGCCGTGGAATTCTGAAAATTTTAGGGCTACAAGTATTCTGAATTTTTTTTTATTTGACTTTTTGCGTTGTTGTAGATAATTTGACCAAGGTCAACAGCTCTATTACTGGATGCATAGAACACCCAGTTGTATGGGCTTGTGCTGAGTTCATAGATATATATCTGACAATGAATAATCTTCTTACTTGCTGAATTTTGGCCAAGAACTTTGTGCGTGTCAAGTAAAATAGACATTTTTGGAGAGAACAGCATTTTTTCGGAGAGGACAGTTTATTTGACGAAAGCTGTTTTTGGTGTTTTCCGCTACGAGCATTGTGCAGTTCGTACAACTGCAGTGAAACACTTACCAAAACTTTGTCTAATCTATTGAAGGAGTATTTCTATAAAATAAAAATACTCTTAATTTAATTTTATTGCTGTTTTGCTGACCCTATTTCGGAGAGGACAATATTTGACAGAATTGACCTTCGTATGTTCAATGCAGGATTCTGAAGAGGCTTATCATAGTTGTTGCATGTAATTTTAATGTTGAACTCTTGGGACCATGTTGAAAGCATATTCACATTGGATAAAACTTACTGTTAGGTCAGGACTGAAAAATCGGAAGCGATATTTGGCTAATTTGCAAATGAGACAGTCAATTTTGGTCAAAATGACACAAATACATTTTTTTCCGGCAGTTATCAACCGTTTTGAATAATTTTTTCACTACTGTAGGTCCGTCTCAGTATGTTTAATCATTCTGTGTAACGTTTTTTCCACATATATGCATGGTATTTCTGGTATTTTGGATATCGTGTGACTTTCCAGAGCGTACCCCGATTGAAAAACAACCCCTATCTATCTAGCCTGCAGGCCCACCTGTTTGCCTGCCTGCTATCGATCTCTCCACTAAATCAGGAATGAACAGAGAAGGACAGTAATGTTCTTTGGAATATAAATGCATCTTATATACCTTGAATGCAGAGACAACAGAGCTAAAGACGTTCAGAAAATGCGGTTTGGTATGGTTAAATGTGGGCCTTTGGTCAATTGGTATCTTATAAGGTCAGCCCATCAGTGCTTGCTGACTTATCACGCAAGAGCACTACGGATGACCGACATGGGATTATAAAAGAATCATAATTATGAGAATCCCACACTCTCATAATTGACAACAAAATACAAAATGACTTTCTGTCACAGTGGTAGTTGTTTCAGACACTCAGCTTGTCAGTTTCATGGACAGCTTGGTATGTTGATCGCTGTCTACAGCAGCTCTGATTCATGGTGACAATTGACTGCATTGCTACCACATGTCACATGGAGTTCCAAACGTGATGTAACAAATATTTTTATATGCAATTTCTCGTTTATATTCCAGTCTTTATCCCAATGCTTAGTGGGCATTGTTTCTGAAGTAAAATGCCCTATTACCAGAGCTAAAATTTTGAGCTTTATCCTGATAGTTTTTTTCCAAAATTGAAAATACACATTTTGCTGAAAATATCAGTGAAAGTACAAGCCAACAGGTCAACTTCAACGCGAATTCCTGTTAGGGGCCGACCAGATGATATTTTGGGTGGGGGGGGGGGCTATGTATATTTGGTGAAAAAAATCTATTGTTTCCCACTTGACACTGAAATAAAAAGTTTGTTCAGCACATGGAAATAAAAAAAAGTTTGTTTCCACCTGTAGCTAGGGTTCCGTAATGTTAAAATTCCAATAAAAGAGTTAATTAATTTTTCCTGTGGACCGCCAATCTGCGAAGAGCTCTAAGCATACATGTCAGTTATGAAGCAAGTACGGCGATAGTCGGGCCAGTGAGCTGTTGCAATCGGGAGAATTAGAAGCTATTAAAGTCACATCGCACAAAATGTCTGAGACATGAAGAACATTTTAATTAATTTCAAAAATTGAAAATGCGATAATAGTGCTTGCCACTTGGTGATTCTCCAGTAATTTGACCTTTGGCCTTTTCCTGCCACCCTATTTTCGGGGGCAAAAAAACATGTCTCGGATAACTTATTTGTTTGAACTAAGTGTCACACCACCAAGTAAATCACCCAGAGAGATAGTAGAGACAGTTTCATTAATATCTGATACATAGACAAGCAGATATTAAACACATTATTAAGTCATTTTGGGGTCGCCATTTTGTGAAATTTTTTACACCTAATATTTGGACCTTAGCCATCCTTCCAAAAACAGGCAATTTGTTAAGCTTATAATTGTACTCATGAAAGATGCCTCTGACTATATGAATCATGTTTCTTTTTTATTTTTAATTGCATTCTTTTAAAATTATGCAGGTTTTAAATTTCATGTTGCGCACGTTACTCATTCCTCAAAAACTTCAGGAACTCAAGATAATCAATACTTCTTTTTCAGTGGCGTCAGTATAGGTGGGGCTGGTGGGGCAATTGCCCCACCACTTTTTGGCCAAAGTATACCTGTTTCTGAATCAGAAAAATTATAATTTTTCCCCTGAATTCTTTCAAGAAGGTGGGACCACTATTTGCCCCACCACTTTAAAATGAAACTGACGCCCCTGTTCTTTTTATTACTTCATGTATATTTTGTACAAGCGCACTTACCAATTAGGCCACGGGGGAACTCTGTTTGAACGCATGAAAGAAACAAACTAAGATAACACTGGTTTTTTTAATAGGCCTATATTCCTGAGCAATGTTGAATTCCGTCAAAAAGTAACATCCCCAACATCTGGGCATGGCTATAACTCATTGAATTTTCCATTGATTTTTAAGTGGATCATATTTCTTGATACACTTTATAACCTGGAGCTTTCAAACTTTGCACTGGAGCAATCAGATCACAAGAGAAGGCCAAGGAGGTGCTGAAAGCAAACTATAATTTTGACCTTCCCATTAGTTATAGGATAGGGGTTGGTCTTGTAGCAGCATGATAGATAGACAGATAGATAGATAGATAGATAGAAAGATAGATAGATAGATAGATAGATCGACAGATAGATAGATAGATAGATAGATAGATAGATAGATAGATAGATAGATAGATAGATAGATAGATAGTATTTGAAACCACTTACCCTACGCCACTTATAAAGGAAGGTAAAAGTGTTTTGATATTGCTCCCCCATTAAGATAACCATCAGCCTGTAACAGCCCATTAGCAACATGTTATGCTGAAGATTACTCTTGCCCACCTGGGCTGCCCCCAAACTGCCTCCCAACCCCCATTTTTTTCAACTAAGTTCTTGTTCCGTTCCGTTCCGTGGAATACCAATACCTACTATGGTAATGGTAAAAAACGGAACAAGAAAAACTTGTATTGACGCAGTATTGCCAGAGAATTACACTTTAACCAGACCGCAACATTTACAGTTAGCGTAAATGTTGAAAGTAATAATTTTGCAAATGAGATATAGGGCCTGTTAAAGCTTTTTTATTTCTATCTGTCCTGAGACAAAATAATTAAATATTTTATTTCAATCAATCAATCAATCGATGAATCAATGAATCAATCAATCAATCAATCAATCTATCTATCTATCTATCTATCTATCTATCTATCTATCTATCTATCTATCTATCTATCTATCTATCTATCTATCTATTCACATCACATGCTCTGAGGAGGGCCCTTTGAGAAAAGGCCCTTTGAGAAAAGGTCAAATGCAGCATGAGCTTTCAACTGAAGTCGAACAATATTGTTGTAAAGTCAAATTATTTAATGTACATCTATCTATCTACATGGAGTATGGTTAGAAGATTAGGCATTCAGTATAACTTGAGATAAATTCCGTACGCTACATTTTAATATAATAGATGTGATGGCATGGGCAACACCCTGCTCTGAGGGGAGGGGAGAGAGGGCAGCATATCATGCCAGCATGAATTTTTGAGGAACCATGTAATTAGTAGACCAGTTAGGGGGATGGGGTAGATTTGATAACCCCCCTTCACTAGACTTATGGGCATATTTGGTGGATGGGCAAACATGATTAATAAGATTTAATTCAAATACAGAGTCAAAATTTAAGCTTCTCCCTGGAAATTTAAACAAGCGAAATATTGAAGTGATGTCACTGAATGGCTCTAAAGCATATTTATTATGAAAGTATTTATTTTCCTCTGTAGGTTAATTTCATGTTCTCTTGTAAGATTTTAATACACTGGAAACAATTTGGCTCCTTATTAGACCTGTGCAAGCAAATATTTTGGAAGCGAAAAGCAATCTATGGAATGCTTAAGAATTAAGATGATCTTCAGATATGAACTACAGATATTTTCTGTGAGAAAAAAAAGTTTGTTCACCCCTTGACACTGAAAAAAAGTTCTGCACATGAAAAAAAAATTTCCACCTGTAGCTAAGGTACCGTAATATTAAAGTTGTAAAAAAGTTTTTCACTGCTTCGAATGCGAAAACAAAGTTTGTCATGGCTTTTTAAGCCCAAAAAAGTGCATCCCTAAAGTGCTAAAATCCACGGATAGATAGATAGATATATAGTTAGATAGATAGATAAATAGATAGATAGATATTATCATACACTGAGGCCTGAGCTGACTTCTTGGCCTAAAAAAAAAAGTCCATGTTATTGTCCCTAAAATCCACTGAAAGCATGACTCAATTTGCCCAGAAAGCATGACTCAATTTGGCCGTGGTTCCCCCAGAGGGGGGGGGGGTGTCTGTATGCATAATAGTATGACATTGTGTATTTTCATATCTGTTTGATCAGACATTGAGTAAAGAAAAATATTACAATATAAGGTCTTTGTATTACATCCTCCCAAGTTTTTTTATGTAGATCTACACTGCATGTATGTCTGTCCGACATTAGGCCTATCTGTATGTATGCTTAAACATGAACATCAGATTAACTTTTTTGTTTCAATATATATGTTAAAACAACCGAGTTGCACAATTAAGGTGTATCTGAGCACATAGTTATGTATATTCTAGGATATAAGGTACGGACCTATAGCACAGTTACCATAACAGTTGAATTTAAACAGAAAACCAAGTACATGCAATAAATTAGGTATCAGTTTGTGATTGGAATCCTCTCTTCATTAGGCCTAACTGATCTTTGCAGTGGTAGTTGATTGGTTCCGTTTCGTTCCGTAGAATACCATTAGCAATGTAGCTATTGGAAAACCACGGAACGGAACGGAACAACCATTCAGTGTTCAGTAACTTTCAATATGCCTACTTATCTTCTCACAGTTAGGGCCCATAGGCCAACTTGAATTGTGATCGAGGGCGTGCTAATTACTGTATGAAGTGGATAAATTACCACAGTCCACAGATACTGTCAGCTACATTGGAGTAAATCCATACCAAGATCTTAAATGCACATGTCTTATTAAAACAGGAGTACTTTACCCCAGTAGCCTATATACCCGCCCATACGATCTCAATGGCCATTACATTTTATGCTCTGTGCCCCTCTCTCCCTTTCAAGTTTAAATGGCCTGCAATTAAATTTGTTCAGGACCATCACAACGAGACAAGGTACCATACATTGGCCAGACAAATTTGGATTAAATTGAAGTAACCCCCCTGGCTGTTCCGTTCCGTTTCGTTCCGTTCCTGTGAATACCAATAGCCAAAATATCTGCTTTATATTAGAGAATATGGGGCTCATTGATCCATAATTAGATGACAAAAATTTTAAAAATGTATTTAAAAAATGGCACAGCCACATTGGCTATTACTGCACTATAGTTTCTGAATGATGAAGTCGCAATATTCATTTTTACGGGTGTCAAGAGGTGACACCCGTCACAACTTGACACCCGTCAACAATTGACACCTGTCATTAGCCAAGACCCGTCAAACACTGCCAACAGACCTGCCCAGGCATCTCAAAGTGATGCAGGAATTTTGGCACAGAAATAAAACCATAGGGCTGACCATTTCAACTTGTTGTCTTGGATTCCCACCGGATCCCTCAAATTTTTAACCCATTTCATGGGTGCATTTCATTTGCAATAATTTTTATTTTAGTAAAAAGAAAAACACTTATCACTCAACGGAAGAAGTGGTTTAACAGTAACTTTTCTCTTCTTACTCTTACTTGAAAAGGGAAAGTTATGACATCAGTCTCCGGAGAAAGAATAATTCTTGGAGAATGACATTTAAAGTAAAAACACAACAAATTGATTTTCCTTTTTCATCACAGAAGACTTAATCTTATATGTTGGCAGCATTTAAAGGGAACACTCGATCGCAATTTTTTTTCTTTAAAAACTTTCACAAAGAAACATGTTCTAGAAACATGGTCTAACATATGATAGAACTCTTATGCCTGTCAAATGTGAATTTTAACAGCAGCTCATAGTTTACAATCCACTTTGGCGTTATTGTTCCTTTTTCAGCCTTTCCGTTATTTTTTTTTACACTTTTCTTTCGATAACGTGAAATTAAAAATGCTCAAAATGATGACAAGCGTCAAGGTACAAAGGTCTTTGACGGTAGCATTATCACTTTCGAAAGCGATTCTTAAAAAAGTAATACTGTGTACACTGAATTCCTCTTCCTTTCAAATTATTACGACCGTCAAAATAATTTTCAATCACATTCTGAGCTCTCGCTAATAATTGAAAATGAATGAAATTCATTGTAAAAACCATCATGTAAATTGTCATTCTCCGACACTGTGAAATTACAAATTGACAATGTTGCCACAAATATGGATCTCAGGTTGTGATTGCCAAAGGATTCATCACCCTCCAGAAGATATCACACAAGTGTCATATCATCAACCATTATAAACAAGTACCGCATGACGGTGAACTGGACTTACAGACACAAAGTCTCTTATTTCAGAGTTACTCATAGCTCTACAAGATAAACCTGAAAATAAAAAAAAAACAAAACTACTTTCCAACTTACAAAGAAACAGCTAATATAAGGCATGCAAAACTCTATGCACCTATTTACCTGACATCTTTCTTATTTTTCCATGTGTTCGGGTTTCGCAGGTTTTGTCAACAAGAGAATCAATCTTATTTACCGAAACACAGGCTTAACAAGGAATCGTGCAAACAAATGTTTTCAGGAATGTAAATAATACCAAAGGCTGCACACGGCAGTCCACAGAAGTTTTATAAGAAAACAAGAAGCACTCTGTGCCATGACCACCTGTGGATTGATCCCAGAACTCTATATGCTGAATAGATATATCTTAGTTGTCACTTTTCCACGAAATCATAATAATGATATATACATAACTTATTCAGTCATGATAACACGAAACTTCGATTTTACAATTTCGATCACAATCACACAGAGATTTGAGCAAAATTCATATGAAAGAATAGGTGGAAATCATAGATAAAATTTGAAAAAGTTTGTAAAAGATTAAATCTGATAACATTAATGAGTCTGATGCTTGCCGGAACAAATGTGATCGAATGTCTTGACGTTCCACTCTTAATGGAGCTTTACCTGCGACCAGATGGTAGTATGTTTCTCAACATCATTAATATTCATAACTACATGTAACTAACAGCACAAGAAAACTGCTCTTATTTTACTCTGTGTATGGCATGCACGTGCTAATTTGCTTTCACGTACAGTGACAGCGGTAGATCCAGACACGATATTCTAGGAGTGGCCCGGATGTGTTTCGGCATTTGCGGAGTCTGGTTGTCACAATTTTTCTTCCCCCCCCCCCCCGTGAGTCAGACGAAAAACTATTCAGACCAGATGACCTACTGAATTTCTTACATTTTTTTTTATAGCAACTGCTGACTTGGCTCCCAAGATTTATATAAATTTATATTTGCAAACCCAACTAAATACATTATCATAAGGACAAAAATTATCCGGACAATTGAATGCTTGTATTCTCTCTCAATCTTCAATAGTCTCAACCTTCATTTAGCTTTGAAATTACAGAAGTAAAAAAGACCGAAGACCAGAGAAATGTTTCAAACTATCTTAAATAATATTTATGTATTTCTGAAATTTAAAAGAACAGCAGTTCCTTGACATTCTGTTTATCTGAAACCCTATAAGATAAAAAGACCGAAGACCAGAGAAATGTTTCAAACTATCTTAAATAATATTTATGTATTTCTGAAATTTAAAAGAACAGCAGTTCCTTGACATTCTGTTTATCTGAAACCCTATAAGATAAAATGCACACAACATGATTGTTGATATAAAAAATGTCACTAAACAAAGGGCTTTGTTATTATCATTTCCATAGCTATGTGCTTTTTTAAAAACTTCGTTCTGCAGTTAAACCGTGACATCATCAGGTATCTGTCAATGTGATTGGTCTAATGTTCAATCTGTGACATATCAGTTCAGAGTTGGACATCACAGTTAATGACAATGGAATTTAAAACTGTCAGACAATGTCACTATTTTAGTACAACCACAACAAACAATGCAGGTATAAGTTAAGTGTTGCACCTCATTAATGGTTTTCCAAACAAAATGTGTTACTGTTTTTCACAGGACACCAGTCATCACAATTTCAAAAAATACTTTTTGTCAGTAGTTGCAACTTTCCTTTGAGGCTAAGTAGTCTGTTTGGTTCAGTTACAGTGCATAATGAAACACACATCATCCATGTGTCACTGCACTTTGTCAGTTTGCCGAAATCTGTGCTTGTAATAAACAAAATTATTCAACTTAATCTCTGACATCACAGTTTTGTAATGAAGCAAATTGCAAACTTGAAAAACATGAAGCTATGAAAACGATGATAATAGGATCAATTTATTGATCCCCACATTGCAAAGTTCAAGAAAGTTCTAAGACAAGGCAAAGGTAGGTATGTCAAACCTTCTTATAGACACAGAAACCATGATGATAGTCCTTTTCATTTTTAAAAAGACCGTTTGTCTGTGGATTTTACCACGCGGTAACAAAATGTTTCATTCAACTCCGTTGTTGCTGTACCTTGGCTTAACACTGTACCTAATTGTTCACATGAGTTTTTTAATAGTTTACATTTTACTCAAAATGATAGTCATTTGTTACAGTCCAATCACATTGGACCATTATGTGTGCCATCAGAATCAGCAAAATTTGTTACTTCCTTCAGAAAACCCAGTTATAACTTCCACACATATGACCAAGACTGTTATAACGTATGGAACATCAGATTGGAATTACCAACAATCACATGGCACTATGAATTTTTTTCAATTTTGTTGATGGTGGCGGCATCTGATATTTCTTCGGTGTTTTTGGTTAAAACCTCCTTATTTTGTAAATCATATTAGACACTATGTTTGAATATCTTTCATTGATCAACGAACAATGCTTTAGACATCCCTTATTCAACCATAAATATGAAATGTAAGTGTGTATGTTTTGTGTTAGTAAATTCATCCAATCCAAACCAGATAACGGTTTATGCAAACTTCTTTAGTACTGTAAAAGATTCAGGCACCAAGTTGAAACTGATTGACCTAATTCGTTAATAACGAGAGCTATGAGATTTTTAGCAAAATGTCAAGAAGAACCCATAATTCTTGGCATAGATAGTGGTGCAAGTGCTGTTTTCTGTCCTGTGAAGTGTGCTCATCAGCTGTTTATTGAGCCGGGGAGCTCTTCTATTGCTCAATACCATGGCTGACAAAGACAGTCACAAACAAAGCAGAGGAAGCCCTCAATACCTGACTTGAATCACACCAGAACCAACAATGGTGCCACCTCATACAAATGGCTATGGGCTTCAGTTAGACATTGTTAAATGAATGTTAGTTTAAATCAAAAGATTATTGAGGATGAGGATCTTAGTTTTGGCATAGGCCAAAGCCTTACAAGAGTGTTTTCTTTATTCGTCACTAGTGTATTCAAAGGTGCTATTCTCTTACTTGACCTGCTTACTTTATATTGGCATCAGCCAATCAGAGAAGTTATCGCAAAGTTTAAATTTGTAAGAACTTCTCTGATTGGTCGAATTCAAAGGTGACCTATTTTCTGTCTGGATTAAGTTAGCAGGCTCTCTCTAAGCATGGCACCTTGGAAGACCTTAATGAGTGAGACCAGGTTGTTAGGCTTCGGCCTGTGGTTTTGGTGATACACACGACACGTAGACTATGTTTCTTCAAAAACAGCAGTTAGTTAGGTCATTGAAATGGCACTCCAAGATTTCTTATCATGTTCAGATGACATACCTGTGTTTATCAACCAGTCTTCTCTTTTACAAGCAGGGCAGGCTAGCCTCCAGGTTTACTGCAAATAGGTAAGTTGTTTTCCTCTAATTTCAGATTTTTTTCCTAGAATTATCATAACAAATGTAATTGATCGATCTCCTGAAGTTTCTGATTTTTTCCATGAATGATTTCCTTAAGTTTGCTTGAAGGTCTTCTTCTGCCTAACAGTGGCGTAGCTAGTGGGGGGGGCAGGGGGGGCAAGTTGCCCCACCAGACAACTTTTGGGGGAAAAATGGGAAATGGGGGTAAAAATAGGGAAATGGGGGGAAATAGGGAGAGGTGAAAAATAAGGGGAAACGGGGGAAGCAAAAGGGAAAAAGAGGAAAGAAAAAGAGAAAAGGAAGATGAACGGCATACTTTTACTTTTTAAATGGAAATCCTGTTGAAATTCATGCCCACACCGTTGAAAAAAAATTCCGTACAACACATGGTAAATTTTATATTTTCTTTACAAACTAGCAACAACTATTTTAAGGATGTCTCTGCTTGTCATGGAACGCCTACATACAGATGTATTTCGTATTTGATAAAAGGCAGAAGGGGGAGTCTACATCACAGCTAAATCAACATAAGTTTTTGAATCTCCTTGTGAGTTTAATGGTGTTTCTAAGGAAAGATATTTTCATTACTTGACTTTGTTATGTGGTACATAGCAGCAACTTTCCAACACTTGGTTCTCTTTAGCTCTCCTTTGTAGAAAGTGTGCAGCATCATCATTTTTAAAGCGTTTCCAGTATTTTATATGTTTAATGTGAGAGTTCCATGTTTTCTAAAAATTTGAAAAAACCCGGGTCATACATACGCCGGGTTGCCGATTGCTTTTTGGGGAAATTCAGGGTCATTTGCCCCCCCCAGAGAAAAACCCTAGCTACGCCACTGCTGCCTAACACCACTGTTCTTGTCTGATCATTATTATAATTCTTCCACCTGAGGTCATGTGTTAGTCCAGGCATGCAGTAAATGCCTTCGACCAAAACACCTGCCGGATTAGAGCAAATGACTAAGGGCCAACAAGGTGAAAAAACATCAGTTACATCACAAAAGGATAAGAGAAAGTGTAAGTCTGGGTTTGGACTCAGGGGTTTTGATTACAATAATTGATACTATTGATCAGGTTATTTTGTGGAAAGCCCTGCATATTAATAAATATATAACTTTGCAGGCATCAAAATATTTCTGGCTTAATTCTACTTCATGTAAATAAAAAAAAAACTGTCAATTAAATCATATAATGAAATCCACAACACTCGCTTCTGTTGATTATATTTATGTTATTCCAATGACAGAATTAAATAGCCAAGATATCATTTCAAGATTTTAATAATCTACTATAGTTGTAATTTTATAACTCTGTGATAATATTATACCTATAACATGTGCAGCTGTGCTTGATCACTATTTGCAAACATGTTAATCATTTTTGCCCCTGTGGCTCAAGACTTCAAATACACACATGCTGACGAAGGGCCATCCCCAGACTGCCCCCAAACAAAAAGATAAAGCAGTCGCAAAAAAAAAAGGTTGGCAACTATTTCTGCCTACCAAGTTTCCTTGAGCATCAAGAAAAGTGTTGGCTGACAAGACACTTTTTCAAAGGAAGCTTTCTCAGTTGCCAAAGGCTGTTGCCCTTTCTGTCAAAGGACGAAAGAACGATTATGCTGCATACACCCCAGTGGCAACCTTTTAGTTTGTCACTTGTCACTTTTTTTACAGGAGCCCCAATATTGAGCCAACAGCCAATGTAGCAAATTCCCAGACATTGATTCAGGTACTATCATATTTTATTCATATATGTTTCTACTTATATATACAATGAGTGTTCACTAAATTTCAGTGAGCCACTATAAGTGTGAAAATAAGTACTATCTATTTAAAAAGGAATCTTATAAATAGGTAAGATCTGAATAATTCTTCTTCCTTTGAAATCCAGGCCTACTTCTGAAGTATTTTCATATTCAATTAGTATTTCAGTAGGTCAGCGAAAACAACCTACTCTTCTTGCTCAAAATTGTTCATGCTAAGGTTAGCCGAAGCCAATCACCCACACCAAGTTTCATAACGCTTATGCCTAGTTCTCACGACGGCGATTTGAGAGCGACGCATCAAGAGAAGTCATTTCTTGGAAGGTTGTGGCGTAGAACGTTGGTTTTGGCACATTACGTAATCAATTAGTGTCATGTGCGACGCTTAAAGTTAGTAGCCGCGGTGAGTCTTGAGGTGTCCGCGGCGCTGCTTAAGCTTTCTTCGCCGCGTTCCGCCTCTCTTTCCTCAGCGCAGTTCCAAACAGACGCGTCGCACTTTGTTTTGGAATTCGGCGAGGCTGCTTTTACTTCGCCCAATGTTGTTTCCTCTTACGCCGCTGATGGTTGTGAGGCAGCTACGTCTGAAATTGGCGACCTGCGACGTATCAGGAAACCTTCGGCGTACACCCGAGGTAAGATGCGTCGCTGAAAATGACAGCCTCGCCGAAGACTGTAAGGATGCAACGCCGCATTTAGGGACTTGTTACTGCGTAACTTGATGGTTCATCGTCGCACATGCATTCATAAAGCGCCGAGGACATTACAGGCGCGTCGATGCTGACCTTCTTCGTCGTCCTTGCCTTAAGCAGCGACGAAGGTCTCTTAAGCATCGACGAACGTCTGTTGTTGCAGCGCTGCGGCAAAGTGTGTTTGGCTGCTGCAGGAGTCACTTTTGGTCATTATAAAAAGGGACACAGAGGACCTCCTTGCTTCATTTGCTGATTGCCCTTCAATGAGAACACAACGACTGCCTACTGAACATATGCATGATGAATGAAGAAGAAATTATTGTTGTGGCTGGTGCTGCTGCTGTTGCTATCGGAGCTGTCTATTTGAGACACAGGAGGAGGAGGGCCAGGAGACAGAAAAGGTGGTGGATTCGCAACTGGTTGCTGCAGAGGGAACAACATGGTCACTTCCATCAACTGCTGCCTGAACTGCAAGTGCGTGACGTGTCCGGCTACTACAACTACACTAGAATGCCCCCTGCCATCTTTGCTGAAATCCTGGAAGCTGTTGGACCACTCATCGCTAAGCAAGACACCAACATGAGGAGGGCTTTGGAACCTGGTCTGAAGTTGGCTATCACCCTGCGGTACATGGCAACAGGAAACAGCTACAAGTCCCTAGCTTATGCTTTCCGTGTGGCACCCAACACCATCTGCAACTTCATCCCTGAGGTCTGCCTTGCCATCGTTCATGCCTTCGAAAGACAGCTGGCACTACCCACACAGCCTGAAAGATGGAAGGAGATAGCCAAGGCTTTTGAGACGAAATGGAACTTGCCCAACTGCATTGGAGCTCTGGATGGCAAGCACGTCGCAATCCGATGTCCCAAGGCTGCAGGCTCCTTGTTCTACAACTACAAGGGATTTCACTCCATTGTCCTGATGGCCCTCGTTGATGCCGACTACAAGTTCATCTATATGCAGGCTGGCTGTCAAGGAAGTGCTTCTGATGGCGGCGTCTTCAGGGACACAGTACTTCGACAACTCCTGGACGAGGAAGATCTAGGCCTACCACCTCCAGAACCTCTACCTGGCACAGAAGACAATCCTTTCCCATATTACATCGTGGGTGACGAGGCATTTCCCCTGAAGACATGGCTGCTCAAACCAGTGCCAAGAAAGAACCTTGACATTCCTTCCAGAGTCTACAATTACAGGATTTCAAGAGCCAGGAGAGTGGTGGAGAATGCCTTCGGTCTGCTGTCACACAGGTTCAGATGCTTCCTGACCACCATGCCCCAACGACCTACAAGAGTGACATACATCACAATGGCTGCTTGTGTTCTACACAACATTCTGCGAGACAGAGTAGGCGTCCACCATGCCCGTGACAATGAAGTGATGGACAGAGAAGATCCACAGACACATGACGTCGCTGAAGGAGTTTGGAGGGGAGACCGTCAATTGCATGACCTAGGAGAACCACTTCGACACGGAAATGCCTCCAGAGATGCCAAGGCTGCTCGAGACTACCTACGTGACTGGGTCAACAGTCCGGCAGGAAGTGTCCCTTGGCAGTTGGAGAAAATCTGAAGAAGATGCAGACTATCTATTCAAAACAACAAACCCCAGGCCCTTTTAAGGGCCACCAAATCCTCCCAATTGAGCTGGCCATGTACACATCCTATGTTGACAAAACAAGCCCAAAAATCAATCAATCAATCAATCCCTCCATCCATCTATCTATCTATCTATCTATCTATCTATCTATCTATCTATCTATCTATCTATCTATCTATCTATCCAAGTCCAATCCATGCAAAGTGACGACAACTGCTTTTCTTTTGCTGCAGTGTATATATGTAACGAGCATTGTGTTCCATCTATCAAGCTATCTATCTATCTATCTATCTAGCTATCTATCTAGCTATCTATCAAGCTATCTATCTATCTATCCAAGTCCAATCCCTGCAAAGTGACGACAACTGCTTTTCTTTTGCTGCAGTGTATATATGTAACGAGCATTGTGTTCCATCTATCAAGCTATCTATCTATCTATCTATCTAGCTATCTATCTAGCTATCTATCAAGCTATCTATCTATCTATCCAAGTCCAATCCCTGCAAAGTGACGACAACTGCTTTTCTTTTGCTGCAGTGTATATATGTAACGAGCATTGTGTTCCATCTATCAAGCTATCTATCTATCTATCTATCTAGCTATCTATCTAGCTATCTATCAAGCTATCTATCTATCTATCCAAGTCCAATCCCTGCAAAGTGACGACAACTGCTTTTCTTTTGCTGCAGTGTATATATGTAACGAGCATTGTGTTCCATCTATCAAGCTATCTATCTAGCTATCTATCTAGCTATCTATCTATCTATCTATCTATCTATCTAGCTAGCTATCTAGCTATCTACCTGCCACTTGCCCTAGACAAGTGAAATTACAAAGTGATGCACTTGTACTAGTGCTACCAACCAACACAAGTTTTAAAAGCAAAGCACTTGTACTAGTGCATTAAATTTTAATTAAGAAATTCATGCACTTGTACTAGTGCAATAAAAATATGTTTATACCAAAGAATGCAGCACTTGTACTAGTGCTGCACTTGGTATGTTTTGGGGCAAAGAAAGGGGGAACTAGCACCTTGCTTTTATGAAGGTGATTACTTTTAATGAAGGCCAGGACCGGACTTTTGTTTTGGGGGACTTTTTTTTGGGGATTGTCAACGTTTTTTTTGCTCTTTTTTGGCTCTTTTCGGTCAACACAAGCTCTTTTTTTTTGTCAACATAAGATGTGTACGTGGCCTGCCCTTTTGGGAGGATTTGGTGGCCCTTAAAAGGGCCAAGGTTTTTTGTTGTCTTTGCTGCATCTGGTCTTCTACTTTCGTGGAGAAAGGAGACTTGAAGTCCAACTGGGCGAAGGGGAAGGCTGGTGCTGGTGATGGGCGGCCGGTTGACCAAAGCTGGGTCCAGGGGGGTAGCCGTACTTCTCGGGGCTCTCCTGAGCATCCATCATCAGTGTCATGGTGGAGTGGCTGGGCTGCATCGCGGTGTAGCTGGGAGTCTGCCTGGAGGATCCTCCTTCCCTGGGCTGGTGCTGCTGGTAGTGATGGCTGCTGCTGGAAGCCTGGTGATGGTGCTGGTGGTGGGATGGCACATACGTCGAAGAAGGAGGAGGAGGAGGTGGCATCTGCAGGCGCTGAGGAGGATGAGGAGGCTGGAAGGTCTGCTCCTCATGATGACTTGACTGGCGGCTGGCATGATCCATCTCACTCTCCCTGTCCCAGAAGAGGGCGGCCTCTGCAATGGTCCTGACCATTTTCCTTCGGACTTCAGGGCTGGCGTGCACTCCCACGTGGTACAGGTCCTGGCACTTCATCCTCCAGTACTCCTGCTCGGGTGTCAACTCCTGGTGGTCGGGGCACATCTTGCAGCCAGAGCCTTTCAGGATTTTCTTGGCGGAGGACATGGCTTGCATGCTGCCTGCGATGACGTGCATGGCGGAGTGCATGGCTTCATCTCCTGGGGCCTTCCTCTTGGTTCCCTTGGCAGCGGCTCCAGGCTTTGGTGCTCCAGGGAAGACTTGGGACTGCTGGCTGTCAGGTCTGTCCTGTGCTGGCTGTTCAGGTGGCAGGTCCGGCATGTCATAGGAAGCTGGCAGGGAATCCTCAGGGTTGTAGCTGTCATCATCGGAGTCTGAGGCTGGCCGGTTGGCAGACAGTTGAGAGATGGCGGACAGCTCCTTCCCTGGCTTGTGGACGATGGAGTCCTTCAGGAACCGACAGTTGTTCAGGATGTACTCGTCCCTCTCTGTGAGCGTCTCCTTCCTGGCGGCTCCTGAAGCTTCAGGCCTGACGAGTCTGGAGAAGTGAGTGCGGACTGTCTTCCTCCAGTTGAAGATGTCGTGGGAGGTGTACTTGGGGCCCAGCTCCTTTGCTTTTTCTGTGTCCAGCAGCAGCTTCTCGTTCCCCTTGTAGCCTCTGGTGCCCTTCATGTACAGCACAGGATGCTCTTTGTACCAGTTGATGAGGTCGTCCTCTTGCTCAGATGTGATGCCCAGGTTGTTGCGGATGTTTTTCTTGGGGGCCTTCCCTTTGCCCTTCTTGCCCTTGGACTTGGCTTCAGCAGCAGCTGCAGGGGTCTCATCAGCAGAGTCTTCTTCCTCCTCGAAGGTGTCCTCATGGATGGCCACTCTGTCTAGAGCAAGAACAGGCTGGCTCTCTGGTGTTTTCTTGGGAGTCTGCTTCGGAGTCGGAGTCTTCTTCGGAGTCTGCTTCTTTGGAGTCTGCTTCTTTGGAGTCTTCTTTGGAGTAGACTTGGCAGTAGGCTCTGGAAGACCCGTGGAAGACTTGGCAGCAGGCTTGTCAGCAGGCTTGGCAGCAGGCTTGGCAGCAGGCTTGGCAGCAGGCTTGGCAGCAGGCTTGTCAGCAGACTTGGCAGCAGGCTTGTCTCCTTCATCAGTTTCAAAGAGTTCAACTGAAGAATCTTCGTCTGTGCTGTCTTCTGGCCGGCCCTCGAAGATGGTCTCGCTGACGACAGTGGCTTTGGTGGTTGAAGTGGTGGTCTTCGTCTGGCTGCCAGCTGTAGTGGAGGTGTAGAGCCCAGGTAGAGAGAGGTCTGCCATGGCTGTAGTGAAGAAGGCAGTCACTGCAGCATCTGAAGGTTCATGGAGAGGAGTTGCAGCTGGAGTTGTAGCTGGAGTTGTCACTGGAGTGCTCCCAGGAGTGTGGAGTGTTGACCTGGTGCTGAGCTTGGTTGGTGCCCTGGTGACGACGGTGCCCTTTCTCCTCTTTGGTCCCATGTTGTAGCAGCAATTTGAAGTACAATTGTAGCAACAAAAGTAGCAGCAAATGTAGCAGTTGATAATAGTGTCGTGGATTCTAGGTGTGTTCTGGTCGAAGGTCTGAGTGGGTATGGTGCTCTAAACTGGCCTCCTCTATATATATGCAGGGTGCGGACCGCCTCTTTCCCCCTCCTTCGCCCCCCCTGCTTCGCTGCTGCTGCCCCAGCCGCTGCGCAAAAAGAGGGTGACACGCAGACAAAGGGTTGATGCTAAAAATAGAACAACGCATGCACTCAGGCGCCACTCTGTCTGCTGCATTGGGGGTCCAAAAGACGCGGCGCGCACCCTCTCACGTGCGTCGAACATGTGTCTTTCTGCGACGCGTGTCTGAAACATGTGACATGAAGCAAGAGCTTTCTGCTACACTGCTGTTTCTGCGTCGAAGCTCTTCTTTGTGCGCCGCATCTTAAAAAATCTGCGGCGCGCACTGATTTCTTTTTACGCTTCTTCTTGCTTCACCACTTCTTTCCTCGCAAAGATTCAACCGGTTGAATCTTTTTTTCCTGCATCGTCAAATTTCTAGGAATTGCGTAGAAAGACCTCTTAAAACGACGCATGCTGTTCCTGTTGCGCCGTAAAGCCAAAATTGACGGCGAACATGCTCAAATCTTTGCCCTTTCCTGGAAATATAAGAAACGCCGTCACTTAAACCCTCTGTTACGTCTCCATGAGAACTAGGCATTAGAGCCCGGAGCCGCCGCCATATTAAGCCGCCGTCAGTCATAATAACTTCAAGTCAAGTCAAGCCATGATCTGTTTAAGCCGCCACTATCTAAGCAATATTAAGCCGCCGCCATCAAGGCCTGCTTGAACTGCTGCTGTGTAATTTCCAGTAGATTAGAGGAGCTGTCCAACATTACCAATTACAATTCAGCAAGTTCTTGAGCTTTGTTTCACCCTCAGTTTGCCTAATTGCAATTTAAATTGAGCAGCACTTGAGGGAGATGGATGGGGGTAAAGCAGAGGTGTTAATGCTGATTGCACTTCACAATGTAACATTCTTTACTTAGCAACCAATGGCTTGTAATTCTATGTGATAAAAGAAAAGTCTACATTTGTGTTTTAATGACTAGTGGTACATTCAGAACTATTCTTTTTGGGAAGTCTGATAGTCTCAGCTGTTTAAAAATCTTAGAATCTCATGTTGAACATGGGACTAAATCTTAACGTCACTACCATCAGCCCCTTCCTCTGACTGTACAGGAGGGTGTCATTAGCCTAAAATAGAAAATGATAATTTTTAATGTCTCCATTTACTGGAATTGGTAAAATATAGATAATACTATGTTTTGGTATTATTGCCATTATACTCATTTAAAAAAATGTTGTCAATTGCTTACAGTCATAGAATGACCAGTGCTAACAGACTTCAAAACTCTTCTTGTGAGGTCATTCCTCATACTTCCAATGTTATTTCTTCAGAATGATTCATATGTTGTTTGTGAGGTCATGTAGCCTATACTTGCAAATTGTAATGATATCAGGACAAGTCACTGAACCTGTCAGACCACTCCCAGAGAGATCACAAGTTACCTAATGACAAATAGACACTTCATATCAATGCGAAGTGTAAGGCATGCTGTGACCTCATTCATTTCCAGAAACAGTAAATTAATGTAAGTACTCATCATTCTTCGACTGTATTACTGTAACAAGAATACCACGCGTCTGAGATTTTTCAAGGCATACAAATTAAGTAAAATTTTATAACTTATGCTACAAAAGTTGTTTAAGTCAAGTCATGCAACACTCAAGTCACACGAAATGGCCAAGTCATGAAAGTCCTTCAAGTCAAGTCACCAAGCACTCAAGTCAAGTCATGATGCCTGAACTCAGTGACTCCGGGCTCTAATAACGCTGAAGCTCAGGGAGGATCCAGAAAATTTTGGTGGGGGTCTATCGTGTTGCAGAACGCATATCCTGCAACATATAATGCGACTCCTCGCTGATATAATCAGCGTGTAAAAACCTTTAAAAATCCATCAGGTGGAGGGATGCCCTTCGCCTGTCTGTCCCTGCTGAGGTTACTGAAGACTATAAAGGAACAACTTTTAATTTATTCCAACAATCCAACATTTGCATTTCGGTTGATTGTTCATATCCATATATCACTATTGATGCGTAGATCACGAATTAAAGGTAGAAAGTCCGTAGATTCTATGTAAAAACTAAGCGTGCCTTTATAGGTCTCAAACTGATCGATTTTAAGTATAGAACACACCTCCAAGCAACAGAATTGCATGTTTTCCATAATTAAGTGAGTTTAAATTATTGTAAAGCCTTAAATTACTGAAGGAGAGCCCTGCATTGCTTGATTTGTATATATCTTCACATATTGAGCATAGAATGACAGTTGAGTAAATTTTGTTGTTAGAATAGGTTTAATATAACTCTAGTCTTTCTTTTGGACATAGTTTTATTTTGGCGACATACTAACCTTAATGATATGGCCGATACCTGTTCAATTCCAGGATTCCAGTGTTCTTGGCAAGCTGCTTCAAAGAAAAAATTCAACAATCTATCCTTTCTTGATACCATCATCATCTCTCATGATCTGATCAGGCAATATATAGAAACTTTCCGAAGAAAAAGGAATGAAGCTGAGATAGAATGAGTGTAACTTCATCTGGGGGTCCATCTAACTTTGTTGCAGTTTTCCTTTTTTAATTTGTGTCCCTCAGAGAGATCTTGCCATATATAATATACCTCTGCAGTATACATCTAGCTTTTTTTTGCTCTTGATATTAGATTGGGTATGGATACCACAGTATGACAGACTGAGGTATCTCATTGACCTGAAGCAACATAATTCTATATGGTATACAATGCAGTCTGGAAATTTTCCATAAAAAAGATTTTTCAAGAAATTCCTTAGAAGTTAGAGTGGAATGTGGTGTTGTTTATGGAACAAGTGAACTGTCCAAACAAAGTTGCACTAGAAACTGTCATCTCAGTTGCAGTTAGTCAACTGACAAAGTCTCCGGCTCTGACTCCAAAGCCCGGGTTGCAGTTACGGTTTTGTCATATGTATTGGTCTTGAAGCTTATTTGAAAAGCCCAATGTTTAGTAAATTATACAGTCAACACAGAAATTATTTCACACTTTGATTTTTCAGCATATTTCACAGAAAAATGCCAATATGATGCAAAAAGCTGTCCTGTGTTTCAGAGTAGTGTTAGTAGGTTTGGATCACATGCATTTCATTTCTTACCAAAATGTATTTTTTTGGAAAACTTGAAAAAAGTGTTTCATGAAGACAAAAAAATATTTGCACATCTGAGCCAACTTCACCAAGACTGCCAACAGTTAATGGGAAATGGAGGAGATAGCTTGGTTGGTACTGCTCTCTGCTTCTAATCCAGGCCCCAATTGAATTCCTGCAGTACAGAACAATGGGATGATGCAAACTTCTTCCCAGAAATGGTGATTCTATATTTGTATGCTTTTATACGAAGCTTGATAGAAACAAATCCAGTTGATCTTTGCTAATCACCCACCAAGGATAGCAGTTAATGCAATTTTCATTTGGACAAAGGATTTTCTGGTGATCAGATTTGCAGTTTGCTGGTGTCTTCTAGTTTTCGATAACCTTGAAGACATTATTCAGCATCTCTGCATTTCTTCCTATCTTGTTATCCGATTAGATATTGTTGTTTTAATGTGTACTAATCAGTTATTTGATGTACAATTAACTTGGATTAATAAATTAACCAAGGTCTGCAGATGACATTAAACTGATCACTCGTCATTTTATCAAACAATTTGCAGAGTTCTGTGAGCAGTGTGACTTCAAAATCAATTTGTGTGGCATTAACTTTGACTGATTCAAGGCAATCAATGTGGCACTTGCTCTCAATATTTAGGCAATGCAATGACAGGTAATACCAGCAATCTACTTTGACGATTTTACATAGTTTTGCAGGAACAATTATTTCACCAAGTGTGAATTTTTTATGCTGCCTACTGTTTGAGTCATCATCATCGACAAATCTAGAGGTCATTAAGAAGGTTCTTGTCATTTTATCTTCTATTTTCTTGATCACACAAAGTAAGCGATTAAATGTGCTTGTAGTGGTTTCCAATATCAAATCATAAAATATCAAGAATTTCCATTGCAATCAATTCACGAAAAATCATAAAATGAATTTAATTGAATTCCACTTGACTTTGTAACTTAATTTGAGCCCTGATGCCCAATCTTGACAACAGGTTCAAGGTCCCTCTATCATAAATGACAAGAAGTTTCAATAAAGACCCACAAAAATTATTTACAACTGTTTTACTGTATTCTTAGAACATCATCCATCAAAGATTTCTCCTTGCCACAGAAGTGATGACAGAGTTCCTGTAACAAAAGAAGTATAAACTTTGCAGTACATAACATGTTCACATAGTTTGATAATGCTAAATTTGACAGTATAAGGTTATAACGAACTGCAATATTGCACTAAATCAGTTACATACTGTCAAGCTAATTATGCTTGCAAGTGTATTTTATAGTGCAAATGCCAATACAGACGTCTTGATAGACCAACATAATTGACCAAGATTGTCAAAGGAATACTGAGTAATGCCTATGACTGTCAATTTGTTGGTGATACCTGTTAAAACATCTGCACTCTGAAAGGACCATTTTGGCATTACATGGCGTTGTCAAAAATATCCAATTTGGGAAAAGCCTCTGAGTAATTTAATAGACAAATGAATGAAAGAGTCAGTCCTCGAAGATACATTGTGAGGTACAAAAAAGGAACATCAGATGATGTTGTAAGTCCCAGCTGACAGATCGAGTAGTTGGCTTTAACAGAAGCAATTTTAGACACTCTTTGCAGGAAGTACGAAGGTCTCTTCGGTGTCCAGCATACAAAGCAAGCAACAGAAAACCTTTTCACAAAAGTGCAAGTCTTTCCTTGAGCTTGACCAACACCGACAAAAGACTGTATCTAGCTGCAACCACAGATCTTACCATATCAATCTTTATTAGAGTTCTTTTTGCTCTTGCACATTAAAAAAATCTTTCTTTTCAGAATATATCCTACTGTGTTTCATCATTCTACGTTAGAGTAGATTTAGTCAAATTATGGCCCAACCATTGTCCAAGACTTTTTGATCTTTGGACAAAGCTTTTTGCCAAAAATAACGATCAAGTTTGGTAATCTCAAAAAGGGTCAATCAGCTTGTTTATCACTCAATTACTAGATGCAGACTGGCTCAAACAAGACAAGGAAAGTACACTTATCATGTAAATTTGATATGCATTTTTTAATTACATAACACCCTTTCTTCCTTATTATGACACCTTTCCTTGCCAATAAAAAAAAAATCTCAATTAGTCCAGTAATCTGCATTATAAGGGTCTTAAATTCACCATTGGCATGCTTTTTTTTCTGCTGTGAAAAGTATGCCCATCAGCCTGCAATTGTTCAATAACTCGCTGACAAAGACATGCTTGAACAAAGCAAGGGAAGTCCATAAAATACCTGATGTGAATTTGGAATTGCATAGCACTTTGGGTGTCATTATAGTATGACAGTCACACTCTCAGGCCTGCAGGACCACTTCTGTTTGCCAATCAGAGCCATTTATGTGCTGTGATGGAAATCATTGTGACCAATGCATGCAAAGGTCAATAGTCTCCAGAATTTTGTGCGTGACGTAGGGAGCTGATGTAGGCTTTTGTATGTCCCCCATAAAAATGGCTCATGACCTGAATTTATTACCAAAGTAACAAATGAACATTTTTCTGTACGCTCATTTGAGAGATTGATGCATAAATCAGTGAAATCATCAAGACTTTCCAAAGAAAATGGAATGGAACTGAGATAGAAAGAGTGTACACTGTAACTTCATCTGAAGGCCCACTAAACTTTGTAACAGTTTTTCTTTTCTGATTTGTGTTTTCCTTTCCTAATTTTTGTCCTCTGAGGGATCTCTGCAATAAGTAAAAAAAAGTCATTTCATAGCATCATCATGTTGCATTCTCATCTCACCACAATTTATCCAAGAGCTGTTTCATAAATGAATTCTTCCCAGCTTCTGATTCTACCACATGGAACTATGATGGAAGATTTTTTTCTGTTGCATTAAAGTTAGTCTAAAATTGTCACACTAATTTGTTTGCAAGTGTCTTTTAGAGTGCGAAATCTATGTTAACCCAGCTATCTTGAGAATCCAACATAGTCAACGCAAATGGTAAATGGGACAAGAAGTACTAATTCCAATTGAATTACACAGAATGGGAGGAAGTTGCACCTTGTTAGTGATGTCTGTTAAAACATTTGCACTCTGTAAGGACCATTTGGGCATCTCAAGCCTTGGTCCAAAGATACATATATGAGTTCTTCCTAGATTCTGGTTCTAACTCCACATGGAAGTTGTTGTTTTTTTGTTGCTCTCCGTATTACCAAATGTTAGATTGGGCGTGGATGCTGCAGTACGATAGGCTGGGGTGTCTCATTGACATAAAGTAACAGAATTTTAGGTGTTTTATCATACAGTCTGAACATTTTCCAAAAAGCTTTCATAGTAATTCTTGCAATGGGATGAGGTCTGTTTCACAGCTTGTCTCTTCTCTCTTGGCCCTTCCAAATTGTGGTAATGGCTAAAGAAGGTTTTAATAGTAGAATTTTGTCATTTCCTGTTCGTAAAATTACAGTATGCAGCCTATATATCTGGTAGTCAAAATTTTGTGATAAAAATTGATTTTAAGCTCCATGTAAACTGTTCAGTGTATACTAAATCATGTACCATAGTATTTCAAAAATCAAATGTCAAAAACCAAAACATATGTAGCATTGTCAAGGGGTGTGAAAGTTAATCTTTCATAATTAAATAAGTTGAATAAGACTGCAACTTCACTAGCACCATGAGTCCTTTCCCCTGCCAGTAGTATACTTGAAAGCCTTTCAAGCTTCACAGGTCCAGTGCTTTGATTGGGTTCATCAACTGAGAATACAATTTAGATTTAAAGCCTTGCAATAGACTTACAGCCGAATCTTTTGTATCTGCATAAAATGAGTTCATGAATGCTTGATTAAGTCCTTGATCTCTTTCCAATCTACTTCCCTTACAAGTCACTTGAATATGATCTCTCACCAAGACTGCCAACAGTTAATGGGAAATGGAGGAGATGGCTTGGTTGGTACTGCTCTGTGGTTCTAATCCAGGTCCCAATTCAATTCCTGCGGTATAGAACAATGGGATGATGCAAATTCTTCCCAGAAATGGTGATTCGATTTTTGTATGTTTTTTTAATACAAAGCTAGAAAGACACAAATCTAATTGATCTTTGCTAATCGCCCACCAAGGATAGCAATTAATTCAATTTTCGTCTTGACAAAGGATTTTGTTGTGATCAGATTAGCAGTTTCCTGTTGTCCTCAATTTTCGATTACCTTGAATACATTTTTCGGTATCTCTGCATTACTTCCTAATTTCTTATCCGATTAGATGCCGTTGTCTTTCAGGTGTACTAATCAGTAATTTGATGTCCAATTAACTTGGATAAATAAATTAACCATGGTCTTCCAGAACTTGACAGACCAACATAATCAACCCAAAGGAATTCCTGTTTACTGTCGAATTACACTGAGTGACAGTTGTACTCTGTTGGCGATACCAGTTAAGATATTTATATTCTGTAAGGACCATTTGGCATCAAATGCTGTAGTCCAAAGTATCCAATTTGGGAAAAAGCCTCTGAATAATTGAATAGACAAATGAATAAAAGAGTTGGCCCAAGACCATACATTGTGATGTACAAAAATGGAACATCAGACACCGATGTAAGTCCCAGCTGACAGATTGATTCTGTTGATTGAGTAGTGGGCTTTAACAAAAGCAATTCCAGACATTTTTTGCTGAAAGGAGGAAGCCCTCTTTGTTGTCCAGCATACAAAGCAAGCAACAGACAGCCTTTTCACGAAAGCGCAAGTCTTTCCTCGAGCTGGACCAACATCGACAACCGCAGACCATACCCCATCAGTGTTCGTTACCGTAATTTCTCCTTGATTTTCAACAAAAAATTATTTCTTGTCAAAGTATGTCCTACTGTGTATGTCCTACAGATTTTGTCAAATTATTCTCCAAAAATTGTTTGATCAGGACACACTGGTAGTTGTGGCAAAAATAGCATCACTGCGCAGTTACACCACCAAACGAATTATATTTGCAAGTGCAAATGCCAATACAGACGTCTTGACAGACCAACCTAATCAACCCAGATACTCAGTAATTCCTCTGACTGTCAAATTACACTGAGTGACAGTTGCACTCTGTTGGTGATACCAGTTAAAATATTTATATTCTGTAAGGACCATTTGGCATCACATGTCATTGTCCAAAGTATCAATTTGGGAAAAAGCATCCGTATAATTGCATACACTGGACAAATGAATAAAAGAGTCTGTCCTCCAAATTACATTGTAAGGTACAAAAATGGAACATCAGACGCCGTTTTAAGTCCCAGCTGACAGATTGATTCAGTTGCTTGAGTAGTAGGATTTAACAAAAGCAATTCCAGACACTCTTTGCTGCAAGTAGGAAGGTCTCTTTGGTGTCCAGCACACAAAGCAAGCAACAGACAACCTTTTCACTAAAGTGCAAGTCTTTCCTTGAGCCGAACCCACATCGACAAAAGACTGTATAGCCTATAGCTGCAACCGCAGATCTTACCCCATCAGTGTTTATTTGAGTAACTTATTTTAGTTTTTCCACAATCAAAGTATATCCTAGTGTGTTTCATCGTCCTGCATTAGAGTAGATTTGGTCAAATCAGAGCCCAACCATTCTCCAAAACTTTTTTGATCTTTGGACAAAGCTACTTTTCAAAAAAATAACGATCAAACTCAGTAATCTGCAAAACAAAATCTCAGAGAATCAATTCAGTACCGGTAGTAGTACTATTTTTCGGCTACTCAAAGAGGCTCAATCAACTTGTTTATCACTCAATAATTTGATGCAGACAGGCTCAAACAAGGCAAGGAATGTACACTGTGGCGCAAATTTGATATGCATTTTTTAATTACATGACACCCTTGGTTCCTTAGCAGACACTGTATGACCACCTTTGCTTGCCAATAAAAAAGTCTCAATTAGTCCAGTAATCTGTACGATAAGGGTCTTAAATTCACCATAGTCATAATTTTTTCGGCTCTGAAAATTATGCCCATCAGCGTGTTTATTGCTCAATAACTAGACTGACAAAAATAGGCTGGAACAAAACAAGGGAAGTCCACACAAAGCCTGATGTGAATTTGGAATTACATAGCGCTCTTGGTTTCATTGTATGACAGTCACACTATCAGGCTTGCAGGACCACTTCAGAATCGGATCTGTTTGCCAAGCAGAGCTGCTATTGCACAGTAATGGAAATCAGTGCTACCAGTGCTGTAGCTAATAGTTTTCAGAATTTTTAGTGTGATTCTGGAAGCCACTGGAAGCTTTCTTGTTTACACATAAAAATGGCGCATGACCTGAATCTATTACCAATGTAACAAATGTAGATTTTTCTGTATGCTCATTTGAGAGATTGATGCATAAATCTGTGAAATCACCAAGACTTTCCAAAGAAAAAGGAATGGAACTGAGATAGAAAGCGTATAACTTCATCTGAAGGCCCATAAAACTTTGTAACAGTTTTTCTTTTCTAATTTGTGTTTTCCTTTCCCAAGTTATGTCCTCAGAGGGATTTGAGTGATATGTAAAAAACATATTTCACAGCATCATCAAGTTGCTTGAATCTCTCACCACAATTTATTCGAGAGCTGTTATACAAATGAGTTCTTCCCAGCTTTTGCAGTTTGCCACATGGAAGTCTTTTTGTTGCAATTGGTTTTCCCAAATATTAGATTGGGTATTGATACTACAGTATTATAGGCTGCAGTATCTAATTGACATAAAGTAACAGAATTTTAGGTGTTATATCAAACAGTCTGAACGTTTTCCAAAAAAAGCTTTAACAGATATTCTTACAGTGGGATGAGGTCAGTTTTTCTGCTTGTCTCTTTAGGCCAATCCAAATTAAGGAAATGGCTAAAGAATGTTGTAATAACCTAATTTTGCCATTTCCTTTTCATAAACTAGAATATTATTTATCTTAAAGATGGCAGTTAAAATTTTGTGATTAGAATTGATTTTTAAGCACCGTTTGATTTGTTCAGTGTATAGTAAATCATATACCATAGCATTTTAAAATCTTTCAAGCACCACAGGTTCAATTCTTTGATTCGGTTCATAAACTGAGAATACAATTTAAATTTGACGCCTTGCAATAGACTTACAGCTGAATCTTTTGAATCTGCATAAAATGAGTTCATGAATGCTTGATTGGGTACCTCATCTCTTTCCAAACTACTACTCTTACAAGTTACTTGAATGTGACCTCTCACCAAGACTGTCAACAGTTAATGGGAAATGGAGGAGATGACTTGGTAGGTACTGCTCTGTGCTTCTAATCCAGGTCCCCATTCAATCCAATGGGATGATGCAAAATTCTTCCCAGAAATGGTGATTCTACATGTATTTTTGTATGTATTTAATGCGAAGCTTGATAGAGACAAATCCAATTGATCTTTGCTAATCACTCACCAAGGACAGAAATTAATTCAATTTTCGTCTAGACAAATGATTTTGTTGTGATCAGATTAGCAGTTTCCTGTTGTCCTCTAATTTTCGATTACCTTGAATACATTTTTCGGAAAATCCGCATTACTTCCTAATTTCTTATCCGATTAGATGTTGCTCTCTTTCATGTATACTAATCAGTAGTTTGATGTCCAATTAACTTGGATAAATAATTTAACCAAGGTCTTCCAGAACTGCAGATGATATTGAACTGATTACTCAGCATTTGATCATTCACAATTTGCACAGTTCCTTGAGCAGTGTGAGTGACATACTCAATATCAATTAGTGTGGCATTATCATTGACTGATTTTAGCCAATCAGCTTGGCTCTTGCACTCAATATCCAGGCTGGGTAGTGACATGTCATTTTAGAAATCCATTTTGAAGTGTTGCACATAATGTTACAGGAACAATTATTTTGCCAAGTGAGAATTGTTTATGCAGCCTACAGTAAGGGTCCTCATCCATCCACAAAAGGACAGCTTGTGGTATTAACATTTCTTCTGATAATTTTATTAAAATTACAATTATTGTTCTAATTAGGCCTATTTAGAATTGTAATTTGTCATGCGATGTTTTGTTTGGCAGCCTACATATATTTTATCAAGTAAAGGCTCCCTGGCATACAAATTTAGAGAGGTTATTAAGACAATACAAGTCATTTTATGTATCTTCTACTTTCTGGCTAACAAGAAGTAAGCGATTAAATGTGTCCATAGTGATTTCCAATATCATATCGTAAAATTGTTAGAATTGCCATTGCAATCCTCCCAAAATCATAAAATGAATTTACTGAATTCCGATTGATTTTGTAAATTAATTTGAGCCCTGATCTCCCTATCTTGACAATAGGATCAAGGTCCCTCTATCATAAATGACAAGAAGTTTCGATAAAGACCCACAAAAATTATTTACAGCTGTTTTACAGTATTTTTAGCACATCATCCGTCAAAGATTTCTTCTTGCCCCCAGAATTGATGAAAGAGTGCCTACAGGTGACAAAAGAAGTATAAACTTTGCGGTACATAACATGTTCGCATAGTTTGATAATGCTAAATTTGACAGTGTAAGGTTATAACGAACTGCAATATTGCACTAAATCAGTTACATACTGCCAAGCTAATTATGTTTGCAAGTGTCTTTTAGAGTGCAAATGCCAATTCAGACGTCTTGACAGACCAACATAATTGACTAAGATTTTCAAAGGAATACTTAGTTATGTCTATGACTGTCGAATTATACTGAGTGACAGTTGCAATTTGTTTGTGATACCCGTCAAAATATTTTAACTCTGTAAGGACATTTGGCATCAAATGCCGTAGTCCAAAGTATCCAATTTGGGAAAAAGCCTCTGTATAATTGAATAGACTAGGCAAATGAATAAAAGAGTCGTTCCTAAAACATACATTGTGAGGTACAAAAATGGAACATCAGACACAGTTGTAAGTCCCAGCTGACAGATTGATTCTGTTGATTGAGTAGTGGGCTTTAACAAAAGCAATTCCAGGCATTTTTTGCTGAAAGGAGGAAGCTCTCTGTGGTGTCCAGCACACAAAGCAAGCAACAGACAGCCTTTTCACTAAAGTGCAAGTCTTTCTTTGAGCCGGACCAACATCGACAAAAGATTGAATATAGCTGCAACCACAGATCTTACCCCATCAGTGTTTATTAGAGTAACTTCTTTTTGATTTTAAACAATCAAAAATTCTTTCTCTCAAAGTATCTCCTAGAGTGTTTTATCATCCTACATTGGAGTAGATTTAGTCAAATTATGGCCCAACCATTCTCCGAAACTTTTTTGATCTTTGGACAAAGCTACTTTGCGAAAAAATTAACAATCAAGCTTGGCAATCTGCAAAAATTTCAGAGAGTAAATTCAGTACTAGTACTTTTTTGGCTACTCAAAGAGGGTCAATCAGCCTGTTTATCACATATTGACATGATGCAAACTGGCTAAAACAAGACAAAGAATGTACGCTGTGCATGCAAATTTGATATACATTCTTTAATTCCTACATGACACCCTTAATTGGTTCCTTAGTATGACACAGTATGGCTGCCTTTGCTTGCCAATAAAGAAAATCTCAATGAGTCTAGTGATCTGCACAAGGCTTTTAAATTCACCTTAGTCATGATTGTTTCTAATGCGAGAAGTATGCCCATCAGCCTGGTTATTTTCCAATAACTCGACTGACAAAGACAGGCTCGAACAAAGCAAAGGAAATCCACACTATACCTGATGTGAATTTGGAATGACATAGCACTCTGGGTGTCATTATTGTTTGACAGTCACACTGTTAGGCCTGCAGGACAACTCTTGTTTGCCAATCAGAGCCATTTATGCACTTTGATGGAAATCATTATAACCAATGTATGCAAAATTCTATAGTCTCCGGAATTTTGAGCGTGACACAGGGTGCTGATGTAGGCCTTCACGGGTCCCTCATGAAATGGCACATGACTTGAATTTATTACTAAAGTTCGAAAGAGCATTTTCTGTGAGCGGAGATTGCTCACGCAAATCGATGAAATCACAGAAATTTTCCAAGAAAAAGGGAGTGGAGCTGACATAGAAAGAGTGTAACTTCATCTGAAGGCCCATCAAAATTTGTAGCAGTTTTTCTCTTCTGATTTGTGATTTCCTTTCCTAATTTTTGTCCTTAGAGGGATCTCTGCAATAAGTAAAAAAACTCATTTCAAAGCATTATCATGTTGCATTCTCATCTCACCACAATTTATGCAAGAGCTGTTACATAAATGAGTTTTCCCAGCTTCTGCTTCTACCACATGGAAGTTTTTTTTTTTTGCTCTTGGTATTCCCAAATATTAGATTGGGTGTGGATACTGCAGGCTGGGGTGTCTCATTGACATAAAGTAACAGAATTTTCGGTGTCATATCATACAGTCTGAACATTTTCCAAAAGATATCTCAGATATTCTTACACGGTGGGATGAGGTCGGTTTCTAATATTGTCTCTTTTGACCCTTCCAAGTTGAGGATATGGCTGAAGATTGTTATTACAAAATAATTTTGTCATTTGCTATTCAGAAACGTATATTATGTACCTTTGTACCTTACATTTAGATGGCAGTTACAATTTAGTGATTCTTCCTTCCTGCTTTGGTTGTCATACTTTATTTTGGGTTGTACTGTACTTCAAAACCTTTGGAACACGACAGGTCCAGTTCTTTGATTAGGTTCTTCAACTGAGAATACAACCGGATTTGAAGTCTCACAACAGACTTACAGCTGAATCTTTTGTATCTGAGCAAAATGAGTTCATGAATGCTTGATTAAGTCTTTCATCTCTTTCCAATCTACAAGTTACTTGTGTGTAATCTCACCAAGACTATCAACAGTTAAATGGAAGAGGATATCTTGGTAGTATTCCTGTGGGTTTCTAATCCCTGAGTCTGAGCTCAAACAATGTTGTACTTCACAATGACATCATGTAATATTTTTCTTCTCTGAAGTAATGTTTTTATTTTCTAATCCAAGCTAAATGAACAAAAATCGAATAGATATTCGCTAATTGCCCACCAAGGATATCAATTAATTCAATGTTGGTGTGGACTAAGGATTGCTCTGATCAGATTAGCAGTGTGCACCATGCAGATGTCTTCTAATTACTGATTACCTTGAATAAACTTGCCTTTTTTGTTTCAGCATTGCATTATTTCCTATCCGATTAGATATTGTTGTCTTTCATTTGTACTAATCTGTTATTTGATGTAAAATTGACTTACCAAGGTCTCCCAAAATGCAGATGACATTAAACAGATTACTAATCTTTGGATCATTCAGTTTGCACAAATCCTTGAGCAGTGTGACTGATATTCAATATCAGTATTTCGCACATTATCATTGAGAGATTCTGGACAATCAGCATTGTTTTTGCCCTCAATACCTGGGCTATGTCATGACTATTCATATTAGAGATTATTTCAAAGTTTTTTTACACGTATTTTTCTTATAAAAGTAAGCACAAATATTTATTTGCCATAATGAGAATTTTATGTTTTGCTTACTGAGACCCAGTCGTACATAAATGGATCATTCAATGGAATATTTTTTCTTCTGACAGCTGCTATGATTGTACTGATTCGACACTACAGAACTGCCATTCACCATGAGATATTTAGAAATTTATTATCGTATAAACCTCAGGCATTTCATCAGACAAAAGTTCATTCAGGTATATAAGTAATTTTTAAATTCTTGTCATTTTGATTGCAGCATCTTTCCTTTCGCATGAAAATATGAATTAACTGTTTGAAGTTACAACTGTTACACTTTATAATTTCCAAAATTACATTGTAAACATGTCAGACTTCCATTTGCCCTAAAGCACATAAGATATAAATGGATTTCCTTTCACTTAATCTGAGCATTGATGTCCCCATTTTGACAATAAAATCAAGGTCCCTCTATCATAAATGACGAGAAGTTTCAATAAAGACCCAAAAAAAATGATTTACAGCTGTATTACAGCACATTTAAGACGTCTTCAGTCAAGGACTTCCTGCAATTCTTGCTACTAGAATTGGTGAAAGGGTACCCCACAATGCAAGACACCTAACTCTGAAATATATTTGTAAATGGTTTTATAATTTGAGAACATTAAATTTGATAATGCAAGGTTGTAGTAAACTGCAATGTTGCATTAAAATTAGTCTAACGCAGATTTCTTGAGAGTCCAACATAGTCAACGCAGATCTATGGTAAAAGGGACACAAAGTACTAATTTCAATAGATTTACACAGAATGAGAGTTGCACCTTGTTAATGATATCTGTTGCACTCTTTAAGGACCATTTGGGCATCTCAAGCCATAGTCCAAAGTATCCAATTCGGGAAAAGCATCAGATTCTGTACAATTGAATAAGTTGGACAAACGTAAAAAAAAATCTCTTAAACATGCTTTGTACGGTACAAAAATGCAACATCAGACAGTACTGTAAGTCCCAGCTGACAGAGTGATTCAGGTAATTGAGCAGTGGGCTCTAACAAAAGCAATTCCAGTAACATTTTGCTGCAAGTAGGTAGGTCTCTTTGGTGTCCAGCATACAAGGCAAGCAACGCTGCAACAGACAACCTTTTCACAAAAGTGCAAGTCACTCCATGAGCCAGGCCTATACTGCTACAAAAGTGTGTACATAGACAGCAGATCTTACCCAATCAGTGTTTATTAGAACAACTTCTTTTTCACTCTCAAAAATTATTTCCTTTCAATGTATAATACTTTCTAATCCCTGAGTCCCACCTCAAACACTGCGATGCATCACAATGAGATCACGTAATATTCTTCTCTGAAGTGATGAATTTATATTTTTGTATGTTTTTTTTATCCAAGGCTGAATGGACACAAATCTAATAGATATTTGCTAATCGCCCACCAAGGATATCAATTAATGCAATGTCGGTGTGGACTAAGGATTGCTCTGATCAGATTAGCAGTGTGCACCAGGCAGATGTAGGCTAGTCTAATTACCGATTACCTTGAATATACTTGCCTTTTCTTTTTCAGCATTGCATCATAATTTCCTATCCAATTAATTGTTGTTGTCTTGCATGTGTAGTGTACCAATCAGTAATTTGAGGTCCAATTAGTTTAGATAAATTAATTAACCAAGGTCTTCAAGAACTGCAGATGACATTAAACAGATTACTAATCTTTGGATCATTCAGTTTGCTCAAATCCTGGAGTAGTGTGACTGATATCCAATATCAGTTTGTCTCGCATCATCATTGACAGATTCTTGACAATCAGCATTGTTCTTGCACTCAATACCTAGGCTATGTCATGACTAGTCTTTAGAAATTCATTTATTTTTCTTATAAAAGTAGTGCAGAAATATTTATATATTTATTTGCCATTTATAATGAGAATTTTGTAATTTGCTTGCTAAGAACCAGCCATACATAAAACAGATTATTTTATTTTTCTGAGATTTTAATCTGCTATGATTGTACTGATTCGACACTATACAGAACTACAATTCACAATGAGATATTTAGAAATTTATTATCGGATAAACCTCAAGCATTTCATCAGGCAAAAGTTCATTCAGACATATAAGTAATTTGTAAATTCTTGTCATTTTGATTGCAGCATCTTCCCTATTGCATGAAAATATGAATTAACTGTTCGAAGTTACACTTTGTCATTTTCAATATTACATTGCAAACATGTCAAAATTCCATTTGCCCTAAAGCACAAAAGATATAAATGGATTTCCTTTCACTTAATCTGAGCATTGATGTCCCCGATTTTGACAATAAAATCAAGGTCCCTCTATCATAAATGACGAGAAGTTTCAATAAAGACCCACAAAAATGATTTACAGCTATATTACAGCACATTTAAGACGTCTTCAGTCAAGGACTTCCTGCAATTCTTGCTACTAGAATTGGTGAAAGGGTACCCCACAATGCAAGACACCTAACTCTGAAATATATTTGTAAATGGTTTTATAATTTGAGAACATTAAATTTGATAATGCAGGGTTGTAGTAAACTGAAATGTTGCATTAAAATTAGTCTAACGCAGATTTCTTGAGAGTCCAATATAGTCAACACAGATCTATGATAAAAGGGACACAAAGTACTAATTTCAATAGAATTACACAGAAGGAGAGTTGCACCTTGTTAATGATATCTGTTCAAACATTTGCACTCTTTAAGGACCATTTTTTTCATCTCAAGCCATAGTCCAAAGTATCCAATTCGGGAAAAGCCTATGTACAATTGAATAAGCTGGACAAACGTTTAAAAAATCTCTAAAAACATGCTTTGTACAGTACAAAAATGGAACATCAGACAGTAGTATAAGTCCCAGCTGACAGAGTGATTCAGGTAATTGAGTAGTGGGCTCCAACAAAAGCAATTCCACTCACTTTTTGCTGCAAGTAGGAAGGTCTCTTTGGTGTCCAGCATACAAAGCAAGCAACGCTGCAACAGACAACCTTTTTACAAAAGTGCAGGTTTCTCGATGAGTCAGGTCTATCACTATACTAAAAAAGATAGAACACAGAAGCAACTTTTTGGAATTTCACCTTTTGAAAGTACTTTTTCATGCAAATCAAACTTTCAAAGTGAGTCAATCTTGAAACCTGTTTACTGTGCCAATGTGCCATAACTTAAGAAACAAATACTGGCTCAAACAAGGTAAGTATATTGCAAGCAATATCTGATGTAAATTTTGAATTGCATAATACCATTGGTTCACACTCTCTGGGCCCTTCATGCATGTTTGCCATTAAAAAATCTCCAGCGATCTGCAAAAGACTCTTGAGTTCAGCACGGTCATGAGTGCCTTATTCTGCTGTTCACAGTATGCCCATCAGCCTGTTTATTGCTCAATAACTCGACTGACAAAGACGTACAGACTCGAACAAAGCAAGGGAAGTCCACGCAACACCTGATGTGAATTTGGAATTACGTAGCACTCTGGGTGTCATTATTGTTTGACAGTCACACTCTCAGGACTCCAGGACAACTTCTGTTTGCCAATCAGAGCCATTTATGTGCAGCGATGAAAATTGTGATGCAGTGTATTCAAGTAGTCTTCAGCAATTTTGAGGGAGCTACACTCAGGCTTTCATGTATCCACATAAAAATGGCACATGACTGGAATTTGTCATTAGATTGACAAGTGAGCATTTTTCTCTGAGCTCATTTGAAAGATTGTTTTTGCACGAATCACGAAAATCAATCATAATCAGTATCGCCATTGGTGGTCAATTTTCTCTGAACGTGACAAAAAGCAAATCAATTTCACAATATAGAGGGGTTTTATTGTATCGTGTAAAGGATATTTTAAGACAAATGAAACTTGCATCTCTCGATTTGGAAAATAAGATCTACATACTTTATGAAATTTTTTGAAAATTCCTACTTTTTGAAATACAAGACCAACTAGTTCTGATTCTTCGCTTTGTCCATTCTCAAGGCGTGTTGGAATCTGTACCTCCATCCAAAAATAGTAATTCTTTTAACGAGAAACTTTTATGTTAGTATGGAAGGAAGATTCATGCAATTTTGATTCAAAATGAACTGACTAGAATCAATGAACTATTAGCCCATTATAAAAAAAATTAACAAAAGCCGACGTTTGCCTTTCGCAAGAATTTGAATAACACCATTATCCTTTTTCTGAGACATTGTCTTTTTGTCACAGATTAATCAAGGTCCTATATATTGCATTAATTGTATAAAGGACAATTCTTGTAATTCCAATTACACCAAGGGCAACTGACTGAATGGTTTATTTGCTTGAATATGTATCAGAGAAGTCTAGCCTTGCCAAGCAAAATTGCTAGGCGCCTCATGTTCTATGCGGGAGTGATGCAAGAATTGGTTGAAAGTTTGGTACACCCTGTATCGCTTCGTTGTCTGGATGTAACATTAAGAGTCCCTTAGCTCTGGCTGACATGGAGTCCATGTACTAAAATTCTTCGATCTCTTAATCTTATCACCATTATGTTCACGTTTCACGTTACTGGCACTGATGATATTCCCAGCATGGATTCAAACCCATGCCCTCAGAAACTAGTCGTTGCACAAACAAGTACTCTTAGCCTGAAGTTAGCCATTAGATCATTTCGGTATATATATATTTTTTAATAATGGCTGCACAATTAGGCAAATGCAGCACAAGATATAGATGCGGATTCAGATTGAAATTCAGATATTTTATTTTTTCTCTTAAAGCAAACATCCGCAATATTTCAATTAAAAAAAACAATTGCTCCAACATGGGTGACCCCTTTAAGACATCTATGATGCCGCTATCAAGGGGCACCCGGCCCCCATCCCCAAAAAAATTAATTGAAAATATATAGGTATAAGGTCATCAATCTTGCAGTTTTACACTCAATCAAACTTTACAAAGCACAAGCAGTATCTCACCAATGACCTTTTGGATTTCAGAGCGTCTCCAGGAGACGTAAGATCCAAATCGATGCAGTCGTTTGTAATAGAGTTAAATGAATTGTGAACTTAAATTTTTCTTGTTGAGTGCTTTTTCTCAGGAAACACATATCAAGTAATCAAACTTCTTAAAACTGTCATGGTATTATTGAAGATTATGATAGATCAGACAGATCTATGATGGATGTTGGTGTCGCTATTAAGATTGTATTACCCAACAAAGTTGGACTTTCCAGTTAGTCCCCGTGAATGAGTGAGCACACTTTCAACCACAGTATACAAATGTTGACTGATACGAGGGCAACAGTGCAATCTGTTTGACCCAAGGGAGTGACTGTCACTACCGAGGGTCAAACATATTGCACTGTTGCCCAAAGTAACAGTCAATAATTGTTTTGTTATACCTTGAATGCAATTCTGACAAAAAATATAACACTTTGGAGAGACAGGAAATTTCTCCATCAAAGTTTTGACATTGATCAGGTGGTCATCCAGATTTAAAAGTCAAATAAATTTATGATACTATCCACAGGTTCTATTGTCATTTAATTTTGTGAAGAGCAATGATCTATTTATAGCCTCACTGTGGTGATGTCACAACTCTATGACATCACAATGCAGTGGCGTCACAATGGTCACAAATACACAGTTCAGTTGAAATAAACAAGTAAAGCTGCAACAATGTCTTGAATCAATGTCTTTTGCATTTTCATCAGATAAAAAAGGTTCAGGTAACATCTTTGGTTCCAACACCAACTTCTGTACAGAATCTTGATCAGCAGTCAGCCTCAATGTGAATTAGGTGAACTGATGCCCTCTCAGAGGGCAACAGTCTTTTCTGATCCCTGTCGTGTGATGTCATTCTGACCAATCATAGAAGAGGAATTGCATTTGAGTTGTAACAATAACCTGTAGTGCCCTCCCTGCCGTACAAACAAGAGAATCGTATGTATGCAAGCAAAATATGACTAATCAACATAGTCAATTGATTAAGTAAAGACAAGGTTTGACCGATGACTAAAGGACATACAAAAAGATTTTCAGTGTAAATAGCTACTTGAGCCAAATTAGCAGTCACTGATATGCTGGCCAGGTGTTTGAGGCAATTGAAATTTCATCAGTGTCTTGGGTAGTCCAGCTTATAGAACCAACGACACCCAACAATAACTGTGAATTTTGGGAAAATGTTTTTCATAATCAACTGTAAAATTGGAAGGAATCTGTGACAAATATACCAGAACACATATGTCTTGGGCATTCCTTTGATTTGTCATATGCTAGTATATAGGTGGACTGAAGCCATTTGCATGCCCTGATACCTTTTGTCTCTCAATGATTGGTATGGCCGCCCATGGTTATCCGTCAGCAAAAACAGCCAAAAATAAGTTTGTAATTTTTTCTGTCTTATCTCAGCAACCGTAGTAATTTTCAAATATTGGTTCGATTTAATTTAAGAAAGCACTTTTTAGAAAGCATGTCAATTCATTTTTGCTTGGCTTGTACTCAGTCTAAAAGATATTCCGCAGAACATCTTTCTCAGTGCACAATGTCATGACACAATTGACAGATAGGAGCAGAAATCCTTGACTGATGAAGTAACAAAAATACCGTAAAACAGTTGTAAATCATTTTTGTGGCTCTTTATTGAAACTTCTTGTCATTTATGGTGGAGGGACCTTGATCCTGTTGTCAAGATGGGGACATCTGGGCTAGAATTACGTCACAAAGTAAAAATTAAATACATTTACACTACCATTGAATTCAACAACATTTCTGACAATTCTACTCAGTTCAAACTCTTTAATCGCTTAATATTTTTTTGTAATACCAATGAAATGAAAGATGCCAAAAATTCAAAGGGAAAAGTGTGAAGGAAAAGCATCAAAAATTCTGCAAAAAAGCATCTCCATCTTTACATATATACATAAATTTATATATAAACATTGTTGAAATAAATGTTGTTTTTTGTTGTTGTTATTGCTATGATTAAATCGTCATTTCTAATCAATTGATCAATTATTTCCTTTTCTCACCTCATTTTGTAAGCTTTGTAGACTCAGGGGCCTTGAAAATCCATGCCCAGAAAAAAATAAATGTCTTGAGTTTAGGTATCATGTCTCTTAAACTCAAGCATGTTGGAGCAGGCAGGACACTAAATAACTAATATCGGGCGACACGGGCCAACGATGGCCGATGTAAACAGGGACTTCTTGAAATTGATAAAGCAAATGGAACAGGACAAATTAGTTGATTATGATAGTTAATACAGGTGGGTCTACACCCAATGAATTAACAATATTACTTTGAAATTGCTTGTTTGTCCTGTAAGCGACTAAAACCTTCAATTACCATAATTAGGTAAATTTTCGCCCGTTGAATTATACTGTCATGAATCATGATAAACAAATTAAGTGATTATTTTGATAGATTGTATTACAACAGGTAATAAAAAAACGACAGGGACGTAGTAAATTTCCTTTTTAATCAGAAATAACGCCAACGGCAGGGACGTAGGGCCCTCTGACTTATTTTGCCACGGGGCCCAAAATGCCGCCAGTCCATGCCTGATGGGTTGCATTGCCTTCTTTACCCAGTTCTTCATTTCACCCAATCAGTGGGTGGCCCAACTTACCCTGTGACACAACTTACCACGGTCTCTCCTACCAGGAGGTGGAGATCCGAGGAGGTGGAGATACAAATAGATGGTTGCCCCCATACAGGTCAGATACCTGCCCCCCCGCTTGAGACCCCCCCAGTTGCGCCACTGCCAACCACCTGTCAGTCATACAAATTTTAATCATCGCTTGCTATTCTAGTTCAACTAAGAACATTAACGATTTCTTACTTAAAAAGGATCATTACGTCCAAATCAATGAATAAGAGGATGGTAAAATAAGTCACTGCTTGATATGAAACTGCCTACTGTTCTTTGAAGTACTAATCCAAGCAGCCGAATATCCTTTGAAACGAAATTGACACATGTGTGCAGGTAAAACGTAGACAAAAAATTGAATATGAAGCTTACACTCAGCCAATTTAGTATGAAATCCCAATTTCAAAACATCATATGGTGAATAACATGGTTGGATCAACATGGGATGTTTTCGAAGATATATGTTATTTTTAAGATGGAATAAGCATCAGACAATTACCAAACTTTTCATATTAGGAATATGGCTTATTTGCATACGGGCCTTTTGCAACCTTTTAATTCATTTTTATAGTGATTACGAAGTGATGAAGCAATATTATATTGATAATCAGAAAAACATTGAAACAGTTTTGAAAAATAGAGATATCTATAACCCAAAAACTATCCAAAATGAACCTGAAGATGTAAAAGAAATTGAATTGATTGTGCAATCAGGTACCATTCATCACTTTCAATATCTTATTAATCCTGAAGGGCTGTGTCATGGAGCCAACATAACATATCTTATTTACGTTCATTCCGCACCAAAAAACAAGCAACGGAGATTACAGTTACGTCAAACATGGGCGAAAAACAATGTCATACCACAATACCAGTCAAGGTTGATTTTTATGTTAGGTGACCCAGGAGACAAGAATGTGCAGGAAGCTCTTTTAGAGGAAAACTCAAAATATGGTGACATCATTCAAGAAGATTTTATTGACGCTTACAGGAATTTGACACATAAAGCAGTTGGAGCGCTAAAATGGACTACAAACTATTGCAACAAAGTTAGATTTGTTATTAAAGCAGACGATGATGTTTTCATTAATATATTTATGCTTCTTAAACACATGAGAAAGCAACACTGGGAATCCAAGCGATATTTTCTTGGTAAAAATTTCCCAAAGAGCCGAAGGCAAGTCTTGCGAGATCCAAAAATTTGTCGCAGTTGGTGCGTAAACGAATCAGAGTTCAAAGGAAAATATTACCCTCCTTACCTGTCAGGGGGTTTCATGGTTATCTCGGGCGATTTGATCCCAGATTTGTACGAAGCTTCAAATGCACCCCTTTTTTCTGGGTGGATGACGTTTATCTATCCGGATTATTGCCCCAAAGGTTATCCAAACCTTTTGATGTGATCGACTATTCCGATTACATATTTTTTTTTGGATACACTTTTGAGAAATATTTGGCCAGGGGTATAAAACATCCAAGACTATTTACTGTAACAATAAGTTACAGAAAGAGAATTTTGTGGATGAAAGTTCTACAGGTTCTCCCCGAAGACCAGAAACTATTTTTAGGATTACAATATTATCAAAGGTTGTTACAAGAAGCAGAAGCAATGGTTGAAGAGGACAACCTAACAGTGAAGATTGAAAATATTAACGAGCTAAGGAGAGAAATAATGGACCAGCTGTGAACAAGCATAACTTGTCAATATGCTGCTATATGATATGACCCTATCTGAACTATACTAAGCATTTATTCAACAAGCATCAAGGATGTAAAAGGATTTTTTCAAAAATTATTTATTTTCTACTATTGGTCAGGTGTTGTGAGATGCCTAGTCCTCAATCCGAAAAAATTGTCGGCTTGCCAACTTATATTCTGGTGATTTCTGTTCCCACTTATTGAATTATTATACAAAGAACATGTCAAAGAAACACTTTACTGGCTCTCAACCCAACCTGTATAGGAAATGGCTCGACAAGTTCTTCTATTACAGGTCTTGTGGGTTGAGCGTTATTTTGCCTAATAGCTAAAAGCTTCTAAATTTCCTGATATATGTTTACTCCATAGATTTGTGCTGTGCGAAGTTTCCAAATAAAAAGCAGCCAAGATTTTGGTGATGTACACATCTAGATATCCATCCCACATGTCAAGAATATTTACCTTTACCAAAACATGTGATGACCACAGATGTAAAATAAATTTTTAATGCGAACAAATTTAAGTTTGAAATACACCGTTCTATATTAAAGTAAAACAAATCAGACTTTAAAAAAAAGTTTATTCTTCATAAAGCCTATCACCAAGGAGTTCAGTCGCTGCTACATTCGAAGGTTTCTAAAAAACAATGTATAGGTATATTCCCTTTTCGAAATCTGTCCACATTAAAGCCATATGGTGTTGCACAACATTCCCTTTTTTTAGTTCTAACGTTTCTGAAAATTTTGAAATTAGTTTGTAGTTTCAATGTAATCAATAAACTTCATGATATCAATACCAAAGATGCTTTTCTTGAATAACTATAAACATAATGCTGATGAACTTACCACTCACATATTGTTTTGTCCCCAAATAGGTATTTTTAGACTATTTTTAAAATTACCAAGTTATGGGAATTATTAAACATATAGGTTAAGGAAACCGGTCAAAGATTATGATCACTGCAGAGGGGCCACCCAAAACCAAATAGAATTTTATAGAATATAAAAGGACAGTTGAAAATTCAATATAACTAGCGAGAAAAAATGAGAGTAAATTAACTCCACTTAAGCCTCATCAGTAAATGTTTTAAAAGTTAGCATTGGTCTTTATTTTGCAAGGAATTTTGGAGTACTGCATTGGAGCACAGATAATTTGTCAACGCTATCATATTTTAGGTCATGTCACTGTTGCAGTGTAAGTTATGACATATTCACTGTATCTTCATAGACACTTTAATCATAACCTGCTCCTTTGTCACCCGGGAATTCTTGATTTATTGACTGCTGTGTATAGAGATTTGTCTGCTGGGCTGCACATACAAAATGTGATGAATACTGACGAAGGTCATAGATCAACCATCCTGATCCTGAATAAGCACCAAGTACACATCAACAAAAAGTATTGAATCTAATTGTATCTACATATCATATCATCATAAATCTGATTAACCCAATGCTTGGATTGCTTTTGATCGACTAAATGACAGCTCTTAAGAATGGATGATTTATTGTTTCAATCCTATGCCGCAGAAAGTCTTCACCAGTAGGGCCTATATCATCGTTGGTGTCGGTTGATTCTGGTCAGGTACAGAGGGCTTCCCCTGCTTTGTTTGTGCCTGTCTTTGTCAGCCACTGAAGCAGTCGAAGTATTGAGAAATAGGAAAGCTCTCCAGCTCAATAAACAGCTGATGAGCTCACTTCACATGGAAGCAATAAACACTCCTGCCCAAAATATGTGCAGAATTGAGAATTACAATTGAGAATTACAATGTCATACTTTTATGTCTAGATAGGTTTAGCTATAACTTCTAGGGCATAAGAGATGCACTGTGGGTGCATATCGTGGGTAAATTCACAATATGTGTTCTGGTGTATGGTTTTTGATTGTGTATGTTTTGAAAGTCTCTGTGCGATGTGCATTCTATGTGTTCATTTAAACAAACCTCCGATGGTAAGATTAGTTTGCCATGAATAAGGCAGTTAACTTTGTTTGTTTGTTTTTTTAAGTATACTTAGTAGGGAAATACTCTGAAGTTCCACCTTAGATTTGGGCGACCGTTTGGAAGTGTCTTAAAATTGAACACATAAAAGAGGCTCATTATTAAATTTTGTTTGATATGTCTGCAAAGACATTATTTTGGGACTCTTGTGACATTTTTGGGACATACTTGAACATTTTCTGAGAGATTATCCAGCACTGTTGCAGAACCCTGGACTGCATATTCATGGTTTATATTCCTACAATTTTGTTTAGTTTCATGTATCAAGCAACATGTAACTAATTTCACATAAACTCTAGGTAGGGAAGATGTCATATATACTCAACTCATTGGTCATTTACACCTTTTGATAGATCCTACTATTACAGCCAAACACTTTGATATAGAATTAGAGTGGACTGTGGCACTGTGAAAATGGCACTTCGTGACTCATGATAGTCGATGAACAACATGGGAAACACAGAGGCTGTTTGATTAGTCATGATCAAGAGAAAGCCATTTGACTTTTCATAACGGATTTTAGAGTGAAAATCAGATGCATAATCCTTTCATTTGGCTGTCACCAACAAGTCGGATAAGTCTCCTTCAATCAAATTAACATTGAAAGTATTGGGTTTGACCATGACATATCATCAGCATGATGACGGGTCATTCCACAATAACTGAGTCTTTTGTGTCACTCAAGCTGTTTACGGCAAAATCATAATATTAGGATATTGTTACTAAGCATATGCCTTTCCCCTCCTTTAAAGAAGTTATTTTCATTGTCAAATGGAAATTATCAGCTACTGCTTATATTGTGCACCCTTCACAATATCCCACAAATAGCCAAATGTGATGTCACAGAAAATTCTTCTGTCAATTATCATATGCTTTTGACCATGTCAAATCAATGTAAATATTTGTGGTGGGTCTAAATCTCAGGACAACTACTCCACATACTTGTATCCCAAGACCGACTGAATTTTTCGTCTTCTCTGTATACTGTGGAAAACAAAATGACCTCGTCACCAGAAAACATGTCACTGGTGTTACTCATTAAATAAAGCATCGCTGTAAGAGGAATGCTCCCTTCCATCTTTGGTTTAATGCACCAGGGGGCTTCTCCTGATGGACAAGCATCCATGATAACTGCAATTTTTGGCATTTATATGTTTTTAGCAAGTAGGATGGCTTTACGGTGAATTGAAATTAAGAGTATTCTTTTTCAGTGTCACTGGTGTTACCCTCAAAAATGGTCTATAATTGTAGAATTTTCAAAAACTGCCTCAGTCATAGGATATGTCCTGTTTACAGGGATCAATCTTTGGCAACACCTGTTCAAATCATTGCATCACTGTGGGAGCATTTGGTGTTTCAGATCAAATTGTCACTGGTGTTACAGTCACTGGTGTTACTAAAAAATGGTTAACACAGGTGTCCAATGGCAACACCAGTAATGAATGGTGACAGAAAATCCAATGAAATTCTTATTTCAATATGAAATATTTCAAAAATAATTAATCTGGTCACTGGTTTTACTTTCAGTCAATTGTGCTTTTTAACTTTTACTGTAACACCAGTGACAGTTTTGTCTCAGTTATTGTGGAATGACCCTGACACACATAGTGCCATTTCCACAGTGCCACAATCCACTCTAATTCTATATCAAAGTGTTCGGCTGTAATTCGCGGCTATCTTATGCTACTCCTCCCAAACTACTCATTGCTCAGACACGAAAACTTGTGAGCTGCTTTCTTTCACTTCCTGCAAGAACCTTATGTAAGTTTGCTCTCTTCAATTTAGAATTTTTTTTTTCATGGTTACTATGCTAGTTACTGTAAATTCTACTCTGCTATGTATGTAAAAGAAAATAACTGAAGTTTTTAGGAGTGTGGGAACACTCGCAACGGGGCATCAAGTGGGATTGGCCATTGATTAGGTATAAAAAGAAAATACCCCTTCATCAATGTGAGCTTGGACTAATCATTGAAAAGACTGGGGTTATTGCAAGTTAATTACACATTGATTAATTTGACCACAGGTCAACCAGTGCAGTCTACATGTGATAAAACTGTTAGCACACACTAAATATCAAGATTACTGAATATGCATCAAAGGCCATCGAATTGACAGGATAGTATAGCTTTCCACCCTTCATAACAAATGTGAAATACATTTTCAGAGTTTATAGTAGAATTGACAGTTATTTTCATTTTAGATGAGCATTAATCCGCAGCTTACCGACTTGAAAAATATCATGACCTCCAAAAATCAATGAATCAGAGGATGGACAAAATGACTGCTGAATACCGCTCTGCATATAATACTCCTCTTTGAAATTTTAATCCTACCTGCAGAATACCCTTTGAAAATAGTCAACAAAATTAAAACATGTGTGCAGGTCAAACTGTAGAGACAAAATTTAAATACTAGACATATACTCAAACCATTTAGAGCAAAATATCTAGTTCAAAGTGTCATTTGGCAGTTGATATGGTCGGATCAACATGGGTGGTTTCGGAAGACCTATGTCATTTATAAGATGGATTAAGCACCAGTCAATCATCAAACTTTTCATATTGGGAATATGGGTGATCAGCCTATGGGCCTTCAGCAACTTTTTAACTCACTTTTATGGAGATTACAAGGTAATGAAGCAATATTACATTAATAATCAGAACAACATTGAAACGGTATTGGAAAATAATAATATTTATAATCCAAAAAGTATCCACAATCATCCTGAAGATGCAAAGGAAATTGAATTTGAATTGACGGTAGAAAAGAAATTGCCAATGGATCTATCAGGTACAATTCATGACTTTCAGTATTTGATGAACCATGAAACAATGTGCCACGGAGCCAACATAACATATCTGATTTATGTTCATTCTGCACCAAAAAACAAGCAACGGAGATTACAGTTACGTCAAACATGGGCTAAAAACAATGTCATACCACAATACCAGTCAAGGTTGATTTTTATGTTAGGCAACCCAAGGGATAGCTATATTCAAGAAGCCCTTTTAGAAGAAAACTCAAAATATGGTGATATCATTCAAGAAGATTTTATTGACGCTTACCGGAATTTGACACATAAAGCAGTTGGAGCACTAAAATGGATTACAAACTATTGCAACAAAGTTAGATTTGTTATTAAGGCAGACGATGATGTTTTCATTAACATATTTATGCTTCTTAAACACATGAGAAAGCGACATTGGGAATCGAAAAGATACTTTCTTGGCAAAAATTTCCCAAAGAACCGAATGCCGATCTTGCGAGATCCAAAAAATTGCTTCAGTTGGTGCGTAAAAGAATCAGAGTTCCAAGGAAAATTTTACCCTCGTTATCTTTCTGGGGGTTTTATGATCATCTCGGGCGATCTGATCCCAGACTTGTACGAAGCTTCAAAACGTACTCCATTTTTTTGGGTGGATGATGTTTATCTATCCGGATTATTACCCCAAAGGTTATCCAAACCTTTCGACGTGATTGACTATTCGGATTACATATTTTATTTCGGATATACTTTTGAGAAATACTTGTCCAATGAGATAAAACGCCCAAGACTCTTTACTGTAACAATAAGTTACAGAAAAAGAATTTTGTGGATGAAAGTTCTTCAGGTTCTCCCTGAAGACCAGAAGCAATTTTTAGGATTACAATATTACCGGAGGCTGTTGCAAGAAGCTGAAGCAATGGTTGAAGAGGACAACCTAAAAGTGAAACTTAGAAATGAACAAAGGAGACAACGAAAACAGAAGAATGTCATTATTACATAGCACTCAAAAATTGTAGAATGTGGTTGAAAGATTGTGAAATAAAACTGACGATTTCAAGACACTTTGGTCTTATATTCCAAATTAGAAAAAGGCAGTCAATCAATGTGTGCAAAGTCTGCATAGATGTCATAGCTAGTGTCATGCAGGGGCGGATCCGGAAAATGTTTGACGGGAGGGTTTGCAAATGGAAATGTACTAAAAATATCGCAGTTTCACTCTTTTTTTTTACATAAAAATCTGCAGGCCCAAAGGGGGGGTTTGAACCTCCTAAACTCCCCCCCCCTCTGGATCAGCTACTGTCACGTGGAATGAGAGGAAACTATATATCTCACAGACACCGAAAACAGGACCTGCTCCTTTGTCACCCGGGGGAATTCTTGATTTATTGTCTGCAGTGTATAGAGATTTGTCTGCTCGGTTGGACATACAAAATGGTGATGAAGATCATAGATCAGCCACTCTGAATAACCACCAAGTACATTGAAGCAAGAAGTACCTAAGCTAAAGGTAGCTAGATATATCATAACAAATATGATATACATTCTTCATCACAGATATGGATTATGTCCATGTTTTCCCGTGGAACCATTACAAGAAAAGTTTCAGTTTTCAAAACAAAAGATTGTTATAATATACACACTGAAAAAGTGGTTTGTTCAGCATATGAAAATAAAATAAATGGCAAAAAATGTTTGTCAAGGTGGTAAAAAACATATAATAATAACGCCCCCCCCCCCCAAAGTTTCATCTCGTCAATTTAGTGTTTTATATTTTATATCAGCTGAAAGTTCAAAAGAGTGCAAGCCCAAAGTACTTTCTCAGATGTTTTTTTCGTGTTATAAGGGGAAAATACAATTGACTAAGCTATAGTTAAGGAAAGTAGACCAAACTGAAGTTGAAGTATATCAACTGGTGCCTTTTGCGCTTCTTAAAAGAAGGAACCTTCAATCAAAGCCGCTGAGCAATACACACAATCAAAGTCAAAGTACAACCCAAACACTGTCTACAAATTGACCGCTATTTGCTGCCACCTAGGGTGCAAAATTCGCGAGCTCCTGTGAGCGGTCAACAGAATTTCGATCGCTGGAAGAAACCAGGACAGTATGGAAGAAACCAGGACAGTTTCATCATTTAGTGATGGTCTAGTTTATTTCCAAAAACTCTGCCAGTGTCTAATCTGACTTTGGTTGGCTTCAATTGCTCAGACAGCTTGTAAATACCAAAATAAGTTGGAACTATTTTTTATCATGGAGGATGTATACATTGTAGCTCACATATATTGCCAGTATAGAGGGGGCCACTTGTGGCATGGACAAGACATTTTCCTGAGTGCAACACAGCTTTGCTGAAATTGTGAATTATATTGTTGTCCTAGTTCATAAATCTCCATAAAGTAACAGAATAAATACAATAGAGCATTTTTGATATCACAAAGCAAAAACATCGGCTTTGTATGGACACGTGAATAAGTGAGAATGCATTCTTTTTGGACCCTTTTCTGACCACAATTTAACATGCACTAAATGGCATAAGTAGATTGAATACCATCAAACTTCTGATGAGTAAAATCATCCCTTTCACAGGCAAAGTTTATGCTAAAGTTTCAAAACTTTCTTTTTGTCTCATGATTTCCAAACATTTACATTCAAAGCAGTGGACTAGGTATGTGCCGGCAACCACGCTTTGTGAAGGTAGTTTGGCGTAGTATGGACAGCTGTTGTTCGACCTGATCTGGTGATCTGTCCTAAACAGATCAAATTATTGTTGACCCAATTACATTTTCCAGGGACTGTTAGCATTCTGAATACCATCAAACTTCTGATGAGTAAAATGATCCCTTTCACAGGCAAAGTTTATGCTAAAGTTTCAAAACTTACTTTTTGTCTCATGATTTCCAAACATTTTCATTCAAAGCAGTGGACTGGGTATTTGCCAGCAACCACGCTTTGTGAAAGTAGTTTGGCGTAGTAATATGGACAGGTGTTGTTCGACCTGATCTGGTGATCTGTCCAAAACAGATCAAATTATTGTTGACCCAAATCGATTTTCCAGGGACTGCCAGCATTCTGCTGCCACTTGACAGTCCCGAACAGAGACAGACCCAAACATATAACTTTTAATGCTGCATGTCTTGCTCGACATCTTTTCCACTGTTTCCATGATGCTGACATACCATTACACTGGTTCTGATTATGATTTAGTCAACGAAACTGACTTAGAAATGTGCTCACACTTGACAACATAGTGAGATTCATCTTTGCGTGCAATTTTACCATTGCCCCTGACAATTGATCTTGACTGAAGCTTCTTGGCAATGATTGTTTATTTTAAAAATCCAGTTCCTATGCCAAATCATATAGAGACCCAAAAAGGACATGGATGTTTTTTTATGATGTCGTTCCCTGGTAATCTTTCACATTTCCTCATTATCGTCAGGTTCTCTCATTATGATTTTTTTAAATATTCTACTCAGGGACTCTTCACTACTCTTCAGTATTTATCACTTGGAGGCGGTTGGGAGTTTTGCCGGAACGTCCCGTCAAAAATTGATACCGGGTAGAAACTATGGTAAAAACTGGGTTTACTCCAAAGGGTTTTACCATATAGTTTTTACCCAACCAAACCTGACCCCAGGACATGTCGTCAAAAATTAAAATTATTTATGAGTGAACAAGTGTGCAAAGATAGTACCCTATCGGGCAAAATTCCCACTCCCTAGGTCGTTACTTCTGAATGGTCCCTTACTAGAGTTTCAAAAAATTTACATCAGTCAATGAAATGTTGGTGTATCAGTTAAAAAGCAATACCGGATGTCATTGATTATCATCATTGACCTTCGTTGGCCCCACTACAATTTTTATCACAGCATACATTTGTAGAAACTTGTTCATCATTTGAACAAACATTTGAAAAACATTCATTGACATCACGAATACAGAGGTGTAAAATTTGTTAAGCACATGTCAACGAATTGATAAATTATTGATTTTGAACACTGCTTGTTGATTTAAGAGTTCGTGAATTTATCCATGTGATTTTGTGCACTCATTAAATATGATATACGTCAGACTGTTAGTCCTGTTTTATGTTATAATATCAAAAAAGGTACGACTATACCAACCATACTTTAATAAATAATTTTTTTCTTTTGGTGTCCAGGTTTGGTAAACCTCCGTTGTACTGGCTTCAAAAGTGGAAAAATACTGGACATAAAGCCCTGTCAATCAAAAGGTTGCTTTAGAAAGCTTCAGCGCAGAAAGGCTTAGTCATGCAAGAACTGGATAGAGGACCATTTTTAAATTTCTGTGCAGTTGATAACTTGATACAGATGTACATACAATTTTGCTTTGAGGGCCCACTAGATCGGTTACCTTGCTTATGGACTACAGTATGTACAGTTTGTCTCACAATATACATGTACGAACTGGTGTTTGGCCTGATTGCCCAGCATAGATCTACAAGTCACACTGTAGAAATACGCATACTCATGGATAGAAGAGCAAATTTGTAATTTATCTATCTCATGTTTGTGTTGCTTTGGTTCTCTTTTTTTTGACGACGACCATGCTTTCTAGAAATGAGACAGACTGTAAGTACATGTATAGAATGAGTAACTCAACGACTATGTAATTCAGCTTTTTAATATTCCTTTCTTCTCCAGGTATAAAAACTCCTTGGCATATTTGACCAGTTTCTGATGCTGCTTCTTCCCGATTACATTTATCTCTCGTTTTGTCAGCGTCTCTAGAGTCTTCAACCAGAATCTTCTTTTATGCGGAGTCACTGTTGCCAAAAACCTTTTCGTTTGGTGAATATCAAACTGTATTCTTTCGTATTCTTTTTGCTCAAAGTACTTATAACGTTTCCCGACGTCATAGTAAGTGACATTTTTCAGCGATTGAGGTAGCAGGCCAGATAAGTAAACATCATCCACCCACAGAAACGGTGTGATCTTCGTAGAAAGGTAAAGGTCTTTAATAAGGTCACCTGACATGATGAGAAAGCCACCTGGAAATGAAACAGATCCCCGATTAAATTTCTGTTGATCTGCAGTGTAATTACAGTGCTGCCTGTAAATAAGTGAAACGCCACACAGGCCCAATGTTGTTTCATGGTGAAGGGTGGTTCACTTACTTATCAAAGACTTTGACCCATACCTAACTCTGACTACAACAAAGAAAATTGGCTACCATTGTTATCCCACATGCCGCACGTATAGGCCTTTCTGACCCAATATGTTTTCCTCTGATTGGATGAGAATTCATGCTTATACAAGGAGTTTGGTTGAGGATGTTTAGTATTGATGCAATGGCTCAATACCATGTGTTTCACTTACAGGGAGCACTGTATCCATCCAATAACTATATATTGCATATCCTTCAAATTTACTTCTTTGACCCTACCTATCTTTTTCATCCAATCAATCAATCATTGTTGGAATGATAATAAATACCTCTCAGTCAATGAAGAAGATTTGAAGGACATATAAATATTGGATGGATAATAAAATAAACAGTAATTCTAAACATTAGACGAATTAAATCTTTTTAAAGAAGCGAGATATTGTTTTGATTTATGATAAATATTAAAATATTCAATGTATTGGTGAACAAAAATGTGTAGGCCCTACACGTAACAGAAAAACTTACACCTAAAGTTAAACATATCCATTCATTCCAGTGTCCTCATTCACATTCACATTCAGACAAATATGTTGTTCATGGCAGTATCTGCCAATTGTTTAATTGTGAACATTCCAATTGTTCAGCGGTTACAAATCAACTGCATTGTTCAATCCAGACAATTACATATGTTGGTCGATGTTCATGGTAGACATCGCAGGTCATTGTGAACACTGAGTTCAACGCTTCAATTGTTTAACGGTTCAAAAACAAATTCATTGTTGAATTGATTCAATTTTGTCATGACTCACACTGCAATTTGCTCCTGCAACAGTGCAAACGTCTAGTAAAATGTATACACAACCAAGAAATTTGGAAATTTGGATGGCTTAACAAGGGCATCCATATTATCTATACCATGGACATATATGAACATTCCAATTGCTATAATTTCGAAATGCTGATTCTTTTGATTTTGAACCATTTCCAAAAGGACAGACATTACTGGATTTTCAACTAAATTAATTTGAACTATAGAGTATATACAGCATAAAAACGATAAGACATAACATTACATAAAATAACATTTATTAAATCAAAACAACTCTGGCATGTTAAAATATGGAATGACATCTAGTAAAATGCCATCATCATCACCATCATTATCATTATCTTTATTAAAAAATGTACACTAGACATCATTACCACACACATATAAAGCACATTTCTCACCAATTGTGATTTCCTGGTTATGAATCAAGATTGTAAAATAATATATCTAATACAATTGCGAATACATTTTTGACACTGGCCTTTCGGATTGTAATTGACCTGAAAGTCAGACAATCCTTTTTTTTTCAGTGTGTGCAAAATAAAGAGCTCTTAATTTCTTCTTTTGTTGGGCATATTTACCAATTTTCAATCTACAGGGACAGATAACCTCTGGAGGGTGAACTACTGTACCAGTCCAAAGTGGTCTAGTCTGCAACACTAATAATATTGCACCAGGAAGACATACAGAAAAAAGTTACTATCTCACCTGGAAGATAACTTGGAAAGTAGTCTTGTTGATACTCTTCTTTTGTCACACACCACTTGGAACAAGTTTTGGGGTTGCGGAGAACTGGCATGGACCTGTCAAGGTAAACTGCGCCGAGGAAAAATCTTGTTGAATTCCACGCTAAATGCCTCGTCACATTCATGACGCGAAAGATGTCGACAAATATATCATCATCAGTTTTAAGCACAAGCTTCGTATTCGTGCAATATGTGCTTATCCATTTTAGAGCCCCTATGGCTTTGTGTGTAAGATTTTTATAACTGTCCGCATAGTCCTCTTGTATGATATCCCCATATGTTTTGCTCTCATTATAGAGTTGCATCTGTATTTTATCATCATGAGGATTACCCATCATAAATATCAACCTTGATTGGTAAGCTGGAATGACTGAATTTTGAGCCCATGTCTGTCGAAGCACCACTCGTCTCTCAGGCCTCCGGGGGTTCGCATGGACATATATGATGTATGTCAAGTTTTTTACATCTTTACACAAGTTCTCATTGTTTATCATGTAGGGAAAATCATGGACAGCAGGCTTTGGTTTCTTATAAATTCTGTGAGCACCATCCGATTTATTTTTCATATCGTTTTTCAGAGAATTTGTCTTTTTATCAACAGTCGGTGGTTGTGCTATCGGCTTTACAACTATCTTATCACGTGCAATGTCGCCAGCTTTAAGCTCATCAGCTTGCTTGTCTTGTGCAATTGGATTGTCTTGTGCAACTGGTTTATCTTGTGCCACTGGTTTATCTTTTGCAACCGGTTTGTCCTTTACAACTTGTTTATCCTGTGCATGTTTTTCTTTATCTTTGTCAGTAATTAGTTCATCCTTTTCACGCCTGATATTGCCTTTGTCATCTTGTTGAACTTTCTCATCTGCTTTCAGCTGTGCGTTAACTTCATTTCCTTGATTAAGTTTATCATCTGCCTTTCTTATGCTTTCATGTGACTGCTGGACCTTCATGTCTGCCCTGCCATGTTTAGCATCTTCGTCTTTCAGTCTTTGTTTCATTTCATCAAGTTTTGCATCCATTAAATGTGTGAACGCCATCTTACAATCTTGATTATAAATTCCATCATTTCTTAGTATAATATTGTGCAAGGTATAGTCCAAACTACTTTTTAAATGCATAAAAAACCAAAATCCTAGTAACAGAAGAATTTTTGTCCGATACTGCTTCACAAAGCGACTAAGTTTTCTTAAACCTAATAGAGAAAGCATGTTTGACTGATGTGCTACAATTGACGAACATCGCTCAAGATGGGACACTGAAAGTTTGTTTAATCACGATCTAATTAAGATACATGAATAAACCAACAAATATATGTCATTGCCATTTCAACACTGTTCAAATATCACGATAAATGCCAAAGTAAATATTTGATCACAAAAATTATACATATATTGGTGCGCAACTGATTAAGATATATTCATGTACTTCTACATTAAACGTAAGACATATATTCAACACGAAGAAAAGTTTAAATCTGCACTGAATGTGCATGCTTACTTTGTTTCACTAACCGTCATATCAGCCAAACTTGAGCCTCATGAACATTTTCACTAAAAAAAACACCTTTAAAATACATACATTTAGCAATCTCAAAATACATTTTATCAGCAGGGGTGCATTTTTTTGCTAAAATAAGGCAGAATAATGTGCTCAAAACTACTCAAATAAGGCAGATTATGTTTTTTATATTAAGATCAAACGGACACACCTTGCCCCTCCCCCTGCCCCCTTGGACTAGGGCAGGAGGCATATAAAAACAGGGACCTTTTTTGGGCCCTTACTGACACTACTGACGTCAGAAAGGTCATATTTTTATTTGTTGCTGACGTCGGGATGATGGAAAAAATCTATCCTTGCTGACTGCATGTCAGAAGTGGGGCATTTTAAGACTTTTGCTGACAGGACTCCAATTGGCTGAACATAATATTATTATATGTTCTGACGTCAGGATGGTGGAAAAACTATCCTGCTGCTGTCAGCAGTGTCAGTAAGGCCACAATTTTTCTGTCAGTATCCTTGGTCAATGACCATCTTCTTGACCATAGAAACCATTATGAATACGGTGGCAGCAGAGGTCAGGATGACCTATTTTTATGATCTGGACTGACAGTCAGGAAGAACACAAAATATTGCTATCCTAACGTCAGTACAGCTTAATAAATGAATCCCTCCTGACGTCGGTAGTTTCAGTAAGGCCTAATTTTTGCTGTCAGTATCCTTGGCGAATGACTGTCTTCCTGACACTAGAGACCACTACAAATATAGTGGCAGTAGAGGTCAGGATGACCCATTTTTTGATCTGGACTGACAGGCAGGAAGAACACAAAATATTGCTATCCTGACTTCAGTGCAGCTTAATGAATGTATCCATCTTGACGTCAGCAGTGTCAGTAATACCCTACTTTTGGTCACTGTTTTTAGCTGGCAGGAGGGGCAGTTGTCCCCCCTGCCCCCTGTTCCGGCACCCCTTGTAAAGAATGGAGGTCTGAACTCTTTGTAATTATTGTTATCAATGCTTATTATTATCTTGTGTCAATGTTGTATGTTAAAACTCGACACTGAACTATCAGCTGTCTATATCTATGTTAGGGCAGTGTGACCCATAGCCCTCAGGGTCAAGTATAATGTGTCTAGTAGATTGCTAATTGCCTTTGTGTAGAGAAGAGGGTGAGGGGGTATGTTATATGCATATCTGTAATTACCCCACTTGGTATGTCTATACTTTGGCACCACAAAGGGCTAGGGTGTAATTAATAAATAATTAGCTGTGGGAATCAAATCACCCAAGAGTCAACTCTAGGTGAACTCTTTAATGTTTGTCTTGAATTGGCCACCAGGGGCTCTGGTGAAAAGAGGGTAGTCTAAGAGTCTTTGGTGCCACCAGGAGGCAGGCCACTGAAGCCAGACTTAATCCTAAACATTGATGCATGCATGACAGATTATCTTGTTATGTCACAGGCCTGCTGGGATTGTGATTGGTCCTTGACCAAGGCCCCAGGGCCTGGCCACACTGTATATGGAATGTGCTATTGAACTTTAGTAATAAAGTTAGTCTTGAATCTGAACCTGAAGTGTTACCACCTCTGTCTGGATGTATTATTGAAATCATTTGAATACCTGAGAAGAGTTGGCAGAGTCAGTGGAGTGAGCCCATTGACTAGGACTAGGAAACTTAATATTGTTGGGAAACTAAACTAGTCTTTGGATGCGGAGTGTGATGTTTACCACACCTCTCTCCACACCCTGTATCTCCGCACAAACAGACAGAGCTGTGAAAATATCTGTCCTCCGCCTACCAAATTGAGCCCATGAAACATTTGTTTTCATGCATAAACGTGAGAGGGACATTTGATACTTTGCCTCCCAGGGTTGAAAATGTGTGGGCGTATATGATTGCACCCCTGTTTATTTGCCCTCAGATGCAAAAAATATCTTTTTTTTTATATGGATGGAGGTTTTGTCTTTTCTTGTTTTTGCAAGACTCAAGTGATCCAGAATAGATATTGAGATTTTCCCGTTATGATAATTATGTATCATGTTATAAGGTCAAATCGTCTGAGTATTTTGCATTATTTAGTCTAAATGAGCCACACCATCACACAGAAATGTGAATTATCACGTGTGATAATTCGTTACAACTGTTACATTTCATATTTACATGGTAAACATATCATTTTTAATTAAACACAACTGACACTAGCTATTAAACGTAACAACCAAGTTTAATAAAGTTTTAGGTAATTATGCATCCTCAAACATTCACATGTTATCAAGAAAATATGTTACTTTCAAAATAATGATGAAAAACCTTCCTGAGAACAATAAAATGCAGAGGGGAAAGAAGGTTCAGAATTTGAGATTTAGAGTTTAACATAGAGTACAATTAAACTACATGATCATACATTCCACCAAAAAGAATTACCAAACTTGCACAATACAAAAATTGGCAATTCTTTGAAACTAACTTCTATGCATACAAGTGATCTTGATTTGCTAATGGGGCATTCTGTAAAGTACGATCTACAGATTTGACACTTCAACAGGTTGTGTAGCCCTGCCATCATACTACCTCAGCTATTCCATTGTTATCCTGGCATGAGGCCAGGTAATTGGAGTATCAAACAAGCCATCAACCAAAGCTCCAAGTGTAATGGGAGCTGAGCTACAAGGCACCATGACGTTTTGGCATAGCTCAGCTCCTGTTGCACTCAAGCTTTGCTTGATGGCTCGTCTGATACCCCTATTACCTGGCCTCATCCCTGTTTAACAATGAAACAGCTGAAGTGTAATGGTAGGGCTGCCAAACCTGCTGAAGTGTCAAATCTGTACTTTACGGAATTGCCCTAATCAGAACAGAGAGTATAGTAGTCCATACACCTGAGCCGGACAACTAAATTTTGATGTAGGTCCCAAGTCAATTCTCAGTTACTTGTAATATATTGACACGATATTGATTATAAGGGTATATAATGATTATTCATTATAAAACATTAGATGACAGTTAGATTTCCAGCTCCAGCATCCATTGGCATCAAAATTGTTCAGAAAAATTTTTTAATTTTGTCCTTCATCAAGCGGTGCCAGCACAACGGCGTTCTTGCAAAGGGATCCTACCGCATTTGGGCACTGTATAGTTAAGTGTTCAGGGCTTCAGGCTGAAACTTTTTAGAATCACCAGGCATCAATCTGATTAGATTTGGGTCAATCAAACTTAAGGACTTCATTGAATACACTCTTTGACCTAATCACCCGTTAAAAAATCACAGGAGCATAAAATTGGGAATTTTAAAAGCGTGACTATTCTTTTCTTTTCTTTTTTAGATGGTTTAATATGACAAAAAAATAATTACACAATGTTTTGTATCTAGATTCACAAGAATGCCTTATCGAACCTGATAACTTTCAGCTGTTATTGAGTTTATATAAATATATCGACAGAAATCAGGATTACGATTATTATCAGAGTACAACCATATTTAGGTGGAAACTAGGAGTGGACTATGTGTGTATATGTTGCTCATTAACCCCATGAGAGGGATCTTTCAATTGCTCAGTACAGACACTGATACAAATAACCATCAATTTATCGTCTCTGCCAAAATGACATTAACTGGTAACTTCTCTCTTGCAGTTCCACTTGCAATATGTTGGTTGCACTGGCTATCGGGTTTAAAGATACCTCAATTATCCTAAAGTGTCAAGTTAATTGAAATCCACATTAAAATACAAACTAGAATATTGGATAGAAAACCACTTTTATTGTTCACGTTATGTTCCATACACAAAAAGCATAAAATTATATATCTGCCAAAATTTAACATTTCACAAATTTGCATAAATAAGTTTAATAATAGATCACTAACTCTTCAATTTTCTTTGCACTTCCAACCTTAAGTTTTTTTCTGCTTCCTCAATTAATTTCTGGTGCTTCTCTTTACCAATCATAAGAATTTCTTTTCCAGAAAGGTTAACCAGAGTCTTGAACCAAAGTTCCCTTTTGTTAGTTGTGATTGTCACTATGCATTTTTTAGTTGTGCTAGGATCAAATTGTATCTTTTCATAAAGGTCCGTTTGAAAGTATTTGTATCTTTTTCCAATGTCTCGGTAAGTGACGTTTGTCAAGGCTTGTGGAAGTATGCCGGACAGATAAACATCATCCACCCAGAGGAAAGGCACAATCTTAGAAGCAAGGTATAATTCTTGAATCATATCCCCTGATATAGTTAGAAAGCCTCCGGATAAGTATCTTGGATAAAATGGTTGAGCGTAATGCTCCTTACTTACGCACCATTTCGAACAAGTCTTCGGATCTCGGAGCACTTTCATCTTGGGAAAGACAACCCCCATAAAAAACCTCTTAGATTCCCAAACTGACTCCTTCAATAAGTTAATGATACGAAATACATCTAAGAATATGTCATCATCTGATTTGAACACAAACTTCGCCTTGTTGCAGTATTTCGAAATCCACTTTAACGCTCCAATTGCTTTATGCGATAAATTTCGGTATGAATCAATATAATCCTCTTGTATTATATCACCATACAACTTACTCTCTTCATGTAGGTTCTGTTGAATCGTCTCATTTTGAGGATTACCCATCATGAATATTACCCTCGACTTGTAATCGGGCATAATAGAATTCTGAGCCCAAGTTTGGCGTAAGACAACTCGTTTTTCAGGGCTTTTGGGATCTGCATGAACATATATGAGATATGTTAGTTCATCCACACCCTCACATAGTGTCTCATTGTTTATTATGTAAGGAAAATCATGGACAGCAGGTTTTGGTGCTGGCGGAGCAGGTGGCGCTGGTGGTTTAGCATCTTCCTTTGCAGGTGGTGCTGGCGGAGCAGGTGGTGCTGGTGGAGCAGGTGGTGCTGGTGGAGCAGGTGGCGCTGGTGGTTTAGCATCTTCCTCTGCAGGTGGTGCTGGCGGAGCAGGTGGTGCTGGCGGAGCAGGTGGTGCAAGTGGTTTAGCATCTTCCTTTGCAGGTGGTGCTGGCGGAGCAGGTGGTGCTGGCGGAGCAGGTGGTGCTGGTGGAGCAGGTGGTGCTGGTGGAGCAGGTGGCGCTGGTGGTTTAGCATCTTCCTCTGCAGGTGGTGCTGGCGGAGCAGGTGGTGCTGGCGGAGCAGGTGGTGCAAGTGGTTTAGCATCTTCCTTTGCAGGTGATGCTGGCGGAGCAGGTGGTGCTGGCGGAGCAGATGGTGCTGGTGGTTTAGCATCTTCCTTTGCAGGTGGTGCTGGCAGTGCCGGTGGTGCTGGTGGTTTAGCATCTTCCTTTGCAGGTGGTGCTGGGGGAGCAGGTGGTGCTGGCGGAGCAGCTGGCGCTGGTGGTTTAGCATCTTCCTTTGCAGGTGGTGCTGGCGGAGCAGGTGGTGCTGGTGGAGCAGGTGGTGCTGGTGGTTTAGCATCTTCCTTTGCAGGTGGTGCTGGTGGAGCAGGTGGTGCTGGTGGTTTAGCATCTTCCTTTGCAGGTGGTGCTGGCGGAGCAGGTGGTGCTGGTGGTTCAGCATCTTCCTTTGCAGGTGGTGCTGGCGGAGCAGGTGGTGCTGGCGGTTTAGCATCTTCCTTTGCAGGTGGTGCTGGCAGAGCAGGTGGTGCTGGCGGAGCAGGTGGCGCTGGTGGTTTAGCATCTTCCTTTGCAGGTGGTGCTGGCGGAGCAGGTGGTGCTGGTGGAGCAGGTGGTGCTGGTGGTTTGGCATCTTCCTTTGCAGATGGTGCTGGTGGAGCAGGTGGTGCTGGTGGTTTAGTATCTTCCTTTGCAGGTGGTGCTGGCGGAGCAGGTGGTGCTGGTGGTTTATCATCTTCCTTTGCAGGTGGCACTGGTGGAGCAGGTGGTGCTGGTGGTTTAGCATCTTCCTTTGCAGGTGGCGCTGGTGGAGCAGGTGGTGCATCAATATTCACATCTCTAGTCGCTGGTTTAATTTTTGGGATCTCTTTCATCTCTGAGATGAAGTTTTCTCTTTTCACTCCCAGAATGCCTGAATATTTATATAGATAATAAATCAGCCATAATCCACAAAGAAAGAAAATATTTCCCTTTTGGAGTCTTATAAATTTACTGAAACGACCAAAACATGTACGCTGGCCCATGTCGCTCTCTTCAGACGCTGTTGACAAATGATTTAAATAGGTCAAAACTATACGATATCGTTTGACTTAAACATAAATTGGTGATCATGTCCTATCATAAATGAGGCTTTACTGCATAACAATGACATTGTGTTAAATTTGTCAATTTTATTTGCATATGTGTCCTGAGAAGCCGCACAAATTTTTTAAATTTAGACACTTCTTTTCATTATTCAAATGGATAGTAATCATATTACTGTGTAAGATTTCACATACTATATTTTTCCCACTCAAAATTGTGTAGGCCTATATATGGATTAGTTTAACTATTTATCATGCTTTATACATGGTATAAATGCCAATTTGAGATTAGACTCTCTGCAAGTAGCAATGACCAGAAAATCCTCAATTTAGACCTTTCCGTACCAACCAAAGTGATATTTACAGTGAGATGAGAGTGGGGGAGGGTTGGTCTAGTGGTAGCGTGCTGGGCTGCCAATCGCTGGGTCCAAGGTTCGAATCCAGCTCTTGCCGGGTCACCTGGGCCTATGTTGGACGGCTGTTTCAATCATCCTTTGCCTTATTGCCGTGTCCTCCTCCTGTCCTAATTAGCCTACCAAGTGCATAAATACAGGACGTAGAGCCCCAATCGTCCATCCATCCATACCGTGAGATTAGACAAATATCTATTGAATGTAAATCAAACTTTTCTGCTTTTCGTCATTGCCTGTCGCTCAATATCTAACATGTAACTGCTAAAACAAATATTAACTGCATGAAATACAATCTCATAATGTCGAGATCATGATTAGATTAATCATCATTCTATTTTGATGTGTCCATGCATAATTAGATTTATGGTAAATCATGAAATTTTCCAGGAAAATTGAGTAGTAATTTTACCAGCCTGTTTTTATCCAGATATTTGAATTTTTTCCAAAAAAAAAGAATTAGACACCTTATAAAAAAAGACCTTATCACATCTGTTGAGAATGGCCCTGCCCTAGACCAATCAGATGCAAGTTAGTTGGTGAGTATGGTAATTAGAAATCAGAAGAGGCTGGTCTTTGAGAGTCTGTGACTGCCCAATTGTCTCCCCTAAGCCAATAGGTTCAAATTTTCCCATGGGTTATGAAAATATGTTATTCTTTACAGTCTGGCCTGAGTCTATTTCCCTGAGTGGAATTAGATGACTTTTATCTGAAAATCTGCACCTGCAAGTGGCAAATAGTGTCATTTATTGTCAATCTGATAACAATGTATCCTTCAATTTTCCTTCTTTGCCGGAGATGATAATGCCATGCTGAGTGAATCATCACTAATTCGCTACATCCACCAAGTGGTTTTAACAAATTGGAAACTGTTGATCTATGAACACGCTATACTTTTATGTTATCAGTGCAATCCTACAGATCTCCAAGGGAGCCGTTCTAAAAGACTCTGACTTCTATTTGTCTGTAGTAATTTGCATATGAGCAGGTACAGAGTGAAAAGTTGACTCTAGGCACCGTTTGTGACAATTCAATTAGTAATTATTTTAGGTACACTTGTAGCTCAGTTCAAAGAACAATGAATTTCACAATAATTATGTGTCACTAGGATTTTAACCAAAGCTGTTTTATCGATTCACTTCCATGTCATTAAGTTTTGAAAGTGAAAGGCACGGAAGTCATTAAGTAGGCTTAGACCTGAGTAATGAAAGCTCGGCAGAATGAGCCACAGAGGAGAACAGACTGATTATGGTCTATCACAAACTCTTAGTTAATGACGAAGAGAAATTTATGAAGTTCTTTACACTCTTTACACTTCTTCTCAATGTAGATGATTATGCTCTATAATTGATGAATTTCGTAGAAAAACTATATCAGCGAAGTAATTAGCCCTAAATGAGGTGTGAGATTTAAAACTCCAAACGTAGGCCATGAGCAAGATGATCAATGGCATAAAATGAGTCATTAAATGACACTTTAGAGCAAGAATGGGGAAAGGCACATAGAAGATTTACCTTAAAAGGTGCTTTTATATTAATATATGCAGCTTCATTTGTGATCTTTTGCAGCTGCTGGTCTTCAATAATTAATAGAATGCTTTCAGAACACTTGTGCTCTTAAAAGCGCTACAATGAAAACCAATGAATGGAATCGCTTAAAGATCACATTGTTGCTTGAGCTTTATATCATAATACGATGGAAATTGACATGTCCATAATCAAGTACAGATTGTTATTTTTGGTGCAGCAGTTTTCAGATAACTCCCAAGAGGTAGGCTACAGTAAGTGAGAAAATTCTTTAATCTATTTTGGTATAGAAATATTTGCCATGTAGGTACCGTCTAAATAATGATAAGATGACAAAATCTAAAATTATGGCAGTTTCCGCATTTTTCTGCAAAAATATGTCAACACAATGACATGATAATTATACAGACAGAGAAAGTTTCCAATTTAGCTTTCCTTTGGATAACTAAACTTACATTGAGTTGTTCATAAGTTACAACCACGGATATTGGTCAAATTATGTGGTTGGGACTGTTTGATACATTGTATGGGTGAAGTGTGAAGAAAAATATGTTTTTCTGGCTTCAATTTTCATGTTGCCATTACCCATGTCATCTGATAGTCTCAAGACACTTGTAAAAGATCTTGGGTTTTATTTGGTATATCTTGGCAATATTAAGGCATTCCTTTAGGAATTCATGCTGTCATTCAGTGGCAGATCCAAATAGAGGCATGTGGGTAGGTCAGGGGCGTCAGTTTCATTTTAAAATGGTGGGGGAAATAGTGGTAATACCTTCATGGAAAAAATTGATATTTGTTTTATTCAGAAATATGTATACTTTAGGAAAAAAGTGCCACCTACACCGACGCCACTGGGGTAGGTGTTCAGCATGAAGACCATTGGCATAAGAAGTTGGCGGTGTTCAGTGACTTATCAGGACGATTGGTTTTAACATTTCGATAGTTTTTTTACTCACCTCTAAGAAGAAGTGGTCATGTTATCCCCAGACTTCAAGTAGGCCTAAAGCACTGCACTCAATGTACATGACATGAGAAAGTGCAGACCCGCTGAGCACCCAGAGAATCTACAACGTGCAGTTCTAACCAACTACTCCCCAAGACCACAGTTGTGAGTTCCGTACCTGCCAATGGTTGTAATGGATTGGTGAGAGCCTCTCAAAAGAAACATGTGAATCTAAGTTGATGCATGAACCTTGAATGACCCTGAGTGTCCCTGATGACATGTAGCACATGGGCTTTTTCCAATGACAAATCTGGTTACGAGTATGGCATAAAACCTGACTTATTTTTGCCTTGAAAATCTCTTGGGAAGGCTACGTTTTTTACCTTATGGGTTCGCATTGTACATGTATGTCCCTACAGAATCACTGGTTTTGACAAAAACATATTATTTAGTTTCTAGCTATTATGAGCTATTATGTATCTAACTTAAACGCCATCATAATATTCCTGAAGATAGAGCAAGACAAAATTTAATGCACCTAAAGTCAGAAATTTCAGGATTGTCATTTCAATGTCATAAATCAACACAGTGTAAAGTTTGGCATATCATTTTATGATATTGTGCTATCTTTTAATACTGTTTTACTTTTACTGACCAAAGACTGTATTTTACCTTTAATTACTGAAACTTAATTTTACTTAAACTTTTATCTTGGTGTAATAGAACAGCTATCTGGACTGACCATTGTCTGGGGCCATGTTTGCATGTCCCTGGGACAAAGGCCAGCAATATACTTAAATTGATTGTCTGGAATAGTGTGAAGCTGCATCTAATAACAGCCTGGAAAGAATGACTGGTGCACATTTTGGAATGTAGAATGTCTTTGATGAATGTTATGTTGGTTAATTGAATTAAGGATATTGGTTTACTTTAACAAAGTGTTTTTACACTGCTTAGTATTTGATTTTGTTTTTATATAATATTTTATTCTTTGTTACTTTTATACATACTGGACCACAGTAAAAACTACAACATTGTATGTAGATGTGTAATCCAGAATAAATATATTCTTAAATAAATAAATAAATAAATAAATAAATAAATAAACTTTTAAGTCTTTATATAAATTGTTTGAAGGTTTACTTAAATTAAGCAATTAATGCTGGCTAAGATCAATGTTACTGAACCCAATTAATGTGCCTACTTTGGATATGAGGGCACAACCAATTTTACCCCTCTGCCCAGCCTTTGGTTAAGGTCACCCATGACTGGGCCCTCATTTTAATGCATTATGATGTTGTCTGTGATTGGCCTAAATCAAAGGCCCTAGTATTGCAATGCTGTGAATTTGATAAAGTTGAATGTTTTTGGAATAAAGATCAGATTGGTTTTGGGACAGCTTGGAGAGAGATACCACTGAGAATGAACCACAACTTTTACTGTCTGTTGTACTATGAGTAGAAAGGACTAAGTAAGCTAATTTGAAATGGAGTCAGATATTTGGATCAACAGAGAACTGAAATGACAGCTTTAAGCTGGCCGGAGGCCCCCTGCATTACTGTGATAATATTATGGATCATTTTGGGAAGCAGTCAATGCAGGGAATATATTTATCATCATGTGCCTCTGCAACAGAATGCAAGACAAGTGTTTCTTACCTACTTCTTCTTTTCCTGGCGTCAAATTGTCACTAATATTTGAGCTATATGTCTGATAGATAAATGAACATTTTAATGAGAAATGTCTCTTGAAGGCCACAGAATCTGAGTTGTACATGTAATGGTTCGTCAGTGCACATTGTAAGTACAGCCAATCTATCCACTGGAAATAGATGCAGTTGTAATGTTTCTAATGCAACTGGACATCCACAAAGTGTTTTTTGTTTCAATTGGAAATTGCTGATCTGGGTACACGCAGCCTCAATCTTATCAATGAAATCCTTTAGAATCTAAGGGAGCTGTTCCAGAAAGACTCTGACTTCCAGTTGTACTAGTAAAATGTGGACTCTAGGTACCTTTTCTGATCTATCAATTAGTAATTAATTTAAGTACACTGCACTTGTAGCTCAGTTCAAAGAACAATGAATTTCACAATAATTATGAGTCACTAGGATTTTAACCAAAGTGGTTTTATCGATTCACTTTCATGTCATTAAGAACTGAAAGTGAAAGGCACTGATGTCATTAAGTAGGCTTACATCTGTGTAATGAAAACTCGGCATGATGAGCCACAGAGGAGAACCGCTTGATTATGGTCTATCACAAACTCATAGTTAATGAAGAGAAATTTATGCAGTTCTTTACACTCTTTACACTTCTCCTTAATGCAGTTGATTATGCTTCATATCAGAATTGCTGGATTTTGAACAAAATCTGCATCAGGAAAGTAATTTGCACTAAATGAATAATGTAAGATTATGAACTGCAAAAGTAGGCCGTGAACAAGATGATGAATTGCATAAAATGAATCTTCAAATGACACTTAATGGTAAGAATAAGGAACAGCACATAACAGATTCACCTTAAAAGGTGCTTTTATTAATATGCAACTTCATTTGCGATCTTTTTGCAGCTGCTGGTCTTCAATAATTAATAGAATGCTTTCAAAACACTTGTGCCCATAAAAGCACTATTGAAAACCCATTAATGGAAATTATGGAATCCCTTTAGCAATCACATTGTTGCTCGAGCTTTATATCATAATATGATGGAAATTGACATGTCCAGAGTCAAGCAAAGATTGTTATTTTGGTGCAACAGTTTTCAGATAACTTGCATAAGGTAGGCTACAGTAAGTGAGAAAATTATTTAATCCGTTTTAGTATGTTTGCCGTGTACCGTCTATATAATGATGTGATGAAGAAATGAAAACTTATGGCAGTTTCCGCATTTTCCGCCAAAATATGAAAAAACAATGACTTGATAATTAGACACAGGCAATGTTTCCCATTTACATATACCTTTATGGCAGAAAACTTAAACTTTTATTGAGTTGTTCATAAGTTACAACCACTGATATTGCTCATATTATATGGTTTGGACTCCTAGATACATTTTATAAGTAAAGTGTGAAGAAAAATATGTTTTTCTGGCTTCAATTTTCATGTCACCATAACCCATGTCATCTGATAGTCTCAAGACACTTGTAAAATATCTAGGGTTTTATTTGGTAATTCATGGCAATATTAAGGAATTCCCTAAGGAATTCATGCTGTCAGTCAGTGGCAGATCCAAATCGGGGCTTCTGGGTAGGTTTTCTGAAGAGCATTTGCACAAGAAGTTGATGGTTGTTCAGGGACTTATCATGAATATGGGCTAGAAAAGCAATCATTTTATATTTCGATAGATTTTTGATTCACATCTAGAAAGAAGTGGTGTGCTGTAATTGGTGTTGCATGCCTGATTGGGGATGTAATATTATTTATGGCAGTTTGAGTAGCACTTTAATTTAAGGAGAAGCGTCACCATGCTTCTTGTTGATTTACAAATGTAAGAATCACATATAATACAATTATGACACCCATATGTTCAGGACATTATCATGACTCAATCACAATTTTTCATGTCCCATAAAGTCATACTCTTCTCCTGCCCAAAACATCAAGAAAAGATCTATGCACAATGCATATGATTCGAAAAAGTGCAGACCAACCAAGCAACCAGAGAATCCGCAAGGTGCAGCTCTAATCAAAAAGCTCCTGAGCCAGTGAGCCCCAAGACCACAGCAGTGAGCTCCGTCACTGCCCATGGTTGTAATAAGAACCTCTCGTAAGAAACATGTGAATCCATTTTGGTGCATAAACCAGGAATGATCCTATGTGATACCTTATTGTCCCTGATGACATGTAGGAGCTGGTTATGTGTGTGGCATGATACATAAATAATATTTACCTTGAAAATCCCTGGGCAAGACTGCGATTTTTACCTTATGGGCTCGCACTTTATGTCCCTACGAAATCATAGGTTTTGACAAAAATACATTAAGTAGTTTCTAGCAATTATGTATCAAACTAATATAAATTTCAGGACTGTCATTTCAATGTCATAAATCAACACTGAATACCAGAAGTGTACATGTTTCTGACCTGCTTCTTTTTCCTGGCATCTTTCTAAGTTGTCACTAATATTTGAGCTACATGACAAATGAACATTGTAGTAAGAAATGTCACTTGAAGGCCACAGAACCTATGTTGCACATGGTACATCAGTGCACACTGTAAGTAGGGGAGAGCGGGGCACAGTGAGACGGCAGGCACAGTGAGATAAGCCCGTAGCATCTACCTGGTACTGTTTACAGATCAACCCTTTTTTTTATGGTACAAAAATTAAGTAAGTGAGAGACTGTCCTATATCCTGAATGCTTACACAGCATATCGAGAGTGGAATTTCAATATTTTTTTTTTTGGCCAGTAAAAGTAAATAATTTCGCTAAAATGACTTTTTGTTATAACTCCCAAGAAAAATGGTATAATGCAAATCAATTGCCAGGGATTCTAACGTTGGTTATTTGTCTTAGTTTAGTGAGATGGCGAACCACAATGCAGGGATCCGGTCTGCAGGATTCAAAAATTTTATAAACAGAGCTGCGTGGGGCACAGTGAGACAGTTTGAGGCGGGGTACAGTGAGACATCACAAAATACACCCGAATGACCTGAATGTAATGCATGGCTCACAATTCATTATTAAAAACAAAATGCCTACTATAAACTACTGATTTTAGTGAGTAATATCCACGGGGAAGCATCAAAGAAGAATTTTGGTTAGGATGTAACAGGTGCGGCTCGTTAAATAAGTCGTGCATGTGTCCCATGCGACGAAGTTTCAAAACATGTTCAAAAAAGGACCTAAAAAATCACCTAGCCAGCTGCTTTTATTAGAGTACAGTTGTTTCTGTAGCAACGACTGATAGAACAATTCCACGGGTCCTGATGTTAGGCGGTTATGGCAGCAGATGCCCCGTCTCACTGTGGCCTGCCTGCTGTCTCACTGTGCCCCGCCCACGGAGCACAGTGAGACACTAAACGAGCATGGACATAGCTCAAAGTTTCTCCAAACCTGTAAAAGGTAGGAACTTGAAACTACCTGACAATATACCAAACGTCATTATCTATAATGTGGACATGATCTCATTTGACTCCTTACTGTCAACATTTTGGAAGATTTGAAAATAAAAAAAGTGTCTTACTGTGCCCCGCTCTCCCCTACAGCCAATCCATCAACAGGAAATAGATGCATTTGTAGGGTTTCTAATGCAACTGGACATACATGCACTAAGTGGCTTTAACCAATTGGAAATTGTTGATCTGTGATCACGCTACCTTTATGTTATTATTTCAATCCTTTTTGTCTCCAGTAGTTTCTTTATAATGATACACAGTGTAAAAAGTGGACTCCAGATACCTTTTCTGATCTTTCAATTAGTAATTATTTTAAGTACACTCACAGCTATATTAAAAAAAAGCCTAATGAATTTCACACTTTGTGTCACAGGAATATTATCCGATATCATCATAACTGTTCACTTTCATGTCATTAAGACTTGAAAGTGAAAGGATCTGGCCTCATTACGTAGACCCAAGTAATAGAGGCTTGGGAGAATGAGCCACAGAGGAGAACAGACTCATTATGGTCTATCACAAACTCTTAGTTAATCTACACATGATCAGAAAGAGGTACAGGTGCCTTATTGACCACAGTACTACTCACCTGATCAAGAGACACAAACTGACCATTGATGACGAGTGCACGTTACAAGCAATCCGTGATGCCAGAAACTGTCATATAGACTATTTAAACAAATTTGAATGTGACAATTTAATTTATCAACTGTGCGTAAATTAATTTAATTATCCACTACTACTGTCTTTTTTCATGTAAAACTTGCGATGTCAATTCTGTCTATACCATTGTGAATGCGTATGAATAAATATATATATATAATGATGAAGAGACATTTATGAAGTTCTTTACACTCTTTGCACTGTTCTTTAATGTGGATGATTAGGCAGCAATAAGCACCATATCGAAATTGATGTTTTTGTACAAAAATTGTATCCAGCAAGTAATTTGCACTGAATAAATAATGTAAGATTATATCTCCAAAAGTCGGCCATTGACAAAATGAGTCGTTGAAGGACACTTTATGACAAGAATGAGGAAAAGCACATAAGAGATTCACCTTAAAAGGTTCTGTCATTGATATGCCGGTGGTCTTCAATAATTAATAGAATGATTTCAGAACACTTATGCATATAAAAGCATTACAATGAAAACCCATTAATGGAATCTCTTTAAGATCACATTGCTGCTGCATAATATCGCACAAGGCAAAAAGTGGACTATAGATACATTTTCTGTTCTTTAAATAAGTTATTATTTTAATTACACTCATAGCTGAGTTCAAAGACCAATGAATTTCACAATAATTATGTGTCACAAGGATTTTAACCAAAGTTGTTTTATCGATTCACTTCCATGTCAATAAGAACTGAAGTGAAAGGCACTGAAGTCATTAAGTAGGCTTCGACCCAATTAATGAAAGCTCAGCAGAAAGAGCCCCCAAGGAGAATGGACTGATTACGGTCTATCTATCACAAACTCTTAGTTAATGATGAAAAAGAGTTTATGAAGTTCTTTACACACTTTGCACTTCTCCTTCATGTGTGTAGATGATTAAGCAGCAATAAGCATCATACCGAAATCGATGGATTTTGTACAAAGACTGTATCAGCCAAGTAATTTGCAATGAATGAATAATCATTAAATGACACTTTACACCAAAAATGAGGAAAGGCATATAACAGATTCATCTTAAAAGGTGCTTTTATTTATATGCAACTTCATTTGCGATCTTTTTGCAGCTGCTGGTCTGCAATAATTAATAGAATGCTCTCAGAACCCTTGTGCCCATAAAAGCACTACGATGAAAACCCATTAATGGAATCTCTTTAAGATAACATTGTTGCTCAAGCTTTATATCATAGGCAGTTTTCAGATAACTTGCAATAGGTTACAACAAGTGAGAAAATTCTTTAATCCATTTTGGTATATAGAAATATTCACCATGTACCGTCTATATAATGATATGATGACAAAATCTAAAATTATGGCAGTTTCCACATTTTTCTGGCAATATTTTTAAGAACAATGACATTGTAATTATACAAACAGAGAATTTTTCCAATTTAGCTTTCCTGTGAATAACTAAACTTACTGATATTGGTCACATCATGTGGTTTCGACTCTTATATACATTGTACGAGCAAAGTATGAAGAAAATGTGTTTTTCTGGCTTCAATTTTCATGTTGCCATTATTCACGTCATCTGATAGTCTCAAGACACTTGTAAAAGATCTTGGGTTTTATTTGGCAAATCTTGGAAATATTGAGGCATTCCTTTAGGAATTCATGCTGTCAGTCAGTGGCACAGTGGCGTAGCCAGCGGAGGGGGAGGGGGGGCAATTTGCCCCCCCCTGAAGAGATTTAAGGGAAATTATTGCAGATATATTGCCCAAAATAGGAAGAAAAATGGGGAAATAGTAAGAAAAATGGGGAAATGACAAGCAAAATGGGGAAATGACCAGAATTGAGGGAACTGATTAAAAAATAATGGAGAAATAAATAAAAACAAATTGAAAGAAAAGGGGATTTATGAAAAGAGTTTATCAGATTTCCCCATTTTTACTGCACAATTTCCCCATTTTTCTTCTCAATTTCCCAATTTTTCTTCCCAAATGATATGCATCTGCAAAAAAGTTTTCAAAACGTGACCAACGCATATGGGACGGTTTTTGTGATCAAAGGAAATTGTTGCTAGGCCTGAGGTATTTGCAAATATTCCTTATCAAAATATGTATCGAAGAAAATTTGTAAGATTTCCAGTTTTCTGATTTGGTTTTTTTGCAGATTTGCACCTTATTTTTCTTAAATTTACCAATTAAAAAAATTACCAAACTGTTATTTTAAATTTCCCCAAAATTTCTCTTAAACCTCACAAAAAAGGTTCTCTGAAACAAAATGTTGTCCATAACTTTTGCTGTGATATTTCTGTGAACTGAAAAATTCTCAAGAGCTTTCAATTATCATGTTTATATCTCAACAGAATGCATAGAATTCTACAACATCGTAAATTTCTCTGAATTGCCAACCAAGAAAGTAATTTCTTTTATAGCTCTTCTAAACATTTCCCAACTCTTTAGCATTTTTATGATATTATCCAGATATTTTTACCATATTATTCAGACGTATTACTAAGTTACTATTAATGATTTAGGGGACAACCACAAAAGTAATGAGATTCTGAAAAAAAATGTTAAGATTGTATTACAATGCGCAACACGCGATTTATAAGCTGTTGAATATGGACTCCCAAATCTTCAGACGGACTCCCAAAATCTGATTGCAATTTTGGGGAAATGTCTTGGTGGTTTGCCCCCCCTGGAAAATATCCTGGCTACGCCACTGCAGTGGCAGATCCAAATAGAGGCTTGTGGGTAGGCGTTCTGAAGACCATTCCATGGGTTAGAAAAGGAATCATTTATATTTCGATAGATTTTTGATTCACCTCTAAGAAGAAGTGGCCATGTTATCCCCAGACTTCAAGTAGGCCTAAAGCTCTGCAAACAATGTACATGATATGAGAAAGTGCAGACCCGCTCAGCACCCAGAGAATCTACAAGGTGCAGTTCTAACCAACTACTCCCCAAGACCTCAATCGTGAGTTCTGTCACTGCCAATGGTTGTAATGGATTGGTTAGAGCCTCTCAAAAGAAACATGTGAATCTAATTTGATGCATGAACCTGGAATGACCCTGAGTGTCCCTGATGACAGGTAGCACATGGGATTTTTCCAATGACAAATCTGGTTACGAGTGTGGCATAATACATGACTTATGTTTGCTTTGAAAATCTCTTTGGAAGGCTAGGTTTTTACCTTATGGGTTTGTAGTATACATGTCCCTAAAAAGTCATTGGTTTTGACAAAAACATATCATTTAGATTCTAGCTATCATGTATCAAACTTGTACGCCTTTCATAATATTCCCGAAGATAGAGCAAGACAAAATTTAATGCACCTAAAGTCAGAAATTTCAAGATTGTCATTTCAATGACATAAATCAACACAGAATGCAAGATAAATGTTTCTTACCTACTTCTTTTTTTCCTGGCATCAAATTGTCACTAATATTTGAGCTACATGTCTGATAGATAAATGAACATTTTAATGAGAAATGTCTCCTGAAGGCCGCAGAACCTGCGTTGTACATGTAATGGTTCGTCAGTGCACATTGTAAGTACATCCAATCTATCCACTGGAAATAGATGCATTTGTAAGGCTTCTAATGCAACTGGACATCCACCAAGTGTTTTTTGTTTCAATTGGAAATTGCTTATATGGTACACGCTGGCTCAATCTTATCAATGCAATCCTTTAGAATCCGAGGGAGCCATTCCAGAAAGACCCCGACTTTCAGTTGTCTCCGGTGGTTTGCATATAATGAGGCACATCTAGTAAAAATTGGACTCTGATACCTTTTCTGACCTTTCAATTAGTAATTAAGTTAAGTACACTACACTTGTAGTAGCTCAGTTCAGAGAACAATGAATTTCACAATAATTATGTGTCACTAGGGTTTTAACCAAAGTTGTTTTTATTAAAAAATGAAAGTGAAAAGAGGGAAGTCATTAAGTAGGCTTAGACCTGAGTATTATGAAAGCTCGGCAGAATGAGCCTCAGAGGAGAACAGACTGATTATGGTCTATCACACTCTCTTAGTTAATTATGAAGAGAAATTTATGAAGTTCTTTACACTCTTTGCACTTCTCCACAATGTAGATGATTATGCTCCATATCGAAATTGATGGATTTTGTATAAAAGCTACATCAGCGAAGTAATTTGCACTGAATGAATAATGTAAGATTGTAAACTGCAAAAGTAGGCCATGACCAAGATGATGAATTGCATAAAATGAGTCTTCAAATGACACTTTATGGAAAGAATGAGGAAAGGCACATAACAGATTCACCTTAAAAGGTGCTTTTATATGCGGCTTCATCTGTGATCTTTTTGCGGCTGCTGGACTTTAATAATTAATAGAATGCTTTCAGAACACTTGTGCCCATAAATGCTCTACAATGAAAAGGCATTAACAGAACATCTTCAGAGATTACATCATTGCTCCACTTTATATCAAAATATATGATGGAAATTGACATGTCCAGAATCAAGCACAGATAGTCATTTTGGTGCAGCTGTTTTTGCCTAACCTGCAAGCGGTACAGCAAGTGAGAAGCATTTGTTTCAATCTGTTTTGGTATAGAAATATTTGCCATGTACCATCTCTATAATGATATGATGACATCATCAAGAATTATGGCAGTTTCCACAAATTCTGCCAAACTACTGTAAAAACAATGACATGACATACAGACAGAGAATATTTCCTGTGGATGAATAAACTTACATTGGATTGTTCATAAGTTGCAACCACTGATATTGCTCATGTTATATGGTTTGGACTCCTAGATACATTTTATAAGTAAAGTGTGAAGAAAAATATGTTTTTCTGGCTTCAATTTTCATGTCACCATAACCCATGTCATCTGATAGTCTCAAGACACTTGTAAAATATCTAGGGTTTTATTTGGTAATTCATGGCAATATTAAGGAATTCCCTAAGGAATTCATGCTGTCAGTCAGTGGCAGATCCAAATCGGGGCTTTTGGGTAGGTTTTCTGAAGAGCATTTGCACAAGAAGTTGATGGTTGTTCAGGGACTTATCAGGAAGATGGGCTAGAGAAGCAATCATTTTATATTTCGATAGATTTTTGATTCACATCTAGGAAGAAGTGGTGTGCTGTAATTGTTGTTGCATGCCTTATGGGGGATGTAATATTATTTATGGCAGTTTCAGTAGCACTTTAATTTAAGGAGAAGTATCACACCGCTTCTTGTTGATTTACAAATGTAATAATCACATATAATATAATTATGACACCCATATGTTCATGACATTATCATGACACAATCACAATTTTTTTGATGTCCCATAAAGTCATACTCTTCTCCTGCCCAAAACATCAAGAAAAAAAGATCTATGCACAATGCATATGAATCGAAAAAGTGCATACCAACGAAGCAACCAGAGAATCCACAAGGTGCAGCTCTAATCAAAAAGCTCCTGAGCCAGTGAGCCCCAAGACCACAGCGGTGAGCTGCGTCACTGCCCATGGTTGTCATAAGAAACACGTGAATCTAATTTGATGCATAAACCAGGAATGATCCTGTGTGATACCTTGGTGTCCCTGATGACATGTAGGAGCTCTGATTTGATAAATCTGGGTATGAGTGTGGCATGATACATAAATAATATTTACCTTGAAAATCCCTGGGCAAGAATGCGATTTTTACCTTATGGGTTTGCACTATATGTCCCTACGAAATAATAGGTTTTGACAAAAATACATTAAGTAGTTTCTAGCAATTATGTATCAAACTAATATAAATTTCAGGATTGTCATTTCAATGTCATAAATCAACACTGAATACCAGAAGTGTACATGTTTCTGACCTGCTTATTTTTCCTGGCATCTTTCTAAGTTGTCACTAATATTTGAGCTACCTGACAAATGAACATTGTAGTAAGAAATATCACTTGAAGGCCACAGAACCTACATTGCATATGCATCAGTGCACACTGTAAGTACCTACAGCCAATCCATTAACAGGAAATAGATGCATTTGTAGGGTTTCTAATGCAACTAGACATCCATGCACTAAGTGGCTTTAACCAATTGGAAATTGTTGATCTGTGAACACGCTACCTTTATGTTATTATTTCAATCCTATTTGTCTCCAGTAGTTTGTTTATAATGAGACACAGTGCAAAAAGTGGACTCCAGATACCTTTTCTGATCTTTCAATTAGTAATTATTTTAAGTACACTCACAGCTAAATTCTGAAAAAGCCTTATGAATTTTTCACTAGAATATTAACCAAAATCATCATAACTGTTCACTTTCATGTCATTAGGACTTGAAAGTGAAAGGAACTGCAGTCATTGCGTAGACCCAAGGAATAGAGGCTTGGCAGAATGAGCCACAGATGAGAACGGACTCATTATGGTCTATCACAAACTCTTAGTTAATGATGAAGATATATTTATGAAGTTCTTTACACTCTTTGCACTGTTCTTTAATGTGGATGATTAGGCAGCAATAAGCACCATATCAAAATTGATGTTTTTGTACAAAAAGTGTATCTGGCAAGTAATTTGCACTATATAAATAATGTAAGATTATAACTCCAAAAGTCGGCTATTGACAAAATGAGTCGTTGAATGACACTTTACGACAAGAATGAGGAAAAGCACATAAGAGATTCACCTTAAAAGGTGCTGTCATTGATATGCCGGTGGTCTTCAATAATTAATAGAATGATTTCAGAACACTTATGCATATAAAAGCATTACAATGAAAACCCATTAATGGAATCTCTTTAAGATCACATTTCTGCTGCATAATAAGGCACTGGGTAAAAAGAGGACTATAGATACCTTTTCTGTTCTTTCAATACTTAAGTGATTATTTTAATTACACTCATAGCTGAGTTCAAAGAACAATGAATTTCACAATAATTATGTGTCACTTGGATTTTAACCAAAGTTGTTTCATCGATTCACTTCCATGTCAATAAGAACTGAAGTGAAAGGCACTGAAGTCATTAAGTAGGCTTAGACCCAAGTAATGAAAGCTCAGCAGAATGAGCCCCCAAGGAGAATGGACTGATTATGTTCTATCTATCACAAACTCTAAGTTAATGATGAAAAAGAGTTTATGAATTTCTTTACACACTTTGCACTTCTCCTTCATGTGTGTAGATGACTAAGCAGCAATAAGCATCATACCGAAATCGATGGATTTTGTACAAAAACTGTATCAGCCAAGTAATTTGCAGTGAATGAATAATGTAAGATTGTAAACTACCATTATTATAATAGGCCATGAACGAAATGATGAATTGCATAAAATGAGTCATTAAATGACACTTTACACCAAAAATGCGGAAAGGCATATAACAGATTCATCTTAAAAGGTGCTTTTGTTAATATGCAACTTTATTTGCGATCTTTTTGCAGCTGCTGGTCTTCAATAATTAATAGAATGCTTTCAGAACACTTGTGCCCATAAAAGCACCACAATGAAAACCCATTAATGGAATGTCTTTAAGATAACATTGTTGCTTGAGCCGTCGAGCTTTATATCATAATATGATGGATAATATGATGGAAATTGACATCTCCAGAATCAAGTACAAATCGTTATTTTGGTGCAGCAGTTTTCAGGTAACTTGCAATAGGTTACAACAAGTGAGAAAATTCTTTAATCCATTTTGATATATAGAAATATTTGCCATGTACCGTCTATACAATGACATGATGACAAAATCTAAAATTATGACAGTTTCCACATTTTTCTGGCAATATTTTTAAGAACAATGACATTGTAATTATACAAACAGAGAATTTTTCCAATTTAGCTTTCCTGTGAATAACTAAACTTACTGATATTGGTCACATCATGTGGTTTCGACTCTTATATACATTGTACGAGCAAAGTAAGAAGAAAATATGTTTTTCTGGCTTCAATTTTCATGTTGCCATTATTCACGTCATCTGATAGTCTCAAGACACTTGTAAAAGATCTTGGGTTTTATTTGGCAAATCTTGGAAATATTGAGGCTATTCCTTTAGGAATTCATGCTGTCAGTCAGTGGCACAGTGGCGTAGCCAGCGGCGGGGGAGGGGGGGCAACTTGCCCCCCCCCCCCGAAGAGATTTTGGGGAAATTATTGCAGATATATTGCCCAAAATAGGAAGAAAAATGGGAAAACAGTAAGAAAAATGGGGAAATGACAAGCAAAATGGGGAAATGACCAGAATTGAGGGAAATGATAAAAAAAATTGGAGAAATAAATAAAAACAAATTGAAAGAAAAGGGGATTTATGCAAAGAGTTTTATCAGATTTCCCAATTTTTACTGCACAATTTCCCCATTTTTTCTTCTCAATTTCCCAATTTTTCTTCCAAAATGGTATGCATCTGCAAAAAAGTTTTCAAAATGTGACCAACGGCCCAACGCATATGGGACGGTTTATGTGATCAAAGGAAATTGTTGCTAGGCCTGAGGTATTTGCAAATGTTCCTTATCAAAATATGTATCGAAGAAAATTTGTAAGATTTCCAGTTTTCTGATTTGGTTTTTTGCAGATTTGCACCTTATTTTTCTTAAATTTACCAATTTAAAAAATTACCAAACTGTTATTTTAAATTTCCCCAAAATTTCTCTTAAACCTCACAAAAAAGGTTCTCTGAAACAAAATGTTGTCCATAACTTTTGCTGTGATATTTCTGTGAACTGAAAAATTCTCAAGAGCTTTCAATTATCATGTTTATATCTCAACAGAATGCATAGAATTCTACAACATTGTAAATTTCTCTGAATTGCCAACCAAGACAGTAATTTCTTTTATAGCTCTTCTAAACATTTCCCAACTCTTTAGCATTTTTATGATATTATCCAGATATTTTTACCATATTATTCAGACATATTACTAAGTTACTATTAATAATTTAGGGGACAACCACAAAAGTAATGAGATTCTGAAAAAAATGTTAAGATTGTATTACAATGCGCAACACGCGATTTATAAGCTGTTAAATATGGACTCCCAAATCTTCAGACGGACTCCCAAAATCTGATTGCAATTTTGGGGAAATGTCTTGGTGGTTTGCCCCCCCCCTGGAAAATATCCTGGCTAAGCCACTGCAGTCTCAGATCCAAATAGAGGCTTGTGGGTAGGCGTTCTGAAGACCATTCCATGGGTTAGAAAAGGAATCATTTATATTTCGATATATTTTTTACTCACCTCTAAGAAGAAGTGGTTATGTTATCCCCAGACTTCAAGTAGGCCTAAAGCTCTGCAAACAATGTACATGATATGAGAAAGTGCAGACCCACTGAGCAGTGAGCACCCAAAGAATCCACAAGGTGCAGTTCTAACCTACTACTCCTGAGCCAGTGAGTAGCCAAGACCACAGTGGAGAGATCCGTCACTGCCAAAGGTTGTAATGGATTGGTTAGAGCCTCTCAAAAGAAACATGTGAATCTAATTTGATGCATGAACCTGGAATGACCCTGAGTGTCCCAAATGACATGTAGCACATGGGATTTTTCCAATGACAAATCTGGTTACGAGTGTAGCATAATGCATGAATTATATTTGCCTTGAAAATCTCTTGGGAAGGCTATGTTTTTTACCTTTTGGGTTCACAGTATATTTCCCTACAAAATCATTGGTTTTGACAAAAATATATTATTCAGTTTCTAGCTATTAGGAGAACGAGGGGCAAAACGGACCGGCGGGGCAAAATGGTTTTTTAAGTTTTCTCGGAACGTTTTGACCTGTCTTCTAATTTTTCTGTTGGAATATAAAATAGGATACATGACCAACTTTTCCTGAGAGTTTCGTTGATGAGAACGTTACAGGTATGCAGTTATATTAATTTGAAGTTTTTGTTCAATTTTCTTAAAAAAATCATAATTTTTGAAATGGTGTAGTACATCCAATGATGTTCCCAGCCAAATAATTCATAGTCAGTGTTATAAGAGGACTGCTAAGCTTGCTTACTGAGCAAAAAAATTTAGTCTGGTGCTTAGTCATTTGTAAGTAGGTCATTATTAATCTACCCTGCATGGTTGGGGCAAGATGGAGTCCTCCTGTGGGGGCAAAATGGGAAGTACAAAAAAGCAATCCCAGCCTATAAAAGGTTGAAGCTTGATATTGGGTCAATTCAATCATGACATTTGAGACATTTGATACACTTTCTGGCCATATAACAGAGCAAAATTTTAAAAAATCACAACAGATTTGTGGATCTAATCCATGTCATCAGTAATACCTTGGGGATTTAGGCTTAGTGGTAAAACCCTGTATTGTTGAAACTGAAATAAATGTTACTACCTTTCAAAAAGCATAGTCAAATCCAATACCAGTTTAAATCGTTAAATTATTAAGAAAACTCGGAAATCAGACTGTTATGTGAATATTCATAAAATTCTCACATTGCAATGACATGAATTAATGCATTTTTGTTTGTCAACATGCTTTTTTAGTTGGGCTATTACCAAAACAGCTGATTTATTGCAGAACTTTTGCAACTTTATTTCTTCCCATTTTGCCCCATATGAAATTCCATTTTGCCCCAAGCATGGGGCAAAATGGGATAAAGTTGCATTTTTGAAAATACGGGAAAATTTGAATTGGAACTATTAAAAAAGCACTTCTCTGTGTTTGAGCAAGTGGTATTGGTACTTCTTCATGGATCAGCCCTTATTTGGCATTTCCATGATATACCACCTTCCTGCAGCGAGCCTTCGAAGTTAGTCGGCCCCTTTTGCCCCTCGTTCCCCTATGTATCAAACTTATACGCCTTTCATAATATTCCCGAATATAGAGCAAGACAAAATTTAATGCACCTAAAGTCAGAAATTTCAAGATTGTCATTTAATGACATAAATCAACACAGAATGCAAGATAAATGTTTCTTACCTACTTCTTTTTTTTCCTGGCATCAAATTGTCACTAATATTTGAGCTACATGTCTGATAGATAAATGAACATTTTAATGAGAAATGTCTCTTGAAGGCCACAGAACCTGCGTTGTACATGTCGACCGCTCGGCGCAAAAAGATATTTTCAAGTTTTTGTTGTACTTTTTTGTCTCAATGCAATAAGGGACTTAGTTCGGCTAAGCACCGATGCAAAAAGGAGCATAGTGCACTATGCTCCTTTTGGCACTGAAATTTACTAACAATGATAGTGAAAATACCAGCACTAAGCTCCTTTTTGCTCTAAAATTACTACAGAAACCAGTCGGCGCAAAAAGGAGCTTAGTGCATCTATGCTCCTTTTTGCGTAACTGAGAATGCTTGATTTGGTGCAAGAAGGAGCATTGGTCTTATTTCACGGAAAATAATCATATTAGTTTCATTATCTATACATGTATTTGCAGAAAATATCAATATAAATATGCATACTAAAAATCATTTAAATCGGACCAGTATTGATCGAGCCAGAACTGAAAACAAGTGTTCAAAAGAAAAAGGCCTTTTCCTCAAAATCACATTTTTCCACTAAGCTCCTTTTTGCGCCGAGCGGTCGATGTAATGGCTCGTCAGTGAACATTGTAAGTACAGCCAATCTATCCACTGGAAATAGATGCATTTGTAAGGTTTCTAATACAACTGGACATCCACCAAGTGTTTTTTGTTTCAATTGGAAATTGCTTATCTGGGTCTTATCAATGCAATCCTTTCCGATGGGGCCGTGTCTAGAAAGACCCTGACTTCAAGTTGTCTCCGGTGGTTTGCGTATAACGAAGCACATCTAGTAAAAAGTGGACTCTAGATACCTATTCCGATCTTTCAATTAATAATTAAGTTAAGTACACTACACTTGCAGTAGCTCAGTTCAAAGAACAATGAATTTCACAATAATTATGTGTCACTAGGGTTTTAACCAAAGTTGTTTTTGTTAAAAAAAGAAAGTGAAAAGAGGGAAGTCAATAAGTAGGCTTAGACCTGAGTAATGAAAGCTCGGCAGAATGAGCCTCAGAGAAGAACAGACTCATTATGGTCTATCACACTCTCTTAGTTAATTATGAAGAGAAATTTATGAAGTTCTTTACACTCTTTACACTTCTCCTCAATGTAGATGATTATGCTTCATAATGAAATTGATGGATTTTAGTACAAAAACGGCATCAGCGAAGTAATTTGCACTGAATGAGTTGTGAGATTGTAAACTCAAAAAGTAGGCCATGAACAAGATGATGAATCGCATAAAATGAGTCTTTTAAATGACACTTTATGGAAAGAACGAGGAAAGGCACATAACAGATTCACCTTAAAAGGTGCTTTTATTAATATGCAACTTCATTTGCGATCTTTTTGCAGCTGCTGGTCTTCAATAATTAATAGAATGCTTTCAGAACACTTGTGCCCGTAAAAGCACTACAATGAAAGCCCATTAATGGAATCTCTTAAGTGACAATGTTGTTGCTCGAGCTTTATATCAGAACATGATTGAAATTGACATGTCCTGAATCAAGCACAGATTACTATTTGGTGCTTTGAGATAACATGTAAGAGTTGCATCAAGTGAAAAGCATTTTTAATAAATGTTGGTAAGAAATGTTTGTCATGCATCATCAACAGACAAATTTTGATATCCTAAGCCTATCCACATCAATTGGTAAGTATACTGCAAAAAATAGGGTTTTTTCTGGGGTACAATTTTCATATGTTGCCATAACCCATGTGATTTGATAGTCTCAAGACGCTTGTAAAAGATCTTGGGTTTTATTTGGTAAATCTTGGCAATATTAAGGCATCACTTTGGGGATGCATGTTGTCAGTCAGTGGCAGATCCAAATAAGGGTTTCTGCAACTTCTGGGTAGGTGATTAGAATGCTATACGTCCTTCCAGACCTCTACAATGCAATGCATGTAAGTTGAAATTGATCTATTGCAGAGCTTGTTGATAACACCACCAGAATAAGATGTTTACTGCCATTAACAGGACTTGTCAGGATGATCTGTGGGAAAAGAAATCAATCATTTCACTGTGCACTCTTTGCATCTGTCATAAAAACATGAGACCCCAAGACCACAACGGCGAGATCCGACACTGTCATGACTCTAATGGATTGGTCAGAGCCACTCATATGAAACACGTCAACGAAATTTGATCCATGAACCAGGAAAGACACTCAGCGATACCTCAGTGTCCCTGATGACATGTAAAGCAGATGTTGTTTTTGCATATATGAGAAATCTGGGGGTATGATACAAGGATGAGGCTCTGGATGGGGGGATATGGGGCGATATGGAACTCAAAAGCAAAATGATCAAGGGACAGGGAATTCTAAGTAAAATGGCCAAGGGACAGGGGGACATAAAACTCCATTCAGCGCTGAGGGACAGGGAATTCAAAAGTACCATTAGCAAAGTTGCAAAGGGACAGGGAATTCAAAAGTAAAAGTAAAATGGCAAAGGGACAGGGGGACACAAAACCCAATCCAGAGCCTCAAGGATTTTTTTAATCAATTGTCATGTTTTCATGTTTAACTGATTATTTTGGTGGCAAATAAAAATAATACTCCTAAAGAAGGGATTTTGTTTACCTTGGAAATCCCTCGGCAAAACTGGATTTTTTTATCGAGGGTGCATAATAGGTTTTTGGCAACGGCATGTTCCCCCAAAAATCATTGATTTTTACAGAAACCCATTTTGTAGTTCTTACTATTGTGCATCAAATTATGTTTTGTCACTTATGTTCTAAATGATCTTGCAAGACAACATTGTATGTAATGCATCTAAAATCGGAAATTTGAGGAGTGTCATTTCAATGTCATGAGTCAACACAGAATGGAAAATGTATTTTCTGACCTGCGTCTTACTTTGATGGTTACAAAATTGCCAAATCTCACTAACATTCGAGCTACATGTGTGCTTAATGTACATTGTAATGAGAATGTCACTTGAAGGACACATGTCTTACATGGTCAATCAGTACATATTGGTAGGACAGCCAGCCCCTGCACTGGAACTAAATGCATCTGTGAGACCTCTAATGCAATTGAACATTCACCAGGTGGTTTTTTCCACTTGGTAATTGCTTATCTGTGAGCTCACTAGCTCAATTATATCAGTGCAATCCTATAGACCTCCAGGAGAGACCTGTTTGTCTGTGTATATGTACATGGTGTTTAAAATTCAACACTCTTGATGTAGGCAAGATGTCTTTGGAAGGATAGTATAGCAGTTTGTGTTTGTATCTTCAAATTCTTACCCAGATATATTGTTTTATTGACACAAGAATATCAGTAATGATACATTTGTCAATGTTGGTATTGCGAGAAAACATTGGTTAGTAAAATGTGATAATATTTAATAGTATAAAAATTTTATAAGTATATATATATATACAATAAAAATGATAACTTTCATAAAATAGGACATGTAGGTTATATTACTTAAGGTTCCAGCCACCGTTTACTTCCACTAATCAATCATGTTACACCTAATGAATAGTATATAAAAATTTATACCTAGTTATCAAAAATATAAATATGTTTAAAAAGCGATTTTCCAGACAAAACAACTAGGAATAATAAATAATAATACAGTGCATACATTCATTTTCAACATTGATATCGTCATATCGGTCAATAATCATAGTGAACTAAAAATAATAGGCCTGTAACCACTTTAGAGACAAAGCATCAAAAAGCATTCACATCTATATAGTATATTCATATATAGTATATTCATTACTTTTCAGCATTTATGTATAATAATATCCCTTAATAATCATATTCTTTTGCAAGCTAATACAATTGTCCACTTCTCAGAATGTTCATGATATATTATTTCGGTCAATATATATTAAAACAGAAAGCCATTCATGATAAAAACAAGAGCTATTTATTTATCACTTGCTCCTGTCATAGTGGTCGTGCTTTCCTTGATAGAGAGATAACTATATTACAGTCGTCATCATCTACATCGTGAACAGAATTTGAACACTATAGTCAAGTCATTTTTTTGTGGCAGTAAGTTTTTGGCTGATAATTAAAAACATGCCTCACTCTTGACAAAAATACTTGTCTCCCCCTGTTCCTGACACCTTGACCAAGCACTGCAAGCAGTTTCATGAACATTTGGAAGTATTGGCATGTTGTAGCTATAGTTTTGAGGTAATCCCATTGGAATAACATTATTGTCAACACAGCTCAAGAAGCCATTTTCTTCTATTGCTGCTGTTGTGACATAACCATTGTTCAGTGATGTCATAGAGCCTACAATGCTGATGACGTCACAACAGAAGGCTAAAAATAGCACTAAATGTGTTGAAGAGCAGCAGAAATTTAACATTGTCTAATAAATCAAAAATTAAACATCAGACTTATAATCATGGATTGTTTCATTGGTTAAAACTTACTGCCAAAATAAAAAAAGTCTTGACTTTAGGGACGCCACTATCAATTGATGTGACAGCATGGGTTCGCACAATAACATTCTTTGTCTACGTCACCGAGCAAATGTCTGGACTTCAGAAATAAACAACAAAATACGTCTAACATCGTTGCGAAACATCACGAAAATGAGATAGGAAGTTATAAACAGCCAAGAGACATGTATGTGAGTAAAGAAATTTCTTTTCTATTTGCCCTGGTTGCCGTGGAATCGGAGAAAACGAGTGTTGGTGATTGATGTAATGACACCTGGAATTACTCTCATCTATCATATAACTTTTGTACATGGATGGATGTATGATTGGAGCTTGACATCCTATATTTATGCACTTGGTAGACTAATTAGGACAGGAAAGGAACGCGGCAATGAGGTGAAGGATATGATGGAAACAGCCATCCAACATAGGGCCGGGTGACATGGAAAGACTTGATTTCAAACCCGGGACCTGGCGATAGGCAGTCCAGCATACGACCACTAGACCAGATACTATTATATAGGCATATAGATGGATTAAACTACACCATTAGACATGAGTGCTATGACAACATTTCCACCGAAATATGAAAGCAAGATTTATGTTCATATTATCTGATGAGCTTGGAGCCACTAATAAGCTTGCTTTTAAATCGGTCGCAAGAAGAAGAATTAAAATTGTTTCTTTTAGTAAGATTCAGCAATCAATGGTTTAAAAGGGTATTATCTTAATTTGCCATAAATAAACTGATATTGCGAAGATTTGGCAATCATTTACCCAAAAACAACCACAGAAACAAAAGGACTACTATATTTCAAAGCTCAGTCCTTTGTTTCAGATTAATATTCCATTTTCTATGTCCATTACAATAGCTTAAAATTGGCAATAAATTTAGAATGTCTTCCACTTAATTAAACTGGGACTAGAGGAATAAGCTAAGCCTTCACAAAACAATGGAGTTTCTATCCATAAATGAGAATTATTGCTTTTTGGAAAGAAATTAGTAATTAATGTGACAAATACAGGAGGACTAAAGAAGGCTATATAAGCTTTTGAAGATGAGAATGTTGCTCAAAATTCTAGCCTATCATGGAAATCTCTATAATGATAGAGGTGCAATGATAGTACTGATAGTGGTAAGAAATGATCATTAGAAGAGAATGTTTTACAGGTTTTAAAGAAAAATAGCTCCGACTCCGAGACTTGATTTTGACTTGATTTTGATGTAGCCTACATGTGTAAGTTTATGTTAATGGTTACAAATAGGTATAAATAATTTGCTTATACAGCGTGTATATTTTTTCTATAAAATTGAATTACAACAACTGCAAACAGTAGAATGGACTCCTTGCGTCGATTGATGTCTGCAGGATTGCACTCACAGCTAGGATTGAGCTGGTGTGTTGACAGATAAGCAATTACCAAGTGGTAAATAACGACATAGTGGATGTCCAGTGCAATTGGAGGCCTCACAAATGGTGAGGAGACTTCTAAGTGCGTCAACCGTCTGAAGTCCATTTGACGCAAGGTACTCATTTCATTGCATCATTCTTCACAAAATTCAGGTCTCTTAAATTTGTCAATGATGCAGCGATGACTGTATGTCAATATGTCTCACAGAGAAGTTTTTGATTATCAGCTGAATACAAATAATGCTGTAAGTAAACACGCCAGATTTACATCTTATAACTACTTCAATGATTATTTTTCATTATACACAAACAAATATCGCGGAACAATAAGATTATAACTAAATGATTATGTTGAGAGTATTATTTTTTTCACAATTTAAACATTGATTAGATGCTCCAAGCACATATAATTAATTAGCCGATTTAATAGGCGAATATGCATGGTCTTTTTGCTTCTTCCAAGCCACTTCTATTACAAATCCAGATCTGCCATCAAGATCTGTCATCTCCAATCTCTTCATTGTCTGTCCCAAATTATCACCAGGATCAGGTTTCGCTCAAATGTCAACTCTGCTCAGTGTCCAATGATCACCTGCAGATGGCTTATTTTGTAACACCGGAGTTTTTGTTTGGCCTGTCTTGAAGGCCATTGCGGCACTATAATGCAAATAGGGCAAAACAATCTCTCAAGTAAGCCACAAATAATAGAAACTGTTCCTTGCAAGTCATGGAAGCTCTTAGATCTTTATCAAAAATACAAAATTTAAACGAAAAGTTGAGGCCCACTCAAAATCCCATATATTGGTTACAGGCCCAGATAAACGAAACAAATTTTGTTTTTAAGTATTCAATGAATTCATATAAACCTGTTTATTTTTGACACCCTCCTAGATTTTTAGGTAAAAATGCACTTCTAACAACCTGCCTCACTTGTTTTATTCTTTCCTCATTTGTAAACCCCTTCTTGGGGAGGAGGGGTGGTACACCTTTTTCGGTGTATTTTTTCTATCTTTTGCCTTTTTTTTTCTGTCGCCATTTTCCATATACTTTATCCGGCCAAAATGGCCATTTCTAGTTGTACAATACTTCAAGGACAAAGGATACTGAAATGACCATTAACCTAAAAGAACCCTTTATCCATGCGAGATCACCACTGATCATCAAATACAGCTCGATAACTTTCTTTGTTTGTACATTTCTTTATCCCAAGGACAAATGCCACCACCAAGGTCAAATGCTAAAAAGGTCATCAATTCAAAGTCATCAAACGTCCATCACAATCCCAAAGCTACAATGCCGCGACCCCCATGCAGGGTGACCTTCCAGATTATCCTTGCTGCTAATGGTGGCTGTGAAATTGTGATGACCTTCGCATGAGATTATCACACAGATTATTACAACTTTCACAATGTGACTTTTTTGGAGCCAATCACTTGGCTACCTAATTACAGCAAAAGTTAAAAATATTGGTCCCAGCTAATCTGCAGCAGCTGAAGACTTCAAAGTTTCAGCCTATTTGATCTGATCATAACAGCTTTTAAAAACACAGCTTATAATAGGCTGTGAGAATTTAACTTGATTTTTTGTTAAGGATAATCATATCTAGGCAAACTGATGGTGAAATAGCAGGACTCGGGATAAGATGCCCTGCAGCTTTAACGTTAAGGTATTAGACTATTAGTAGAATATTTGAAGACATTTAAGGTATTTTTAGAGACGAAATTATATGACACAGAAACAACCTTTAGGGTCAGAACCATGCAATCAAATTGTTATCAAATAATTGAACCTGCTTTCCAGATCTATGCGTTTCTTTATTTCAAGGACGAAAGAACCCTAATCCAAGATCTCAAATAATCATCAAGCGATCGAAGTACTAAAGATATAACACAATAACACAATCCAAGGACGAAGTCTCTGCCATGGTCTGATAAAACAGTAGAAACAATAAAACTAGTCAATCCAGGTAGGAATCGATCATCATATAATCTAAGCACTGATGACACATCACAGTGACCTTCAAGATGATTTTATTCTGACGGTTTTGGTAATTGTGGTGACCTTGAGTTCAACTAATTTATCAGTGCTGAAATTTACAGTGAATGAGGTTGTTGCTTGGTTGCCATTTAATTTCTTTTCCACACAGACCTTATATCAATATATTATAGTAAGTTGCCCGTAAATTGGAGGGCACAGTATAGAGCGAGAGACAGATGAGGCTTGATTCATACAGACCTTCAGTTAGAATGCTGGATACATGTACATAGCTGTCTAAAAGTGGACTGCTCTTGCATTGCCACAGATCAGAACATATGCTGTCTTGTGTTGCCACCTAGTGACTAGTGTGCTATTCCGCGAGCTCCTGCGAGTGTCCACATACTTTCAACCAGAGGAACACACACAATTTTGTCTGGAAGACACCGGGGCTGTTTCCTAGTGTGCTGATGGCCTTATCTACTTCCTTAGAGAATGTGATTGCCGAGTCTGACTCTGGTATACATCAATGTTGAATAGAAATTTTGTGAATGTGCAATGAAATTGGAACTATTTCTTGGGACAGCAATGCTGTAGAATAGAAAAACAACTTTTGTGCCAGGTGGCAGCAGCATGCAGTCCTCATTTTCACCAGACTGTGTACATAGCATTTTGGTTATTGGATAGACATTTTGTTTATACATGTTATTGTATTCCATGTGATGAAGTATTACCCGTGTGACAAAAACGACAGGTGGCACCTCAGTAATGCATTGCAGTGCCACTATGTGTTATGATAGGAATGCCAGAGCTGTTGGATTGTCTGCTACGCAAAAAAAAATTAATATCATTAAGAACATTTAGAAGAGTTGAATGTACCTGAAAAGGGGAGAGTTCCGCCTTAGAAGGCCAAGGAAGATACAGTGGTAATTGGAAAATGATCCATCCAGTAAAACTTGCGATAAATCCTGGATGCCATCATTTTAATAGTCTAGACCAGACTAGACCAGACTAGACTAGATGGTTGCAGAGCTTTTTCTCTGAGTAACCCAACAGTTAGATATATCCAAAAATCGCTTTTAAATTTTGCCATCTTAGCCTATTGAAAATTGTGTTAACCATGAAATCATAAACCAAATCCATTGCGCACGTCATTAACGTCATTCAACCATTCTTTATGTGGTACCGACAAGCACATATTAGAGAAGATGGATCGTGATCTCACAATCAAGAGGGCAAAAAAGATGTGGAAATACAATAGCAAATCTACGAATTTCATCAGGTAATTACTTCTGTCACAACCAAGGTTGAACTGTCGTGGTTTCAACATGTCAAATTTTTGACATGCAAGACATGCACCTGAATAATAGAGTGTTCTACATGTACAGTAGCGGACGAAAGTTTAGGCCACATCAATATTTTGTTTATATTTTGGCAAATCTAGGTGGCTAACAGAAACATTTCTTCACGGATATTTTTGCCTATGTATCAAGCAAGTTGTACCGTAGAGATAGGGGGGGGTGTTATTTTGAAAATGTCAGAAAATCATGTCTGTGCGCATTGAATATGAAAATATAGGTCAAAAGGAACCCAATGATGATTTAATTGCATTATTTGGTTTTAAAAACCCATATGTACGGAGGCATTGAAGATAACGCCTTTTGCAACGACGGCAAAATTACCCGAAAATGCCGTATCTCGAGAACCAGTGCACATACAGACTTCAAAATAGGCTCAAATTATTCGCAATCCCTGAGTTTATATTTGTCTTCCATAGTAAATATATGCTTTTCTGACTTATATTTTAAGATAAAGCCAAAAAACCTTAATTTTGAGCAAAAAACCTTATATTTTCGATTTTTTGGAACGTTATGGGCCTGATTTGAAGGAAGTCAGCTTAAGAAAATCTATGTTCCACTTGCTTCAAGCCTCAACCACTAAAATTTAAGTGTCATCCTAAAATGTTAAGTCTTTCTATGTGTCACAGTGTCTATCTTTCTCTCTATTATATAACCTAGTGATGCATGCATGTGTTCGGGTTTTATCCTCGTCAGCACATCAATGACTCGGGCTTTATTTGTCTTCAGTCATTTTCTCATATTTTAAAGTAAGTCTGTGTTTGGTGAAGAAATGTAGACCTTATTTTGTTTACCCATTTGTATATTAGAAAATTAAATGAGTTTCCTGGGGGCAGCGCATTTCACTATATTTGGAAATTTTACTTTTTTGTTGTGTTTTTTTTATTACGAGGACACTGAAAGGTTTTGCAACCTGAAGCAGCATTATCAAATATAAGTTGTTAATGTGTTAGTCTTAAGTGTCCAATGAGACTTGTGAATCATGACCTATTGTTGATGGTGATGATGAATCAGACATTCAGATACTAAGTCAGATCTTAATTTTTAACCCATAATTTTGGTAAGCAGAAATATGTAGTTCCCAATAAAGAACGCTTTTATACTTATGCCATCTTCAGTGGAAACATGTCACTAGTTTTAGGAATTGAGAATTTTGTATTTCTGGCACTTTGCATTACATTTTATTTATAATTATGTGTAACATTTTTTCTCTTTACTGTGTAGCCATTTTTTTATAGACTTCATTTCCCTAGTAAATGGCCTAACCTGACCAATAAAGTTTCTGCTTCTTTACAAAGATTGTTAACATCTCTATTTTTTAACAATGCATACTTTTCCAACTCAGCTTTGGCATCAAACCACTCTCAACCAAGTTGAGCATCTTAAAAGTTCAACAAAATAACTGATTTAGTAAATTAGATTAGAAGTAGTACTTCGCCGGTTGTTTCTTGCTGGTTTTTGCCTCTCTGTCAAGCTTGTCATTGATAGAGCATCCAGAACTTTCAGCATCAAGGCCATTTTGTTCACTATGATCTTCAGATACAGTTTCCTTAAACCCAATTGATACATTCTCTTTCAGTAGGAGAAAGCCTCCAGTTAGGGTACATGTATTGAGAGAGTTTGGACAAATCCTTGTCTTGACATGCATTGGTAACTTTTGAGAGAGGAAATATTCTCAGGTTCCAGTTTCATGCCTGAATTTTTTTTCTGAACAAAAAATTGAATGACCTGTTCTCCCAAGTAAGACTATTCCTGGTCATCATTTGTCACTTATTGTCTCTGTAACTTTTGCTTTTCTTGGTTTAACTGTTCTTAATCTACATGGTCGAAGTCACTTGGTAAAATCAGATGAACAATGCTATCAACACAGCAGTTCAAAAAGATCCTTGAAAATTCAATGTCACTAAAGACAAAGGCATGCACCAAACAATTAAGCAAGGGGTGTTGGAGAAGGAAAGAAAGAAAGTATTTGGGGGAAAACTGTATCTTTTAAAAAGTCCCAGGGATTGGTGCAAGGTCACTTGGCAGAGGTAGATTTCAGCTTAATCATTCTCTCCTCAGAGAAAAAGCTTACCTTATTTCCAAGCTACATGTATATGCAAACCCAATTCTTTAGGGTATCGGCCAATATTCATGATACTAATTTTGTGCATTAAGATGTCAGACACATGTCAGTACATTGTAAATTGTTTTGTTCTGTTATATTTGTGACACAAAATGATTAGATCCTGTCTCATCTTCTTGTTTCTCTTCTTGAAAAATCCTGTTTTATTCTTTGACGTTGTAATATATATCATTACTAAAAAGAGAGCATAGCAAACAAATGGATGTGATTAATACTCAATTTGAGAGTAACTTGTTCATCAGGGACATCTTTTTCCAGTATTGAACTGTTAGTATTATGAGATTCATTATTTATCTAGAAATGGCACAAGTACAATTTATACAATATATATTAATTTTATACTCTTCAAGCTAATTTCATGCAATTACTGCTGTCTCACATGTGAAGAAAGAATTATTGTAATGTGAGTGTTACTTGTTTTATAAGCTTGTCAAAAACTTATCAGTAAACCTACAGACTCTTAGGAAAGCTACATAAATTAATCCACACAGAGTACCATGCAATTAATGAAACCAAATATTAATGATATTGTAATAAGTAAATAAAATATCTCGCTGATCAAATTAATTTAGGCATTATCTATACAATGTACACAACAACTTTGTATAGTTTGATGCAGTATCAATGATATAGAATAGAACTGTCTATTGCATTTAGTAATGTAAACAAAGATTGATAAATTTTTGCAATTATTCAAGTTCTAACGGCCTACAACGCGAATTTATGCCTGTATACTGATGGATAAGAGTGAAAAAAACAGTTTTTGTCCAATAACTAAAAAGATATTGCACTTAAGCCTATAGTTACTATGAAACACTGATATGAAAGTGGGTATTCCAGTTAATTTGAGCCTATTCACAAGTCTCTATGACCAATAGTTATTGAGATATGATTTTTTTTTGTTATTTTCGATATTATTTCCATGCGTCAACCTTCAACGGCTCCGTACATATGGGTTTTCGGCTTATATTGACAAACGGAGGCAACCGTGTTGCCTAACTAAGTCCAGGTGACACAAAAAAGTGCGCACACAAACATTTTGGAATTATCACCCCCCCCTAGTAGAGAAAAATGTAACTATTTTTAGCACTTACTTCAATATGTGTGATAAACAAAAATGTCAGGTGGTCTAAACTTATGTCTGATGCTGTTTACCACCACAAGGGCCCTCCTTGGCATGGTACTATTGAGGAAAAGTGTGTGAATGATTCAATATAATTTAAGATGAGTCACATAACCATTTTTCAAATGATTTAAAGGCAATCAGTCATCACACAGCAAAAATTCATTTATTTACTTTTTTCTCACGTTTCCAATTTCGGGGCTAATAATGGTGATTTAATGCTCCAAAACTGTTAGAATATGAATGGTCAACTAAAAATTATCAGGAAAAAGTATATGCAACACATTTTCATCCCTCTAATGAAGTATGCAAACACTAGACACCCAGTCACACTGCAAAAAATGTATTATTGCATGGGATTTGTCTACCAGATGCCTATTTGAGGCATCATAAAACGGTGACAGGGGAGTTTTCATGGGCCTAGGTATGTGTCCTGAAAAATTCAAACAACTTTTCTTTGTTCTCATTACTTCGGATGAAACTACAGTCATCACTCTGGAAGGTGTATTGAAATGTAATGTTAATGAATGGACCAGTTTTACGCCTTCCATAAAAGTGAATGCAGTTTCATCTGAAGTAATGCGAATCAACAAAAGCTGTGCACATATTCTATTCATTTTGGTAATTACGTAATCTATCTTGCCAATGTCTCTTTTGTGTAAGATCAGCAACAATCATTCTAATCCTGCATGTTTTACTCATTATTGCAGTTCCGTAAAACTGTCAAATTTTTGTCCCTCAAAGCACTAGCATGGATCAACACTCAGAGAGAAATCAGTGAGGTCATTGGTGAGACTATTACTCACAAGCAATTACATGTAATGTATAGACTCTGAGTCACTGATACATTTATGAGTAATAGAAAGCATTGGCATTAACATGGCAGGTATAGGGAATGACATCATTGATAGCCTGAAAGAGCAGTGAATGTAAGCATTATTATTTCATCTACTGTAAAGCATCTTACGTAGAAGCCAGACAAACAATCTCAATTCACAGCTTTAATATTTAGAAACGATCAAAACAGTTTTTCCAAATCAAAAAATAATGTCATGGTAATGATCAATGTAAAAAAACACGGACTGTTAAACAACAGCCTTATTCATTGCTAATTTTCACCCTAGTCTCAGATAAGCTGAACCCAAGGTCACTGCAATTACCAACAATAATAGAATTGGTATGAAAAATCCTGGAACTCATTTGGTGTATCTTTAGAGAACTTTGATTGCTTGATGACCATTGATGATTTTTAAATAGGGTTCTTTTCACAACATTATCTTGAAGGTCATTTCTGATTGATTTGTCCTTGGAATGACCTTGAATTATCATGATTTGCCAGAAACAACCTGGAATAGCAACGGAGCTGTTGCTGCATCTGCTTCATCATGTTGAAAGAAATTGGCATAGCTTTTTTTTTTGGGAGGGGTGACATTGCCTAATGCCTAAACTGTATACAGTACCAATATTCATAGAAAGTGTAAATGTAATTCTTAATATGAAGTATGCAACAAGTTACTAAATTTTGACATTCGAAAGAAACCTGATTTGATTGTCATGTGGATTGGCAAGGAGTGAACCAGAGATGACAGATCATGATCTTTTAATTAAAATGGCCAAAAAGAGATGTGAAAAGAACATGGCAGATCTGGTAATTATGTGAGCTAATTACATCTGTCATAACCAAGGTTGAACTGTAATGGTTTCAACCGGCTATTCTTGAAGTTCAAACATGAACCTGATCAACAGAATATTCTGCATGAATTAAATCTACTTCAAACACTTCAAAGTGCCTTGTTGTGTCCAATTCACTAGAATAGTACGAAAGATCCTGGAACTCATTTGGTGTATCTTCAGTGTACATTGATTGCATGATGACCATTGGTGATCTTCGAATAGGGTTTGTTTTAATGTATTATCTTGAAGGTCATATTGTTTCATCTGTCCTTATTGTCTTTCAAGAGTCTTTGATTTATTAGAAATACCCTGGAATAGCCTCAGCAAAGCTGTTTCATCACTTCATCACTTCCCTAAATACCATAATTGAGACTAAATTAGCACAGGTCGTTTTTAGTGGCTTTTTTGTGGAAGCAACTCCACTTAGCTGTGAGATGCCAATGCAGTGGTCCCTGCATTGTAAGACCACCCCTTCTGCGGTCATGATGCGGTTTCTCATTGGGGTGCAGTCTCTCCTCGAGGTGGAAAATGCACTAACTACTACTCGGTGTGGGAGAAATAAAACCTAATTTGAATGTCAAGTGGAACAGACAAGGAGTGAACTAGAGGTGACAGATCATGCTCTTTTGATTAAAATGGCTCAAAAGATGTGAAGAGACCATGGAACATCTGCTGATTAAATGAGCTAATTACTTCAGTCACAACCAAGGTTCCACTGTCATGTCTTTCAACATGTCAAATTTTGTAGCTGCAAAAATGACTCAGATAAATAGAGTTTTTTATGCGTAATAAATATGATTCAGGTGTTACAGGAGTTCCTTGCCGTTTCAAAAACTCTTGTCGCAAATATAAATTTGGCTTTCACAGACAAATTTGTGGCCTTCTTTTTTAATTAGGACACTCCTTTAAATGAAGCGCCATCACAAGCAAAATATTTTGAGAGATGTTTTGTAAAATGATGAAAATGGATGAATTTATGTCATGCATCCTGATACCATGTCAGAATGTCAAGAATTTGCATCGGGTGATCATGACCCACACTCACGAATGGGTAACAAGGCTAAGCTGAACCCAAGGTCAATGTGATTACCAACAATAATAGAGGGAAAATAAGAAGATCTACGACTCATTTGGTGTGTGTTTTTGATGTTCTGATGACCATTGGTGATCTGGAATAGGGTTCTTGCAAACATACATATATAACCTTGAAGGTCAGTTCTGTTTCATTTGTCCTTGGCAATGACCTTGACTAGATCGTAATTGATGTAGAAATAGAATTGCTCCAGCCAGCAAAACTTTTGTGGCATTCGATCATCTTCATGACTGCTAAAATTGGCTCGGTATCATTGGAAACATTTAAATTTTGACAGATTCAGATTCAGATTCAGATTATTTATTTGTAGCTCATATATGTACAATTTTATAAACTGTAATTATAATTCAATAGTAGGCCTATATTACATTGAACATAAATATATAAGCTACAGGAACTCCTCTAAGGCAATGTTGTGCCGCTGTCGAGGAGTCCCTGTTATTATTTGTTCATGAATGCATCATTAGGTACAGTGGCTGGAAGCTTTAAAAATGTTTTTGAAAGAAAAATTTAGAAAGAAACAGAAAACCTGTCGTTGACAGACCTGAGGAGGTGACCATCTAAAATTTGGAGAAACTCTTAATGCAATTATCTACACACATAACAATGAGGATTGGTACATATGCTAATATAACTTTCTATAATGGTTTTCTTTATATATAACTTAAAACCCAAAAAACTATGTGTAAAAATTTTTTGTTTAGATAAATCAGGCATATTGTTGTAAAATTTAGGAAACCTGTACCTGATGCCATTTCTAGCGAATTCATGTCTCACGGCAGGCAGACGCAGGTCAGTTGCATGTCTGGTGTTGTAGTTATGAATTGTAACTGCGAAAGGATCTAGCTGGTGTAGGAAAAAGACGGGAGTCAAACCATTTATCAATTTATAACAGAATTTGTAGTCATGCAGTGCACATATATCTTGTATTTTGAGAGTATCTAACTGTTTAAACAAATTACTAGTATGAGCATTATACTTGCTGTTGGTTATCACACGTATTGCTTTTTTTTTAAGTTTAAACAAATTATGGGATTGCCAGCCCCAGATTGAGGAACAGTAATGTAAGTGGGGCAAAATCAATGCATTGTATATATTTAGGAGTGCAGCAACTGGCAAATATTTCTTTAATTTAGTCATAATACCTATTGTTTTACTTATCTTCTTGGATATATAATTAATATGAGGTTTCCATTTCAAGTTTTTATCTAGAACAAGCCCCAGAAAGTTAAATTCATCAGAAAAGTCAATTTTGATGTCATCAATGTAAATATTTGGTATTTCTACTTGTCTATTTGAAGTATGGAACAGCATGGCCTTTGATTTTTCAATATTCAGAGACAATTTATTTAATTTCAACCAAGTACTAATAGATTCTAATTCATTATTAATTTCATTTTCCATAACATTTTTTAAAAAGTTGTCTTTGTTCAGAGTTGCAAATAGAGTGGTATCATCTGCATAAATTAGTGCCTTTAAATTCTTTGTGACAGATGGAAGATCATTTAGATAAATTATGAATAACAAAGGACCAAGGATAGATCCCTGGGGAACGCCACAAGTAATATTCATTAGGTCAGATCGTGTGTCATTGATTTCAACAAATTGCTTCCTGTCACTAAGATAACATTTTAATAACTCAAGGGATTTATTTACATGCCGACTGAATTTAGCACTTGCAAAACTTGCATGACTGGACCATTGGCCAGAGTTTCAATCTGTTTTGGAAGTTTGACTTCTTGATATTTCAGGGGAAACTACGACAAATTATCCACCAGACAGAGTGCATGTCTAATGCTACCTTTTGCCACTTATTAGTCCTGTGGAAGTGTCAAATTCATCTGTCGTTTCGAGATCAGATGTTGTGATGGTAACAGCTGGTTTTTTTATATTTATTTGGAAGTAGCTTTACCTTATGAATGCAGTGGCAATACTCACAAAAATTGTGAAATTATTTTTAATGATGAAGTGTGTAATATGTTGCCACAATGCCACTGTTTCAGCCATGTGTTAATGAATTTTAACATTAAAAAAAACCTGGTTTACCATTTTTGAGGGAGCGAGCGACATCTGCCCGAATTTCAAGATCTAGATTTCTTATCATCTCAAATTAAATTTCCTGAAATCATTAACTTTCAATTGTTTTTATTTAATCTTCTGCCGAAATTGTTTAGCCCTTTGTCCGAATCTTAATTTTTCCGATACTTGACACATTTGGCTAATTTGTTCAAAAAGATATAAGTCAAAATTTTATTGCCTTCTGAATATCTGAGTACTTGGTGAAATGTGCATTAACGTATGCATGTTTTTGAAAATCCCGTGCTAAAGATCTTTTTTATCCAACCAAATCAGGGGTTTACTTGGAAATAGCTAGAGGGGAGCCATAACATGTAGGGTCATTCCATGTCAGATCAACAAGTGGCTTCCACCACCCAATCTGCGAATTGGCTGAAAATATTATATGTTTTTTGATGTCTAGACCAAAAGATAAACTTCCTGAAAATTTCAGCTCAATCGGTCAATTTTTCATGATTTGGCTGAGGTCTGAAAATTGCTCAATTTACCAGTTTTTCAGGCATCGTTTTGACCATAATTACATTGTTTGCTCAATAAATCACTCAATACTCAACCTTGAGCTTTGAAATTCGGGATCTACACTGACTGGACAATGGAAAAGGATCTTTGATAGACATTTATTGTTTTGATATAACGATCAATAAGTTATGGCCTTGTTAAATTCCCCCCTCAAAAATCAATGTTCATCAGAAAAAAAATCAAATCGCCTATAGGTATTCCGTGTATAGATATAAAATTCCTAGGATATATTCTACATATGTATGGTCAAATAATAGTAGAAAATTGGAGATGTTTTCAGTCTCGTTTTTTTAATATAGATTTTTGAAAAATATTGTATATTTTTAATTATGTAAAAAACAAAACTAGCTGGAACTCAAGAGGTACACGTGACACATCCCTGAAAGTTTCCTATTATCTTTCACATATATAGGGTATAATACAGAAAAGAATTCAGGAATATGTTTGTAATTTTGAATACGAATCTGTCCGTACCAGCAGTGCAACTGTTGAGTAGACCTTAGTAGACCCTCTGCAGAAGGTATCATAGATACAGCTTTTAAACTTCCTAGGTATATTTTAAATGTGTATGGTCAAATCATAGTGGAAAATTGGAGATGTGTTCAGCCTCGTTTTTTTAATGTAAATTTTTGAAAAATATTATATATTTTTCGCTATGTCAAAAACAAGACTAGCTAGATTGCAAGAGGTATAGGTGGCACATCCCTGAAACTTTCCTATTATCTTTCATATCTATAGAATATGATACAGAAAAGAATTCAGGACTATTTTCAGCTTACTTTAGGTTCCTCAGAATTTTGAATATTATTACAGACAGAATAATATTCAAAATTTTGCAGAACCTAAAGTCAGCTGAAGATATTACCGAATTATTTTCTGTATTATACCCTATATATGAAAAAGATAATAGGAAAGTTTCAGAGATGTGCCACCTATAACTCTTACAATCCAGCTAATTTTGTTTTTGACATACCACAAATATATAATATTTTTCAATTAATTTAAAAAAAAACATGGCTGAACACATCTCCAATTTTCCACTATTATTTGACCATACACATTTAAAATATACCTAAGATGTTTAAAAGCTGTGTCTACTAAGGTCTACTCAACAGTTTCACTGCTGTTACTGACAGAATAATATTCAAAATTCCAAGGAATCAAAAGTAAGCTGAAAATATTCCTGAATTCTTTTTCTGTATTATGCCCTATAGATATGAAAGATAATAGGAAACTTTCAGGGATGTGTACCTCTTGAGTTCCAGCTAGTTTGGTTTTTTACATAATGAAAAATATACTATATTTTTCAAAAATCTATATTAAAGAAACGAGGCTGAAAACATCTCTAATTTTCCACTATTACTTGACCATACATATGTAGAATATATCCTAGGAATTTTATATCTATATAGGAATGCCTATAGGCGATTTGAATTTTTTTTGGGTGAACATTGATTTTTGAGGGGGGGAATTTAACAAGGCCATAACTTCTTGATCGTTATAGCAAAACAATAAATGTCTATCAAAGATCCTTTTCCATTGTCCAGTCAGTGTAGATACCGAGTTTCAAAGCTCAAACTTGAGTATTAAGTGATTTATTGAGCAAACGATCTAGTTGTGGTCAAAATGATGTCTGAAAAACTGGTAAATTGAGCAATTTTCAAACCTTTACCAAATCATGAAAAATTGACTGATTGAGCTGAAATTGTCAGTAAGCTCATCTGTCGAGACATCAAACAACATATAATTTTTTCAGCCAATTCGCAGACGGGGTGGTGAAAAATTTCTCGAAAATCTGATAACTGACACGGAATGACCCTGTAGCGAATATATATACGTAGCCCTGCAATGTTTCGTATCTCTTCCATGTTCATTTTTTGTCGGGCGGGGAGCCAGGGGGGGAGGGTAATGAACCAATAACCCTCCACCGAAATAAACCACATTTAGCAAATCGTATAAAATGGCACAATAATGGAAAGAAATATAAATCCAAAAAAGTGTCAAATACTTGTTAATATGCAACTTTAGGATGTGTGCTGTGCTTCTGATATGCTTGGCCTCAATGTGCACTCATTATAACTTGCAAAGTTTCTTGTTGGAGGTTACTTAAAAAGGTAACAGCTGATTGGAAAGAGATGATGAGACAGGTGACTGATGAGGTGTCACAATTATTAGGGATGAGATACATAATTAATAGGCACAATTAATAATCTTCATCTTTCTTGTCATAATGACTGGCACCACAGATTCGGCTCAGATTGATGTGTGGCAATAAAAAACGGGTCTGATGCTAGGGGACTTCTTGGAATTTTGCATAAGGGGGCTTGGTCGCTCATCAGGAGGTTGTTCATTGCAGGGACCGCCGTATGTTGAACCATAACTGATTGATTTTTTAGTCACAATGTTTGTGTCACTTAGAAGAGTTTCAAATATTTGTCTATCCAGATAAATATATCTCAGAATGAGACCATACAAACTCATGATATATACATTCATAGACTTTGAATTGCCTTGTTACTTTTAAATTTTTTCTCTGTCATTATAATTCGCCATTGAATTTATCATTATGATAGAGAATATTGATCAATAAATTTGAATCTCTCTTTTTTCTAAATATTGGCCTTCTTCAAACTTTCCAATGTCATTTTTGAAAAAGGGAGGGATTTTCATTGGCTTCTTGTAATGTCACAAGAACAATAACAGTTTGATGAGGCTTTGTTATGGTTAATTACTTCAATCATAAATCAATGAAAGCTTTTATCTTTTCAAAGAGTTTCTTAATATCCAAGTAGATGGCATATCCAGATTCAGATTCAGATTCATATCATTTATTTACCAAAAATATACACATAGTTAAACATAAAATGATAAATAATAAGCATGTCTGGAAGGAGACTCTAATAAAGCCTAAATGGCTAGGCTATTTTAAGTCAGTGTAAGTGTTCCTTTGTCTAATATGGATTTCAACAAGTCAGTTTCATTGTGTTTAGTTATTGCCTGTGGCACTTTCATAGCTGGATTATCATTTGACCTTGGGATTTAAAGCCCTCCTTATATTAGCATTTGACCTTGAAGGTCATTCTTGAAGGTCATTCTTGTTCCATTTTGCTTTGGAGTTGTCCTTGAAACGTTCTTCAGTTGCTCAAGAATTGCCCTTGGCAAGCTCTGGGGCATCTGATCAAGGTCCTGAATTCCAAATTTGGCCATAAATTGTCTTTTATCATGACTGCCCCAGCTGGTCTTGGGGTTAAAAGGCCATGATAACTATCTGACCTGAATCATGTTTTGTATTATCATCACTATTTTAATAAGCTCTGTGAAATCATCATGGGACCTGAGGGCCCAACTGTTCAAGGTTTCACCCATTTTTGTGTGTGTTTTGTATACTGCTCATCTTTTTAATTTTCTTTGTGTACATTCTTATCTGCACTAAAGGAAAAAGTCTAGTGCTCTTGAGCTTCTTTATAAAATAGACAAACCGTAACAAGAATGTGCAAGAAGAGATTTAGGGTTGATTAAAATATCTTTGTGGTTATAGCATCCATAACATAAATCAACAAAGAGCAACTAGTCACTCATTACAGTCAAGCGAAGAAGGATAGTGGCCAAACCAATTATAAGGTCATTTTGACAATACTAGTCAGTGGTCTCAGATAAGCTAAACCCAAGTTAACTGCAATTACCAATGATGATAATGGTTATTGATGATCTATTGGTAGGGTTCCTTTCAAAACATTATCTAGAAAGTTCTTTCTGTTTAGGATAGAATGATCTTGAATCTTTATTTGCTAAAACTATGATGGGATAGCTTCGGCAAATATGTTACTTTAACTATACAGTGTACACAACCAATACTCACAAAAAGAGTGTTTAGTTATTTTCAATGACAAAGCATGCAATAATTTCCATTTTACACCTAATGTTACTAAATTTTTATAATTGGAAGAGACCTGATTTGATTGGTGTCTGAAACAAGTGAGGACTGAATCAGAGATTGCGAACGTGATATTGTAATTATAAGGTTGGAACAGGTGTGAAAAGGTCATGGTTGATCTTCAAATCATACCTGGTAATTACTTCTGTCACAGCCAAGGCTGAACTGCTATGGTTTCAACATGTCAATTTGTCAAATTTGTGTATAGCTGCAACCCTGCAACTGATAAGCTGAGCATTCTAAATGCAATAAATGTTTCAGTACAATCCAAATAAAGTATGACTATCCCAACAGAATGGAAGAACTAGCTACCCCTTTACCCTTTCAATCCTATTGGCTCCCTCCAAATCCTTTCCTACATTTCTTACTTTAAACTACCTTTTAAAATTATATTTAATTCATATTCAGCCTACACCAATTCAAACTCTATCGCCCCCTTTGTATTTGATTTCTTTGATATTGTGCCCCTTTGCTAATTGCGATTTCAATGAGAGTGCTTTTAATAGAGTTCTTAATATGGGATAAGGTAGTGGTGAGGAGTCAAAAGTATGCTGTCAGGAGATTATTTTGGGGTGAATAGGAGAAAGGAGGGCAAAATCGGTAAACAGAGGACTTCTGACAGGAAATTTTCTTACTTTATTTTGGTTGTACTGTACATGAAACATCCCAAGGTAAGGGACCCACGCACATGAAAAATATTTGTTAAACAAAGTTTTTGCAAGGAATCACAATATAAGCTTTACACTATAAGCAACCGAGAAGCCTGAGAAACAATGTCAAATTCACAGCTTTCAAACTTTGTAATATTTGGAATCTATCAATTATGTTCTTCTAGTCAATTAGAAAATTCAAGGACGTCTAGGCAACTGCCTCATTCAGTGTTGATTTTCACCATAGGATGATCTTGAATCTTAATAGATAAGCTGAACCAAAGGTTACTGCAATTACCAACAATAATAGAATGGATATGAAAAATCCTGGAACTCATTTGGTATATCTTTAGAGTACTTTGATTGGTTAACGATCATTGATGATTTTTAAATAGGGTCCCTTTCACAGAATTTTCTTAAGGTCCTTTCTGTTTTATTTTTCCTTGGAATGACCTTGAATAATCATTATTGGCTAGAAATAGCCCCCAAAAAATAGTTGCTGTATCTGCCTCAATTTAAACAAATCTTCACCTTTTTTGGTCGGAGTAACATAACCTTAACTGTACACTACCGATACTCACAGAAAGTGTAAATTCACTTGTAATGATCTGTTGATGAATTATGCAACATAATCCCACAAGTTATTACATTTTGACAGTTGAAAGGAACCTAATCTGAAGGTCATGTGGAACCGGCAAGAAGTAAATCAGAGATGACAGATCATGATCTTTTAATTAAATTGGTCAAAAGAGATGTGAAAAGAACATTATGTGAGCTAATTACATCTGTCACAACCAAGGTTCTACTGTCATTTTATCAAGCATCTCAGATTTTGTGGCTGCACAAATGACCCAGATAAGAAGAGTTTTTAAAAGTCATACAAATGTAAATGTGATTCAGACATTGCAGGAGTTTTATTTATTTATAAAACATATTTTCGCTGGGTAACAAGTTCACACAATGTGTGTTTTTCAACATGGCCCAGCATTTACAGTATAAAACAATAACAATCATTAAAAATTAGCTAAAACAAGTAACTACATTGATAGAAAGTGAGCTCTGGTTTTAAATTTAAAAACTTCTAAGCTAGTGCACTCCCTCACACTATCTGGCAACTTGTTCCACAAAATTGGACCCTGATAAGATAAAGCATTTTTCGTTTTTTCAACATTTGTAACTGGCACAAACAAATCATTTTCATTAAAGTTTCTGGTTTGTCTTTCTGACACCTCTATAGCCATAACAATATCATTAACAGGAGTCCCTCACCATGTCTAAAACTCTTGTCACAAATATAAAATGGCTTTCACAGATAAATGTGTGGCCTTTCTGTCCTTTAAAGAGGTCTTTTTTCATCCTTTAAGTTAGCAGGACATTCCTTTAAATCGAGTGGCATCACAAGCAAAATATCTTGAAAAATTTATGTAAAAGGATGAAAATGGTTGACTTTATGTCATGTCTCCTGATACCATGTTAGAATGTCAAGAATTTGTGTCGTATTACAATGATCCTCAGTCCCAAATGGATCACTGGACCAAGCTGAACTCAAGGTCACCAATGATGATAGAAGGAAAATAAGAAAACCTAGGACTCATTTGTTGTGCACTTTGATGTTCTGATGACCATTGGTGATCTTGAAAAGGGTTCTTGCAAACATATAATTAATCTTGAAGGTCAGTCCTGTTTTATTTGTCCTTAGCAATGTCCTTGAATAGACTATAATTGATGTAGAAATATCTCGATCAATAGAATTGCCCTGGCCAGCAAATCTGATTATTCAGATCTCATGATATTTAATCAATTATGCTCAAAAGATGAAAATAACAAAAATTGATAAGACCATTTCTGACCAGCTAGTTACACCAGATAATTACTAATGTCATAACTAAGATTGAACTGTCAAAGTTCTCAACTTGTAGTAATTTGGTGGCTGGCCATATTTATAAAAATAATTATGCTGTACAGTAAAGTTTAACGGTCATTGATGTTCAAAGAGTTCCCATAAATTCCTTTTAAGTCTCTATGTATTTTGTGTTTTTAAAAAGATATTTAATTTATAAATTTAAATTCCTTTTGAGTCATATCAAATAAGGTCTTAAATCGGCGGAATAAGATCATAAATAGGCAGGGCAAGATCATATGCCTGTGGGGCAAGGTCTAAATGCCTGTGGGGCAAGATCTAACTGTCGGCGGGATGTGAAAAACCGTCGGCTGGAAGTGAAAAACCGTCGATGAGATGTCGAAAACCGTCGGCGGGATGTCAAAAACTGCCGGCGAGGCTGCAAATGTCCCACAGGGGCAGTATCAATGTCCAACAGGGGCAGGGGATGTCCCTATATCCCGCTAGAGATGTTTTTCACTCGGTCTCACTGAAAAAATGCCCGCCGGACATCCAAAATTGAGAAAATTTGGGCTCTATATCCTGGCCACTTGGAAAAAAGTTTCAGCTTATTGAATCTTTTTTGCCATCCACTGAGTTCTCTCCATTTCTAGGAACCCTGTAGGATACAAAAAGTATGATGGTGGAAGTCAATAATCATCGTCGGGACGTCACAAAATCATCCAAATTTCCAGGATATACCACCCCGCCGACGTCAAAAGTGCTCCGCAACATACCGTGAGACTGAAGCGTAAGTGTCAAATACTTGATTATCTGCAATTTCAGAATGTCTGTTGTGCCTCTGATATACTTGCCCTTAATGTGCACTCATTATAACTTGCAAAGCTTCTTGCTGGAGGTTTCTTTTAAAAGGGTCATAGTTGATAGGAAAGAGATGATGAGACAGGTGACTGATGAGGTGTCAGAATTATTAGGGATGAGATGCATAATTAATAGACACAATTAATAACCTTCATCTTTCTTGTCATAATGACTGGCACCGCAGATTCAGATTGATGTGTGAAGAAAAAATGAATGGTCTGATGCAAGGGGACTTCTTGGAATTTTGCATAAGGGGGGTTTGGTCACTCATCAGGAGGTTGTTCATTGCAGGGACCACTGTATGCCGAGACCATAACTGATTGATTTTGAGTCACAATGTTTGTGTCACTTAAAAGAGTTTCAAATATTTATGTATCCAGATAAACATATCTCAGAGTGAGACTATACAAACTCGTGATGTACATTCATGGACTTTGAATTGCCTTGTAACTTTTAATTTATTTTGTCTACGTCATTGTAATTCGCCATTGATTTTATATAACAATAGAGAATATTGATCAATAAATTTGAACTCTCCTTATTCTAAATATTGGCCTTCTTCAAACTTTCCAATGTCACTTTTGAAAAAGGGAGGGATTTTCATTGGCTTCTTGTAATGTCACAAGAACAATAACAGTTTGATGAGGCTTTGTTATGGTTCATTAGCTTCAATCATAAATCAATGAAAGCTTTTATCTTTTCAAAGAGTTTCTTAATATCCAAGTAGATGGTATATCCAGATTCAGATTCAGATTCATATCATTTATTTACCAAAAATATACGCATAGTGAAACATAAAATGATAAATAATAAGCATGTCTGGAAGGAGACTCTAATAAAGCCTAAATGGCCAGGCTATTTCAAGTCATTGTAACTTTTCCTTTGTCTGATATGGATTTCAACAAGTGAGTTTCATTGTGTTTAGCTATTGCCTGTGGCACTTTCATAGCTGGATTATCATTTGACCTTGGGATTTAAAGCCCTCCTTGGCATTTGACCTTGAATGTCATTCGTGTGCCAATTTGCTTTGGAGCTGCCCTTGAAACGTTCTTCAGTTGCTCCAGAATTGCCCTTGCCAAGCTCTGGGGGCATCTGATCAAGGTCCTGAATTCCAAATTTGGCCATAAATTGTCTTTTATCATGACTGCCCCAGCTGGTCTTGGGGTTAAAAGGCCATGATAGTAAAAACCGTCTGACCTGAATCAAGTTTTGTATTATCATCACTCGTTAATGAGCTCTGTGAAATCATCATGGGACCTGAGGGCCCAAATGTTCAAGGTTTCACTCGTTTTTGTGTGTGTATTGCATACTGCTCATCTTTTTTATTTTTCTTTGTGTACGTTCTTATCTGCACTAAAGGAAAAAGTCTAGTGCTGGTGAGCTTCTTTATAAAATAGACAAACCATAACAAGAATGTGCATGAAGAGATTAAGGGTTGATGAAAAATATCTTTATGGTTACAGCGTCCATGATATGAATCAACAAAGAGCAACTAGTCACACATTACAGTCAAACGAAGAAGGATATTGGCCAAACCAATTATAAGGTCATTTTGACACTACTATAGTCACTAGTCTCAGATAAACCTAACTTCACTGCAATTACCAATGATTATAATGATTATTGATGATCTATAAATAGGGTTCCTTTCACAACATTATCTAGAAGGTTCTTTCTGTTTTCCATGGAATGATCTTGAATCTTTATTGCTAAAAATACCATGGAATAGCCTCAGCAAATATGTTGCTTTAACTGTACAGTGTACACAACCAATACTCACAAAAACATGACAGATCTTAAAATTACACCTGGTAATTACTTCTGTCATGAACAAGGCTGAACTGCCATGGTTTCAACATGTAGAATCTGTGTAGCTGCAACAATGCATCTGCTAGACTGAGCATTCTACATGTATTAAACCCCCCCGAGGGAACATTGCAAATGTCGACATGAAAAATATTTGAACATCATTAAACAAAAGTTTTCCAAGGAGTTACTAATATAAGTTTGCACTTTAAGTAATTGTAAAGCCAGAGCAACAATATCAAGTTCATGGATTTCAACTTTTTTTGTAGGGACCATCTCAGATCTGTGTTATAAGCTCCAAATGAGGAAAGATTTGACAGTGGAGGTCCCTAACTAAAGGGGCAAAAATAATCAGCCAAGTGCTACTTGTCATCAATTTATGTGTACTGCATTGGTGGAGCTTCTTGAGTTTCTGGAGGGGGCCACTAGGAAGTTGGCCTTGCAGATATACTTTCCCTATAGCAGGAGTACCCTCCAAATTTACCTCCAATATTAGGAGGATACTCATGCTACAGCAAAGGTAACTGTGACTACAATTTACAAATCAAGTATATATTTGCCCCTCTTTATGCTCAGTAGCTCCTTCACTGCATGACCTTGGGAGCTGTCATGGTTGAGTGATTGGGGACCATATCCAAAGCACACCTGGAGCATAATACATTGGGGACCATATCCAAAGCACACCAGGAGCATAATATTATCCCATAGAGAGTTCCTTCAAAAAATTATATAGCCTAAGTGTATAAACATTTGAGACAACATAAGACAAGTAATAAAAGAAAACGCTGTATGAGAACATTAGATATTCAACTTCTCACAAACTGGCCAGTCTAAAAGTGTCATAATCCAAATATTATGCAAGCCACAATTAGTTTGTTGTAATGGAAATAGAAATTTCATGTTCATGACAAAGAATTTAAAAGGGCTTCTCATTGCTTGGTTTGCTGTCTATGTTAATAACACCTGTAATTAGGCATGCCTAATCATGATGTAACATGTATTAGGTTTGTCATATCACACATTCACAGTGGTACATTGGAGGTATAGATGCAACTACACATACATAAAACATTATTTGAACATTTGGAAAATAAAATATGTGTTTGAAGAAACCTCAGGTCCCTACAATTCTTTTTTTAAAGAATTTCTTGTTATATTTGGAATCAACCAAACCATTTTTCCCCTTTCAACATAAGGTCATTGTGAAAAATCCAGGACAGCTTTTCACATTAGTCTTAGATAAACTGAACCCAAGGTCACTGCAATTATCAAACAATAAAAGAATGTGTGTAAAAAATTCTCTCTTTTGAGCACTTTGATTGCTGACAAATGATAATCTTGGAGTTGGGTCCTTCTTGACGTACTGCCCTGAAGGTAATTTCTGTTTCATTTGTCCTTGGAATGACCTTGAACAGTCTGTAATTTGTTCAAAAATGCTCTGAAATTGTCTCAGCAAAGCTGTTGCATTACTTTCCTAACTACCATAAGGCCACACATAATTGATTCTTAGCTTCGCGGACCCGCCGACACAATAGATTTGCTGCCAATGGAAAAAAAAAATTGAAAAACATTATAAAAAATTTTTTTTTACCTTTTTTTTTTTGTCCTACCGACCGACCCTAGAAAAAGTGCCTTGAGAGGAATCCGAGAAGCTAAAGATCAATTATGTGTGGCCTAATTGAAACTACACTGACACAGGTTCTTTTTTTTTAGTTTAATTCTTTTTGTAGAAGTAACTTCAAGGCAACCTCACCTTCACTGTGCTGTAGGCCCGTACCAATACTCAGAGAAAGTGTAAATGCCATTGTTATGATCTGATGATCAAGTATGCAACATAGTGCCACAAGTTATTCAATGTAGATCTGAAAGAAACCTGGTTTGATTGTGATGTTGACAGGCAAGGAGTGAACCAGAGAAGGCAGATCATGATCTTTTAATTAAATTGGCTCAAAAGGTGAAAAGAATAAAAAATTGAAAAGATAATTTTCTGACCAGCTAATTACATCGGATAATTACTCCTGTCATAACCAAGATTGAACTGTCAAAATACTCAACACGTCATAATTTCGTGGCTGTTTCAAACATGATTATGTTCGCAGAATTCCCATAAATTACTGGAAAGCTCTTATTCCAAAGGAAGTGTCAAATACTTGATTATCTGCAAACTTGCGCAAAGGATGATAAGCTTGGCCTCAATGTGTACTGTACTTGTTATAACTTGCAAAGCTTCTTGCTGGAGGTGTCTTTTTTTTTAAAGGGTAATAGCTGATAGGAAAGAGATGATGAGACAGGTGACTGATGAGCTGTCAGAATTATTAGGGATGAGATACATAATTAATAGACACAATCAATAACCTTCATCTTTCTTGTAATATTGACTGGCACCACAAATTTGGCTAAAATTAATGTGTGGAGATAAAAATGGATCTGACGCAAGAAGGGGACTTCTCTGAATTTCATATTTATAAGTCCTTATGTTTGGTCACTCATAAGGGGGGGGGGGGCGTTCAGCGCTGGAACCACATGCAGCATACTCAGTGCAATCACAACTTATTTGTTACTTGGAAGAGTTTCGCAAAACTATTTCCAGATAAAAATAACTCATAATGAGGCTGTATACAAACTGATGACAAATATTCTCTAGACTTGGAATTTTTCTTCTCTGTCATTGTTACTCGCCATTGAATTTATCATAATAATAGAGAATATTGATAAATAAATTTGAATCTATCTTAATTCTAAATATTGGCCTTCTTCAAACTTTCCAAATGTCATTTTTGGAAAAGGGAAGGATTTTCATTGGCTTCTTGTAATGTCACAAGAACAATAAGAGTTTGATGAGGCTTTGTTACAGTCAATTAGAAGTCAGTAAAAGCTTTTATCTTTTTAAACAGTTTCTTAATATCCAAGTAGAAGCCTGAACAGGCTATTTTAAGACTTTAAGTCAGTTTAGTGTTCTTTATGGCTTTCAACAAATGGAGTTCATTGTGTGGCACTTTCATAGCTGAATTATCATTTGATCTTGGGACTTCAAGCCCTCCTTATCATATGACCTTGAATGTCATTCCTTTGCCATTTTGCTTTGGAGCTATCCTTTAAACGTCCTTCAATTGCTCCAGAATTGCCCTTGCCAAGCTGTGGGGGGCATCTGATCAAGGCCTGAATTAAATATTTGGCCATATAAATTGTCTTTTATCATGACTACCCCAGCTGGTCTCGGGGTAAAAAGGCCATGATAGTATAAAAACTATCAGGGCAGTTTCATGTCCTGTATTATCATCACTCATTAATAAGCTCTGTTCAAGGTTTCACTCATTTCTGTGTATGTATTGTATAATGCGCATCTTTTTAATTTTCTTTGTGTACATTCTGATCTGCACTAAAGGATAAAGTCATGTGCTGGTCAGCTTGTTTATAAAATAGACAAACCATAACAAGAATGTGCGTGAAGAGATTTAGGGTTGATTATGTTGCTTTAACTGTACAGTGTACACAACCAATACTCACAAAAAAGTGACAGATCTTCAAAATACACCTGGTAATTACTTCTGTCACGAACAAGGCTGAACTGCCATGGTTTCAACATGTCGAATCTGTGTAGCTGCAACAATGCATCTGCTAGACTGAGCATTCTACATGTATTAAACAGTAAACAAACCGAGGGAACATTGCAAATGTCGACATGAAAAATATTTGAACAACATTAAACAAAAGTTTTCCAAGGAGTTACAATATAAGTTTGCACTTTAAGTAAGTGTGAAGCCAGAGCAACAATATCAAGTTCATAGCTTTCAACTTTTTTATATTTGGAATCAACCAAACCATTTTGCCCCTTTCAACATAAGGTCATTGTGAAAAATCAAGGGCAGCTCATTCAGTGTTAATTTTCACATTAGTCTTAGATAAACTGAACCCAAGGTCACTGCAATTATCAAACAATAAAAGAATGTGTGTAAAAAAAATCTCTCTTTTGAGCACTTTAATTGCTGACAAATGATAATCTTGGTCCTTCTTGACGTACTGCCCTGAAGGTAATTTCTGTTTCATTTGTCCTTGGAATGACCTTGAACAGTCTGTAACTTGTTGAAATGCTCTGAAATTGCCTCAGCAAAACTGTTGCATTACTTTCCTAACTACCATAATTGAAACTACACTGACACAGGTTCTTTTTTTTTTTTTTAGTTTAATTTTTTTTTGTAGAAGTAACTTCAAGGCAACCTCACCTGATGACAGGTTGTGATCTTTTAATTAAAATGGCACAAAAGATGTGAAGAGACCACGGAGCATCTGCTGATAAAATGGGCTAATTATATCTGTCATAACCAAGGTTAAACTATCATGCATTGGCGTGACTAGGCGGTCTCAATCGGGGGGGCACCTGGGGGGCACGCAATTTTCTGGGGGGGTACCGTCTATACTGACTGTATGTTTTGGCCAGAGTTGGAAAGTTCATATGGGGGGCACCTGGGGGGGGGTACATGCCCAATATGGGGGGGCACGTGCCCCCCCCCCGTGCCCCCCCATAGGGACGCCACTGCTGTCATGTTTTTGAACCTGTAAAATTTAGTGGCTGCAAAAATGACCCCGATAAGTAGAAGTTTTATGTATGCAATAAATGTGATTCAGACGTAACAGGACTCCCTTGCCTTGTTTTGTCCAACTTTTGTCACAATTATAAATTTGGCTTTCACAGACAAATTTGTGGCCTTTCGGTTCTTTAAAGAGCTCTTATTTGCCCTTTCATCAAGGAGGACATTCCTTTAAATGGAGTCCCTTCACAATCAAACTATAATGAGAGAAATTTTGCAGAGATTAATGCAAATAGCAGAATTTATGTCAATACTTTTGATACCATGTCAATTGCATTGCATGACCATGACCTTCACTCAAGAATGCGTCCTAGGGTGAAGCTGAACCCAAGGTCCATTTGATCAACAATAAAAGAAGGAAAATAAGAAGTTTAAGAACTCATTTGTTGTGCACTTTGATGTTCTCATGACCATTGGTGAAACTGATTTTAATGACGAAGTATGCTATATGGTGCCGCAGTGCCACAATTGCAGCCACATGTTATTATTGAATTCTAACATTTGATGGAAATGAGGTTTGACGGTTATGTGGAACAGGCAAGCGGAGAACCAGAGAAGGCAGATCATGATCTTTTAATTAAATTTGCTCAAAAGGTGAAAAGAATAAAAATTGAAAAGATCATTTTCTGACCAGCTAATTATTTCGGATAATTACTCCTGTCATAACCAAGATTGAACTGTTAAAATACTCAACACGTCATAATTTCGTGGCTGTCTCATACATGATTATGTTCGCAGAATTCCCATAAATTACTGGGAAGATCTTATTCCAAAGGAAGTGTCAAATACTTGATTATCTGCAAACTTGCGCAAAGGATGATAAGCTTGGCCTTAATGTGTACTGTACTTGTTATAACTTGCAAACCTTCTTGCTGGAGGTGTCTTTTTTTTAAACGGGTAATATCTGATAGGAAAGAGATGATGAGACAGGTGACTGATGAGCTGTCAGAATTATTAGGGATGAGATACATAATTAACAGACACAATCAATAACCTTCATCTTTCTTGTCATAATGACTGGCACCACAAATTTGGCTAAAATTGATGTGTGGAGATAAAAAATGGATCTGATTCACGAAGGGGACTTCTCGGAATTTCATATTTATAAGTCCTTATGTTTGGTCACTCATAAGGGGGGGGGCGTTCAGTGCTGGGACAACACGCAGTATACTCAATGCAAATTTCTAGATAAAAATAACTCATAATGAGGCTGTATACAAATTCGTGACAAATATTCTCTAGACTCGGAATTGCCAAAAAAAATTCGTTTTTCTTCTCTGTCATTGTTACTCTTACTTGCCATTGAATTTATCATAATGATAGAGAATATTGATCAATAAATTTGAATCTCTCCACAGATTCTAAACTGGCCTTCTTCAAACTCCCCATTTTTGAATATAATTATTGAAAAAGGAAAGGATTTTCATTGGCTTTTGTAATGCCACAAGAACAATAACAGTTTGATGAGGCTTTGTTATGGTTAATTAGCTTCAATCATAAATCAATGAAAGCTTTTATCTTTTCAAAGAGTTTCTTAATATCCAAGTAGATGGCATATCAACTATCCAGGCTATTTTAAGTCAGCGTAAGTGTTCCTTTTTCTAATATGGATATCAACAAGTGCGGTTTGTTGTGTTCGGTAAGTGCCTATGGCATTTTCATAGTTGGATTATCATTTGACCTTGGGATTTAAAGCTCTCCTTAGCATATTGAAGGTCATTCTTGCATTTTGGTTTGGAGTTGTCCTTGAAACGTCCTTCAATTGCTCCAAAATTGCCCTTGCCAAGCTGTGGGGGCATCTGATCAAGGCCTGAATCCCACATTTGGCCATAAATTGTCTTTTATCATGACTACTCCAGCTGGTCTCAGGGTAAAAAGGCCATGATAGTATAAAAACTATCAGGGCTGTTTCATGTCCTATATTATCATCACTCATTAATAAGCTCTGTGAAATCATCATGGGACCTGAGGGCTCAACTGTTCAAGATTCCATTTATTTTTTGTGTATGTAGTATGTTGTGATTTTTTTGCTTCAATTTGTATTTCTCCAAGATTTCACAGGAGAAGAAAAGTCAGGCATGTTAACTTGTTAAGTTCTTCATAAAATAGGCAAACCATTACAGGTGTGTGGATGAGGGTTGATTAAAGACCAGTAGAGCATGGCATAAAATTTTTATATTTTACTGGGCTTATGGCTAATTCTCACGGCGAGAACCGGAGAACTTTTTACGTCTGTGGGAGAGCTTAAGATGATTTCTAGCAGAAAAATGGCTAACTCGGCGGCACACAACGATTATATAATGATTATATAATCAATTAGAGGCAAATCACGGTGGAATAAGATCTTAAATTGGCGGAATAAGATTGTAGATCAGAGTGGCAAGATCATATGGATGTTGGGCAAGATCTAAATGCCTGTGGGGCAAGATCTAACTGTTGGCGGGATGTGAAAAACCGTCGGCGAGATGTGAAAAACCGTCGGCGGTATGTCAAACACCATCGGCGGAATGTCAAAAACTGCCGGCGAGGCTGCAGATGTCCCGCGGGGCAGTATAAATGTCCCACAGGGGCAGGATATGTCTCTATATCCCGCTGGTCATGTTTTTCACTCTCGTTCTCACTCAAAAAATGCCCGCTGGACATTCAAAAATTGAGAAAATTTTGGGCTCTTTCCCGGCAAATTGGGAAAAGAGTTTCAGCTTGTTGAATCTTTTTTTAAATTCACGGCGGAGTTCTCCCTATTTTTAGGTATCCGCCGAGATGCAAAAAACCGTCGTCGGGATGTGAAAAATCGTCGGCTGGATGTCACAAAATCACCCAAATTTCCAGGAAATACCATCCCGCCGACGCCAAAAGACCTCTGTAACGTGCCGTGAGAACTAAGCATTACTGTTCTTTGTCTGTCATATTATGTAAATGATATTTTCATGTGTAATAGTTCTTGATTGTTTGTAATTATTCTTGGATGTTTCAATTTGCTATACACCACAAATGGTAAATTTAGCAGGAAAATAAAAATGCATAACCTCACTGTCACTCCAGCTAAAACTGAACTCATTTTTATCAACCAAGATTATTTTGAGAGGATCGGAGGTGACATTTGAAGGTAACCAGATACAAATGTTGTTAGCGAAATGACAAGATCTGATTTGTAAAGACAGGTCTTGATTTTGTAGTTTAATTGGCTGAAATGTGATCATTGAAAAGGAGGGTTTTGCATTACATGCATATATATATGTTTGTGAAATAACATGATATTTGACAGAATGAACTCCCATGAATATGAAGGCAATTATATGCAAAAGGTGTTTTTAAACTAAATATAGATTTAGTTCACCTAATTCCTATCAGGGACAACTTCTTTTAGCAACTCACAGGGAGTTATACATGTGCCCCTTGTACAGTCACGCGTACAGATTCGCTGACTTTTCTGCGTAAAATGCACGGTCAAACTGAGTATGTGCGCATTGTATACCATTTTTGTTATCTTAAAATTTCTTACCCCCCTTGAAACAACTATGAAAAGTTAGTTCATTCATTCGAACGGTCCCTTAGAGTGTGTTATAAGGGAGACTCATGTATCGGCCGTCTGGATTGTATATCGGCTCTCCGCTATATGGTCATGCTGATAATTATTCAGCCCTCAGGGGCATTATGTGGCTCTCTGGGCACAACGCAAGATCCGATATGTGAAATGGTATTTTGCAACATTATACAAAAATATAAATAAAACACGACAAAAAACAACTATTAGGATCAATCATCTTGAAGTGATGTCACATAAATAATCAAATTTGGTCATCTCTGTTTAGTGCAAACTGCAGACCTGAAAAGCAGCCAAGGCATAATATTAATTCCTTAAACATGATGACTAATATTACTTCCTTAAACATGATGACTATCAATCAACCAAGCAATAGATTGTGTCTGATGCCATCTAAATAAATATTACTTCCAATCAATGCAGATTAACAAACTCTTCCAAAGCACGAGGAAGCAGGTTGGCAATGTTGACGTTTGATTCCTTGAGACACAAAGCTGCTCTTTGTTTGAGAGACGGCCAAGCTATCAAGTACTCCGCAAGAATTTGGGATAAATTTGAATTTACGTAGAATTCTTTGTACAAATCATCTTCGACCAAGTCAAGGACAGTCACATTTTCATTGTTTCTCGCATGAATGTATGCTCCCTTTTCCAAAAAGAGCTTCACAAGCGCCATGGTTGTCTCGTACTGATCGGGTGTTGTATGGTAACGGCTTTCCAACATTGGGGAGCAAGCCACTAACAGTGGAGTATTTCCAAAAGTGTCTTTTTCATTCACGTTGAAGATCCTTCTTTCCTCCATGATATCAATTACCATTGTCATGAGGTCGTAATCAGGTAGAATTGGAACGCGACCATCAAGTGGGAATAAATTGTGGTTTTTGCAGAGTAACATGTGAAGAAGAGGATTGTGATGCTTAATGGGAGGATGGAAAACAGATGGAAATGTGTGGACTAACTTCTCAAGAGTAGATCTGGCTATTTCTATTGGGCTATCTAAAATTGTTTCAGAGACCTCTGCTGCTTGGGTCTTTGAATTTGATTTACCATCTGAATTCAAGTGGCCATCTGAACTTGACTTTCCATCCAAATTTAACTGGTCCTCTGAATTTGATTGGCCATGTGAATCTGACTGTTCATCTGAATTTAGTTGGCCCTCTGAATTCAATTGGCCCTCTGAACTTGATTGGTCATCTATAGATAAACTTGGTCTAGCATCTGAATTAAATGGACCTAGTGAATTCAGATGACCATCAGAATATGATTGATGATCTGATTTCAATTGTGCATCTGAATTTAATTGGCCCTCTGAACTCGATTGACCATCTGAATTCGATTGACTCTCTGATTTTGATGGACCTTCTGTGTGTGATCGATTCTCATCATGATCACTCAAATGATGTCTCGAGTCCTCACGTAAAGCTCCAGGCAACTTTCCTTTCTTTAACAACCAAATTACAAACACACCAATTGACACGATGACCTCCTCTAATTCACAAATCAACTCTTTGGTCGCTCCTCTTCTTGTTTCTTTCTCGAGAGTGCTCTTAATCACGTTCGCACTTTCAAATGCTACCTCAATTATCTTCTCTATGGTCTCGATTTCCAAGATTTCATTGTTATTATATATAGCATATAATTTCAAGGGGCATTCCTGAGACAAAAACTTTTCGCCAAAATACAAATAATCCTCATTCCGTCTGAAAATCTTGAGAAAATGGAGTAGCATTTCATTCTGTCTTTTGCGTTCCGCTCTTTCAATGACTGAAACAGAAAAAAAACCATGATATAAAACTGCATTTGAAAATTTTGGCATATCCATTGCATGGTTCTTCACCAATATCAGGCCGGTGCATGTATAGGGTTACGCCGCCAGAAATGGCAAACAGACACACGCAAATAAAAACTTTAGTCCCGTCCTGTGGAAGGACCAATTACTGTTTATACTCCAAAAAATTTAAGGCAATCTATGACAAGATATCATGCAAGGATGTACAATATACACCGTATGTCAGACTTTCACTCAGCAGTCAAATTCAGAAAAGATCTTTATTTCTTTACAATAGTAGACGGTGCAAATTTGGTTTTACTGCTTGTGCAAGGGGCCACCATTAAATCTCAAGGGGGTGGCTTGAAGTTTGTTTTTTTTAAAATATTTCTTGCTCAGTTTTGGTAAAACAATTAAATTCTTTTCGGGCAGTCTTGAAATAAATAATTTCTGGTGGGGATATTTCTTTATAAGGTGTTGCTTGATTTAGGAACATTCCGGAACTTCGCCGTTGTTTTATTTAATTCATTCAATTGAGTATGGAACTATTAAAAATTCAATCCAGGCGAACATCCCAAGCCTGAGGTAAATTGACATTTTTTACACACAAAAACCTGTGCATAATACTTACCTGTGGTAAATTTGTCACCATCAAATGGCATGTACCTCCCTCGGAAAATATTTTCTCGGGCGAGAAGACACTGCTCCAAAAGACCTTTAAGGTTATCGGAATTAATCTCATCAACATCTGTTATATATTTTAAGCTTTCATCTTGATCTGCAGTTAGCTCTGACTGGTCGTTTTCTGATTTGATTTTAACAACTTTTTTCAAGGCTGCCAAAAACAGTCTTGGAATCGAGACGTCTTCAGACAAGCAGCATATTTGGTACGCTTCACATATCTCCTTTCGCGATGAAATCAATGGTCGGATTTCTTCGAGAACTGCATTGCTCTTGAGGGCTGCTGTCTCCAACACAGAAATGCCTCTTTTGTCTCTTATACTTACATCCACCCCTTTTTCTACCAATACTCTAATGAAGTATAGGTTAGCGTTGATGCATGCGTAATGAAGGGGTGTACGCCCCCAATCATCTCTTAGATTTATATTCGCACCTGCATCGATTAACGATTTCAGGATTTCGAGTGCTTTTACAGCTTGTGTCGACAAGTTCTTTGACAGAGGAGCAAGCTGGCTGCCATCTTGATTCTTACAGGCTGCGTGTAGTGCCGACTGGCCTATGGCAGTCGTCTGGTTCAGGTCTGCACCTTGTAGAAGATAAGAAGAATCAGAAGATAAAATTTTATTCTAAAGGGGATTGTGACAAGTTCAACAAATAAACATAAGATAAACATAAGATGATTAGCTTTTTACTGACATATCAAAATAACAAAAATAAGATGATAAACAATGGAGTTATTTACAAATGAGAAAATGAAAATGATAATTTCATAAGTATCTAATTGACATTACGCTAGGAAAATATAGAAATTTGCTGCCTGGATACCTTGTCGGATGAGCTCCTGCACAACTTCAACCTTGACCATAGTTGTTGCCAAAATAAGGGGAAATATGTCATCATTAGTACTGTATCCCCCATCTTCGCTTTTGAGGGGCTTAACAGCATGCCAGCCCAGGGGACCTGCGAAAAAATACGAAAGCATTCTTCCCGTACCAGAAATATCAGCGCCGTGTTCCAGCAACATCGGTATAATCACGAGTACGCCTGAAATATATAAGATTTCACACTTCTAAGAAATATCGTTTGAAATAATTGGCTTTACATATTCGAATAATTCTTTCTGTGTCACATTTTGAAAATTACTTCAATTTATATTAACAACCCAAGGTTGAAAATTTGGTGTGGATGGAATCATAAGAATATTTTGCTTTAAATTGTGCAGAAATGGTTGAGCTGCAAGATAAACTCAGTATAAACATACACATATATGTATAATATCAATATAGACAAATTTAATAATATAGAGCACAGGAGCAGTTGCAGAGATAAAACATTATATGTGAAAACAGGAGCAGTGGCGTAACTGGGGTGTCTCGGCCGGGGGGGCACCTGGGGGGCACGCGATTCTCTGGGGGGGCACCCTCTACGAGGGGCGTTCAGAAAGTTCACGGCTTTTTTTTGTATGGACACTTATTTTCAATGTAGAACTATGAAATTTTTACCGGATAAAATTCAGCTGTTTTGGAATGGATTTCCAAAATTTTGGACAATATGGACATTTTTGAGTCATTCTGTGGTTGCCATGGAAACCGAAAGATCAGCTAGGTGGAGCAGCTAATACTGAGATCAAGAAAGCCAATGAATTGTGGCTGAGAGCAACCTCGCTCTATCACTTGTATTAGTGAGATTGACAATAATTGACACAAGAAATATAATACTAGCTTTTAAAAATACTCCCAAGTACACCAGAAGCATTAATTCATACACCTGACCCGTTGAAGAAAATGTTCCTTGAAGCCGTCAAGACAAAGTTTTGTGAACAAATTTCGGTCATCCAAAGCCTTTTTCCCTCCGGTGCCTGAAACTATAGCCCCCAGTGATTAAAGTAAGGGAAAACCAGGACTTATGTAAAGCTGTATGTCATAGGAATAACAGGGATGGATAATTCTCTCTCTTTAGGTCTCTTGTTCATACCAGTGAATCCATCCTTTGTCATAAGTCTTCATGTAGTAAAGGACCCACATCCTGCCGCATGAAACTCTCTTGCAAAATCTAGCGTGCAAGAGTGCTTTACAACAAGGGTTCAGAGTGAGAATACAAACATTTGGTGTGTTTGAAAGTATATTTGGAAGCTAATATCATATTTCTTGTGTCAAATATTGTCAATCTCACCAATACAAGTGATAGAGAGAAGTCTTTACAAGCCGCAATTTATTGGCTTTCCTTGTCTCAGTATTACCTGCTCCACCTAGCTGATCTTTCGGTTTCTATGGCAACCACAGAATGACTTAAAAATGTCCAAATTGCCCAAAATTTTGTAAATCCATTCCAAAACAGCTGAATTTTATCCTGTAAAAAATTCATAGTTCCACATTGAAAATAAGTGTCCATACAAAAAAAAGCCGTGAACTTTCTGAACGCCCCTCGTATACAACTGTATATTTTAGCCAGAGTTGGAAAGTTCATATGGGGGGCACCTGGGGGGCACAGGTCACAGGTCATAATATGGGGGGGCACGTGCCCCCCTATAGGGACGCCACCGAACAGGAGAAATACATCCTGAATGTTTATCATAACAGAGATGAATCAATATTAATTATAGACCTAGAATTGATAGAATTTGATACCCACCATTATGGTTGGATTGCACAGCCTGAATGAGTGGAGTCTTGTCTTCGCAGAGCTTATCTGACCTCTTATTGACAATCGCTGGGTTTCGCTTTAGCGTATCTAATACATAATTATGGTCAGACCATGCTATGGCTTTAATGAAGTGGTCAATCTCCTCCAGTTTTGCCATTTTGAGTGAAATATCTGAAGGTAGCTGGACTACAGAAGCGTTTGCCACATGCCGAAGATCAAGGACGAACTGTCATGACACTGTGGTCTAACTCTTTTTTCATCTTTGTCTTTGAATATTAGCCCTCGGTGAGCTGCTGTCCTCTTCCTGTCCGAATTAACCTACTGAGTGCATAAATACAAGATGTAAAGCCCTCATCCATCCATCGGTGAGCTGCTGTGTAATGCGAGCATGAGAGCGAAATTGTCGTTTAAAAATCCAATGTGCTGCAGCTCTGTAAAGAACCAAGGATAATAATGCAAAGTATTGATCGCTATACGTTGTTACGCAGTTATTATTTACAAGCCCGTATAAAAATCAATAAATCTGTGCAGTGAGATCAAATTTGCTTATTATACATAGGAATATTTATAGGAATAAAAATCAAAATAACTGCCAGCTATAATTTTAATATGTCAATATACAAATTTCAACATGAGCAATGTTTACTTTTAACTAGGTCACCTTGACCCAGTTGCTAAGGGAATTCCAATCACATGATATATAATGACGTCTGCTATTGGGAAGACCCCCAACAGCACAATGTTTGTCAAGGCTCTTCTGCTATGAGTAATTCTGAGACTGGTGGACTTTAATTTAAGGATTGCATCATTACCAGACTTGCACTCTACGTTGCAGTGCATTTTTTAACATAGTAACTGGGAGACCAAATGGTCTCCCAGTGAACAGGTTTGGTCTCCCAGTCAATGCCAAATTGGTATCACTAGGAGACCAATTTTCCAAGAGATTCTTAATTAATTTCACATTTGGTTGTCATAATGTGTAGTTCCTGAATGCATTTGAAAGTGAGGCTTCTTCTTTCCATATGAAAAATATTCTTCATGCTCTTTACAACAAAACTTCAGCTCTTTCTGATTTCCAATTTTCAGAAATTTATAATATTCAAACTTGTTGAGGTGGAAATGGGACAAAGTCCTGAATTAGCAGCCAGGTCAAAATTTTTAACTCCCAAACATATCTTCATATAAATCTAATCGATCTCAGCAGATCAATAGATGCCGCGAATCATGCCGCTGAAAAATTGCGTTGGTCTCCCAGTTGAAAATTCTTAAAAAATGCTCTGCTACGTTGATCGTCTGCATTTCAGCATAATAGTTTTGTGAAATTGGTCCTGACAGGCACTAAAAAATGTCGGGACAAAATTGGTTTTTTAGATTCAAAATGGTTTTTTGAAAAACCAAATTTCAATGCAAAACCAACATGGATTTTTAAAAAAATCCATGTTGGTTTTTTGAATTGAAATTTGGTTTTTCAAAAAACCATTTTGAATCCAAAAAAAAACAATTTGGTCTGTTTTTTTTTTTTAGAGTGAAGGTCAAGACCTTCATTATGCTAAAATAGAAATAGGTTGCCCGAGGAACGAAAAACAGTTATTACTTTTATTGTAATGATTATTGTGTTAATAGTCCTTGAGTGTGTCATCACTGACCACAAAAATCTCCCTGATTATGGGCCTTATACTTTTTTGTGTTCCGCTTAAATGGAAAATACCTAAGTTTGTTTCCCAAGGTATCGAACCAATATTTATGTGTCAAATATACTAAAATATATCACAGAAGAAAGCTTTCATTGTTTAACCTGTGTTCTCTTGCATCTATTTGGCCTGTCTATCAAGTGCGGCAAATATATTTTGGATTTTATATCACACTTGCAAATTTATACCTCTTCGCGTGCACAATGCCCAAGTTCGTAAGATACGCCAGGGAAGGCATGGACATTAATGGAAGAAATAAAGAGAGAGAATAATGTGTGACTTTTTTTTTAGATGTGATTTATTACTTCGTGAATTATTATCAAAAAATTTTACTCTTTCCCTTCAACTTCCTAAATATTAAAGTTCCGGACGACAACTTCTCCGTAAAATAGGGAGCACAAAATTAATGTAGCTCACTTTCTTGCCTGGTTTGTGACAAGGGTATGCAATGCCATATTGAATGTACCATTCTCATAGCGTTTTTATTTTAGGCGTAGGTTACTAAAGGAAATTTTACCCTGGGACTTCGTATTTTAAGGTGGCCAAGCAGCTCAGACTGTGAGTCTTATAGATTTCACTGTCCACAAGGAGGAGCTCTGTCCAGCTTTCATTACCAAAGTGCCCTCTAGTGTTTGCCTTCTGCAACATTGTGTCTCTTGGAATTGTCAGGAAGTACTTGTTCACTGAGTGGAACGAATATCTTTGCACGATGCACATAGGGGGCGTACTGTACACAACCTTTCCGGCGGCGGGCTAGCAAATTTGCCTGAATTCCAAGATGGAGATTTAAACAATTTTAAAAAATTGTTTGAAACCATTGATTTTCGATGTTGTTTGCTTTGAAATCATTCGCCCAAATTTTTTAGCCCCAAATAATTCTTTTTTTTTTGGGGGGGGGGGGGTGACTACCACCTCCAGTATGCCTATGTAATTACATTTGACTTTTCCATAAGATTAATAATTTAACAAGGGGAGGAAAACTCTAGTACCCCACCACCTTCGAACATCAAATGATTCAAATCAAAGGTAGTCTCTTTACGAATAACACAACAAATTTGTTCATGTTTTCTATGAAAGCAATTTATTTACAAGTGTACACTGAAATCATTTCATATTCATATAAGCAACTGTGTTTCGTACCAAAATTCAAAATAACTATAAAAACTACATACACACACAAATAGAAAAGAAATCACATTTCTAATGCCACTTTGTACAGAAAAGCATGAGGGCTGTAAATTCTATAAATTTAACTTTTATAGAATGATGAAAGTCCTCACAATGTGCACAAACTTTTAATCATTGATTCCCATTTGTCTAAAGTTGTTCCTTGAAGTTCACTCTAAAAAATTTCAGACAAAAGTGGTTTTTTAGATTCAAAATGGTTTTTTGGAAAAACCAAATTTCAATGCAAAAAACCAACATGAATTTTTTTAAAAATCCATGTTGGTTTTGCATTGAAATTTTGTCCCGACATTTTTTAGAGTGTTGTTGTTACAAATTCATTTTGAAAATTCAGCCCTCATACTTTTCACTTTAATTGATTCAACTCACCGGACAACTAATAATTAAGTAACCTTCACGAAATGAGTGACCAATTACAAACATTACGGATCATTCAAATTATATTTTCTACTTGTCAAAAATCCTAATTAACAGCTGATTCCTACAGCTCAATGCTGACAATGCATAAATATAATGAGAGATATTACAATACAAGATAGCCATTATTGATGTTCTTTCGGCCTGCGAAAGTATATGTCATAATAAACAGAGAATTGAAACACTAACGTACGATAAGTAAGGAGTATAAAATTATCTCACATTTTTATAATATCATATTTTAATATTATAACTACAGATGACAGGCAAATGATAGTGAATGCAAACAAGAACCCAGGGGTTCAAAATGGAGGTGGTGCAGTGTCCTAAGTTCATATACCCTGAAAATGGCTATTTCACTGAGTGACCTGTACCAGGTGTTGTTAATATATTGTGTGCTAAATTCAGAATTTCACAAATTTATAATCCATTTTCAAGCCATAAAATGACCATGTGGCAGATGCGATATGGAAAAAGAATACATTTCATAAAAGAACTTGGAAACAGCTTTAAAATGACGCATGGAAATGTGTGTGATCTGCCAGGCAGCTCAACCTCCTTTTTGTGGGAGGAGCTGCACATTCATTTTGATGAATATCATATGATAAACAATGAAAAGACTGGGAATCTTAGAGTAAAACATACTCTATTCACTAATAGAATTAACTGTCTCAGTATGGAACACTGGATAGAACAGTTACCTTCATTGGTACATCCATTAAAATCCAATGGGCTCCGACAGGGCTCAGACAACACCGAGTTCCAACACAAAATTTACACTAAAATAAAGTATATGCTATGAAAGTTAATGATATGTTTAACTAAAATATTTTTTCAGTTTATCAATTTATTCATTACTATTAATTTGCGAGAAACCAAAATATAACAAAAATATCAGAAATCCTAATATTTTTCCAGTTTTTTTGTTTTTTATGAAAACTTCAAAGGATTGGCCCTCCAAATGAGTTTATTCATTTGAAGAGGTATAATTTAGACACCTAAACGCAAAATTTCAGAGGTCTAACTCCAAAATTGACGGAATCATGGAGCATTGAAAAAATAACATTTTTTCACAGTTTTGCTAAATTTGCTCCTACTAATTTCTGTAAGAGCATTAAGACCTCCAAAAGGCACATTTAGAGTATTTAACGCATAATATGGCAGATTTTCATGTTCATAGGTACAACTGTATCGGAGCTCTTCTCCAGAAAGGAAAAAAAATTAATTATTTTTAATTTCAAATATTTTACAAAAACTGTACCGATTGCTTAAATATGAACACCAAAAGACAAATGTATTCTACAAGACCCCTTCATGTGCCAAATATCATATAAACAAGTGGAATAGTTTAGGCACAGTGGCCAATACACAATGTGTGATGCTGCCCGTAGTGGATTCAAGCAAGATAAAAACGAAGTCACGTCCAAATAACAACATGCCGGCTATTCATTCCCATGCCAAATGCTTGCTCTATAATCTCCAAACTTCTCCAAACAAAATGGCCAAGTCAGGGCCCAAAAGACATTCTGAAAATGCTCAAATTTCAAATTTCCCGCCAAAACTTTCCATTTTGTCAAAGTGACTGCATAAATGGAGATGTGTATACACACCTCCATTAAAAATTGCTAATACTAAATTTGGTACATTTTCAATGTACCATGAGACATCAAAACCACGGTACAATAAATGACAATTATGACATTACCAATTCATCATACTTTTGATTGGTTTTGGGATAAAATAAATAAGATCGTAAATTTAAATATAGTCGCAAAAATTCTTTGGCGCAATCTAGCGGATAAGTCGGTTGAAATTGTCCATTATGAAGTGATCCCTGTGGTAGCGAACCAATTAGTGTTGACTTGAATGAAAATTAGGGCTCAGGAGCAGTGGAAAATCCGGACAGGGTAGTCTAAGGGGGCCTGGGTGCCATTTCGGCATTTGCAGGCCCACGTGGGCGTCGTTTCGGCGTTCATGGGCCCGAGTTTCTCCATTTATAGTATCACATGGTTAGTAGTTCTAACAAAAAATCATATCTGTAATGTTTCACTAAATGAATATTTTTGAAAACTAGAACTGTTACAATCTGTTAATCATTGTAGAGATGCGTTGTCATATTTTCCATCATCAGAATACAGCTGCATATATTTTTTGATGATTTGAGGCAATTAAGACGTACCCAAATAGGGGTTCGTTATCCACAGGGACCACTGTAGCATTTAATCAAACAACGACAAAAGTGTCTGTCAACATTTATCCAAATTAGCGTTATTCAACTTATTCTGGTATTTCGGTGGTGCTTCCCCATATAACAGATTAGCGTATGCGGAACTGTCTTTTCCAGTGGCCCCAGCAAGGTCAATTTCGTTGCCATGGATATTATCATTACTGAAATGAAAAAAAGTATTTGAGAAACCTTCATTATCAGATTATAACACCTCCATAAAGATTTATACTGTACCCTTCTGGACAACTTCCTCTGAGGAACGTTGTTCTAAGGAAGCATTAAACCTCCCATTCACATCAGACCCAACGTTTGAAATCTACGTAATTTGTCGACAGCTGGTTACGAGGTTACTACGTACGTATATATCGTAAATAATTCGTATTTCTCCAACCTCCCTTGACTACGTACCCCCCACGTTGAAGGATCGGTCGTTATACGCCTCTGGGGCGTTGGGCGTGGCAGGCCAGCCCAGCGCGCTGGTTCTTGCGCATGCGCAAAATTCGGAAGAGGGCGGCCATTGCTGCAGGACGCTCGTGTGAATTGGATTTATATCGGTCTAGAACACCATTTATACTATCGTAACGACTGATTTAACCATGGCCGATTGATTCTAGGATGTGTTTTGGTTAAATGACTCCTTCGGATGGACTGGGGAGGTTGTGTAGGCTTCACAATCAGCCTGTCAATCGGCGATGTGGAATATGTGGATTCATTGTAGTTGGCCAGGGGCGGATCCGCCGGGGGGACTGCCGCATTGCTTCAGGCGGCCCAGCCCCCGGCCAGGCTGCTGCCCCCGTGGAATAAAAATGATAAATAAAATAAAGCCCTTTGAATATTGGCCGTCATTACGATTGAATGAAGTTCTCATCTTTTTACTGCAGGATTTTTTTTGGGGGAGGGGATTTCAAGATTTTTTTTATTTCAGGTCTTGAGGGGATGGGTGCTTGGTGGACTTTTTGTTGGGAGATCTGCAAAGAGAAAACATGATGTAAAACAGTGAAGAGAAGAAAAGAAAACAGAGCAAGATAGAGAGAGCAGAGCCAGGCAGCAAGCACTGAAGGTGGCTCCAAAATTAGTAGACTTTTCTTCCTTGTTTTACCAAGCAGTCCACAGTCCATTTAAGGACTATAATAAATAATAAATAAGAATATTCACTTACCTTGTAAGGGATTAATGCTGCAACTCTGAAGAGTTGGAAAAATCCCAATCCAAATTGGCCTGCTGGATAGGTGGCATTCAGTTGCAAGTAGGCTCAGTTCAACTCCGGTCTTGACTGATTCTCTCTTGCTCGTTTGTGGTTGAGCAGTACTTCAGAATTATTTTTTTTGTCCTATGTAATCTTTCATATTTTAAGAGATATTTATTTGGTAATTTTTGTTACTTTTGTCGCTACTATTTCTTTATGGCTTCATCCAATTATCACCAGCAAGCATCCTGTTGGAGGTTTTATATGCTCAAAGTTACCAGATAGCTTGGAATAGGTATGGGAATAGATGGCGCTACAAGGTTCTCTGTGACTTAGGATCCCAGGTTCTGCAACTTTGTGCAAACCTTCAACAAACCTTTGGCAGATACGTATGATCAGACGTTTGCCCTGAACGTTACTTTCAAACGTTTTCCATACATATCAAAAACACGTTGGAGAAACCTTGGAACTTACGTATTGCCAAATGTGCGACCATACCTTTGATAAACCTATGAATCAAAGGTATGGTCATACGTAATAGTCTAAGGTTGTAAAAACCTCTCAAATGAATGTTCAACAAACCTATGAATCAAAGGTATGGTCATACGTAATCGTCAAATGTTCTTCAAACCTCTCAACCAAAGGTATGACTTACGTAATAGTCTAAGGTTTTAAAAACCTCTCAAATTAATGTTTGACAAACCTATGAATCAAAGGTATGGTCATACGTAATAGTCAAACGTTCTTCAAACCTCTCAACCAAAGGTACGATTTACGAATGACTGACACGTTTAGCCAAACGTTACAACCAAACGTTCTTCCAACCTCTCAACCAAAGGTATGACTTATGTGTGACTCGAACGTTCGGCCAAACTATAAAACGAACTATCTGCCAACCTCTTACTAAGGTTGCGACCTACGTTTGGTTTTCCATCTGAGTGCAACGTTTTGAAATTACCTTTGTCCTACCTTTGTCATACGTTGTTTGGCCCAACGTTTGATTCTAACCCAAATAATTACGTAGCGAAAGGTTTGATTTACGTTGCTGCTCGGGAGGGTAGTCTACCAATTTTTGACAAGACTACCATGGATCAAAATATGTATATCATCTCACTCAGAACAATCTTGATGATGAAAAACAATCAGCTTACAAGCAATTTCACAGCACAGAAACCCTCTTAACAAAAATCCATAATGATATTATGCTTAATCTGAGCAATGGGGAGGTGACAATGCTAGTATTGTTGGACATGTCTGCTGCATTCGACACAATTGATCATGGCATTTTGCTAGAAAGACTGCGTAACAGGTATGGTGTGCAAAGTGCAGCCTTAAGATGGTTCAAATCTTATATTTCTGAAAGATCACAGTCTGTGATAATAAATGATAAAACGTCAAGCAAACTTCCGCTCAATTATGGAGTTCCTCAAGGTTCCAAACTTGGACCAATCTTATTTAACTCCTATGTTGCCCCAGTCAGTGAAGTAGCACGAAGAAATCAAGTTCACGATCAGAAGTACGCTGATGATGAGCAACTTATCCTGTCATTTAAACCAACCTTTTTGGGTGAAGAACATGCAAAACAGAAAATGGAAAATTGTATTGCCGAAATTAGAAATTTCTTGCATGACAACAAGCTGTGCAATAATGGAGATAAAACTGAACTTCTACTGATTGGAGCACCAAACCAACTGAAGAAACTGCAAATGACATCTATCAATGTTGACAATGTAGAAATCAAAATTGCCAACCATGTCCGCAATTTGGGAGTGCTCTTTGACAATAATTATGACCATGGAGAAGCAGATCAACAGAATGTGTCGTAACGCATATTTCAATTTAAGAAACCTGTCGAAACTCCGAAAAAACCTGGACAAGGAAATAGTTAAAACTGCTGTCAATGCACTTGTTACTCCTCATTTAGACTATGGAAATGGGCTGTTGTATGGCACTGCTACCCGATTGTTAAATAAACTTCAGGTTGCTCAAAACTCAGCAGTGCGATTGATTGAGAGGTTGAAAAAACACGAAAGTGTCAGCCAGAGTAGGAAACAACTGCACTGGTTACCAATCACAGCAAGAATTCAGTTCAAATTGATGACAACTACATGGAAGGCAATGAACAATCAGGCACCACAATACATCCAAGAACTTGTTCAAGTCAAATCTCAACAAGAACATAACCTGAGAAGCAACCACAAACTGCTGTTAGCAGAACCTGCTCCATGCAACAAAAATAAGTTTGAAGATCGAGCATTTTCCTATGCTGCACCAAAGCTCTGGAACACTTTGCCTGAAAAAGTGAGGACTGCACAAACATTAGAAAGTTTCAAGAAGAATCTGAAAACTCATTTGTTTCAGAATTCCTACGATTGATTTGATCTGAAAAAGCGCTGATGAGCGGTTTACTGAAATTAGCGCTATATAAATCCATATTATTATTATTATTATATTATTATATTATAAGGAATGTTCAATGAATATATATATGCGAAAAACCTAACTTTCATTTGAAAAACCATTTGGTATTTTAACAGTGGCGTCCCTATAGGGGGGCACGGGGGGGCACAGGCCCCCCATATTGGACCTGTGCCCCCCAGGTGCCCCCCCAGAATTTTTAGAGTATACTTACTTGCACTTTCCAGAGACATGGTATGCCCCTGCATGGAGCGGCACTTCCTCTTGGACATCGAGGTCATCTTCCGGTTCCTCTCTGTTCCGCAGAAAGCGCCCCCTGGGGAAAAAAGGTAATAAGATATCTTAGAATTGAAAAAAGCCACTAGATGGTGCTTGAAAAGTACCTGACCATTTGAATTCTGTATCGTTAATGGCTTACAACACCAAAATATTTAATGCAACAAACACAAATTAGAAGAAAGGCAAAACCTGAAACTTACTTATATTTGGTCCACATAACATAGAAAACAATGGCTGCGATGAGTAGTAAGAGTAATAAGGTAGTGATAACGGCCCACATGGTCGTTCGGTAATGGTGGCCTGGATCTACGCCTTCGTCAGTTGAAGCTCCGACGGCTTCCTCTTCTGTAAAACCAAAAATTAAACAAAGTTCAGTAGGTTGAAACACTGCTGGCAAAAGATACAAAACAGGTAAGAACGGTCGCTGCGAGATGGAAGGAAAATCAGGGGGGAAAAACGAAAAGGGGAGGGATAACATCAGGGTTTCAGCCTCATCTTTGTCCCATCTCTCTTGCTTATTTTAGTTTTGTGTGCTTTGTCAAAAAAAACACTTGATGGAAAAGGATTGGGGGAAGAAATGAAGAAAAGCTTGTCCATTTCATGATATTTGTAAGTCGGTTGCCTTATTTCTTCACAAGATTTCTTTCGTTAACGGTTTAAGTTCTCTGCCTCCCTGGATTGTGTCTTTTTTGAGAATTTTGGAACTTCTATCATGGAACTAGAGGGCACTAATGCACTGAAGGTTTAATGGTACTGCCACCTAGTGTTTGTCAGCAGTCGTGGCTACACTGCAGGGGTTTAGATATCAAGTATAACCCACGTTAAATAATAACACCCTTACCATTACCTTTACCTGGTACCACACTACACATGTAAAGGGCAATAATTTCAAGAAGCACAGAGCAATTTGCCCAGGGAACAACAAACAATTTTTTTTTTCATGTTAAGAAAAAAATCGGGTGTATTATATAATGAAGATTATATTGTTCAGATTTGAGAAGCATTTTCTCGAAAACTTCATCAAATCCGTCAGATTTTACATCAATGTGTCGCATTAAAGTTTTAAAAAAACATACCAGATTGTAGGCGTTTCTCCACTCCAGGTTTGCCAACGACATTTATTTCCGATTCGTCGCTTTCTAGTGGAGTGAATTCTTCAGGTATGAATGCAGAAGTGTCAATGAGAGTTCCGTTAGCAGTCTCAAAGTCAAAATGAGCATGGAATCCATTGCGGACAAGGTTCGAGTCAGATTTGAACTGGATGAACAGGTCTCTGAAATGTAAGAGAAATGTAAAAGCAGGTTGTTAATTATTGCATGTACATCATTCAAGTGCAACAGCAAAAATTATTAATTTTGGCTTTAGCCTGGTCAAAAAAATGTTTCTTGTACATTTTGATATCAATTCTTACATACACTGGTTTTATATTTTGCTTGTCGAGAATGATAAGCCATCTCTTGCAACTTCCTTCAAGTTGGAAGTTTGACAGACTGATTCAAACTCAAGTCATGTGACGCTTAGTTTCCTGAAGAAAGCCATTAACGAGAAAACAGGAAGCTCCAGACGAGCAAAAGGTGCAATCTTTGTGTCTTGATTTTTATTGCACGAATTTGAACTGCCAAGGATCAGGATAAAACATTTCTGAAATCTCATTTAGGCTAAATAAAAACATCAATAATCTCATTTGGGCTAAATAATAACATCAATAATCATTTGGGCTAAATAAAAACATCAATAATCTCATTTGGGCTAAATAATAACATCAATAATCATTTGGGCTAAATAATAACACCAGTCATTTTATTTGGGCTAAAAATCTACATTCTCTTACCTCGCAGATGATCGCACGGTGAAGGGATCGCGGGTGCCGCAGTAGAGACCAATTTTGGAAGCACCGACAGTACCGCCGTCTAATATCACCACATGGTCGTAATTGTTATTGCAATGTCCAAGAGTGTGTTGCTCAAGTGCGAACGATGAGAACCTGACTCTTACCCGCATGCCTGGGGGAGCCGTGAATCTCCAGGAACAGCGTGAATTTGGCGGGTAATTCTCCGGGAAGTTTGGTGATGCGATTTCGCCAGGGGCTGATGTCAGAGCGACGTCACATGGCCATTCTGAAATGAAATAGTGATGTCGTCATGTCAGCGTCAATCATTTCGGCAGTACCAAAGATATCAGTTTTGCAGTACGTAGAGCAGGCCAAGGTCTTAATGTGTGGTTGGATTACGTTTCTTATGCTTTGCGTAAAATACAAAAATAGATTTTTTTATTTAATCACATTGTGTCGAAAGAACTAAAAAGCTGGAGATCGGTAAATCAGGCATGACCTTGGCATAATGACATTGCAACAAGACAGGTGCATAAAAAGACAATGGAAAACGCATTAAAAAACTGAGCTTTGAAGACGTACTCCAATCTGTCATGAGACAGTTTAAGTAGGAACTTTTGTAATCTTAGAACAACTTATGCGTTGCTTAAATAATACTCTTTGGTAAAAAGGTAATATGAATTCTCTGACAATAGTCTCTGAGAGTTTACAAAAATGGGTCTTGGTTTATGAAGGGTTCTTTGAACAGAACAAAATAAATTTTATTTTAATATTATATTTTACTGAGCAAGAGCATGTTTACTTCCACTGACAGTATAAACTTTCCTTCTAAAATGGTTGCATATCTATAAGATTCTATACAACAGAAATGAACAAGTATTACAAGCTGTACCTGCAGTATAAAAGGCACGGAATCCCTGGCCATCGGTATGAGGATTGGAAGTAAAGGACACAACTGCTGAGTTGGATCGAGTTGTGAACAGCTTTGTATTAGGAAGAACACAGAAGACTCCTGCCCCAGTCGCGACATTTTCCGTGATCATTACGCGGTCCTCCCTAATATCGCAAGGGTTATGAAACTGCAGGCCGAGGTCCAGGTGAGTAAATCGAATACGAATGACCTGTTGATAAATAAACCAAGAAGTTAGTGACCACTTTAAAATTTCTGCTGCATAGCTAATTTCAAAATTGACACCATTGTTATTGCCCTCTGCAAATGCTGCGTATGTCCAGTATCATGCTTTAATTGTGATGTGAGAAGTGAACAACCCTTCCCTATCAAACAACATTGGGCCTGTGTTTCACTTAGGCCTACTTATCAAAGGCTTTGACCCATACCTAACTCCGACTACAGCAAAGAACATTGGCTGCCATTGTTATCCTACATGCCTCAAGTATTTGCCTTAATGACCCAATATGTTTTCCTGTCATCGGCTGAGAATTCATGCTTCCACAATCAGTTTGCTTGACAATGTTTTAGCATTGATGCAATGGCACAATATCATGCATTTCACTTACTTACAGGCAGCACTGTACATATTCATGCAATCTTGAGCTTTTCTAAGGCTGAGACCAAAATTGCTTCATAAGAGTTTTTATTCTCAAGGGAACTAAGGGAGAATGGATGTGAAAGACAAATCATATTTGAATAAATAAAAGAAATAAAATTGCCTATACTTTCATGTAAATTTACTGTAACTTAAAGCAAGTGAACTGATTTAAACTAAATTAAACTTATTTCAGCTGACCCTGTGTTTGGCCACAGTGATGTTCCAAATGCAATTCTCGTGGTGAGCGTAGTTTCGAGGCCAATTCGGTGAAGCAAAGTCGCCCGATATTGAAGTTAGATTACCTCCACAATCTGAAGAAAAAGAAATCAGAAAAAGTATAAAATATAAAAGATAAGAAGAAGATAAAGAAGAATCTCAAGGTGAGAACTACACAAAAGCAATTTATTCCAATGACATTCATCAGATTTCATCAGGCAGGTTTAAACACTTTTGAGGCCACATACGGTGGGACTACACTGGTTGCAGTTTGTGGAACTTGGGGAATATTGTGAAGGTCTGCATCAATTGTATTAATTGTACTCGCCAGCTATGTCAGACATAGTGTTGTGTTCTAAAGCTTACTTTCCAAACATTAAACCCACTGTACCAAAGAGACAGGTCTCTCTGCCTAAAGAGCTGGGGTATGCTTGAACACCTGGGATCTTACTGGGGTGCATGTAGGGTGAGAGTGAGCTATTTTTAGACACACAGACATATTATGCAGCACTGCAGCTTCAAGCTTGATAGGTACTATGACTACATTATTTAATTACCATTCACTAGTAGTATAAGATCAAAATTAATGATAAGTTGTTTTATTACATAACAAGGTGGCCCATCGACAGCGGACTAATGTCCTTGGTGGGGTCTTCTTTGCCTTTATCAACGTACATATTAATTTTGTACTAACTATGTATCATCGAATTGGCATAATAAACTGTATCTGAGTCTGAGTCTGAGTTATTAGTCATTATGATAGCAGCCTATGTTCATTGTGTTTTATCATTAATATGGAATTCCGCATGCGATAGTTTTGTCTGATTTAAATTTTTCAAACAAAGAATCTTTATAGTGTTGTTATGCACTTCTGCATTTTCTCGTCTTTTGAGCAAGTACAATATGCCTGTACAGTGTCAAAACTTTAAAGTGATATCCAAAATATTTCTTTCAAATACAGACAAAATACTTCAAAGATATCAATTTCATTGAAATGTGTGATGCAAACATCTATGCGCTGTTCATTTCACAAAATTTCCAATGTCATTTCCTTCTTGCGTCATTTCAAAAATGTATCGTACTGAAAAAGATTGCAAGCCTAGAACCCTGAGCTTAGAATTTTATCAAGACTCTAAAACCAGACAGATGCAAAATCAGAGTTAATTTGTTTTTCATGTGAAAGTAAGGCAATCCTGTAAGAAATATATAGATATCTTCTTTTCAAAATTTACTCAAAGGAGACTTCCTAAAAAGCAGGGCAATGAGATTCGGAGAGTAGGTTACAGTAGTTTTTTTTCTCTCTTTTTGCTTATACTGCTCTTAGTACACAAGTTATTGGAGACCAAATTTAGCATGTACGAATAACATCCTCGAACTACCAACAAATCATGAGAAGTCTTTTATACACCCTTCCTCATAAAATTTATATGAAATATTTAATTCTGCAATCTCCATAGAAATGGAAAAATCTAGTGATGTAGACCGGACCACCTTGGACCGGTCCGGTATGCGGTCCAGCCCTGGACCGCCAAAATACCGGACCAGCTACAAAACCGGTCCAGTGATTTTTCATGTCATAAAGAGTATCGCATGAATTTTGTCATATCTGAAAATGAAATTTATGTCATATAGCTTGTTTTCATCCTCATTTTATCATAAATTTTGAAATGCCGATGGACTGCTTCTGGACCGGTTCAGTAACAAAATCGGACCACCTAACCCTGGACCAGACCAGGACGAGACCACTTTTGTAAATACCGGACCACCCTCTAAAAGGTGGTCCGGTCTGCATCACTAGAAAAATGTGGCACCCTCTGCTGTAGAACCTGATGGTCTGATTCAATTGTTATTTCTTCCAATGAGCAACATAAGGAAGAGCAAGCCACCATAAAAACTCCCATGTTACAGCGTCATCCCAGGACTAAATCTTATCGCATTTTAAAAATTATCGCTAATACAGTCAGTGCGTCAGTAGATAAAATCTGTGGGTACACTGGACCGGAGGACCACTCACATTATGTCCCATCAAGGTCCACCAAAGATTCCTATTAATTGCCATTAATAACAGACAAAACATTTATACTGTTTTTACCACTTCAGAACAATTTTTAAAATATTTCCAAAAATACAATTCTGGTAAACTGCTCATGCTGCACGTGTGACCTCTCGTATTAGATATAAAGAAACAAACACATCTAAAATCTTACCTAAGATCGGTTTCATTTCAAAATGATGAACCCCAGAAAAGCCCTGGTTGTAAAGCCCTCCAACGTCACTGCCAGTCTTTGAACTTAAAAGACAGGTTCCCTCTTCGATCTGTTCAAAGGAAAGAAAAAAACACATCTTAGAAAGACATAAATAGTTGTTTGTTTTTCGCTATTTTTTTGAAAGACCCAGAAAAAATGTTTGTGTGTCATTTCTCGCGTATCACGGATGGTATGTCTTTTCTTCATCAACAATGTACTTTCCGCGTCTGGGTTCAAACCATTGTTCAGGGCCTATATTATAGTGAAGTTTTCCTCTTAATTCAAAATTTCATTCTCCTTACTTTATAATCAAATGAACGACAAACGAAGGCCTCCTCTTCGATACACATCCTCGCGCATCTATTTGGCGTAACTCTTGAATACGTCTTGTGGTTGTTCCCCAGCACTACGGCATAAGGTGTTGGGTAAAAATAGGTGAGATATTTCTCTGTAAAGTAAACATAAAAGAGACGTATTATTAGACGTTGCGATAAAGATAATCTTACAGATAAGTTACAGATAAGATGAGAGGAGTACATGATAATACATGATGTAAAGGAAATATTACACAGCGTTACTGCAAACTGAGTGATTGCGAAAGTAGATCATGTAATACCAAAAGGGCTCCATTTGATTATTCATATATATATACCCAAATATCTTTATATACAAGAACACAAGAAACACCCTTAAAAAGAGCTAAAAGTTCGGATCCATATAGTAGATGAATTTACTTCATAAGATATAACTGATTTCCAGCCAGAATTTTTGGCTCCGTTTATTTACATCCATCCATCCATCTTCACAGTACTTACCTTTGCGTTCAAAGTGCATGGCTCTCTTCGTTGGACTTGCCATCAAGCCGAACACATGTGCCGCAATGTATTCGCTCAGGTAGCAAATACTTTTATCGTCTCTGTCGAAGATGTAATCAAAACTGATGCAATGAAAAGTCTGTTCTGCTAAACACAAGGTGGCACAAGCTTCCAACGGAACTCCCATTACAAACTTATTGTACACGGGGTTCTCTCGCAATTGTTTCATTTGGCCAAAACCGTAGCTGACGAATAGATCCAGTGGCCCATCTGCAATAGAATTGTATTGAATTGAATTTATAATAATATAAGTTACATCGCATGACCATGTCGTTCAAAGTTTCAGCACAATGAGAGACCCCATAACGAAACAGAATCCATAAAGGAGGAGTTAACTGTAACCTTGTGCAAGTAAGACTTTCGATGTCAGAAAAACTGAGCAGACTATTTGCCAGACAAATTTCTAAAATAACACATTGAGTGTCTCATTCGTGATGTAAGAATTTTATAAAAAAATTAAAAATTTAGCTTTCAGCTACATATGTATCTCTGTAATGAACGTTTGACACAGTGGCATCAAAATAACCACTCTAAAATAACTTCAGTCACAAATGCATATAATCCACAAAATAACAATGCAAAGAGCCTCTAATGAAGTCAGTATTTACAGAGCATGATATGCCAGTATTATAGGCCTACCACCCTTATATAATGATGATTGCACCCAATAAATTCTTTCATATTGTGACAAATGCAACATACCAGAGTTTTATATATTAGCTGATCTAGACCAGAATCAGTCAGTCACATAGTGGTCTACATGATTACCTACTTTCGAATACCTTGTAATAGCATATTAGTACCTTCACATAAAACTTTGCAGCACCAATTTAAACTCCATCACCCTTTTTGTGTTTGATTTCTTTGATGGTGTGCCCCTTACTAAATGCAATTATATTGCTTGCCAGCTTTCTCAACAGAGGGCTGGGGATGGGCTGAAGTTGTGGTGAGGAGTTAAAAGTAGGAGTAAAAGGTAAGAATACTTTGTGGTGGGGAAAGAAGTTAAAACTCAAAGTAGGCAAACAGAGGAATTCTGATGGATAATGTTCGCCAGTTTAATTGGCTTGTACTGTAAACAGTATGATTGCATTGGAACAATGCACTTCCCAATTATTTCCATAACTTTACAATGTTCATCTCCTCCCTCACATTTTTGGGATTTTTGAGAATTATCAATTTTCACAATTTGTATTATCTGCTTTTGAGCTGTCAAGCCTTCAGATAACAATGCCAAAGCCTTTGAGAAAACAAAAATAACAACTTCAACTTTCTTTAGCTTGTCTTTGTGAGACACTTGAAAACAATTAAAAGGAATCACACAAGGCTCTCCAATGGAAGTAGGTCTCCTAAATCTCTTTACAAACAGTGTTTTCACAGCAAATTAACTCATTAGTTTCTGATGTTAAGAAATGAATAAACAATTTGGAGCGAATTAGTAACGGATGTAACTTCTCAAAATGCCTATATCTGTTTTTAACCAATTTTGAGGATCTTTCTTATCGGTAATAATTAAGGTGTCCTTCACCGGAGTTTTGGCAAAGAAATACAAAACTATTTTTTGATGTTTCACTCTTTCTCACAAGTATCTATAGCTTTCAAGATTATAGAAGTGACAGCCACACCAAGAATTATGTCGTTAATTTTGGGTATGTTGCACTAATCAAGGCTACTCCAGTTTCTGTCGCAATTTGGTTGATAACAAATGAAAGAACACTGTAACATCAGAACTTTCACCTTAAATATACATAAGGTTTGGTGGTTATAACCAACAGGAGAAAATGTACAGATGATGAAAACAAACATTCCGTGTGTTTATTGCAATGACAGTAATTATTATAGGGTGTGATTGATTGCAGCGCTGAAATTCCTAAAATTTGACATTGTGCCTTTTGCCGCTTTCTCCCACAGGCTAAGTTACCTGAGCGCAGTACTTTCTGGAATCTGACCATTGGGTAGGATAGTTTGACTACCAAAATCTGACCGCAGGGAAGGAATCCATCCCCCTAACATCCGCGTCTAAATCTGAAAAATACCTCCCTCCTCATGCCAGATTTAACATGTCTGCTAACAACATCTAACTTGAAATGCCAGTTGAGGGGATTACAAAAACATTTTACCTTTAGGCCTACATATTGTATGAGGAAATCAAACTTATCTCAATATCTCAAAATACATACCTGGAGATTTCTCGTAATAATCCCATCCGTCGACAATGTTGACGCCTTTCGCTCTTTCGGGAGTTAATTCCGTCAGCCAACAAGTGAGGCTTAATATCTCGTAATCGAACCCACGACATTTGAAATAATTCTCCAAAATGCAACGTCTTGCACACTCTTCTACTGAAACTCGGTCTATCCTCCGATTGTGCGAAGTCGTTAACATGTGGTTTGGCAAACGATGGAAAAGTTTGGTGTATGCAGCTGAAGTAAAGAGAGACATATATAGTTTAATTTCATTTCAGCATATATATAGGGGGAACGGGGGCACTTTGGGACGCTTTTAGCGTCTACTAATTTTGCTCAATGCTGAAAGCACTGAAGAACTCAGAAGTTTGCATGAATATCACCAATACTATTGAGCTTAAATGCAAGGCATAATAAACTAGACTGCACCTACCCTTTTGCAGCCAGAGAGTCGTAAAAATGACTGTCCCAATGTGCCATGGGGTGGCACAGCCGGGGCACGTTGGGACATCAATTAAAATATCATTTTAACACTCCATGTGCAATAGATATGTAGTGCGTAAGACAATATACAGTGCATTAACACCTTGTAGTGCCAATAGTTCATAACTTTAAACAGTTTTAAACATTTAACATTAACTGTCCTGGGTGCGGACATCTATGTAAGTAACACACAGTGCTTTGCGACAAATTTGTTCACAGAGCATGGTAATCCACAATACCTCTATTCACTGTGGCCTGAACACCTGTTGTGTGCTGTCCCAGGTCATTCAGTTGCCTTGGACACTTAAATTCTGCCATACTAAGTGCGTCCCAATGTGCCCCGAATTCACTGTCACAATGAGCCCCGATATGACTTTTACACCAAAATGCCAATTTCTCAGACACCAGTGAGTTTGTTTATCACAATAGCAATTCATAACTGTTCGTTACAATATATAAAATTCATACAAGCACTGAGAAAGCCTCACTGTTCATGGTTCGTCCACAGAATGGTTCGAATTGAACCCGTCCATATTTACTTTAGTAGTAGGAAAACAAACTTTTGCTCGCCATACTTCTGCATGTGGCTGTAATTTGTCTATAAAACCAACCATGGAAACATCAGGATGTGAAATTACAAGATATGATGGCACTACCATATCATACACCTTGCCAGGATCCAAGAAAACCCCACCGTCCCTCAGTGCCCCGCGTCCCAATGTGCCCCCGTTCCCCCTACACAGGATTATGACTCAGAAACAACAAGGACAGAAAAACATGACATTAGTTAGACATTGATTCGGAGGGTTCTAACATGCCGACCGGAGGGAGGGATCTAACTGGCAAAAATGCATGTTATAGAACCGGACAATGAGGTGTCTAACTGACTTAGACTTCATACGCTTCTTCTGTTATGCCTTTTAACTAACTTTTGCAAAATAAACTATAATCTGATTGTTTGTTTGATGTTATTAACAGTGTTAATCCTTGCAGGGCGCTAACATGCGAAATTGTCAGTTAGATACCAGCTTTTCCAATGGTATAAGTATTTTGGTGATGTCTAAGTACATAAAGATAATAAAAGGTTTAGTTTGAGATGGATTCAAGATTGGTACTTTATGTTATGTATTTATAATGACTTCAATATGGATTCTTTTTGAGATTCTCTGCATTGTATTTATGCACTCGGAAGACTGATAGCAGAGGATGAGAAAGCGATGAGGCAAAGGATGATTTAAAATGCTCGGCCCAGTGCTCTAGCATGTGAGGTACCTCACTAAGGACTACCAAGTTCCCAGGTTCAGTTTAATTATACCAAATTCAATTTAGTAGCCATCCCAGTAAGGACACCCAGAAGGGCACCCATGGGCAGAGAAACGGGACAAAATTACCCAAGGTTCCCAAGCCGTAACGTTCTCCAGCATTGGTGATCGCTGTGTGATGCTGAGTGATGAGAAGACTGGGAGTCAGGCACATACCCAGGGCGGGGCTTATTCCTTTAGGGATGTCCAGCTGAGAACAATAGATAGATACGGTGCCTCTATCAGTCCATTTTTTAAAATGTCCCATCGCCTCGGACAAAATTGAATTCCAGAAGAGGGAGTTGAACGGAATATCAGACAACAGACAGTGAAGTTCAGGCAAAAAACCCTGCGATTCACACCATGTGGTTCATATTTGTTAACCACATGCATATAATTATCTGACTTTGTTATGTACACAATGGGCAGTGAAGTGATGACGTCACAATGTTTTGTGCTTTGATTGGTCGGTGGTCGGTGTGGTTGCCAGGGATATTTTTTGAGCCATTCAAACTAATAAATTCTGTTTTATTATACAATCTCACAGCTAGTCGCAGCACAAACAAGCGTTCTTACCCATGGTGCAACAACGTGGCAGCACTGTACATGCTGGACCCGACTTCCTTTTTGATCAAAACATTGGCTTGGCGAAAGCACATGTTTCAGAAAAAGTCAACTCATATAAAATCAAATTGCTGTCAGCTATAGAAAACCACTTGGAACTGTGTATGTAGTCACTGTGGACCTAATCCATGCAAAGTGTAACCTTGGAACATCTTTGATATTTGACTAACAGCCTACAAACTTTCAATGTGAGTTGGCAAAAAATTCTGTGTTGACATATCCATAGGAGAATTTTCTCTTACCTTTCTTGTCAATAAGTATCCTAGGATTTGTCCTGTTAGCCATTCCAAATAATAGATATCCCATGCAATATAAATATAGTCCATGAACAATTCCATGCAGATAAATGGATGCTCAAATGTTTCAATTATCTTTTCTTGGGTAAAAAGTCTCTGGCTCAGTCGTATATTCTTATGCTCTGACAGTGTTTTGAGGGGCCCTGTTACAAAATAGCAAGCTGGATTATCTTGTTTAGCATTGTTTGGCATTGACTGTTTGTTGCAATCACCTGTTTCGAACCTCAGTTCAGTGGAGTGCACAAAGTCAACTGTGAATTTCATTTGTGTGGTTGTGGGACTATGGTTCTTACCCATCAGGCCAAAGGCACTCTAGTATATGCCATTGTTGTTGTAGGCCTATCGGTTTTCCTATTGAGCTTTATCAGTGCAAAATACATGTAACGGCATAAAGTCTATCATCCGCCCACTCGTGCAACAAAAACAGTACAATATATGACATTGTACATTAGTATGGTGTGAAAAGAGACCTTTCTAAGCCTTCACAAATACTACAAGCATGGAAGACCGAGAAGCCGGTATGGAGAAGACGGTATCCAGCCCACGTTTAGCCTAATGTGGATCTTTTTTATTGGATCAAGCAATCTACATGAGATGATACCCTTTGAGGGAATGCAATAACAGGATAAAGGCAAGAAGGAGAGAGATATGGACACTCACTGATTATACAGACAGACAAACAAAGGATAAGAATGATGATGCAGCATGAAGCAGGTCATTGAACAGATTATTGAAAAATATGTTTTTGCATAATACTTAGTCATCTTTGACAATCCTGTATATTTTCATTATATTTGTTATATGTTTATGGGGTGTTGAAAAATAATATACGATATTGACACTGTATTTTAGTACCTCTTTTTTTTTTCTTTTTTTTCTTTTTTCCTTTTTTGTAACAGCACACACATTAAAGCATTGTCTCCCTGAGCTGCTAGACTGAAAATTGGCATATGTGTGTGCCATCACCAAACCATTTATTAAACTTGTCAGTACCTTTAATTTACAGTGTTTCCATGAGATATGGAGAAATCAGAAAATGCATCCATTGAAAAGTATGCTTCACGACTGATGAAAGCTCAACTGGCGGTGAAATTTTTGAAGAAACTCGACTGACGCTTGCAAACCATTACCAATACAATCATTGATTGCTAAGTATGACACAGCACACTAAAATGACATCACAATCTTAAACAGAAAAGATCAAAGAAATACTTACTTTTATAATGATCCCTCCCTTGTTTGGTGATTAAATTTACATCAGGATCGTCGACGCTGACAGAAAATAAGAGGCACGCTTTCCTGGAATTATCGAAGTCAAAACTTTTGCACTCAAAGTTGATCTCTCTTATGCAATAACTGGCACACTGTTCAACAGACACATTGGTCATCTGACGTCCAACAACTGACGATAATCTGTGGTCTGCCACTCGTTCGAATAACTTGCGGAATGAGCTGCTGCCATCTGGAGAGAAAAATAAGAAACAAACGTATTAGAGTGACATCTGGGGATCATTATATAACAAAAGACTAACTTATTCACAACATCGAGATTTTTTCATAATGTTGTGACGACGTTGCTACAACTTTGCATGCTAACGTGACGTCATATTTTGAAATAAATTCACAACACTGTGACAATGTCATTTCTGCCATACAATTCTACAAATTTACACTAACACAGTGATGTAGAAGTGCCTATCGGATGAAAGGTAAACGATAAAATAATCATAATTGGCAAATAGTTAAATTAAATTCCTTATAATATTAGTATAGGCCTTGCATGAATCCAAACTAAGCAGTCTTTTTAATGGGTGGGGGGGATGGTTCCTTTCAACACTAAATAAGATCTGTTCTTTGATATAATGATACATAAGAAGATACATTGCACTTGTACTCAATAGATAGTTCCACATCATCCATAAACTTGCATCTCCTACTTTTGAAGCTTCATATCAACCAAATTTCTTCTTTCATCTGTGACCATTCTACAAATATTTAGGACTCTTTCATGAGCATCTGTTAGCTATTGCACATTATTTTACAGGGCATCTGCAGAGATCCAGAGATCACTGCCAGAGATGCACAAATGTAAACAGGGCAGATTCCCTTGACCCCGAATGACCTTGACCAAACTTGTTTATTCCCCAAGGTCAAATCTTTACTGTCACTCACATAAATTCATTGTAGTCAGACTGTCTTTAGCTTATAGATCCATGAAAATACCAAGTAATATGGCTTTAGATGATCATATAAGTTCATCTATAACAGCAAGAATATTATAATTATAAATGCAAGAATGAAATGTCAAAGATCGATGACCTGTGTGAGTTTAATGTTAACATATCTTAATTACAGTAGACGAACATCAAGTGCTTACAGATCTGGACTGACATGTTCCTTGTGAGGTCAGAGCCCTATACATGCCATGTTATCCTAATTAGTCATAAGGAATTTATGATGTCATAGCCTATACTTGCAATGTTATCAAATCTAGCGACCAACTAAGTGTCAATGAGGTCACAAGTTACTCAATGACACGTTAACAGCTTATTTCAATGCTATGGATAGGGCCTGCTATGAGGTCATTGATGTCCACTAACAGCCAGATGTAAGTACTCGTCGTTCGTCGGCTGTAACATATCATTTCAAGACACAGGTATAACCAAGAAATAAGGGCATCATATAGGCAGAGGGCATTGAAGATCAGAGACAGACAAGGAAGATCAATCTTTCAATGGATGATTCATGATTGGATGGACGGATGGATGGATGGATGGATGGATGGATGGATTGAGGCTTTACATCTTGTTCAATTTGCTAATTAGGACAGGAGAAGGACATTGGCCACTGCTGTCCCACATAGGTCCAGGTTTCCAGGTTGGACCCAGAATGGAATCCTGATATGCATGCATAATATATAGAACTACATAAATATATTTGAGTATAATGATTTAATTGGTAATCATATTGATTAATAATCAGAAGAGATGCATTCGTCAGACCATTGATAAAATCAGAGTAATTTTGTTGCATGGTAAGACTAACAAATCTATCATCTTTGATCAAAATCTAAACTGTTTTACAAGGTCAGCTATAAGCTGTTCTGGCACTTCCAAGATTTCATTGAGAACTTCTGTGTCTACTAGATGCTCTACTAGATGCCTGGACTGGGAATCTGACGTGTGTTATTTTAGCCCAGAAAATCATTGTGAAAATGGGGAGACTGGGAAACATCAGCTTAATCCAATCCCAGCACAGACTCAGCTTTGAACCAGATGGACTTTCATCTTCAATTTTCTGCCTGTGGCAATTGTGCTTGCAAAGAAAATGCAATAACAGTCAAACGGGCCCCCCAGTCAAATGGCCCAGCAGTCAAAGTGGCCACAGCTGCACAGAATGGCGACTTAAAGCAGCAATTCCAAAGAATTTTGGAGTCATAAGTTTCCCTTTTTCATGTCACTGTTTGTCACAGCTTAAGGAAACTACTTCAATCATTTTTAAAGAAAGAATGAATATGCTACCAAGAGATGAAACGATACAGATTAATCAAGCTGAAGACGGCCCTAAAAACCCCTAAAGATGGAATTAAATTAAGTCATAATAAAGACACAAGTCAGTAAAATGGGGTTGAATAGCAGTATGGAAAACACGCGCAAGTGGAGGGGGAAATGATCATATCCTATCTATTATCACAAAGAAAGAGAACTGGTTATGGAAATATTCTGAAAGAAGAATTTTGCTCAGAAAATAATTGAAGTTCCTATCAATTAAACTTTGAAAGTTGATTTCTTCAAAATATCAGCATGAAACATGTTTCAATCACCTTTTTCATGACAGAAAGATGATTTAGCTGCCAAAAAGGATATCTCCGTTTCTCCACAGTCTTTTTGCAAAGTGAGAATATCTTATCTTCTTCTACCATTGTCAGTAAAAAAGATAAGGTAAGATAAGATATATTTTATTTAAGGTTGCAGGTAAAACAGCAAGTGACTTATTCTGACTGTATGACAAGGCTTTAGTCCTGAACTTTTTCAATACAAGAGGCCTGTAACTTTATTCAAAACATTCTCTATAGAGGCTGCATCTCTAGGAAAAAGGAAAGAATAACCCAAATTGGTTATCAAAGAAACAATTGAAGAAATGTACCTATTTGCCTATCTATCTCGCCTGCTCTGCTGTAGTTCTTTGCCTGCATGGGTTCGAACTCCGTTTGTGCAACCTGAAATTTTCATTGGACTTTCATGAGAAAAATCCCAGCTGGATGACGTTCAGATCAGATGTTGAATTGGTGGCCTCTTGTAAGAGTGTCTATGTTGGAGAAAAGATCCCTCACATGGGGTAAATTATGTAACATGTTGAGGACTCTGGCTTTCTCTTCCATCTCATCAATCAACCCTCATGACCACCCACAACTGGGCTTAGAGGTTACTATTACCATATCTATCAATGTATTTATGTCTGTCTAGCTGTTTCTCTATCTATCTATCAATATATCTATATGTCTATGAGTGTTTCTATCTGTCTATAATTATGTCAATCACATTAACTGAACCTTTTATCATGATATTTCTCAGATATACAAGTCTATCCGGCGACTACCCAGCTGACGGCTCACAACAATGTCATATTCTTTTTTTGCTTTATTCAACAATTATGACAAACGGTTTCCCATGTTTTGTATAAATATTTACATCTGTTATTCAAAACAAATCTCACATCAGATATAAACATGCAGCAATTGCTGCATTCATGAAATACCCTTGTTTTAGCAAAAAAAAACTTCACCATGGGACCAGGAATATGTGTTTATCACACCTCTGGCTAAAGCCCTCGGTTGATAAATAACATATTCCCTCTTATCTCAAATATCTTATCTCAAATACTTATCCATGCAATAACTAATGACGAAATTTCTTTCAAATTTGATTTATTGACTGAGAGCGGGCTGAGAGCATCGGATGTCATGCTGAAACTGGTTGTGGATCACTCTTGTTTTTGGCAGTCAAAGATCACTAAACGAAACTGTGACCAGTACTCAATAACACAAACAGGCTTATTATGCATCCAATAAAAAACAATCAGCCAAAGCCTGTTCATGCTCGTGATTACTATAGTTTAGGTTTAGTGATCTTTTACTGTGAATTGCCAAACACAAGGATTATCCACAAACTGCCTCAACATGACATCATGGTCTCCTCAGAGAAGCAAAATTGAGGCATACACCTGTATGCAAGTGGACCGCTGTTACATCGCCACTTCTTTTCCAGCCTTGGCAGATCAGAACATATGCTGTCATGTGTTGCCACCTAGTGACTAGTGTGCTATTCCGTGAGCTCCTGGGAGTGCCGAGCGGTCCACATCATTTCAGTCTGAGGAACTCACACAATTTTGTCTGGAAGAAACCGGGACTGTTTCTGAGTGTGCTGATGGCGTTGTCTACTTCCTTAGAGAATGCGATTGCCGAGTCTGACTCTTGGGACAGCAATGATGTAACAAAAATCAACTTTTGTGCCAGTTGGAAGCAGCATGCAGTTCTCATTTTCATCAGACTGGGCATACACAGTTAATGGATGGATAATAATGAAACAAATTCTTGATCACAAATATACCAAAAAAAAATAATAAAAAATAAAATGAGTGAGATTTACCATCAGGCACATCACCTGATCACAAGAGAAATCATCTTTCTTCTTAAAATTTCTTCTCTTTGCTCAATAGCCATTTTTATACAAACATCTGATCTGTGAGAGTACAGAGAGATCCACATAGTACATGAAGAGCAGTTGTAGTACAAAGGAATGTGTGCTCGGAATACCAGTTATTGTTTTTATAAGCATAATATTAGGAGCCTAAGTATGCATAATTTGCAGTCCTTGACAGGAACGCATCAATAATGTCTTGGAAATACATTTGCAACTGCAGTTGTCCCTACGTTATGAGACTGCCCCATCTACAGTCATGACGTTGTCTCTCATGGGAGTGCAGTCTCTTGTGTGGGCGCAAAATGCATTAAACTTACTACTAAGGACTAAGTGTACAGGAGAAGAAGGAAGATGCTTGCGAAAGGCAGGTCAGCCTTTCAACAAGAAGTCTTATAATGCAGGGGCCACTGTATAATATAATTATTCAACTCACAACTAGACACTAGTAGACAGACGAAAAATATTGGAAAGTGTTCAGAAGCAGTTGCACAAACCAAAGCGGCCTAGGAAATCAACATTATTGACTTAATCAAGAAATCTATGCCCCTCAGTCCCTGGAGAAAACAAAGGTTAGAGGTAAAAATAGAGCTTCTTGAGCTTCACCACCCTCTGCTATATTTTTTGCGCATTTTCTATAATCCGAATATATTCCAATCGGCAGGGTATAAAACAAGCGTGCAACGATCCCAAAATGTGCAGTGATCAATCTGAAATGTGCAGTGATCAATCTGAATTTGTGCAGTGATCAAATTCACCCTTTTTGTGCTAAATTACGGTGAACTGTAGAAGCCCCACAATATACTTTGTATTTCAACAAATTTGATACTGTAGTCTGCCTGATGATGGTCATTTGGTCATCTTTTGCAAATTTGTAATGCTTGATACCAATTTGCCAGCCCTTTAGAGCACCAATTGGTTATCCATATTAATGGTGATAGTTCGCGCAAGACAATACGTGCAGTGATCAAATTTTCTTATTTTATACCCTGCCAATCGGTACCGATATTTAAAGAAGATGTGTTTAGACATATAAAAAAATCCTTCTTTCACTGCTTTTCTCAAGTTTTCTGTATATCATCTCTTGCATGCATAACTTGTTGGCTACATGTATATTTATTTGCAGCGTGTAAAAAGCACATTGGCACACTGAGCCACAAAAAGTTAGGTGCTAAGTTTTTGAGTTAAAGGTGCTAAATTTTTGAGTTCAGACAGCTTGGCTTGTTTTTTTAAGGAAGAATACTGTGTAACATTGAAAACAACCAAAGATGTTGTGAAGACACTCACTCTCACTATTATAATCAGGGATTCAGAGTCGGGAAGCAAGTGAACCGACTAGAACTCTCAACTCCAATCCCCGACTCATTTGGTAAATTAAATTATAATTGAGGGTACAGTGGTCAGTCGAGTTATTAAACTGTAAAATTAGTGGTACTCATGTTTTGAATTTGGGTCTGGAACTGGATTTCTGATGCTGTTGGAGGCAAGCATGGTGAAAAATATTACATGTCTTTGTTTTGGCATTATAGGATCTTTGAACAAAAATCGAAAGAATGATTAAAAACTTCCACCATCTTACAAAACAAGAATCCTAACCATCTATAGCACTGGCTGGCTTCTAGCTATTTGTCATAATATTTTTGGAAAGATTTCTTTCACCACTTAAAGTAGACAGGGTGTTATTTTTTGTCAAGTTATTTACATTCCCAAATTGTGAGTCAGATTGGAATAACAGACTGCAGGACATCTTTCAACTCCTGAATTAATTTAGAAATTCGTTTCTTTGCATAAACACTAGGGGCTATGATAGAACAGGACTTAATTTCAGTCTGGTGATGTTTTTTGACTCCATGATAGTTCAGAACAGTTGTTTTAGAACCTAAGCACATCTTGGCTGTCTGTGAAGACTTTTTGGTTTAAAAAAGGATTTAGCAAAAAGACCTTCAAACTTTGAGAAAAGTGATATTGCTGTAACTCCCGGATCATGTGGCAAGAATACAATTTAAGTTAAAAGTTTCAAATTGTAATATTGAAGTTTAAAAGTTAAAGATTATAATGCAAATTGAGTTCCGCTTTGAAATAGATCTGGCTACAATGCTACAAAGCTTTATGAGAGACCGGGGTAAGTTGTACCATTTCTAATTTGGTGCAGAAAAATCAAGGCATCAGACACTTGAAATTTAGCTATCGAAATGTAATAAATTTGCAATATTGATGGACGTTTCAACACAATCGGGCAATCAGAGAGATGAAGGAGGCTTTTACAAACACTGTTAAAAATTTTGCGTAGAAGTACAGAAAATTCTGTAAGGCTACAGAAAAATCTGTTGGATAACTGCCAGTTCAGAAAAGCTTACAGTTCCTGCTCTGTTTGCACACATTTCTGTAATCAGTTTACTTACATAATTATCTGTACAAGTACTGGCTTCTCACAGTGTATGTGCAGATATCTGTGAAGTGCCTCTTTCATTGTTACTGAGGTGTTGTTGTATCACAATTTGTTAATCTCTGTCATAGTTTTTAAATCTCACCTCTGAATAGAAACACAAAAAGGATAATGAAATAAGTTATGAAGGAACTCATTTGTATTGCTCAATCCAAACGCCTGAGAACAGAGAAAGGTAAGATATAAATTTTCTATTTTAGAGAGAGGTGTGTGTAAGGTAAATGCAATTTGTTAGATTTACCTAGTGATAATGTAAGTGTAAATTTGTGGGTGCAGATGCTTAAATGAGCTTCGAAATATGATGTGAAAGATATGTATGTAACCAATCAACAAAGGGGAGACCGAGGTAAGTTGTTCCATCCAATGTTGGTTAAAAATAAAAAAACAAAACAACTAAAGAAGGCAATAACACTCTACCCATTACTATGTTACATGACTTAACCTGGTTAATATAATACTGCAATAAGCTTCTTTCAAAAATTAACTTTATTGTTGAAAATTTGATGTCCTGAGGATGGACGATAATGTTTCTCATTTGCACAATATTACTGACGATTAGGTGATGTCTCTCCAGCTTATTGCTGATGGTAGGTAGTAGGCCTATCTGACATTTTGGGTTGTCAGATTTAATCTAGGATTTTTGACAACTTATTTTATTTCTCATATATTGTCACTATTGGATATAACTTGCCTTAGGCATGATGCGATATAACTGAGATTAAAATTAATATTCAATTAGACTTTCCAAAGAAACTTATAATTCCAGTGTTTGCCACATTTTGCTTTGTTTGGGTATACAGTGTACAGCATCAATTTTTGATGAGTTACAACTAATATATCAGTATTATAAGTTTGGAGGAATGACACCTTGTCAATCATTTGGCACATTTTTACCCACCTAAGGACAAGTTGTGCCACAATCACTACTTTTTATTTATGAATAACTATGATCATGTCCCTTGTCGCTGAAACCTGCCTAAATCATGCATGGGGAAAATGCTAAAAAAAAATTGGGACAACTTGCCCTATCCTCCCCAATCGGAGGAAACTCAAATAAAGACATAAGAAACAATTCATGTTTGAGCTATAATGCTGTTGTAACTTAGTTCCCTGCCTCCTTGTCCGACAAGAAAACTTGGCATCAAAACTATAATTGTTTTCCAACTTAACTGTTTTTTTATCTTCTATGAGTTATTGAAAATTGGGTATATCCATAAATTTGCTCATGTACAAATTTGAATACTCTTGCATATTGACTTTCTGACTGATATCTTTCAATATAAATCTATTGTCTTAGAGGATTGTTTAATCACTTAAATACCATAACTATTATTTCATAATTATGATTTCGATCACAGTCAAAGCAAGCCTATTTCAATTATAGGGTTGGTTGATGAGAGAACAAAGAATTAACATGTAACTCATATGTAAGATAATTGTAGTTGTGTGGAATACGTGTTATACATTAAAATAATTTATCTTTTCAGAGATTCATCAGAAATGCCAATGGAAATGGATGAACAAGGCCTCTTCTCCTGTATCTAAGCACTTGGAAGATGATGTAGGAATAAGGCAAAAGGTCAACATAGATCCAGGTGACCCGCCCAGTATGGAAATTGAACTCAGGATCCAGCGATTGGCAACTACGTGTGATACTTACCTTGCTCCCCGGACCAGAAATAACAACAACACAAAAGAAACTTACAGATGTTGTGATAATTTTGTTTTAAGTCCTAATGTCATCCAATTGATGATTTGTACATCGCATGATCATTGAGAGTGAATATGTGCAGTTTTTAAAGAAATTGTGTTAATAACCAGAATTCATAGTATCTTACAAGACGTCTCTTGAAATAAAGTCTGATACAATAGTTTTGTGTGACATGATCAATGTATGATTCTGCATTTTGAGATATAGTTATAAAGATGTAAACATGTTAATCATGCTGAAAGACGATTTCAAAAGAAACGAAAAATGCTACGGAGCATGTGAGTCTCATCAAATAGTGTGCATGTCTGTACTGTCAGAAATTTGGCTTCTAGAGTTTTACATAATTATGTATACGTTCTTTTATCGTCATGCATCTGAAGAATGGCAAGGCTGATGTCACTACTGGAAAATGAGCTTGCAGCAGAATATATTTTGAAGCCATGTGTTTTGCAAAATTAGTGATTGATGTCAAGTTATTCCAGACAATGATATCACTCTTTTATTTTTTCTACATATCAATGATTTGGGCTCTTCCTCAGTATTAACGTCTGCTAAAAACATTTGGCTTCAGTGAATAAATGAATTTTATGGTACTTTTGGCAATAACTATACCTACTCAGGGTTCCCACAAAATTTTACGCCGGGAATTCCATGACTTTTCCATGACGTTCCATGACCAATTTTCGGATTTTCCATGACTAAAGTTTTACTCAGTGTTAAATTTTAGCGCAGATTTTAGTAAAATTTTGAATTTTCCATGACTTTTCAAAATATTTTGATTTTCCATGACTTTTCCATGACTTTCCATGACCACCATTTTTTCCATGACTTTCCCTGACTTTCCATGACTGTGGGAACCCTGCATGCTCGGTAGACACCACATGTTTGGGGTTCTGTCATGAATTTTTGCTTGATATGTAACAAAACTAATCCATCAGAACTTAAAGTTGGTGGAATAATGACCAAGTAATTAAACAGAAACAGCAAAGGTAGTTGACTGATTGGTTACAGTCTCTTGCTCCACTGGAAGTCTGTACAAATATTGTTTCCAAAAGATACTCTTATTTCCCTTATTTAGAAGCTTTATTATAAATGAGCTCATTCAGCAGTTGGGTGACAGAGGGGTTATGTGAACTGTCAAGAGCAAAATCTCAGCTGGATGTCGTTTGGATGAGATGTTAAATTGGTGGCCCCTCGTATCAGTGTCTGTGCTTGGCAAGAAATAGATCACTCAGATGCATGGGGTAAATGTGTTGAGGGCTCTCGCTGTCCCTTTTCTATGTCATTAATCAACCCTTGTGAGTGCCCAGAACTGGGCTTAGAGAACTGCATTTACCATATCTATCTATCTATCTGTCTATCTATCTTTCTATCTGCCTTTCTATCTATTTATCTATCCAACTATCTGTCAACCAATACTATTTCAATCAACCTATCTTTCTTCAAGAAACCCATCAATAATTATTGATATCTAATCTATCTATCTATCTATCTATCTATCTATCTATCTATCTATCTATCTATCTATCTATCTATCTATCTATCCATCCAACCATCCATCCATCCATCCATCCATCCATCCATCCATCCATCCATCCATCCATCCATCTATCTATCTATCTATCTATCTATCTATCTATCTACTATCTATCTATCTATCTATCTATCTATCTATCTATCTATCTATCCATCTATCTATCCATCTTTCCATCTATCCATCCATCCATCCATCCATCCATCCATCTTTCTATCTTTCTATCTTCCTATCTTTCCATCTTTCTATCTTCCTATCTTTCCATCTTCCTATCTCTCTAGCTATCTATCCATCCATCTGTGGTTATTTAATGCATTTTGAGCTTTTTTGGACCGCAATGCAATGCCTTTGAATGATGCTCAATTAAAAGGTTAAATTTTTATTTTAAATAATTAAAAATGCTATTTTCAGCTTGAAGTAGGATAAAAACACTAAAAAGGCCGAGACATCGATTTTAAAAGCAGAAATATAAATAAGGTGTCAATAAAAGCAAGTTTCTTAAATTTTGGTTTGTGTATTTTTTTCTCGCTCAGTAAGACGTGAAAAATGGCTCAGTTTCCCCCAAGACCCCATGGAATGAGGATTTAAATTTAAAAAGGTGCCTCCAGCATCATATAGTGCTACTTCTCTTCTTCATTCGACTTTTTTTTTATATTAGTGTTTTTGACATATTTTCAGCAAAAAATAACAATTTTCAATATTAAAGATATCGACATTAAAATATTTTTTTATCAATCTGTTTGTCGATCTATTTATCTATTTATCTATTTATCTATCTATCTATCTATCTATCTATCTATCTATCTATCTATCTATCTATCTATCTATCTATCCAAGTAATGAACACAAATAGTTTTTTATCTTATGGATTCTAAAGGTCTTGCAAGGTCTATTTGCTGATTTTTTTCATTGGCTTAGTAATTTTGTTTAAAATCCTGCAGTGCTTGTGCTAAAATTAGTAATAATATATAGAGCTTATAAAACCCATTCTATAAACAGATTAATATTCGTTACCATGAACTGACAAAAAAAAAGTAAAACTAACAATCTCAGTTTCTATATTTGTGACACCTTTCACAAGTCATTGATAAATAACTGGTAATTCTGTGAGCTAACTGAAAAGTCTCAATCATTACTGTCAAAACTGCCTGTATGATTACTGAAATTCCAGTATGCACACAAATATGTTTCTGTGAACTTACAGAGTGTTCTGGAAAAAAAATTTCCCGAAATGTCTGTAAATTGACAATTATTTTTTAACAGTGAAAGTGGGTCAAGCAACCTTGTGTCTCATCCATTTCTTTAGGCATATTGTTTGTAACAAATCTCTAGCATAGAGCTGATGAATTATACTGTCCGGATCTTGCTATACTTCCCAGGTTCGCATCTCGCTAACAACAAGAAACTGTCTTCGACATGTCATCCTGTTCCGCATAATTCATCTTTATTCAACTAGAGCTGCTTTTGTTATAAATCCTTGTTACTAATTGTTAAAAAGTGCATTATTATGAAATTTTGTGAAAAAATAGAATTCTTGAGTCTTGAGTACTTGAAACACCTACTTTGTGCCTGAAAGACATCATCTATTTTCCAGTGGTACAATTAACACATTTTTTACAAATAATTAACTGGGTCATGCAAAATCTCACAATAGTTGATTTTCACAAGCCTGTAATTCAATCTTAGTTTTGAAAAGAACTTTTAGAAAAACAGTAAGAACATTTTCAAACGACTCCTTATCTTTGAACTAAAAATAGCCTTGTTTTTGCTAATTTTCCAGGGCACCACTCATCAGTGTTAAATAGGCAGACAAAAACTTGAACTAGGAGGCATTTACCCCTGCACTGTGTGCTTTTGAATTGAGAAGACTAAGGGATAAAGGTCATTTTGTGTGAATATCTCAAAAATCTACTGGATTTTCTCCGAATTCTGGGATTATCTCTTATATGATGTTAGATTATCTCATAAGTTGTAAACACTGATATTTCTTCACTTAGTGCTTTGAAGGTTCAGGCCACCCCTTTTAGCATGGGCAAAAAATCTGGCCATCTGGATGAGATTGAATATAGAATAACAACAACATAAAAAAGATAGAGCAACAGATGAAGAAGTCAGAAGCCTCTTACCCATTTCTCTCAAAGTAGGAACTATAAAAAAAACTTGTCAGAGGTTCAGTTCATTGAACTCTACTTTGAAATGACATGGACAGAAACATTGATGCTGATGGAAATCCATAGAACGAAAGACAACTAATGTATAATCACAAATAACTAAAATCATGCTTGATTCATTTACGAGCAAAATGAATCTTTTTTGATAAATGTATGCTTGTCTTATCAGCTATTGTTTCTGCAAATACGTGATCATTTTTCATATTCTTATTACTCTTACAAGTACTTACACTTACAAATTTAAAAGGCAATTTAATTACTTTTGAGTTATTCAATAAAGCAGAAGCTGTAGCTTAAAAATGTACCCCTGCCTCTGTAGCAACTGGTGAATTCTTTACAGTGCATGACTAAGTTGCCTTAAACCAAGGACTTTGTTTAAACCTTTTTTTTTTGTTCAGGACTACTTTTTAAAGACTAAAGTAACAGATCAACTTGTCCCATAGTGGATGACTCACTAGTGTGAGAACATCAAGAATTTGTTTAGAGATTGGCAAAAAACTTGACTTTTTCCCAATTTTTTAAATGAGCTTTTTACAGGAAGGACAAGGTTCACAACATTTGTCAGTCTGTTTGGAACCAGTCTTGTGATTTTGGGGAGATCATTTATGGAAAGATGCACCCTTTCCTGTTAGAGCATTGGAAATAGAGTTTCAGTGGCAGATACACGGGGGACTAGACTGATCACTGAGATGAGAAGTAGCATTTTAAAAATGAAATTTGAAGATACAAGGATGGATGGATGATTCGCCGGCTAATTAGGACAGGCTAATGACACAGCAAAAGATGATTGAAACTGCTGTTCATTAGCCCAGCTGACCTAGCCAAAACCGGAATCGAACTCATGCAGGGCCCAACGATTTGCAGCCTTTGGTCCTTATTTCCCACAGCCTTTTGCGATAAAGCCAATTTTTCATGTGCCCCTTTGGGTATATATATATAGAGGCAATGCTGTATGCTTTCCTAAAAATGATAGGGGTGTATATCAAACTATTTTCATTGAATATGGTGCCAAGTTCATTTCCACCATGTACATGCCTGTACTATGTCATGATCTGTTTACAATGCTAACAGAATAATGGGATAATCGGATAACAGCTATAAATTCTTCTATAGGCTGAATTGTCTAGTACGCCAGACTCATACGAAAAAGCGCTATTCATGAAATTATACATAGGGGAGGACAGGGCAAGATGGGACATTTAACTATCACTTGACCCAGCAACTGTACATTTTGTTTTGGATACTAAATATGGTGCAGAATTTGTTGCTGATAATGGTTGCATCATTTTAAAACACTGTAATTTTACAATTAATTTCTCTAGGAAATTTTATGCCAACTTTAAAAGTTTTGCTGATTTGTCCCATCTTGCCTTCGGTGTTTGTAAGATGGGACAGGCCAATGGGCAAAATGGGACAGGCCAATGGGCAAAATGGGACAGTGTCCCATTTTGCGCAAAATCACATGAGGTACTGCTCATTAAGTTCAACCATTAGTTCATCAATCGTAGCGGGACAGATTTGTCATGAATAGTGAAGTAATTATGCATTTATACAACAGAAGCATGAAACTGGGTACACTGTTTAAAAACATCTTGTAAAAAGAATATATTTAGATAGGGAGCCACTTCAGATTTGACCTGGTTGACCCATGGCAGCCATTTTCCAAAATGGCGACTAAACCTCTCATTTTCCTGCTTTCTGTGAAGTGCCTATAGTTTGACCGTATGAAAATAGTGGTCCTTATTCATTCCACAGATCTAAAAACATAATCAATTGATTCCTGGATTGAACTGAGGAATTTTAGCGTGGTCACTGGTCAGGGTTCATTTTGTTGGAACTGTTGAAGAAAATGCAGCATTTTCGCGGTTTCCCATAGTTTTGTGGAATCTCGATTAATATTTAAATATGCTACAAATTTTGATTCCTTGTAACAAGAGCCTTCAAATGAATGGTAGCATCAACTGTTTCTGTAAATTCTTTCTTGAAACGAACCTCAGAACCGAAATCTTTAAAAAACGTTTTATTTTCATTTTTTCAATTTCCACACCAAATTTACAAACCCATTAATGCGGGTACTCATATGAAAGCTCTTTTTGCAAGGAATTCAAATATGAAACTAATTTTGGAGTATCAAAGAATTGGTGAAACCATGCAAAACCGCAAAAATACAGTATTTGAGTTGACATTTCTACCAAAATGGATTCCAGAAAGCCTGAAAATGGTTGAGGCTACTAAAAATGTTATAGTAATGTTCTAAATACCTAGAGAAGGAATAACAAACACCATTTGCAAGCATTTTATTCGTAGAAACTACACGTCTACACCGAAAGCAGCAAAATGGAAGAATTGACCTCCATTTTGGAAATGGCTGCCATTCAGAGAGGAGCATACGATAGACACATCAAATAATAGATTTAATTTATTTCTTACATTTTGTGAACAAATAGTTGCGATATATCTGGCCAATATAATTTCATATGAACTGAACAGTTCCATGATTATTTTGTTGGGTTTATAATTAATTCTTTAGCACCTACAAGAGCCATACCAAGGCCAATATATTATGCCTTTGTCTGTCTTACAATAGGAATATTTAGTCCACTGATGAACTTTTTTCTGTTTGTGTGAATTACTTATTGATTGTTGACTATTACATTTCGAGTAAAAGCCTACAGCCTTAAAAGTCAATCAATTTATTCATAAATCAATCTATTTGATGCATATATAAATAAATAAGTATAAGGATGTTTTAAGTTCACATAAGTTTAATACCCAACATTGACTTAATTAATCAAAATCACATCACTGCATTAATCAATCAATGCTTGTCCATGCTTCAGTACCCCGACAAGATCCGCTGTGATATTTGCCAAAACTGGTCCTGAAGATTGTGTTAGGCCTAGCCAATATTCCAGGGGGACAACCTCCTGCTCCCTCCACCAATAGGCCTACACCATTGGATAGGTCTATGATATAAGAAACCAATCATGAATACATAATTCAGGAAGGGTAAAATGACACAGGTGAGGGCAGAATGGGACATGATCCGGGGAAGCTCCAGGGTCGCTGTCCCATCTTGCCCAAAAACACATATTTTCAGATTGGGTATTGTATTGAAAAAATATCTTTGTGGTGTTCACTACCAATCTTGCAAAAAGCGTTCATTGAGATATTGTTGCCATCACTACGTATAGATTGCCAGAGAGAATAAAATAGTATTTGATGGATCATCACTGAAACAGTGTGTGTTTTTTGTAAGAAAAGTCAATATATAGGTTTTTTCACCCAGTTTTCAAGTTCAGCATCGCCTGCAAGAAACTGATGATGTCATAAAAGAAAGCACATGAATACCTATATAACAACAGGTGGCAGCAGCATCTCATGACAGTAATAAGTTCCTGAGGAGCTTTGTACCGTCTTGCCTGCTGTCCCATCTTGCCCTGTCCTCCCCTACAACCAGAAAAATAAGTGTTATTTTAATATCTATACAAATGGAAGATCATAAAAAAACTTGTATTAGTGTGATAAACTTGGTATGTGCCTATACCTCTACGTGTAATAAAGCTCTCTGTTATTCTGGAATTACAGGATAGATAAATCCCTCAGCTCCCATACTCTCATCGGTAAGTACATTGAGATATATCTCTTTTAGTTTGGGGAAAAAATGAGCAACAATCAGACTCTTCAAATGACATATTACGATAATATTATGCCAAGAATAGGATGTGCAATGAAAGTCAGAATTTTAAAACATCTCTAATGTTTCCAAATCCATTTTCCAGCATCAAAATTTTCTTTGAACCCTCGGCTATGTCATGGCACATCAGCCACTTTTTACAGAACATCAGGACTTTCAACTGCAAAATTGGTTCAGTCCAACTGTGAGTAAATTTTCCACATTCAATGTATCTGTAAATGTGTTTTGTGTAACATATTGAGGACTCCGACTGTCTCTCCCATCCCATCAATCAACCCTCGTGAGCGTCCAGATTGGGCTTAGAGGGCTACACTTACCATACTGATCTATCCATCTACCATTTTGGCTAGGAGAGACTACTACACAGCCTTAAACATTTGATTACTTACAAAGGACCTTGCCACATAATTGCAGTAATTGGATCTTCTTTTTTATTAAGAATTGAATGAAAGAGGAAATCACCACTGCCCAATTCAATTGTCATAGGAACGAGGAAAGTGTTTTGTCCAACATTTGATTTTAAACAAAGAAATTAATTCAAGAATTTCTACAAGTTTTGACAGGTGGAGAATTTCAATTATTGTCGATCACTGATTTTTTGCTTCATCAATCATTCCTCTCTAATCACTAAAGAATCTAGGAGAGATCTACATTCTACAGTCTACACCCAATAGACCACCTTGCTTTAATCAACGTTTATAGAATGACCCTGAACCATCAATTAATTAATAATTCTGGCTTATCACAAAAGGCTGTGGAAAATACGGAACAAGTGGACCTCCAAGCTTTACTCCCTATTGCACTGTGACTCTATGCAGCAAAGTAATCCCTCAATAAATGCAAGATTTCATTAGGAAGCTACTCTGTTTTGTTGCCTTTTGTGAGAGTCTTTGCTGCTCTGGATGATTGCTGAATGTTACTTAATGTAGCATCATGATTTGCTTGACGTAGCATGATGATTCATCGCAAATTTATCCCTCATGTCACAATGAAGTTCATTCACGTGGGTTCAGCTGACAGTCTGCCATGTTGGCATTCTCACAAATGCACAAAAAAACAAAAAGATAATTTATATAAAGCAAATGAGAGGATCTCCCACTGTGGTCTGGTCGTATCTATTTATTTCATGACTTGACCCAATTCTAGTTATTAAGGTCAATCCTTTTCTCACAGCTTCCACTTTAGTCACATATTATGACTGTCACAATGTGATGATCAAAGGGTTCATTGATTGATGAACTTGAAATAGACAAAAAACGTATAAGAAGAACAGAATGATAGAATTATTTGGTGTTCTTACAGCCCTAGCGTTTAATGTTCAACAGTTAAAAAATTCTTTAAAATACAAGCTCGAAACCACTAAATTTATGTAATATGATTAATTATACTTGATAATTTCTTTAAATTCTACTGCACATCATGTACTTTGCACTTTGTCGCCCTCTTGCGTTTTCCAAATGGACCACACTGGAAATAAGTTCATGTAACTTTTGTGTGCCATCCGTGATCTTTTGTTTATTAGTTACTTTATATGTTGTCTCTTCATTACTGTAACTTCCAAATAACAGACCAAAATAAAATCAATCAATCAATCAATCAAGTTTATTGTTTGTGCAGTTAATCTGGATTTGTTGTGGAAATGGCTCGTAAAGAGAATGAAAAAGGAACAAATGGGTAAATTGGGCACAACGTTGGCATAATGACATTGCCACAAGAATGGTGTGAAAAAGACACTGAAAAACACACAGCCAAAAAGGAGAAACCTTGCAATTTTATTTCCGCAAATTGACATGGATGGTCTGGAGACGTCTCACGATGGCTGCTCCAGCTAGTTACTGTCAGAAACCAGTTCCTCTTCAAGAAAATTATGCCATGCATTTACAGCTTTAAGACATTATCCAAAGCAATTAGCACCAATAGCGGCCATAAAAGCTCCTTTTGCTTAACCGATATCAGGAATTCTTTGAAGAAATAGCTGTCGAAAACAAATTTGTTCTGGTCGAGAATTTTTTATTATCTGGGAAGCCGAAATAACAGTCTTCTCTCTCTCTGTTACTATGATATAATGGTACATCAACAGTACAAGTTGCTCTTGAAAATATATCAGCATTATTTCCCCCTAACACAATTTAATTACTCTGGTCCATTGGGACATTTGTATCCTTTTCTCTGTGAAGTGACTCAAGGATGCTCTATGATCACAGGGAATGTCAAAAACCAATATAGCCAAAAAGCAGTATCATAAAAGACATTTTGTGTCATTTTAGGTGATTTCCGGAAAGTAACACTCCAACTGCTTTGGTTGTTAGGGCAACACATTGACCAAAGATGTTGTTTGTATCTTGGCTCAGTTCCTTCCTTCCAATTTTTTGGGGCCAACAAGCCCAGCATTGCCATAAATGTACATGTATAGTAATAATAACAGACAATTAAGACTAACAGTCCACATCTGTTTGTTCGTTTTGTCTTTTCTTGTTCTTCCAATTTCTTGTGGAAAGTAAATAACCATTTTACGTTCAACTTGAAACCCTCTTAACCCAAGAGCACTGGTTATCTGTTCATCTTTACAACTACGCACCCATCATGAACAAAACGATGTCAATTTTCCACTGACCGTGCATGTGCAGTTAGCCCAATCTGCTGGTCATGTGACAGGAAGTGAGCAGAGAGCATGCACAAGTTTAAGGGTCATCCAAGCAGAAAGGATTAAAACAGACCACTCTGTTCTCAACTAGACCATAATGGGGCTAATAATCCAACAGTACTAATGGCCATGCCATTCCTTATTCATTCCTATTCACTCAACAGCCTAGATATATAGAATATGTAGATTGTCCATTTATGTGAAACCTTCCATCTTGCGCTGTCTTTGTGTAAGAGACAAAAGAAGACACATGGGTCCTTTTAGGATTTATCAGTTTTGGCAGAAGAGAAAGACACCTCAAACACATAGATATATGTACAGTAGAGTAGAGCAGATCTATACAAAGCCAGAAGGAAGGGAGCATATGTTTTTAAAACAAATTGACTTCATTGCAATTTGTACCTAGATCTTTCATTGTTCAAATCAGCAAATTTTTTTTTTATTTTCTAAGTCCGATCATAACAGTTACCATTCAGCTGTGAATAATCCTGAGATACAGGACCTGTGATCATGATAAAGTTTTGAATTGAAGGGCGGCCTAGTGTTGTAGTGATCGACGAAAATATCGCCGATAATCATCGCCACTATCAAAATCGATTCTGATTTTTTGGACCAATTCAAAATCGATTTTTGTCTTTTCCTATTTTTATGAAGACTATTTGTTCCACAGAGAGCTATCACCTATCATTTTAAAGCTCTTGGAGAGATCTATTTAACACAGGAAGAATTATATCTGTAACATTTATGTTATATCTGTACCATTTGTGTTATAGTGCAATAATTACCAAGATTGAGGTAATTTCTTGGTTAGAAAAATAATCGATTTAGAATCGATTATCAAATCGGAAGGGTCATCCGATAATCGATTTTTAAAATCAGACCGATTCCCATCACTTATTGAAGCATCAGAGCTCTGTTACTTTATAATCTATTTTAAGAACAGCGATACATATTTCAACAATTAATATCACATGGAATGTTCACACTCCACTTTCTCAATGCTGAGAAGCAAGAACAGCATGTTCAGAAGTCAGAAGTTTTATTTAAGTTCTCAGATAAAAGCAAGAGGAAAGGACTGAAGTCTCATTTTCAAAAAACAATTTAGAGCAATTAGCTCAAGCAGTGACATTATAATAGTTCTGAAAATGAGCCAATATTTTGATTGATTATTGAAATTAAATCTCTCACTATTTCATCTCTAAATCTTGTCATTTTAGACTGTAATCCTGGATTCCACGGCAATTTAGAAGAAGCTCATGAAATAATTACATTATTTAATGTCACTTTTAAGATTTTTCAAAGTGTTATTTGAGAGATCTGTCGTTTTGGGAGCCATCTTACAAGCCTATCAGAAATGATGAGTAAAATAATTGATCAATAATATGATGATTTGAAATGTCAACCAGTCCTTTTTAATGAAAATCTTGATGTTGTTAGAACTAAACATTCCCAAAGCATGGAAAATTCTACGTCACAGCAAATTATGTATAATTGTATGGAGCAATGATGTTATTACAACATTTTCAAGCAACATCAAGATAAGACGTTAGCATTTTATATTCTGGCAACGTTGTCACAGCGTTCTTAAACAACATAAAAAAATCTCAATGTCCTGTTCATGTTGGGCTATATTTTCTACTATACATTTCTAGTACTTCATACGTGTCAACGAGGCAAATCCAGCACCAATTAGCATTGTTCCGTTCAAGTTATGTGCTCTTTGGTAGAGCCTATTGTGTGCTTGTCGAACGAACACCACATAACTTGGCAACATACGGTGGAAAAAAAGGATTGTCTTATATCAGAATATAATTTACAAAACATGTCCATTCTATTAATTGTCAAAAACAGATAATTAGTAGAATTGAACAGACAAGAAATCTTCACATTCAATAGAAGTGGCAACACTGGCAAGTGCTGTACAGATCAACAAATCCTTGCAAAACCAAAATACAAACGTAAACCAGTTGTCCGAGACAGGACAATGACACTATGGACAGAGCATCATGCAATCATCAATCAATTTTGGGGCTTAATCACAAACGGCTGTGGTAAATAAGGACCAAGTGGACCCCCCGGCTTTACTCCATACTGCACTGTGACTCTATTCTGCAAAGTAATCTCTCAATAAATGCAAAATTTCATTAGGAGCCTACTCAGTTTTGTCGCCTTTTGTGACAGTCTTTGTTGCTCTGGGTGATTGCTGAATGTTACTTAATGTAGCATCATGATTTGCTTAACATAGCATGATGATTCATCACACATTTATCCATCATCATGTCATATCAGAATGACATGCATTCACTTAGCTACAATATTGTCATTCTCACTGAATGGTTTTATCTAAGCAAATAAATGAAGAAATTGTGACAGTAAAGCCTGTGAATTGGTTACAGTGTGACTCCATTGGCTACACCAATTCACCTTCAGAAGTCCATCTGAACTTTTCCAAACAAAATTCATTAACTACAATAATCCTCTGATCTGCAGTTATCACCAAATTTCGGTGATTATATTTTAAGAAGTTTTAAAAAAGCAGTTGTAAGGAGACTTTGGGTGGGCAGGAGAAACAAATTAATTTTCTTTACTTTTTGGTTGTATACTTCATGCAAGAGGAATCAGAGCAGAGAAAATATCGGAATTCAAAAATGAAGGCGGATGACACCTTGACAATTGAAGGCTTGACATAACTGTCTCGAGAGGTGCAAAAGACACCAACTGAGATGTGAAAACCTTGAGGCATTTCGCAAATTGACATGGAGGATCTGGAGACATCTCAGAATGGCTGCTTTGGCCTGTAACTGTCAGAAACCTGTTCTTCTTCAGGAAATTCTGTTGCCAATTCACAGCTTAAAGACATTGTCCTAAGCAATTAGCACCAAGAGGAGACTTGAAAGGACCGAAGGTTTCTTTTGCCAAGAATTAGTGACTCATTCTGGAACAGCTTTGTTGTCCATTTTCTAGTCCGTTTCTGTTTATTTGAGGCAACGATACTTTCTTTTCTGAGAGGCATTAACACATAGAAATATTTCAGGCTCTAATACAGCAGTATAAATTAAGAGTCAAATGTGTGAAAAACACATTTTGCTGTCTTTGGTGATACACATTTCACATTTACAAAAATGTAGACCGACCTTTCTCAAATGTCATTATAGTTATTAATTTTCTGTTACCATTCACATCAGCAACAACGTATAGTTCGATATTCCAACACATTTCTGCAGCACACTACTGCTACAGCATACATGTAGATTCCGAATTAATTTCTGAGTAGTATCAATTGTACAAAATTAGGCTCTAGCAATTACAGTGACTGTCGAACTGGTAATCGCGCCAGCAGAAGAAAAATGATAAATTCACATAAAAAAGCCACCACAAGAATAACAACTTTCAGAAGTGTGTCTTCTTCAGCATAAAGTAGCAAAACCATAGTTAAGTCACTTGTTTATTCATTGGTACCAAGAACAAATATTAGCAGAAGTGTAGATGTTCTCATAATCCACTCTGGAAACAGTGCCTCCTCCCATACATTTCATTACTTGCAAAGTCAAGTGACCTTGCCACATAACTGCTGCGATTGGATCTTCTTTTTATAGAGAATCAAATGAAAGAGGAAATTCCCACTGGCCAATTCTATTGTCAGAGTAATTAGAGGCTAGAACTATCTCATCGGAGATTTATTCTAAACAAAAGACAATTTACTTGAAATGACTGGTATGTGTATATTTGAAGAATAAATTTTGTGAAAATACCTTTATCTTTTTTGAAAAGATTTTATAAAACTGCTTCGAAATAAGTACATGCTTTATATGCATATACTGCACTGCTCACACTTAAAAATGCAAACCTTTTAACACAGCATAAAAGCTAACTGCTATAGTTGAGATATGGCAATATAATTTTGCACTGATGTGTCTATCCAGTCCTCACATCTGAAAAGTGTGATAAAAAAACATTGAGAATCGACTGCATCAGTTCAAATTTAGTGAGACTGCTTCAAAAACCAAATTCACAATCAATGCAAATCGAACCAGAAAACAATTTTGCATTAAGTCCATCAGAACCAAATTTTTGGAGATCAGGGATAGTGAAAGTGTATTTATGCACTTAGTTGGCTGATAAGAACAAGATTAGGATTGCAGCAGAACCTATAAAACACATTTAAATCTAAACAGTTTCACAAGATATCATTGCATATGTAATTCTAAGCTGCTAGGGCACATCCAAGTTATCATTGAGAACTTCTGTGTCTACTAGATGCTTGGATGCCAGTGAATTGTGAACCTGATGTGTGTTATTTTAGCCCAGAAAATCATTGTGAAAATGGGAGGCTGGGAAACATCAGCTTAATCCAATCCCAGCACAGACTCAGCTTTGAACCAGATGGACTTTCATCTTCAATTTTCTTGCTTTGGCAATTGTGCTCGCAAAGAAAATGCAATAACAGTCAAATGGCCCCCCCAGTCAAATGGGCCAGCAGTCAAAGTGGCCACAGCTGCACAGAATGGCAACTTAAAGCAGCAATTCCAAAGAATTTTGGAGTCATAAGTTTCCCTTTTTCATGTCACTGTTTGTCACAGCTTAAGGAAACTACTTCAATCATTTTTAAAGAAAGAATGAATATGCTACCAAGAGATGAAACGATACAGATGATTCCAGAGCTCTGAAGGAGGCCTTAAAAGCCCCTAAAGATGGAATTAAATGAAGTCATAATAAAGACACAAGGGAGTAAAGTGGGGTTGAATAGCAGTATGGAAAACACACACAAGTGAAGACTCTGAAGAGGGAAATGATCATATCCTATCTATCATCACAAAGAAAGAGAACTTGTTATGGAAATATTCTGAAAGAAGAATTTTGCTCAGAAAAATAATTGAAGTTCCTATCAATTAAACTTTGAAAGTTGATTTCTTCAAAATATCAGCATGAAACATGTTTCAATCACCTTTTTCATGACAGAAAGATGATTTAGCTGCCAAAACCGATATCTCCGTTTCTCCACAGTCTTTTTGCGAAGAGAGAATATCTAATCTTCTTCTACCATTGTCAGTAAAAAAGATAAGGTAAGATAATACATATTTTATTTAAGGTTGCAGGTAAAACAGCAAGTGACTTATTATGACAAGGTTTTAGTCCTGCATTTTTTCAATACAAGAGGCCTGTGACTTTATTCAAAATATTTAATTCCTGTAGAGGCTGCTTCTGTAGGAAAAAGGAAGGAATAACCCAAATTGAATGGTTATCAAAGAAACAATTGAAGAAATGTACCTATTTGTCTATCTATCTCGCCTGCTCTGCATGCTGAAGTTCTTTGCCTGCATGGGTTCGAACTCCGTTTGCGCAACCTGAAATTTTCATTGGACCTTCATGAGAAAAATCCCAGATGGATGACGTTCAGATCAGATGTTGAATTGTAGGCCTCTTGTAAGAGTGTCTATGCTGGAGAAAAGATCCCTCACATGGGGTAAATGTGTAACATGTTGAGGACTCTGGCTTTCTCTTCCATCTCATCAATCAACCCTCATGAGCACCCACAACTGGGCTTAGAGGGTTACTATTACCATATCTATCAATGTATATGTCTGTCTAGCTGTTTCTCTATCTATCTATCAATCTATCTATATGTCTATAAGTGTCTCTATCTATCTATATGTCAGTCACATTTACTGAACCTTTTATCATGATTTTTCTCAGATAAACAAGTCTATCCGGCGACTACCCAGCTGACCGCTCACAACATAATTATTCTTTTTTTGCTTCATTCTATATTCAACAGTTATGACAAATGGTTTCTTAGGTGTTGTGTAAATATTTACATCTGTTATTCAAAACACATCTCACATCAGATATAAACATGCAGCAATTGCATCATTCATGATATACCCTGTTTAAGCCCAAAAAAACTTAGTGCCTTATGACTGTAATTCACCATGGGATCAGGAATATTTATTTATCACACCTCGGCCTAAGCCCTCGGTTGATTAATGAACAACAAAGTCCTTCTCATCTCCCAATGGTAAATAACCTATGCACTGTGTACTAACCAAGTGACCTAATTAAGGATTTTTTGTTTACATTTTGCTACTTCTCATATACAGGGCAAACAACAAACTTCGCATTATAGCCAGTATGCCGTCTTATAGTACAAGTAACACACATAAAAAATTTGGAATCAATCAGTCAAGTTTTCTGGGAGATTAGGCAGTTTTAGTAAATTATAGTGCATTTTTTACTAGAATCCCCAAATCTTTTGATTGTTGAATATTAAATGCTTGTAATTTCACATCAAAATGTCTGATCAATAAATACAGCATACTGGCTATGTTATGTTATAATTGAATTGGTTTCTTGTCTAAAATTTACGATTTTGTGATTAACTAGGTCGCTTCGAATAGAGCAAACAGTACACAGTGTATAGTTATCCATCCAATAACTAATAAGGAAATTTCTTTCAAATTTGATTCATTGACTGAGAGCAAGATGTCATGCTGAAACTGGTTGTGGATCACTCTTGTTTTTGGCAGTCAAAGATCACTAAACGAAACTTTGGTACTCAATAATACAAACAGGCTTATTATGCATCCAACAATCAACAATCAGCTCCAGCCTGTTCATGTTATTGATTACTACAGTTTAGGTAAGTGATCTTTAACTGTGAATTGCCAAACACAAGGATAATCAACAACCTGCATCAGCATGACATCATGGTCTCCAACAGAGAAGTACATTTGAAGCATACACAGTTATTGGATGGATAATAATGAAATAAATACTTTATCACAAATACAACAAAACACAAAAAAAGATTTTAAATAAAATGAGTGAGACATGCCATCAGGCACATCACCTGATCACAATATATTTCTCTACCTAACATTTCTTTTCTTTGCTCACTAGTCATTTTTATACAAACATCTAATCTGTGAGAGTACAGAGAGATCCACATAGTACATGAAGAGCAGTTGTAGTACAAAGGAATGTGTGCTGGGAATACCAGTTATTGTTTTTATAAGCATAGTATTAGGAGCCTAAGTATGCATAATTTGCAGTCCTTGACAGGAACGCATCAATAATGTCTTGGAAATATATTTGCAACTACAGTCGTCCCTGTGTTATAAGACTGCCCCTTCTACAGTCATGACATTGTCTCTCTTGGGGATGCAGTCTCTCGTGGGGGTGAAAAATGCATTAACTTACTACTAAGGGACCATTCAGAATTTACGACTGGGGGGTGGGAGTTTTGCTGGAACTTCCCGTAAAAAATTGACACCCCCCTTGAGTTTCATGCGATTTTTAGTACCCCACCCTTAGGTTTCACGCGTATTTTTAGTACCCCCCCCCCCCGGACATACAAAGCAATACACACATATATACTGTTATACATGGCCACGCGTATAGCTTCGCGTCATTTCGCAGGCTTTTGCACGTAAATAAGTACAAATAAAATGAGTTTATGCGTGTGTCTTTAACATTTTTCTTTGTTAAAATTTCTTACCCCCCCCCTTGGAAGTGTTGTAAAAAATTAATACCCCCCTCCTTGAAACACGTGTGAAAAGTTAGCTCCCCCTCGGCCAAAACTCCCATCCCCCCCCCCCCGAGTCATAAATTCTGAACGGTCCCTAAGGACTCACTACAGGAGAAGCAGGATGATAGTTGCGAAAAGCGAGTCAGTCTTTCAACAAGAATTCTTATAAAGCAGGGGCTACTGTATAATATAATTCTTCAACTCATAACTAGACACTAGCAGACAGACAAAAAATATTGGAAAGTATTAAGAAGCAGTTGCACAAACGAAAGTGGCCTAGGAAGTTGACATAATTGAGTAAATTTATTAAGTAATCTGATTAGATTTCAATAAAGAAATTGAACATGCACATGAAGAGGTTATAGAGGTAAAATAGAGCTTCTTGACCTGCTTCAGTGCTTCACCACTTTCTGCTTATTTCGCGCACTTTCTATAATACGAATATTCAAATTAGTACCGATATCTAAAGAAGATGTTTTTAGATAAATAAATAAATCCTTCTTTCACTGCTTTTCTCAAGTTTTCTGTATATCATCTCTTGCATAACTTGTTGGCTACATGTATATTTATTTTCAGCGTGTAAAAAGCACCTTGGTTCACTGAGCCACAAAAAGTAAGGTGCTAAGTTTTTGAGTTTAGACAGCTTAGCTTGTTCTTTTTTAAGGCAGAATACTGTGTAACATTGAAAACAACCAATGACTTGTGAAGACACTCACTCTTGTATCACACTAACTATTATAAACAGGGATTCGGAGTCGGGAAGCAAGTGAACCGACTCCCACTCCCAACTCCAATCCCGATTCATTTTGGTAAATTAAATTATAATTGAGGGTACGGTGTTCAGGTGAGTTATTAAACTGTAAAATTAGAGGCGCTCATGTTTTGAATTTGGGTCTGGAACTGGACTTCTGATGCTGTTGAGTGGCAAACAGGGTGCTAAGTCTTACATGTCTTAAGCATTATAGCACCTATGAAACAACTAAGGATGATTAAAAAAACTGCCAACATCTGAAAAACAAGAATCCTAACCATCTATAGCACTGGCTGGCTTCTAGCTATTTGTCATAATATTTTTGGAAAGATTTCTTTCACCACTTAAAGTAGACAGGGTGTTTTTTTTTTGCCCAGTTATTTACATTCCCAAATTGTGAGTCAGATTGGAATAACAGACTGCAGGACATCTTTCAACTGCTGAATTAATTTAGAAATTCGTTTCTTAGCATAAACACTAGGGGCTATGATAGAACAGGACTTAATTTCAGTGTGGTGATGTTTTTTGACTCCCTGATAGTTCAGAACAGTTGTTTTAGAACCTAAGCACATCTTGGCTGTCTGTGAAGACTTTTTGGTTTAAAAAAGGATTTAGCAAAAAGACCTTCAAACTCTGAGAAAAGTGATATTGCTGTAACTCCCTGATCATGTGTTAAGAATACAATTTAAGTTAAAAGTTTCAAATTGTAATATTGAAGTTTAAAAGTTAAAGATTATAATGCAAATTGAGTTCCGCTTTGAAATAGATCTGGCGACAATGCTACAAAGCTTTATGAGAGACTGGGATAAGTTGTACCATTTTTGCTTTGGTGCAGAAAAATCAAGGTATCAGACACTTGAAATTTAGCTATCAAAATGTAATACATTTGCAATACTGATGGACGTTTCAACACAATCGGGCAATCAGAGAGATGAAGGTAGGCTTTTACAAAAGTGGGTCAAGCAACCTTGTGTTTCATCCGTTTCTTTAGGCATATTGTTTGTAACAAATATCTAGCGTAGAGCTGATGAATTATACTGCACTGTAAATTTTGAATTTTGACTTAGCTTAACTGATTGAGTGAGATGATGCACAATTCCTTTGAGCCAAGATAGCTTGCTGTTTGTATTATCATAACTCAAAAAGGCAAGCTATCATGGCTCAAACAAATTGTGCAACCATCTCACTCAATCATTTGAGCTAACTCAAAATTTCAAATTTTACGGTGTGTCCGGATCTTGCCATAGGCCTACTTCCCAGGTTCGCATCTCGCTAACAACAAGAAACTGTCTTCGACATGTCATCCTGTTCCGCATAATTCATCTTAATTCAACTAGAGCTGCTTTTGTTGTAAATCCTTGTTACTAATTGTTCAAAAGTGCATATTTATGAAATTTTGTGGAAAAATAAAATTCTTGAGTCTTGAGTACTTGAAACACCTAATTTGTGCCTGAGAGACATCATCTAATTCCCAACATTTCCAGTGGCACAATTAACACAATTTTTACAAGTTATTAACTAGGTCATGCAAAATCTCACAATAGTTGATTTTCACAAGGTTGTAATTCAATCCTAGTTTTGAAAAAAAAAACTTTTAGAAAAACAGTAAGAACATTTTCAAACGACTCCTTGTTTTTTTGCACTAAAAATAGCCTTGTTTCTGCTAATTTTCCAGGGCACCACTCATCAGTGTTAAATAGGCAGACAAAAACTTGAACTAGGAGGCATTTACCCCTGCACTGTGTCCTTTTGAATTGAGAAGACTAAGGGATAAAGGTCATTTTGTGTGAATATCTCAAAAATCTACTGGATTTTCTCCGAATTCTGCAGGATTATCTCTTAGAAGATGGCAGATTATCTCATAAGTTGTAAACACTGATATTTCTCCTCTTAGTGCTTTGAAGGTTCAGGCCACCCCTTTTAGCATGGGCAAAAATGCTGGCCATCTGGATGAGATTGAATAGAATAACAACAACATAAAAAAGATAGAGCAACTGATGAAAAAGTCAAAAACCTCTTACCCACTTCTCCCAAAGTAGGAACTATATAAAAAACTTGTCAGAGGTTCAGTTCATTGAACTCTGCTTTGAAATAACATGGACTGAAACATTGATGCTGAAGGAAATCCATAGAATGAAAGACAACTAATACATGTCATTTTCTCAAATATGGGTCAAGTAGAATTGTATTGATATTTATCGTGACATCACCATATTATGTAGGCCGATTTTCAGGATAAATCTGTGAACCAATATATCGCAATATATATAATTTATCACAAATAGCACCAAAATCACGGTATGCTTGTCTTACAAGCTATTGTTTCTGCAAATACGTGATCATTTTTCATATTCTTATTATTTTTATAAGCACTTACACTTACAAATTTACAAGGCAAATTTAATTATTTTTGAGTATTTCAATAAAACAGATGCTGCAGCTTAAAAATTTACCCCTGCCTCTGTGACAACTGATGAAGTCTTTTCTGTGTATTACAAAGTTGCTTTCCTAGCTTTTAAACCAAAAGACTTCGTTTAAACCTCTTTTTTTTCATGACTACTCTTTTTAAAGTAACAGACCTGCTTGTCTCCATAGTGGATGACTCACTAGTGTGAGAACATGAAGAATTTGTTTAGAGATTGGCCAAAAACTTGACTTTTTGGGTTTTTTAAATGAGCTTTTTACAGGAAGGACAAGGTTCATAACATTTGTCAGTCTGTTTGGAACCAGTTTTGTGATTTTAGGGAGATCGTTTATGAAAAGATCCACTGTTTCCTGTTAGAGCATTGGAAATAAGAGTTTCAGTGGCAAATTCAGAGAGGACAAGAATACTGAGATGAAAAGTATTATCTTAAAAGTAAAATTTGAAGATACAAGGATGGATGGATGGATGGATGGATGATTGGGGATTACGTCCTGTATTTATGCACTCGCCGGGCTAATTAGGACAGGCAGATGACACTGCGAAGGATGATTGAAACTGCTGTCGATGCAACACAGGCCCAACTGACCTAGCCAGAGCGGCGAATCAAACCCATGCAGGGCCCGGGGATTGGCAGCTCAGTGAAGATACATGTAAAAGGAATTGTGGGAAAGATACAATTTCCACCATGATATAACTTCTACTAAAGATCATATCCAGTCATCCACTGACCAGTAACTGAGGTCAAATCCTATTTTTTCCACGTTATCAGCAGAGGTTAGTCATGTGCCCCATAACATTTGGCAATTGAGGCGATGCTGTATGTTATCTTGAATAATGATAGGGGTGCATATCAAACAGTTTTCATTGAATATGGTGCAAGTTCATTTCCAACCTATAGTATACATGCCTGTACAATGTCATGATCTGTTTACAATGCTAACAAAATAATGGGATAATTGGGTAACAACTATAAATTCTTCTATATAGGCTGAATTGTCTAGTATGCCAGACTCATAAGTGCTATTCAGGAAATTACACATGTACAATCAGAAAAAAGTGTTATATATGATATATATATATTATATATACAAATGAAAGATTATAGAACTAATTGTAGAAGTGAATGTGATAAACTGACCGCCTATACCTTGTACACCTCTCTGTTATTTTGGAATTACAGGATAGATAAATCCCTCAGCTCCCATAATCTCATTGGTAAGTACATTCATTGAGATATATATCTCTTTTAGTTTAGGGAAACAATGAGCAACAATCACACTCTTTAAATATATTATGATAATATTATGCCAAGAATAGGATGTGCAATGTAAGTCAGAATTTTAAAACATCTCAGATTTTTCCCAATCTTTGTTCCAACATCAAAATTTTCTTTGAACCTTCGGCTATGTCATGGCACATCAGCCGTTTTTTAAAGAACATCCTTTCAACTGCAAAATTGGTTCAGTCCAACTGGGTTAATTTGCCCGCGCATCGATGTATATAATTCTTATTGTCTTTTAGACTTGGAGAGACTACCACACAGCCTTAAACATTTGATTACTTGCTGAAGTCAAATGACCTTGCACTCTAAAAAATGTCTAAAAAAATCCGTGTTGGTTTTTTGCATTGAAATTTGGTTTTTCAAAAAAACATTTTGAATCTAAAAAACCAATTTTGTCCCAACATTTTTTAGAGTGTGGCACATAACTGCAGTGATTAGATCTTCTTTTTATAGAGAATAAAATGAAAGAGGAAATCACCTCTGTCCAATTCCATTGTCAAAGGAATGAGGAAAATGTTTTGTCCAACATTTGATTCTAAACAAATTAAGAAATTAATTCAAAGATTTCTAGTTTTGACAGGTGGTGAATTTCAATTATTGTCGATCACTGATTTTTTGCATCATCAGTTATTTCTCTTCAATCACGAAAGAATCTAGGAGAGATCTACATTCTACAGTCTACACCTGGTAGACCACTTTGCTTAATCAACGTTTATAGAATGACCCTAAACTACAAATTAATCAATAATTTTGGCTTAATCACAAAAGGCTGTGGTAAATAAGGACCAAGTGGACCTCCCAGCTTTACTCCATATTGCGTTGTGACTTCATGCTGCAAAGTAATCCCTCAAAAAATTTAAGATTTCATTAGGAGGCTACTCTGTTTTGTTGCCTTTTGTGAGAGTCTTTGTTGCTCTGGATGATTGCTGAATGTTACTTAATGTAGCATCATGATTTGCTTGACGTAGCATGATGATTCATCGCAAATTTATCCCTCATGTCACAATGAAGTTCATTCACGTGGGTTCAGCTGACAGTCTGCCATGTCGGCATTCTCAAAAATGCACAAAAAGATAATCTATATAAAGCAAATGAGATGATCTCCCACAGTGGTCTGGTCGTATCTATTTATTTCATGAATTGACCCAATTCTAGTTATTAAGGTCAATCCTTTTCTTGCAGCTTCCACTTTAGTCACATATGACTGTCACAGTGTCACAATACCTTTCCAGAGATCATGAAATGTGATGATCAAAGGGTTCATTGATCGATGAACTTTAAATAGACAAAAAACATATAAGAAGAACAGAATGATAGAATTATTTGGTGTTCTTACAGCCCTAGCATTTAATGTTCAACAAGTTTATTGTTTGTGTGATTTTCCTGAATTTGTTGTGGAAATGGCTCGTAAAGAGAATGAAAAAGGAGCAAATGGGTAAATTGGGCACAACCTTGGCATAATGACATTGCCACAAGAAAGGTGTGGAAAAAGACACTGAAAAACACACAGCCAAAAAGGAGAAACCTTGCAATTTTATTTCCGCAAATTGACATGGAGGGTCTGGAGACATCTCACGATGGCTGCTCCAGCTAGTTACTGTCAGAAACCAGTTCCTCTTCAAGAAAATTATGCCATGCATTTACAGCTTAAAGACATTATCCAAAGCAATTAGCACCAATAGCGGCCATAAAAGCCCCTTTTGCTTAACCGATATCAGGAATTCTTTGAAGAAATAGCTGTCGAAAACAAATTTGTTTTGGTCGAGAATTTTTTATTATCTGGGAAGCCGAAATAACAGTCTTCTCTCTCTCTGTTACTATGATATAATGGTACATCAACAGTACAAGTTGCTCTTGAAAATATATCAGCATTATTTCCCCCTACCACAATTTAATTACTCTGGTCCATTGGGACATTTGTATCCTTTTCTCTGTGAAGTGACTCAAGGATGCTCTATGATCACAGGGAATGTCAAAAACCAATATAGCCAAAAAGCAGTATCATAAAAGACATTTTGTGTCATTTTAGGTGATTTCTGGAAAGTAACACTCCAACTGCTTTGGTTGTTAGCCTAATGTTAGGGCAACACATTGACCAAAGATGTTGTTTGTATCTTGGCTCTGTTCCTTCCTTCCAATTTTTTGGGGCCAACAAGCCCAGCATTGCCATACATGTACAGGGTGTCTACAGAAAAAGAGGACAGTCACTTTTCTTCTTTTTCACACTCATATAAGTTCAGAATTTTGTGATAAGTCTACCATAAGAATGGATTTGATAGTCAACCATATTAGGTCTAGGGCAAATATGTTTATTTGTGAATTAGATCACTACTAAAGGCAAAATGCAAGCATGATATGCAAAAGTGCTTGCATTGCTCTAAGGTGAAAAAGGTCGTCCTGTTTTCCTCATTCTTGATGAGAAATTTTTCACCATTTGTGGTGCTTGTGAGAGTAGGAATGATTCATGCGTGAGTAGTGGGACATTTTCTGATGCTCCAGCTGCCTATAATTCGATTCAGGACCTAACACTTGGTCTTCAACATTCAGTCATCTGATGACAAGAAAATCACAAAAATGTCGCAAATAAACCATTGACCAGAGTACCGGAATCAATGCAAATGTTTATAATAACATTCTGAAATAATTTGGGGTGCCATGGTGTCAGACGAGAAACTCTTTTGTTGGCAAAATCATCTTCCTACAAGGTGTAGCACCTGTTCATACTGCGAAGAAGACTCAGGAGTGCCTCAAAACAAGCCTCCTGAGCCAGGTAGAGTGCCACCCCTTGTCTCCTGAGCTGGACCCAGTGGATTATTCAGTATGGGCAAATTGGGAGACAGAATCCAGCAAGTTATCGCAACCCTCGCCTTAAAGTTAAAGGCCTCCGCCATGTCTGCATGGGGCAAAATGTTCGTGGAGAGCATCAAACACGCTTTTGCATAATTTATGTCTCATCTGCAGAAAGTTACCACATCAAGGGGTGCGAGTAATGGGTAATTTGACTGTTCTGAATATACTGTTCATATACAAATCATGTTTTGTTGAATAATGATGCTTGGCACAAAATTAAATGTAAACAAATCCAATTGTGTTGACTGTCCTCTTTTTCTGTAGACACCCTGTACATGTATAGTAATAATAACAGACAATTAAGACTAACAGTCCACATCTGTTTGTTCGTTTTGTCTTTTCTTGTTCTTCCAATTTCTTGTGGAAAGTAAATAACCATTTTACATTCAACTTGAAATCCTCATGTTTCTCAACCCAAGAGCACTGGTTATCTGTTCATCTTTACAACTACGCACCCATCATGAACAAAACGATGTCAATTTTCCACTGACCGCGCATGTCCAGTTAGCCCAATCTGCTGGTCATGTGACAGGAAGTGAGCAGAGAGCATGCACAAGTTTAAGGGTCATCCAAGCAGAAAGGATTAAAACAGACCACTCTGTTCTCAACTAGACCATAATGGGGCTAATAATCCTGTCGTACTAATGGCCATCCCATACCTTATTCATTCCTATTCACCCAACAGCGTAGATATATAGAATATGTAGATTGTCCATTTATGTGAAACCTTCCATCTTGCGCTGTCTTTGTGTAAGAGACAAAAGAAGACACATGGGTCCTTTTCAGATTTATTAGTTTTGGTAGAAGAGAAAGACACCTCAAACGCACAGATATGCACAGTAGAGTAGAGCAGATCTATACAAAGCCAGAAGGAAGGGAGCATATGTTTTTAAAATAGATTTACCTCATTGTAATTTGTATAGATCTTTCATTTTGCAAATCAGCAAATTTGTATTTTATTTTCTATATCTGATCATAACGGTTACCATTCAGCTGAGAATAATCCTGAGATACAGGACCTGTGATTATGATAAAGTTTGGAATTGAAGCATCAGGGCTCTGTTACTCTATAATCTATTTTAAGAACATCGATACATATTTCAACAATTAATATCACATGGAATATTCACACTCCACTTTCTCAATGCTGAGAAGCAAAAACAGCATGTTTTGAAGTCGGAATTTTTATTTATGTTCTCAGATAAAAGCAAGAGGAAAGGACTGAAGTCTCATTTTCAAAAAACAATTTAGAGCAATTAACTCAAGCAGTGACATTATAATAGTTCTGAAAATGAGCCAATATTTTGATTGATTATTGAAATTAAATCTCTCACTATTTCATCTCTAAATCTTGTCATTTTGACTGTAATCCTGGATTCCAGGGCAATTTAAAAGAGGCTCATGAAATAATTACATTATTTAATGTCACTTTTAAGATTTTTCGAAGTGTTATTTGAGAGATCTGTCGTTTTGGAAGCCATCTTAAAAGGCCTATCAGAAATGATGAGTAAAATTATGTGAAATTGTCAACCAATCTTTTGTCATGGAAATATAGATGTTGTAACAATTAAACATTCCCAATGAGTAATTCCATGTTGCAGCAAATTACATATATAGAATGTGTAAGGTAGTAATGATGTTATCACAAAATTGTCAAGCAACATCAATATATGACGTTAGCATGTTATTTCTGAAACCAATTCCATTTATGGCAATAAATATGGATCGTATCGTATCGTATATGGTGGCAACGTTGTTACAGCATTGTTAAGCAACATGAAAAAATCTCATTGTCGTGTTCTAGTTTTGCCTATAATTTCTACCACACATTTCTAGTATTTTCTATGTGTCAATGGACAAACCACCACCAATTAGCAATGTTGTGTTAACATGATGTGCCCATTGGTGGGGCCTATCATGTGCTTGTCGGAACACCACAACACTTGACAACATACACTGAAAAAAAGGATTGTCTCATATCAAGACAATACTTTACAAAACATGATAAGTAACAAAAAACCCATTAAGCTTGAAAACATAGATGTTTCCTTTGCCCCGAGGAGTTTAAAATTATATTAATAGAACCGAAAAGACATGAAATTTACACATTCAATAGAAGTGGCAAGTGCTGTATAGATAAGCAAATCCTAGCAAAACCAAAAGCCTAAACTCAAGCCTGTTGTCCAAGACAGGACAATGACACTTAGAAGACCGAGCATCATGCAATCATCAATCATTTTTGGGCTTAATCACAAAAGGATGTGGAAAATAAAGACCAAGTGGACCTCCCAGCTTTACTCCATATTGCACTGTGACTCTATGCAGCAAAGTAATCCCTCAATGAATGCGAGATTTCATTAGAAGGCTACTCTGTTTTGTTGCCTTTTGTGAGAGTCTTTGTTGCTCTGGGTGATTGCTGAATGTTACTTAATGCAGCATTATGATTTGCTTGACGTAGCATGATGATTCATCACAGAATTATCCCTATCATGTCACATCAGAATGACACGCGTTCTCTCAGCTACAATAATATGTAACAATATTGTCATTCACACTGAATGGCTATATTTATACATGTTAATGAGTAAAGTATGACCGTAAAGTTTGTAAATTGATTGCAAAGAGACTCAATTGGCTCCAGAGTCACCTTCTGAATTTCAAAACAAAGCTCATTCACTACAATAATCCTCTCAGGTTATCACAAAATTATGTAATTACTTTTTAAGGAGTTAAAGGCAGCTGTAAATAGACTTTGGGTGGGGATGAGGCATGGGTTCAAGGTAGGTAAACAGAGGACTTATAATTTTCTTTACTTTTTGGTTGTACTGTGCTTCATGCAAGAGGAATCAGAGCAGAGAAAATAGACAAACTTCAAAAATGAATGCAGACGACACCTTGACAATTGAAGGCTTGACATAACTGTCTCGAGAGGTGCAAAAGACACCAACTGAGATGCGAAAACCTTGAGGCGTTTTGCAAATTGACATGGAGGGTCTGGGGACATCTCAGGATGGCTGCTTTGGCTTGTAGCTGTCAGAAACCTCTCCTCTTCAGGGAAATTCTCTTGCAAATTTACAGCTTAAAGACATTATCTAAAGCAATTAGCACCAAGAGGAGACTTGAAAGGACCAAAGGTTTCTTTTGCCAAGAATTAGTGACTCATTCTATGACAGCTTTGTTGTCCATTTTGTAGTCCGTTTCTGTTCATTTCAGGCAACTACTTTCTTCTCAGAGAGGCATAGAAATATTTCAGGCTCTAATACAGCGGTATAAATTTAGAGTAACATGTCTTATTTAAAAACACATTCTGATGTCTTTGGCGATACATATTGAATATTTATAAAAAATGTAGGCATATACCTTTCTCTCGCGTCATTATAGTTATTAATTTTCTTTTACCATGCAGATAAGAAACACTATATATATGGTACAATATTATATTCCTACATATTTCTGTTGTACACTACTGCCACACCAAACATTCAGATTCCGAATTAATCTCAGAGTGGTAGGCCTATCAATTGCATAACATTAGGCTCTAGCAATTACAGTGACTGTCTGAGAAGCTCACTGTCAGCTTGTAATTGTGCCAGCAGAAGAAAAATAATCAATTCACATCAAAAGGCCAACACAAGAAGTGTATCTTTTTCAGCATAAAGTACAGTGCCGCTTGTAAGTAAGTGAAACACATGATATTGTGCCATTGCATCAATGTTGAACATCCTTAACCAAAACGCTTCTGGAAGGACTAATTCTCATCCGATGAGAGGGAAACAAAGTGGGTCATAAAGGCCAATATGTGAGGCAAGTGGGATAAAAATAGCAGCCAATTTTCTTTGCTGTAGTCGGAGTTAGGTATGGGTCAAAGTCTTTGATAAGTAAGTGAAACGCAGGCCCAATTTTAAAACATAGGGAAGGGTGGTTCACTTACTTATCAAAGAATTTGACCCATACCTAACTCTGACTACAGCAAAGAAAATTGGCTGCTATTTTTATCCCACTTGCCTCACATATCGGCCTTTATGACCCACTTTGTTTCCCTCTCTTCCGATGAGAATTCATCCCTCCACAAGCAGTTTTTCAGAAGATGTTTAGCATTGATGGCACAATGTCATGCGTTTCACTTACTTACATGCGGCACTGTAGCAACACCATAATTTAATCACTTGTTTATTCATTGGTACCAAGAACAAATATTAGCAGAAGTGTAGATGTTCTCATAGTCCACTCAGGAAACAGTGCCTCATCCCATACATTTGAAAACTTGCAAAGTCAAGTGACCTTGCCACATAACTGCTGTGATTGGATCTTCTTTTTTTAAAGAGAATTAAATGAAAGAGGAAATCCCCACTGTCCAATTCTACTGTCAGAGTAATTAGAGGCTAGAAAACTCATTCATCGGAGATTCTATTCCAAACAAAAGATAATTGACTCGAAATGAGTAGTGTATTTGAAGATTAAATTTTGTGAAAATATCTTTACCTTTTTTGAAAGGATTATGTAGAAGTGCTTGAAAATAAGTACATGATTTATATGTACATACTATATAATATTATCTTCTTTTATTGACAGAATTTAAAGGACAAAACATCTTGACATCTTCAGACATTTCAGCAGATTGAGCTTACAGCTGGTGGACCAGTGGTGGTGAATACAGACAAAGTGACTTGCCTTGCTTTACTCCATATTGCACTGTGACTCCATGCTGCAAAGTAAATCCCCAATCAATGCAAGATTTCATTAGGAGGCCACTCTGCTTTGTCGCATTTTGTGGGAGTCTTTGGTGGCCTGAGTGATTGCTGAATGTTACTTAATGTAGCATAATAAGTCACTAATTATGTCAATATAATGTATCAAAGTCAAAGTCAAAATACTTTTATTTAACCAGGGTAGCTTATTCAGCACAAGCTGGTTTCCAATAAGGCCCTGACGCAGAAGACACACATTATTTACATGAACAAGACAACATAGAAATAGAAATATAGATAAAAACATATAACACATTATAAATTATAAAAATACAAATGGTAAATACAGATAAAATATAAAAGATATGACTAGGTAGAGTTTAAAAAACACATGCGATGGGATAAAATTTCAGACTTTAATTTACTTTTAAAAATCCCAATAGAGGTACAGTTTCTTGTGGCAGGGCTAAGAGAGTTCCACAATTTAGCTCCCAAATAGTAAAAAGCTTTTTTTGTATCGATGTCTTAACCTGTAAAAAAACGTATATGTAAGTTTACTTAACAGTAAATCGATTCATCAAGGTTAGGAAATCATTCTGGCGATATTTTTAGCGTGTAAAACGTCATCAAAATGTGTGTAAACACAGTGGCTAAGCTTGAACATTTTTCTGAGGAATCACAAAATACAAATTGGGCTACAGACCTTAATACTTGTCCGATTTTCAAAATTTAAAAACCTGCATATATCAAAATGGACTCTGTCGAATTCATTGCACTTATTAATATTGCATTACTTGCAGTATTAAGCTCGCAAATAAGCATGTCAGCGCAATATAAGGAAATAACTTCAGTTGCAAAAACCCAGTGGCATATTATAATTCATTGTAATAATATTCTTTCACTTTAAGGAATATAGAAGCATATATATATAGAACATGTTAAAATCAACTTTGATTGTCAACTGGAAGCCCAACATTACACATTTAATTTCTTTTGTTCTGAATATGTTATGTTAGATTGAATGACACTCTGATTCCGACACAATTGCTTTGAGAAATGCACTACATTATCAAAGCAAACGTGTCACAGTTACTTCAATTGTGCTGACAAGCAATTAACAAAATGAGCCATTTTAATTCTAATAACTTAAGTTTATTTTATTTGCAACATTCCTGATTGAGTAAGATGCAGGAAACGAGGGGGAGGGGCTTAGACATTTATTTAAAAAAAATGCCTACTTTAAGATATTGAAACTTTTAATTACATGTCACATACCTTCAGGTTCATGATAAAATCGATACAGTACCCTTTTTAAGGGTACTTTTCCTGTTTATGTCAGAATGAGATCCATTCACTTAGTGTACAGCTCCGGGGTACAGCTCCAACGAAACTATTCTCACAATACACAATACTAACATGTGAGCGACATGTGTTGGATGCTCAGGATTCCCCAGCATTGTCACAGATTATATTCGACCAGTGACAAATATTATTGTGTTGTTCTAAATGGTAGAAAACTATTGTTTTTACAGTAGGAATGATAATTTCTTGTTATTTTGATGTCAATGACTATGAAGGCAATGGGAGCTGGCGAGCTGGTTCGACAATGTACATTAAAAACATTATTCTTTCTGTAGTATCATAGTAATCACTTTACCTCTGTCTCTCAAATTTTTGAGAAAAAATGAATATTATAATATTATATCAACCCCGATTATCCATGAAATTGTAAAGGAATAATGTAATAGACAGTGAAAAGACTCTGATATGATAATATATATGTTATACCTTTCTACACCTCTGTCAGTCATCACAAGCCATTATTTCACTGTAATAAATCCCATATTCTTTGTCGTCGACTTATTCAAATGTTTCTCTGGTTGAAGGTTTGCCTCATAGTATATTAAGCAGGCTATTCATCGCGGGATCAATTATAGGCCTATGTGTTCATCACATTTGCCCTCTCCCTAGACTTTGGTGAATAGCCGATACTTCATCCTCCCATTGCAGGGTTCATTTACATTCACCCTGCCAACAAGTACTATAAAATTCTGAAGTTTTAAAATCCTTTTACAGTTTTTTTCCCCGGTGTTATTTCATTAATTGTTTATGGTTGTTCTACAAAGAAACTCATTCAAACAGTTAACAGGCAACGATGAAACACTCAACCACCCATTCAATTGCTTTTAGAGATCTCAAACTGTTAATTATGTCTTTCACACCGGAGGAGAGTTAATCTTTATGTTACAACTTCCCAAAAAAGTATATCATGTGGTCAGGGAAGGTTCACTAGCCTTCCACTGAGAGGTGAGGATGCTATACTTGCTCAGTCTGGTGAAAATGAGAACTGCATGCTGCTGCCACCTGGCAGAAAAGTTAGTTGTGTATGCTTCAGCATTGAGCTCAAAAGAAATAGTTCCAGTTTCATTGTACATTCACAGACGTTCTATTCAACATTGATGTATACCAGAGTCAGACTCGGCAATCACATTCTCTAAGGAAGTGTACAAGGCCATCAGCACACTCAGAAACAGGTGTCTTCCAGACAAAATTTTGTGTGTTCCTCTGGTTGAAATGATGTGGACGCTCGCAGGAGCTCGCGGAATAGCACACTAATCACTAGGTGGCAACACAAGACAGCATATGGTCTGATCTGTGGCAATGCAAGAGCATTCCACTTGTAGACAGATACTTGCTGATATCTTCAGTCAGCTAGGATGGGATTTGACTACATGTACACTGAAATGCAACAGTCAAAATTGACGCAACATTTACATGCACATCGGGGAAAGCTTTGACCGAGTTCTTCTTGACATCTGAGAACAAAATAATTCTTAGAACTCCTAATTGGAATTACAGGTAATCACAAAACCTTTCACACTGATTAGGACATGTGACGATCAAAGGGGCTTTTCATGTTAATACATCATCCCTTCATTTTCTATTGGAATGTTGGGGACAACATGTACCCCCATTGCCTTGCAAAAAGCTTCAAATAAAATGTTTTACTGGATGTCACATTCTTTGACAGCTGATTAAACAAGGCACAGAAATTCTGTTCATTCAGCTTGATAGCTGATGAAGTTTTCAAAATAAAACTTAAAGGTGATGTTGTTTGAATATCAGTTATTATATTGGGAAAGAAGTATAGTAAGATAAAGAGTCTCCAAGAAGTATTGTTAAAATCATTAAAACAAAACCTACATAAATAATTTATAAATCATATATAAAAATCAAAACCCAATTTTTATCCAATCAGGAATGTTATAAATTTTGTAAAGTTTAGGCCTATTCTTCAAAAATTAAATCGGTACGGCCTGGGGGACAATTTGCCATGTAAGACAAGTATTTCAGAAAGCCATTGAATTAAAGTGTGTGACACCCTTGTGTTGCTGTGGCCAGAAGACATAACTCAGAAAAAATGTGTGAAAACCTTGAGGCATCTTGCAAATTGACATGGAGGGTCTGAAGATGTCTCAAGATGGCTTCAACCTGCAACTGTCAGAAACCTGTTCCTCTCTAGGAAATTATGTTGCTAATAACAGTTTTAAAGACAATATCCACAGCAATTAAAACCAAAAGGAGGCCAAAAACAACCAACTCAGCCATTTTACAAATGACTCCTCCCCCCCCCGGCACAATCCGGCGCACAGCAGTAGGCCTAACAATACAGAAACTGATGAAAGCATCTAAACCCCAACCATGTCCATGAGCCTCGTCGTGATTATGTCAAAAGGAGGTCACCAAATATCCAGGACATTGACCTTTCTGATCCTTCTATTGGGTTATTCTTAATAGAATCCTTCTTGAATGATCAGGAGCCAAGGACCCATGGTCAAGACTGCAACATAAGCGTACTTATAAATTGAATTTGAACAAGGATTTTGAAAGGTAAATTATACAGTTTCATATGGCATTTATAGTGCCTGTCTATCTTTCTATAGATAAGTCTTATCTTTCTGTCTGTCTTTCTATGGGTCCATTATCTGTCTGTCGATCTATCAATTTATCTATCTGTCTGTCTATCGGTCTATCTTTCTTTCTTTCTATCTATCTCAGTATCTATCTGTCTGTCTATCTATCTATCTATCTATCTATCTATCTATCTATCTATCTATCTATCTATCTATCTATCTGTCTATCTGTCTATCTGTCTATTTATCTGTCTATCTCTATTTCCATCTTATGTCCTGCCATCAGCTGAATTCAATGGTCTGGAGTGGCCATATTCATGGCAAATGTCAAATAGTTGGCACAAAGCTGATTTGGAAGCAGTGACACAATGCTATAATGTGGCCCAGGTGTGTGATGCCAAGTTCCTGCTCCTCCAAATGTCAAGGGCTAAATGTCCAGAAGTGGAAATGACAAGATGGCGACTAATGGGATGAAGAAAATGGACAATGACAATGATGGCATCCCCGCGACCACTGGAATAGAATTATGGCAAAAATAATAAGAGTAAAATCACTCTGAAAATCACTGTCTGTGCAAATTTGATATCCTCGGACAGGCATGATCTTTACAGTTTACGTAACAAGAATGAGTTGTCGAGTTGATTCGTATCTGTCATGATTACCTACACTGAAAAAGAGGTTTGTGTAAAACAGACAAAATAAATATTAGCCAGTGTCCGTCCAAAATTTTGAGTATATCAGACACGATTTTTATGGGAAATAGACCAGGAAATTGTCAATTTTGATAATTTTTTTGTATCATTTGATGAATGAAAATTAATGTCAAAATTACACTTTTTCTGAATCTAAACAAAATTTTTGACGGACACCAGCTAACGTCAATTTTGTCTATTTCACACAAACTTTTTTTCAGTATGCAACAACATCACACTGAAACGCAATTTGATAGCTGACCTACTTGTTATGCACTTTGAGGAAGTCCTAACATCACCGTAACATCTAGTGTAACTGGCGATTTGAAGAAAACAATGCGATGAGTAGCACATTACAAGGGTCAATTTCCTGCATCAGAGTCCATTCCGGTAAGTGTACTAACACTTTCAAATGTTCAACGACTTTCCTTGTAAGGTGACACTAAGGTGCTCATTCCGTAGCGATTTTGTATAATTCAGTTACAAATGTTCAAAATTAGAGATCTGTAGTTCAATAATCCAACAAACTGATGATCTGTGTAGGTATGCCAGGAAAGCAATACATGCATGGATTTGGTGGTTGATCAATTGAGAATAATTATCTTTAACCAAATAATATTATGCACAAGGTTGACATAAGGATGCATGGATTATCATTCTTCAAAGTAAATCTATTTTTTGTTGTATATCTAGTCTTTTTGTCTAAATGTCCCTTCGAACGAGTCTGTAGTTTTTCTGTGTCTTAATAATTGTCAAGGAAAACAAATCCAGCAAGAAATACAAATAATCACAATAATCCGCAAGCAGCGTCATCATAGAACGGGTCCCACCGACTCTCCAAAAGAAACCTTTGGTCCTTTCAGGTCTGCTCTTCATGCTAATTGCTTTGGATAATGTCTTTAAGCTGTGAATTGGCAACAGAATTTCCTCAAAAGGAACAGGTTTCTGACAGTAACAAGCTGGAGCAGCCATCTTGACATGTCTCAGGAGTCCTACATGTCAATTTGCAAAATGGCTCAAGGTTTACGCATCTCAGTTTGTGTATTTTGCACCTCTTCAGACAGTTATGTCTAGGTGTCATCTGCCTTCCTTTTTTCAATTTGACTCACTCACTGAAGACTTTCTCTAACGTGTGCCTTGGTTGTTTTGGAAGTCTATTCAGTAGCCTTGTAATAATCAAATTGAACTGACTACCATCTCGGCCCATCCTTCTGCACCAACTATAGTATTTCTATTATAAGCGCAGTTTGTTTTTGCACCCCCAGGAGAGACAACAACCCACAATAGATCATTTCCTGACCAAAGTAAGAATGGAATTTCTGCTTTACAAAATGATTCTCTTTTGAAGTTTTGTACAAAATACAAAATAAGCTAATTCACCCATATAGAAAATGTTAAGTTGCTTAACAAACTAAATAACTGTTACTTGAAGTACAGATTTAATGTAGCTTACCTGAACTTTTTAAAAATAAAATCTATGTCATTTGAAGTCACACCTGATTTGTCAGTTAATGGCTTGAATTAAGAACTTGTCAATGCCAGAGAGAAAAAGGCAACCTTTGTTTGTTATGGATTATTACATTAAAATCTATGGATCATAAAATCAACTGTCAGACTTGTGGAATGTAATCTTAATTTCAGCTCCAGACTTTCTTTTAAAAATAAAGAAGTCACATGGACTAGTCCATAATCATGAAATGAAAAATGACAGCCCTGGGGATAAGTTGACATGAAAAGCCCTTTTGATCTTCACATGTCCTCATCAGTATGAAAGGTCTTATAATTACTGGTAATTCCAATTAGGAAGGAAAGGATTATTTTTCTAACAATCAGGTCATGCATGATTCTCGTGTCCATTTCTATCTCATGAGTTACATGTGCATAACTGGACCAACATGGCAGAAATGTTTATGTGACACATGCCCATATAAGTGAACACATCCAAGATTAGGGTACAGGACACATCCAAGGTGGAGACGCAGGACACATGACTGTCATCTAAGGTGAGGACTCATCCAAGGTGAGGAAATCCAAGGTGAGAATACAGCCAAGGTGAGGACACATCCAAGGTGAGGACACATCCAAGTGAAGACACATCCAATGTGCCAAGTTGAGGGCACATCAAAGGTGAGGACATGGCCAAGGTGAGAACACATTGAAGGTGAGGACACATCGAAGGTGCTTAGGTGAGGACACATCCAAGGTAAGGACACATCCAAGGTGAGGGCAAGGCCAAAGTGAGGGCACATCAAGGTGAGAACACAAACAAGGTAAGGACACATCCAAGGTGAGGACATGGCCAAGGTGAGGACATGGCCAAAGTGAGGACACATCCAAGGTGAGGACATGGCCAAAGTGAGGCAAATTGAAGGTGAGAACACAACCAAGGTGATGACATATCCAAGGTGAGGACACATCCAAGGTGAGGACATGGCCAAGGTGAAGACACATTGAAGGTGAGGACATGGCCAGGGTGAGGACACATCCAAGGTGAGGACACATCCAAGGTGAGGACATGGCCAAGGTGAGACTGTGAGAATACATCCAATGACTAAGGCGAATCTTTGAAATCATTTTGTAATCATTTTCCAACAATAGGGAATCCCATGCACAAAGCTCATAGCAAGCTTTGTCTTGTACATGTTGAGTGAATAGATGTCAATCAGACATGATCAGGCATAAAAAAACTGTGATGGATCATGATGGCGTATAGTGCTACATTAAGTGAATCTTGATGCTACATTAAGTAACATTCACCAATCACCCGAAGGCGCCAAGACTCTCACAAAAGGAGCGAAAGAAGAGCTGCCTCCTAATGAAATCTCACACTAATTGAGAGATTACTTTGTGACGAAGAGTCACCATGTAGCACGCACTTCAGCACGGAGGTCCACTAGGCCTGTATTTTTCTCACCATATAGTGTTAAGGTCGATATGGTAGATTAAGCAATTGCAGAATGCTCTCATTGTTCTGCTCGCAGGTTATATATACTGTCCTGTCTTAGACAAAAGGTTTGTTTATATTAGTTTTATGAAGAATATTTCATGATTATGGTAGGTAAAGGTAGTAAGTTTATAAAGCCTAGTGGTTCTCCCTCAGGCATTATACTATTGCTGATCTCTGATTGCTTGATTTTGTTAAGCGGGTAAATCCCAGATCAGTCGTAGCTCCACCTCCCTTTTTTGTGGAAGGAGATGCACAGTTTTGGCGACTACTGTATGATGAATGGGAGAGGGGTCACTTTCTTTTGACCATGTCTTTTTCTTTTTAAGAGCTAGTGGTCTCCCTCTCAATTCCTACTTGAGTCTTGGGCCTAGCGCTGCAGAGGTAGACATGATGATGACATTTGTAACTCTGGTTCCATCACAATGTAGGCCTATACTTTAAATTGAAATGCCCAACGGTTTTGATTGTAAACTTAAAGGCAAAGGCGATTTTGATTAAAGCGGGTTGCGAATAAGCGCACAATGCTACATTGTGAAATGATGTCCAAATTTTTTTCATAACAAAACAGTGGTTGGCAGGTTAATTCAACAAATTTTACCCTTCATCTCTGATAGGCCTTTTATGCTTTCAAAACGGACAAAATATCTTGGAAAACATTTCAGAAAATCTAAGAATGACGTTTAATTACATAATTATTTTAGTAAACCCTTCCCAATTACGCAGAGATCCAGGATGACAGTTAAGAATTAGAAATGAAATTTCAAGAGCTATTGAAATTATTAGATCGCTGATCAATCAAGATATCGGCAATCATTTTTAAGCTTCCATTGTCTCTTGGAGAATTAGATTTCAATCCTTTTCGGGTCACTTTCTGATCATTGGAGAACATAAATCAAACATCTGAGTGTCATAACAAACCCTGAAAGTTCTATTCATATCTTTTAATCTACATTAACGGGCATATATCTCAGTTGGAATTCTTTACAATAAAATTTCAAACAATGTTAATCAAAGATCAACAAAAATGTAAAATTAGTAAATAATTGTGGATTCCTGTCTTTCTCCACACAAAGATCTAGCCATACATTTATGTAAATATGTTGTGTTTCTGCTCACTGGAATTAATAACTTCAGAAAGAGCCCATTTATTTTCTTTTGTCTGCAGTACAAAGACAACGAGTGAAGAAGGTTCAAAATACATGGACAACCAATGTTATCTATATGTCTGCAACGTTGAGTGAATAGGAATGAATAAGGAATGGCATGGCCATTAGTACTGTTGGATTATTAGCTCCATTATGGTCTGGTGGTGAATAGAGTGACCGTTTTAATCCTTTCTGCTTGGACGACCCTTAAACTTGTGCATGCACTCTGCTCACTTCCTGTCACATGACCAGCAGATTGGGCTAACTGCACATGCACGGTCAGCGGAAAATTGACATCTTTCTGTTCATGGTTTGTGCGCGTTGTAAAGATGCAGAGATAATCAGTGCTCTTGGGTCATGGAAGACCATTTAAAGTTGACCGTGAAGAGAAAATAATGGTCAGTTACTTTTCAATGGATGGATGGATAATCTATGTCCTGTATATATGCAGTTAGTAGGCTAAATAGGACAGAAGGTGGGCACAGAAATGAGGCAAATGCTGACTGAAACAGCTGTCCAACGTGGGTCCAGGTAACACCACAAGAGCTGGACTCGAACAATGGAATGCAGCAATTGGCAGCTCAGCATGCTATACCACTGAGCTGACCGACCCCCAAAACTTAATAACAAAGTTTGATACAACAAAGCTAAAGAAATTACTACACATATATTTCTTCTTAAACTACAGAATTACCAGAACCTGGGTATAATATTATACAAATATGAGTGCCACACAGTTTCATCTCAGAAGCTGGGAAATCGTAAAGACCAGCCTAAACAAAAATAGAGGAGGAAGAAAGAAGAAAACTGAGACAAAAAATATAAACAACATCTGGAGTGAATGTGTTGCCATAACAACGACAAAGCAATTCACATGTTTCCTAGACGCAAATGACAAGAAATGCTCTTTTACAACAACACTGCCTGTGTGACATTGGTTTGATATATATATGTACTCATCGTACAGTTCTAACATCACTCTAACATCTAGTGTAACCGGTGATTTAAAGAAAACAATGCAATGAGTAGCACATTACAAGGGTCAATTTCCTGCATCAGAGTCCATTCAGGAAAGTGTACTAACTCTTTCAAATGGTCAACGACTTTCCTTGTAATGTAACACCACAGGCAAAAACAATCTATGTTTTGTGTGATATGTTTCACTCCACTGACCATTCTTATTACTATTAGAAAAGGTATGACCGCTTGCTTGAGCTATTCCAGACTGAACTGGTACGTTGTCATCGAAGCAGACGACAGAGGTGCCTGTAAAATTCAATCAAATACTTGTGCCAGCGGACCAGGACACCCTTGATGGACCTCCCCCTCTTCCTCTATTATAATGAAAAATTGAGAAACAACACCACTAGTAATTTTGTAGACAGCAGTTTAGTTTCAAAGCTGACAAAACTGAATTGAAAAGAACTGAAACTGCGAAAAAATCTTAAATACATCACTGATAAATTGATCCACTGTCAATCAGTTTTTAACAGAATAAATTCTGATGTGCTGATTGGCTGGTGTAAATCACTGGGCGGATCTCTTTGATAGAGGTTAATTTGGTCCATACTTGACTTGTCCAGATCGCATTTTGTAATGGCAACTGAAACTAAATTAATTGGACATATATATATATATACATATATAACAGCATGTAGACAGATAGACATAGATAAAGAAATAGGTATATATCTGATAGATAGATAGATAGATAGATAGATAGATAGATAGATAGATAAGATAGATAGATAGATAGATAGATAGATAGATAGATAGATAGATAGATTTCGATAGATCGATAGATAGATAGATAGATAGATAGAAAGAGATCAACCAATAAACCAAAGCTGTGTTGTTTGAACCAAAAAAAACGTCGAGAAATTATAATTTTAATGTAATACAGAGTTGAAAACTCTTTTGACATCTCATACAGTCATATGAAAAATAAAAGTTGGTTCGTGGAATAATGGTCAGTTGATTGAAATCAATATGAAGAGTTCACTTTTTCTTTATAACTTGAGTTTCATCCAAGTGTTGTTAGTTTACAGCTAGGTTGAGATTTCTTTACCCGTTTCACTGATTGCAGTGTGGGGTATCACAGTTTTTTTTTCCAGAATTAATTGACCTTCATGTTAGCTTATTCTTTGGTCCTTCTAAACTGCATTTTACAGAAATATGTGAATATTCTGTTTGTGTTTATATGCATGAATGCCCTCACTTCGATTTTTATAACTCTTCTGTACAATTCTAAACACATTAATTCACACTGAAAATTTTACACAACAATACACATGTTGTTCAGCTAATGTTGTGTGAAAATTAGGGTTTAAGATGCAGCAATTAATTTGACATATCTTTATTATTGTTGGTGTGGCAGTCACAGTAATTGAACTTCCGTCCAGTTCAGTGTGGAACTTGGATTCTAGATTGGTTTTTTGCTTAATTTGTTGTTTAAAACAACTGTCAACACTGCCAGGTATGTTTGGAATCTAGAAAATGTACCAGAGAAAGTTATGTGTGCGACATCCAGGTGTTTTCTTTGTGATAAATGTGAATTTAGAGGAATTATACCACTGACTATGTAGAAGGTCGTCTGCTGGGATCTCCAAGCTGTCATACCTTGTTATAGTAATTAGTAAGAAGAGTTAGAGGACTGGCCCAGCCAAGCTCGATACAAGAATCATACTGTTTCTGCCTGTGGTAACACTGAGGTGTTCATTCTACAGAAATTTTGTATAATCAAGCCACAGAGATTCAAAGTTAGAAGAAATGTATATATGTATATGTCCGTTGTTCAGTAATCAAATAAACTGATGGCATAGATGTAGGCATGCCAGGGTCAATACATGCATAGATTCGATGGTTGATCAATTGAGAATAATTGTCTTTAACCAAATATGCACATAAGGATGGATAATTATTCCTCAAAGCGAATCTATTTTGCTCTTTATGTCCCTTCAAAGAAGCTTGTAGTATTTCTGTGTCTTAATAATTGTCAAGGAACACAAATCCTGCCACAAATACAAATAATCACAATAATCGGCCCGCAACATCATCATAGAACGGGTCCCACGGACTCTCCAAAAGAAACCTTTGGTCCGTTCAAGTCTGCTCTTCATGCTAATTGCTTTGGATAATGTCTTTAAGCTGTGAATTGGCAACAGAATTTCCTCGAGAGGAACAGGTTTCTGACAGTTACAAGCCAAAGCAGCCATTCTGGCACATCTCCAGACCCTCATTGTCAATTTGCAGAACGCCTCAAGGTTTTCACATCTCAGTTTGTGTCTTTTGCACCTCTTGAGACAGTTATGTCAAGGTGTCATCTGCATTCTTTTTCAGTGTTTCAATAATTTCAAAGTATTCCGATAGAGTGTAGCAATTCTGTGACTATGATTGAATTTAATGATAAGTGACTACCTTCCACATGCGCCAAGTATTATTCTTTCAGAGCATTTTGCATCCCCAGTACTCCAGGAGAGACCATATCAAGCAAAAGACTTTGTCCTGATAACGAAAGGGGCAATCTTAAGAAATAAAGTTTAGCTGCTTAATTAACTAACAAATGTTACAGTTATTGCAAGTATGACATTTGATGTAGCATAGCTACCTGAAATTTTGTTAGATAATGTATGTCATTAAAAGTCACACCTGATGAATAAGTTGATCGATATTGTTACATGAATGCCATTGTCAGCGTCAACATAAAAACATTACAGCTGGTGATGGATTATTTCATCAAAATCTTTGGATTACAAAATTAGCCTTCAGACTTGTGGAATGTTAGATTTGATTTCAGCTCCAGACTTTCTTTTAAAAATAATGAAGTGACACAGACTAAGTCCGTAATCATGAAATAAAAAATGACAGCCCTGGGGATAAGTTGACATGAAAAGCCCTTTTGATCTTCACATGTCCTCATCAGTATGAAAGGCCTTGTAATTACCTGTAATTACAATGAGGAAGGAAAAGATTATTTGAGTAATAATCAGGTCATGCATGATTTTCGTGTCCATTTCTATCTCATGAGTTACATGTGCATTACTGGACCAACTTGGCTGAAATGTTCATGCGACACATGCTAGCATGGCCGAACAAGCAGACACATCCAAGTGAGGACACGTAATACATCCAAGGTGAGGTTACAGAACGCATCCAGGGTGAGGACGCAGGACAAATGACTGTCATCCAAGGTGAGGAGACACATCCAAGGTGAGGACACATCCAAGGTGAGGACACAACCATGGTGAGGACGCATCCAAGGTGAGAACAGATCCAAGGTGAGGACACGGCCAATATGAGGACACGGCCAAGGTGATGACACATCCAAGGCAGTGGCGGATCCAGACAGGGTCATCTAGGGGGGGCCCGGGCGTGATTCAGCATTCGCGGGCCCTCGTTGTCGCGTATTTTCTTCAAAATACTATTATTAATCTCAGGGGTCTAGGGGGGGGCCCTGGCCCACTAGGCCCCCCCAGTATCCGCCACTGCAAGGTAAGGACACATCCAAGGTGAGGACACATCCAAGGTGAGAACAGAGCCAAGGTGAGGACAGGGCCAAGGTGAGGACATGGCCAGGGTGAGGACACTTCCAAGGTGAATCTTTCCAATCCTTTTGAGATCATTTGCCAACATAGGGAATCTCACTCAGCTTTCTCGCAACAAGCAGTACACAAGCTTTGTCTTGTACACGTTGAGTGAATGAATGTCACTCTGACATGATCAGGCTTAAAAAGTCTGTGATGGATCATGATGGCGTATAGTGCTACATTAAGTGAATCTTGATGCTACATTAAGTAACATTCAGCAATCACCCGAAGGCGCAAAGACTCTCACAAAAGAAGCGAAAGAAGAGCTGCCTCCTAATGAAATGCCATACTAATTGAGGGATTACTTTGTGACGAAGAGTCACCATGTAGCACGCACTTCAGCACGAAGGTCCACTAGGCCTGTATTTTTCTCAGCTAATAGTGTTAAGGTCGAAATAGTAGATTAAGCAATCGCAGGATGCTCTCATTGTTCTGTTTGCAGGTTATATGCTGTCCTGTCTCAGACCAGAAGGTTTGTTTAGATTAGTTTTATGAAGAATATTTCATGATTATGGTAGGTAAAGGTAGTAAATTTATAAAGCCTAGTGGTTCTCCCTCAGGCATTATAATAATGCTGATCTCTGATTGCTTGATTGTGTTACGCGGGTAAATCCAAGATCAGTCGTACAGCTCAACCTCCCTTTTGTGTGCTAGGAGATGCACAGTTTTGGCGACTACTGTATGATGAATGGGAGAGGGGTCACTTTCTTGTGACCATGTCTTTTTCTTTTTAAGAGTGGTCTCCCTCTCAATTTATTCTTTAGTCTTGAGTCTTGGTAAAGGTAATGGTAAAGGCAATTTTTATAAAGCGGGTTTCGAATAGGCACACAATGCTACATTTTGACATGATGTCCAAATATTTTTGATTACAAAACAGTGGTTGGCAAGTTAATTCAACAAATTTTACCCTTCATTTCTGATAGGCCTTTTATGCTTTCAAAAAGGACAAAATATTTTGGAAAACATTTTAGAAAATCTAACAATGACAGTTAATGACATAATTATTTTATTAAACCCTTCCAAATTACCCAGGAATCCCAGTAAAGTCAAGAATTATAAATGAAATTTCAGAAGCTATTGAAATTATTAGATCGCTGATCAATCAAGATATTGGCAATCATTTTTAAGCTTCCATTGTCTCTAGCAGTTTTGAAAATAAGAATTCAATCTTTTTCTGGCTACTTTCTGATCATTTGAGAACATAAATCAAACATCTGACACTCAAACATTGTCTTATTGCCATCAAAGAATGTTACACCAAAACCTGAATTTTCTATGCAGGTCTTTCAATCTACATTAACGGGCATATATCTCAGTTGGAATTTTTCACAATAAAATTTCAAACAATGTTAATCAAAGATCAACAAAAATGTAAAACTAGTAAATAATTGTGGATTCCTGTCTTTCTCCACACAAAGATCTAGCCATACATTTATGTAAATATGTTGTGTTTCTGCTCACTGGAATCAATAACTTCAGAAAGAGCCAGTGCGCGCAAAAACCGTCGGACAATCGGCTTTTGCCGATCGTTTTAACGATTGTCCGACCTGTCTCTGGCTCTGGTCAGACAAAAAATCCGACAGGAGACTGCTGTAGGTATTACAAGAAATCCACTTGACAATTAGCAAGCTTTTCATATCATTGCAGATGGCAATTTGCCTCAAGTAAGTCAATCAGAGTGAATTGCAATTTTGATGTCTTTCTTCCATCTTTGACACCTTTTGCATGAATTGCAATTCAAGTCCTGACAGAGAGAGGTGTTGAAAATGACCATTGACCAATCAGGTATTTTAATTTCAATCAACTCAGCAGTAGTGTTATTTCCTTATTTATTAATCTAAGCTAAAGTTATGGAAAATACTAACATCAAACTATGGATCAACATGATAAAGTGCATCATCAATTCAGAAGAAATCTATAATGCCTCCAATATGGGGGCGGAATTAAGAAACAATAGGCCTATATATATTAGTCAAGTTTGGACACATGAAAAAAAAATTAAGGACTCTCCAGAAGTGCATACCTCCACCAGCCGTTTTGAAAAATGCAGCTTAAAAAGGTACAGCAGCATGAGAAAAGTGACTTCTAGTTCTAAACACACAAATCATTTCGCAGCAACAACACTCACTGGAATCGATAACACGAGACATTGTAAATGTCATTGTATTGACAAAATTTTGCTGGGTGCATCAAGTAGAAACCGTTTAATAAAACCTGGAAGAGATTGGTTTGTCTGACCAAGATGAAAATTGTCTGACCAGAGCTCCAAATCTGTCAGACAAAATGTCTGACCATATTCGATTTGCTTTCGCGTGCACTGGAAAGAGCCCATTTAGTTTCTTTTGCCTGCAGCAAAAAGACAACAAGCGAAGAAGGTTCAAAATACATTGACAACCAATGTTATCTATATATGTCTCCAACATTGAGTGAATAGGAATGAATAAGGAATGGCATGGCCATTAGTACTATTGGATTATTAGCTCCATTATGGTCTTGAGGTGAACAGAGCGGTCTGTTTTAATCTTTCTGCTTGGATGACCCTTAAACTTGTGCATGCTCTATGCTCACTTCCTGTCACATGACCAGCAGATTGGGCTAACTGCACATGCACGGTCAGTGGAAAATTGACATCGTTCCGTTCATGGTTTGTGCAGGTTGTAAAGATACAGAGATAATCAGTGCTCTTGGGTCATGGAAAAGTTGAGCGTAAAGAGAAAATAATGGTCAGTTACTTTTCAAAGAATGTTTGATGAATAGATCAAGAGAAAAGCATCATGTACATCAAAGCTACAGAAAATACTACAGATATATTATTTTCTTCTTCAACTACTGAATTACCAGAATCTGGGTAAAATCATCTTGACAACTTTTTATGCCCGATCATGTCAGAGCAACATCCATTCACTCAAGCTGCGAGGAGTATGGGGTATAATATTATACCAATATAAGTGCCATGCAGTTTGACCTCAGAAGCTAAGAAATCATGAAGACCGGCCTGAACAAAATTGAGGAGGAAGTAAGGAGAAAACTGAGACAAAAAATATAAACAACATCTGGAGTGAATGTGTTGCCATAACAACCACAAAGCAATTCAATGTTTCCTAGACACAAATGACAAAAACTGTGCTCTTTTACAATGCTGCCTAAGTGACATTGCCATTGGTTTGATATATATACCGCAAAATAAAATGACAGGTTATTACAAGACCTTTAATACTGATTAGGCCATGTGAAGATGAAAAGGGCTTTTCAATTTCATGTCAATTTAACACCTTGTCATTTTTTCATTTCAATATTGGGATAAGTCTATGTCACTTATTATTTTCAAGATAGTCTAGGGCTGAAATTTAAACTTATACTAGCAAAGTCTGACAGTCGATTTTGCAATCCAACGAATTTATATATAACAGTCCATAATAAGCAAAGGTTGTCATTTTCTCTCTGACGCTGACATCTATGAAATTGTGTCAACTTATTCATTCCATAGCGTGGGGTCCATAGGCATGATTAACTAAGTTTGAGTAGAAGTTAGATATTGTAGATAAGTGATATCAAGTTGATTGAGTATAAACATAATGGCCCATGATAATACAGGATTTTGAGAAACAAATATTTATATATTACACCATGCTGTATAAATTTCAAGAAACCTATAGAGCATTTCCTCATCAAAATGCATGTCAAAGAAATCAGTCTTCGCATCAAAATAATGGAACAGGACAACACAGTCTACAGAATTTCTGTGTGTTAATACGTGTCAAAGAAAACAATCTAAGTCACAAACAAATAAAATTTGACAACAAGGGCCTTGGAAGAAAGAAGCAGTCACACATTCTCTACAAAATAAGCCTACCGTTTGACTCCTTTTGTGCTAATTGCTTTGGATAATGTCTTTAAGAGGAACAGGTTTCCGACAGTTACAAGCTGGAGCAGCCATCTTGAGACGTCTCCAGACCCTCCATGTCAATTTGCGCAAAATAAAATTGCAACGTTTCCCCCTTTTGGCTTTGTGTTTTTCACTGTCTTTTTGCACACCTTTCTGATGGCAATGTCACTTATTCAAGGTTGTGTGTGGCTGGCCGATCTGAAGCTTTATCATTCTCTTGACACAATTCTTTAAATCATTGATATGAAGAATCAATTCCGAAAGTAAAAGACAAGCGCCTTTTCAAGTTAAGCCAAAAACAGAACACCCATCAGCTGTTATATATGACGCATTTATCTTTGCGATATTTTAAAATAATTTACATATTTTGTTTTCTTTTACTATTAATCTTGCAGACTATTATAATACTGCAATATTATTGCAATGTAACATGATTATGACACGTTGTGCTGATTATATCAGTTGCTCTGTGAAATAACTTACAAATGACATGTCAGAATTATCCTCATTATTTAAAAAAATAAGAAAAAAAACTGCATGAGAAGCCTTGCTGCTATAATCATTATAGACAGTTTTTGTGGACTCACTGGACTGATTACTTGTAATTCTAATTGGGAACTCAGAATTATCCCTATGAAAAAAAAACCTTTGCGAATTTAGTTCTAGAGTCAACCTTACATAGGATGAAGGGGTGACCTTGGTTTTAAAACAATTACGAACCATTTTGAAATGTAGTGAAATTTATGTGTTCTTAGCCCTCTGGAAGATTTATCAGAAATGCCTTTCCATCAAACTTCTGGTCCAAGTGCATTTTCTCAAAATTAAACAATTGCAAATTCCATCGCCTACAATAAAGTCAGCTTTACTTATTATTGTGATCCTCGGCTTTGATATCACACAATAGAACTGAGAAGAGAGGCACGTACACCAACTGTAATCAGCGGTGATCCAACCTTGCAACACAAGTGCCAAGTATAATGCACATAATATTGTAATTTCATATCCTTATGAGTTCTCCATACAAGCCGTATATGGCCATTGGCCAAGAGAGGACATCAAGTAGTACATCCTGGCTCTTTACTGCATACTACACTTAGGACTTAGAGGACAGAGCATCCTGCCATCATCAATCATTTCCGACTAATCACAAAAGGCTTGGGTAGATGAAGACCTACTGGACCACCTTGTTGTACTCCTGTGTTGCACGGTGACTCTTTGCCTCAAAGTAATCCCTCAATTAACATGAGATTTCATTAGGAGGCAGCTCTTCTTTCGCTCCTTTTGTGAGAGTCTTTGTTGCTCTGGGTGATTGCTGAATGTTACTTAATGTAGCATCATGATTTGCTCAACGTAGCATGATGATTCATCACAAATTTATCCCTCATCATGTCAGAATGACACCCATTCACTGGGGATCAGCTGCCATGTTGACTTTCTCACAATACACAAATAGATAATAAAATCATCTCATGAGAGTTTCAGTGAATGACAGGCCTGAGTGTCACACTAGCTGTGGGTTTTACACTCTAGCAGGATGGATTATTGGGGCTCTATATCCTGTATTTATGCACTTAGTAGGCCAGACAAAGCACAACTTCACAAGTTTGCAGTAAGCATGAAGATGAGATTTCAAAACTATTAAAAACACTACAACATACTCCGTCATAGGCATAGGAGGCAGAAGGGCTGGGGGAGAGGGGGGATTAAGATTTTTGTTGCAATTTGGGTATTATTTTTTAAATGTATTGATCTCCTATGCCTATAAAAATGTACTACGTATTTTCATATCTGGTGGCTTCTCCAAATTAAGCCTGCCATGTTTCAACCATGTTCTATTCTGTTAACATTCAAATTATGATTTCAAAAGAGGACCTAGCAAATTAAGTTAAATAACATCATGTCAGTTAGGCTTTTTATGGAGACAAAACCACAAACATCCTGGAAAAAAGTTCTGACAAAATAGAGAATGACATCTAATGACTCAATTATTTTATCCAACCCATCCAAATTATCCAGGAGTCCAGGATAACAGCCAAACTGGCAAGAATTAGAGAATTAAATTATGATCCCTATAATTTCACCAATCAATCAGAATAGAATACCAGTATTAACTGTAAGGCTTCCATTGTTTTACTACTTGAGCAACTTCAATTTAAATCAACTTGAAAATGGGATTTCAATCCTTTTCAGATTCTTTGATAACATAAATCAAATTTCTGACATCTATTAAAAAATTTGACATTGAATTATCAGAAAAAGAAGCTTGTGGTCCATTCTTGGCTAAATTTGCTTTGAGTAAAATTCTGTAAAGTGTGATGAATGGATGGATCATTGGGGCTTTACGTCTCGTATCATGCACTTGGTAGGCTAATTAGTACAGGAGGAGGACACAGCAATGAGACGAAGGTTGAAGGACGATTGTAACAGCCGTCCGACATAGGCCCAGGTGATCCGACAATAGCTGGAGTCGCACTCAGGACTTAGCAATTGACAGCCCAGCATTTTACCACTGAGCTAACCCTCCCCCTATAAAGTGTGAATACCCAGCAATTTTCTGCAAAGAATCCTTATATCATACAGAACGTAAAGCCCCAATTGTACTGTATTTATGCACTTTGTATGTCAATCGTGCAAAATGAAATCGAAAGGTTTTCCAGTTCCCTTTTGGTCTTTTATTTTCTTCAGTTTATGATGGCAATTTTAATTTACTCAAGGTTGTGTAATGTGTATGGTATGCCGATTTGTAACACAATACCTGTTACTATAAATTTTGATATTTTGGAAAAAATTCGCTTGCATAATAAAAATACCATAGAAATACAGTTTTGGTGAAAATATGGTCTTTGACACCCCATTTTGGAGAAAAATGGGATGAAAGGGGGTATCCAAAAGGGGGTTAATAATTTGTCCCCAACTGTAAATTTGAATTGCCAATGGTTTTGATGGTAAAGGTAAAGGTAAAGGCGATTATTATTAATGGCCCAATATTTTTGATTCGAAACAGTGGTTGGCAGGCTAATTCAACAAATTTTACCCTTCTTATCTGATAGGCCTTTTATGCCTTTCAAAAGGACAAAATATCTTGGAAAACATTTCAGAAAATCTAAGAATGACGTTTAATGACATAATTGTTTTAGTAAACCCTTCCCAATTACGCAGAGATCCAGGATGACAGTCAAGAATTAGAAATGAAATTTCAAGAGCTATTAAAATTATTAGCTCGCTAATCAATCAAGATATTAGCAATAATTTTTAAGCTTCCATTGTCTCTAGCAGTTTTGAAAATTAGAATTCAATCTTTTTCTGGCTACTTTCTGATCATTTGAGAACATAAATCAAACATCTGACACTCAAAAATTGTCTTATTGCCATCAAAGAATGTTACAACAAAACCTGAAAGTTGTATTCATATCTTTTAATCTACATTAACGGGCATATATCTCAGTTGGAATTCTTCCCAATAAAATTTCAAACAATGAAAAATCAACAAAAAAATGTAATGTTGGTAAATAATTTGTGGATTCAATACTAAGATCCAGCCATACAGATGTAAATATGTTGTGTTTCTGCTCACTGGAATCAATAACTTCAGAAAGAGCCCATTTATTTTCTTTTGTCTGCAGCACAAAGACAACAAGCGAAGAAGGTTCAAAATACATGGACAACCAATGTTATCTATATGTCTACAACATTGAGTGAATAGGAATGTATAAGGTATGGCATGGCCATTAGTACTATTGGATTATTAGCCCCATTACGGTATGGTGGCGAACAGAGTAGAACAGAGTGGTTCGTTTTAATCCTTTCTGCTTGGACGACTCTTAAACTTGTGCATGTTCCCTGCTCACTTCCTGTCACATGACCAGCAGATTGGGCTAACTGCACATGCGCGGTCAGCGGAAAATTGACATCGTTCCGTTCATGGTTTGTGCAGGTTGTAAAGATACAGAGATAATCAGTGCTCTTGGGTCATGGAAAAGTTGACCGTAAAGAGAAAATAATGGTCAGTTACTTTTCAAAGAAGGTTTGATGAATAGTTCAAGAGAAAAGCATCATGTACATCAAAGCTACAGAAAATACTACAGATATTTTATTTTCTTCTTCAACTACTGAATTACCAGAATCTGGGTATAATCATCTTGACAACTTTTTATGCCCGATCATGTCAGAGCAACATCCATTCACTCAAGCTGTGAGGAGTATAGGGTATAATATTATACCAATATAAGTGCCATGCAGTTTGACCTCAGAAGCTCGGCAATCATAAAGACTATGCAGCCTAAACAAAATTTAGGAGGAAGCAAGGAGAAAACTGAGACAAAAAATATAAACAACATCTGGAGTGAATATGTTGCCATAACAACCACAAAACAGGTCACATGTTTCCTAGACGCAAATGACAAGAACTGCTCTTTTGGAGCAACACTGCCTGTGAGACATCAGTTTGATATATGTACTCATCGTACAGCTGTACTGATAAGCTTTGGTTATTCACCACAGTAGAGGGAATATTTATTTATCAACCAAGAGCTTTAGCCCAACTCAGAGGTGTGATAAACACATATTCCTGATCCCATGGTGAATAACCGGCTTATACCATGAGACAAACACTCAAACAGTCAAACATGAGAGGATAACTGGACAACAAAGAATATGGGAATTATTCCCCTGAAATACTGGCATGTGATTGGCTGACAGAGGCCTCAAATAGTATAGCCTAATTGGAATTACAGGACCTTTCATAATGATGAGGATATGTGAAAATCAAAGGGCTTTTCATGTCAACTTATCCCCCTGTCATTTTTTTCATTTCAATATTGGGATTAGTCTGTGTTACTTCTTTATTTTCAAAAGATAGTCTAGGGCTGAAATTTAAACTTACATTAGCAAAGTCTGACAGTTGATTTCGTAAAGAATTTGATATAATAATTTATCCATGATAACATGCTAAGGTTGTCCTTTTCTCTATGACAGTGACATTGATATCTATGCAATGGAGTCAACTTATTTTACGGATAATTTCGTAATTGCAGACACTGAGCCTAAATATGAATTTTTTTTGTGACATGTTATTCTATAGGGCAAAGTGATTTCATTATTTTTCATGTCACTTTTTTCTTTCACATGCCCTAGAAAAAAAGACATTCAGGCTGAATGTCTACAATTATGAAATCATCTTTAAAGTCGATATAGGCATGCATGATGAACTGAGTTGGAGTAGAAGTTAAATATTGCAGATAAGTTGATGGATTCTAGACATAATTGCCCATGATAATACAGGATTTTGATAAAAGCATTTACACATTGTACCAATAAAAATTTAACTTAAATTAATATACAGGACAGCAGAGCCCGCTTCATTTCGGTCTGTGTCCTAATAATATGGGCCAAAGAAAACAATCTTAGTCACAAATAAGCAAAATTGGACAGCAAGGGCCTTGGAAGAAAGAAGCAGTCACACATTCTTTGTAAAATAAGCCTCCCTTTTGACTGATTTTTGTGCTAATTGCTTTGGATGATGACTTTAAGCTGTGAATTTGCAACAGAATTCCTGAAGAGGAACAGGTTTCTGACAGTTACAAGCTAAAGCAGCCAACCTGACACATCTCCAGACCCTCCATGTCAATTTGCGCAAAATAAAATTGGAAGGTTTCCCCCTTTTGGCTGTGTGTTTTTCACTGTCTTTTTGCACACCTTTCTGATGGCAATGTCATTTACTCAAGGTTATGTATGGCTGGCCGATTTGAAGCTTTTGCATTCTCTTGACACAATTCTTTTAATTATTTTAGAATATGAAGAATCAATTCTTAATGTAAAAGACAAGTGCCTCTTCAAGTTAAGCCAAAAACAAAACCCTCATCAGTTGCAATATATGATACTTTTATCTTTTATTTACATATTTTGTTTTCTCTACTATTAATCTTACAGACTATTATAATATTGCAACAGTACTGCATAGTGCATATATATCAGTTGATCTGAGAAGTAGCTTAGAAATATAAAAAATAATATAAAATAGAATATAGAAATGACATATCAGAATTAGCCTCATTATTTCAACAAAAAAAAGACAAAAATGCATTCATGAGAAACCCTGTTGCTGTAATCATTAGACACTTCTAATTCTAATTCTAATAGGGAATAATCTCCCTGGAAAAAAAACTGAAAATTTAGTTCTTGAGTCAACCTTATATAGGATTATACACATGTACAGGGGTGACCTTGGTTTAAAACTATTACGAACCATTTTGAAACGTAGAGAAATTGACGTGTTCTGAGCCCTCTGGAAGATTTACAAGAAATGCCTTCCCACCGAACTTCCAGTAAAAAATTATTTTCTCAGAATTAAACAATTGCAAATGTGGATATCTATATAATGAAATCAGCTCTAAAAATCATTGTGATCCTTAGCTTTTGATATCACACAATAGAACTGAGAAGAGTGGCACACATACCAACTGTGATCAGTGGTGATCCAAGTTTTTGACACATTGCAAGTATGATGTGCATAATATTGTAATTTCATTGGAATCCTCCATACAAGCCTGAAAGGACATCGAGTACTACAAGTTCATCCTGGCTCGTCTCTGCATACTGCACTTAGGACTTAGAGGACAGAGCATCTTGCCATCATCAATCATTTCCAACTAATCACAAAAGGCTTGGGTAGATGAAGACCTACCTGACCACCTTGTTGTACTCCTTGCGTTGCACAGTGACTCTTTGCCTCAAAGTAATCCTTCAATTAACATGAGATTTCATTAGGAGGCAGCTCTTCTTTCTCTCCTTTTGTGAGAGTTTTTCTTGCTGTTGGTGATTGCTGAATGTTACTTAATGATTTGCTCAACGTAGCATGATGATTCATCACAAATTTATCCCTCATCATGTCAGAATGACTCCCATTCACTTGGGTTCAGCTGCCATGTTGACATTCTCACAATACACAAATAGATAATAAAATCATCTCATGAGTTTCTGTGAATTACAGGGCGTCACACTGTGGCTTTTGTGTTCCAGCAGGATGTGTGGATGATTTGGCTTTATGTCCTGTATTCATTCACTTAGTAGCCTTAGGACAGACGAAGACGTATATGCTCCAGTTGGCATGTCATGCATGGTGAATTTCAAAACTATTATTACACCACAATGTAATCTGTATTGTCAAATCTGGTGACTTCCCCAAAGTAAGCATGCCATGTTTCAGTCATGTTCTATTCTGTTAACATTCAAATTATGATGTCAAAAGAGGAAATGGCAAATTGGGTGAAGTAACTCCTTATTTCAAGTTAGGCTTTTTATGGAGACAAAACCACAAACATCCTGGAAAAGAGTTTTGACAAAATTGAGAATGACATCTAATGACTCAATTATTTCATCCAACCCTTCCTTATTATCTGGGAGTCCAGGATAACAGCCAAACTGGCAAGAATTACAGGATTAAATTATGATCCCTATAATTTCACCAATCAGAATATCGGTATTAATTGTAAGGCGTCCATTGTTTTACTACTCAAGCAACTTCAATTTAAATCGTTTTGAAAATGGGATTTCAATCCTTTTTCAGATTCTCCGACAACATAAATCAAATATCTGACATCCATTAACAAATTTGACATTAAATTCTCAGCAAAAGAAACTTGCGGTCCATTCCTTACTAATATTGGTCCATTTTTGGCTAAACTTACTTTGATTAAAATTCTTTAAGGTGTGACGGATGGATGGATGATTGGAGCTTTACGTCCTGAATTTATGCACTTGGTAGGCTAATTCTCTATCAGCATACCTCGGCGGTCAAACGTCGGCCCGAAGCTGGTCCGATGCTGCTGACATCGGACTGACGCCGGGCCGACGTTGGACCGCCAAGGCATGCTGACAGGTAATTAATTAGTAAAGGAGGAGGACATTGCAATGAGATGAAGGACGATGAAACAGCCATCCAACATAGACCCAGGTGACCCGGCAAGAGCTGGATTCGAACTCGGGACCTACAATCATGGGCGGCCATACTAATTAAGGAGAGACAAAACGTATCAGGGCATACAAATGGCTTCAGTCCACCTATATACTGGCATATGACAAATCAAAGAAATGCCCAAGAAATTTGTGTTTTGATATATTTGTCACAGATTCCATCCAATTTGACAGTTGATTATGAAAATCATTTTCTCAAAATTCACAGTTATTGTTGGGTGTTGTTGGTTCTATAAGTTGTAGATTCTTATCAACTTCTATGATATGTCTAACTGCTAAAAGCACAAATAGTAACAAACTATGTATTACAGTTTGTGATCTCTACTGTTGATGTATGTTAATTAGAATTGTCTTGTCATTTTGGAATAGGTTCCCACTAGTTATGCATTTCTTCAAAATATGCAAATACTATAAAGGAAAAAATGATTAGCATGCCACAACATTATCAAAATAAGTGAGATGTACAAGGTCAGCTATTGCATTTGCATCATAGCTGTATGTTATTTGCAAAATGACCCTTCTTCTGCTATCTGCAAATTTGAATTGCATATGCTTGTATTGTCTTATACTGTATTATCGGTATGCATGCGCGTGCCTACAATTGTGGCAATGAGCTGATATGCAAAGAAGGAACAGGTTTCTGATACCTAGTCACAAGCTGAAACAACCTTCTTGAAACATCTCCAGACCCTCCGCGTCAATCATGCAAAAAGAAATCGCAAGGTTTCCCTGTCCTAGGTTCCCTGTTCCCTTTTTGGTCATTTATTTTCTTCAGTATTTGATGGCAATTTCAATTTGCTCAAGGTAATGTATGGTTTGTAGTTTTTAAGCTTAACACGATACTTGTTACCAATGCAAATAAATCATGTGAAGAATCGATTTTGAATTAAAATGACAAGGACTTTTGCAGTTATAGCAAAACACTGTTCAACAGCTACCAGTACATGTTTCTTCTTCCTTTACGATTATACCAGTACATATTTGTTGAGATTATTATCTTTTGGGCAATTTTTGATGGATTTATTTCTGGAATCAGCTGCTAGCCAGAGACATCCTTGAAGTTTGAAACCATTTAGCATACAATGCAATATAAAAGAACTGTACAATACCAGAAAGATTTGTTTCAAGCCATGAAAGTCATATTATATGCGTATAAATTGATTTCGAGAGCTTCTTCAAACATTTGGATGAAAATTATTATTTTTTATTTCTGAGTTGAAACGCCTTTCCATGTCATCTCAACAACCTTGCAGTCCTAGACCCAGACCATTTTCCGATATTATATACACCATTACAAGCCCACATGCGCGCAGCATAATACCATTTCATTCATTGAGACTCACACCGGATTGCTTAATTGCCTATTTGTGTATTGTGAGAAAGCCAACACTGCAGATGAATTCAAATGAATGGATGTCATTCTGACAAGACAAAGGATAAATTGTTGATGAATCGTCATGCTTCATGAAGCAAATCATGATGTCATATCGAGCAATCAGTCATATAATATATAGACTCTCACAAAAGGAAAGAAAGCAGAGTAGCCTCCTAATGAAATCTTGTATTAATTGAGGGATTACTTAGTGGCACATAGAGTCACAATGCATCATGGAGTAAACCAAGGTTATCCAATAGGTCTCCGTTTCCCCAAGCCTTTTTGATTTTAATCTTAAAAGTCAAAATGGACCAAATAGTTGAGCCTGATCGAGAATCCCTGACCTCAAAGTGGTCGAATACCATCCATGGCGCCCAATGACAATGTCATAATGTTGGTGTTAATTATGTTTAATTGTATGGCAGAAATGACGTTGTCATAACCTTTTGAGACAACTTCAAGATATGACGTCAATAAGCCCTCCATCAATTAGCAATGTTAAGTTGCGTTGTGCGGCCCTTTGGATGCGAGTCACTTGCAATTGTATTATGTTCAAACGTTCTCAAGAACTGATAGACACCATAAAAGTACCTTTGATATATATAGAATAAGTAAGAACTATAGTTGCTCTCTAGATGAGTAGACACAGATCAACACTGAATCTCATAATATTATCTTTGTGCATGATTTTCTTTCAGTCTGTTCTTCTAAACTAATAACTTCCGAGAGAGCCCAAGTATCTGCTTTTGTCTACCACACAAATACAGCATACACAAATATATATATACAAACCTGAGATGCTTTTGTGTGAATTGTTGGCAGACAGAAAGGCATGCCCATTATAATTAGTATATCAGAATATTAGCTCCATTATGGTCTAAAAGTGGACAGCTATACATTACATAGAGTGGTTTGTTTTAATTCTTTCTGCTCGGATGACCCTTAAACTTGTGCATGCTCTCCGCAGCTCACTTCCTGTCACATGACCAGCCGATTGGGCTAACAGCACATGAGTTGTCAGTGGAAAATTAACATCGTTCTGTTCATGGTGGGTGCAGGTTGTGCAGATGCAGAGATAATCAGTGCTCTCGGGTCATGGTAAATGACAATTTTCAAGTTCAGCTAAGAGAAAATATTGGTAAGGGAGTAACAGTTACTTGCGGTGAAGCTGTAGTATCATTGGCATTTGTGAACGAATAAACTCCCTTTTCATTGTATGATTGGCTGACAAGCCTTTTTAAAATTTAAAACCTGCTATATATAATATGGTTGGAAAAAGACTTATTCCTTTTTCTTGCTTTTTTTACAAAAAAAACCCGAATCATCTGGTTTGCTCAAAAGCATTGAGGAATCATCTTGACTGTATGATAAAAATCACTTCTTTAGGTGTCAGCCCCACAAGCAACCACTGGACAACCTACTCTCATGATTGTTGCCTGCATTACATTAGATATGTTTCTGTTACATACTAGAAGATTGAATGCAGCAAAAGAAAAGAAAGAAGCAAACCAAAAACTGAGACGAAAACAACATCAGGAGTCAATGTGTTGCCATGACAACCACAAACAAATCAAGGGTTGTGATGCAGGAAGAGATCTCAAATGACAATAAATATGTTTTTTTATGACACCGCCTTTCTGAATGGCCATGATGCTTTACCAAGAAATAAACTTACAAAGGGAAATGACATTGTATGCCCACTCTAAACTTAGAGCTCAATAGGTTCACAAAATTGGCTATCTTTGTGCCCTCTGGAATCCATAACAGAAACTACAATCGAACACAGCTTGCTGTGTGAGGCTCTAACAGATTTTAGATTCAGCAACTGTTACTTTTCTACAGTGTTGTGGAGTAACTATTTTGTCTGTTGAATTAGGCCAAGAATTAAATATTAAATAACTTTTAATTGGCCAGTGTATGCTTGGAATTGTGCTATTGCTGCAAAGTGGTACTTGTTGAGGAACTTTTTTTTTTGGCGGAATCATGCTTTTCCTGGCCAGGGAATTGTGAGTAGTCCCTGTTTGGCAGCCAGCCAGACAGCCACGAGCACTGCCACTTCTCAGTGTAAGCTTGTTGAGCTTACCCTGACCAAGGCATAACACTTATTTTGTGAAGTTGTAACAAAAATATTAACTCTCCTCCTGTGTGACAGGTAATAGATAACAGTTTCAGATCTTAAAGCAATTAAGTTAATGCTTGAGTGTTTCATTGTTGTCTGCTTGTTGTTTAAATTAGTTTCTACGTAGAAAACCACAAACAATCAATTAGTGTTGTCTGTGTCACTGCAGTTTCGCCTCAGTGAAAGGCTGATAGTAAGTGCATGTGCACTCACTGATTGTTTAACATTGTTGATAACAATTTGTTTATATCTTGCTGGCAGCTCAGCTGTGCGTATGAGCACAAGTGATGAGGTCCCTCTGCCTGGTTGAATGACCTGACCTATTTGAATATTGATATCTGTGTCACCTGGAGGTCATCCGATTTCTGGCAGACTCTCCAGCTGTAATGTCCGTTTAGAGTCTGTGAGCAGACTGGTGTATGCCGCTCTTCTCACCATCCAAGGTAGTAAGGTGGAATATATTGTGGTAGGAAACAATTCAGTTCCAAACAAAAGCAGCTCTAGTGTCATTTGACAAATATATAATATATTAATTGTTATATTATTATTATATACTGGTCAATTTTATTAAGCTTGATATTCTGAGGGCGCAACCATGAGTTTTCCTCAATGGAAAATTTGCTGGGCATACTTCCTTATAGAGAAAAAAAGTCAAAAATATTCAGCTTCACAGCCTAGGCTTCACAGTGGTATATGTAAGATATGAGCTTCTTGTATTTTTTACCAAACCATGAAGTAGGATACAGTAACTGCTGCGTTCATCATCAACAACTGGTTGACCAGCAGCATCTAAACGAACAGTGCTGTCAACAGTAAACTAACAAGCCAACAAATGGGGAAATATTACAGCAATTGGAACCCAGCTATAGTACACAGCAATTACTCTTGGTAATTACACATTGCCAATTAGGATCAGAAGTTATGGCATTCCTGGAAATTTTATGATATGGGTATGAACTCACTTTAGTGTGCAACATGATATGAGCAATAATTTGCAAACCAATTTTCAACTTGAATTTTTAGTGTGGTGGCATCAGTAGCACTAGCAGATAATATGATAAATGCAATACTTAATTGGGCTATCATATCATATTTCTCACTGGAGTTTCACATACTCTAACACTTATAAATATTTGTGATACTCCATGGATCATTTGACTATATTTATTTGCAATGTAATGTCAATTCAAAACCAGAAGTGTATCACAACAAGTCAACATCTACAAAGATATCATTCCTTTTGCACATTTACAAGCTATCTGTCTATCTGTCTATCTGTCTATCTGTCTATCTGTCTATCTGTCTATCTATCTATCTATCTATCTATCTATCTATCTTTCAACTTTTGCAGATTTACTATGTTGCCTATCCATCTTATCTATCTATCTATTTTTTCATAAATACATAAATTATTTATTATAACCTATTTCCCCCTGCAAGCATAAAATATCACTTTGTATTTTGTGGTACTGATGCAAGCTTACTTATAAAATCTAACGTCTGTCTATCTGCATATCTCCTGCATTTCACCTGCACTAGCTTATCACTTTCTCAACAAATCTTCCTCATATGAGGTTCCCTGCAAATTAACATCCAATACACATTCCTACCCAGGGCTCCCCTACACACATTCCCAATCACTGAGGGGAGGAAATTTTACCCCTGGTTGTACACACCTATCAGCAATATATAGAAACAGATGGGGTAAATTAGTCTGTTTGCTGTAGTTTTCAATTACCCCACAAGAATACCCTATAGGTATAGGGTGCAGCACATTGCCCTGAGTTACTCCATGGCTTGTTGTTGGCAAATTTGAAGCTAGCCAAAGAAAATGGCTAAATGTAAATAAATGACAATGGGGGTTGTTAGTAACTGTTGTTTACAGCCAGTCTGACTGTCAGCCTAAGGTTTTTGCCACGGTTTTTTGGAGGCTGCCATGCTGGAGACTTGGACTAGAGTCTGCATGTGTATATTTGTGTAATACTATAGAATGTGTAGCCCGACTATGCCTAGACCCGTTAACGGATGTTGTCATCGTACAGCATACTATTGAACGTTGCGACGAGATTCCGCTCCATATGAATCAACCTTCCAACATGAAATTTCTTCCACAACATCACAAAATTTCTAGTAATTTTTTGAAGAATTCACACTCCAATAAGGGATCATCTACACCAGCCAAAGGAGCAAGACTACACCTGCAATTCTACATTGTAGAATTATTACAATGCAACAAGACACAGCAAAATATCAACAATTTGTCACACCTTGCAAAACTTTAGCGCTTCCAACAGATACATTTTATTTGTATTCCGCCAACTTGAACTGCCCATGCATTCACATTTTTCATTTGTCATTGAATTAATCAAGATCTTTTTAATTTCAAAAAACTGAACTTTGGTTTGCCAAGAATCTCTCATGAATGTCAAAGGAGGTTTCATTTCTACTAGCATTTACCCGTGATAGAGGATAAGTAACACATATGCAGTCTGTAGAATGACAGTGATATGTGACAATATGCATGTGTGCGAGTCTCACAGTGAGACACGAAAAAGACATGTACATGCTTCAGTAGCTTGCCCATTGTAGGCTTAAATGAGGATGAGCATGACTGGTGGATAGCCTTTTACTGTTCAACGCCCCCCCCCTCCTTGCCCCCTCCTTGGCCTTTAGATTTTAACGTAAAAATGAATTGAAATCCCGACAATTTTAAGCTATTTTAGTACTAAAATTAAGTCAGTGAAAAATAGCTTTAAGCTATAAGGTAATGTTGATGTTATAGAAACTGAGTATAAATAAATTTGATTTGATTAGTACATTTGCATTTTTCCACTTCACCCCATCCGACATTTGTGAATCTGGCCCTGGTATCTCTCTATCTTCTATCTGTTTATCTATCTGTCTTTGGGACTATAATATATATGCATATGTATAAATTGTCTTTCTCTCTTTTTCTGACTATCTGTGCAGGCCTATCTGTCTATGTAGTTATCTATCTATTTATGAATTATTTAAATCTGGAATGGATACGGTCTTTCAGATATACAGATCAATGCATTTGTGTGCATCTGTCATAAAGCATGTAAAGAATGCCCATTAATTTATTTAATAATAAGGATCATATCACTGCTTAAATGAGCAAAAAAAGTGACAATAGGCCTATGTCCTCGAGCTGCTAAATTTGAATTGCACTTCATGAAGCTTCAGCATGACACCTCAGGCTTGACACTTCAATACCAATTAGGCATTGTTGTTCCAACTTTCATGAAGTTCTGAGTGTCAATTGAATGCAATTAGGGGTTTAAAGACATTGATATCCTGGTTGAAGCATATGTGCATGCAATGGGCCTACCCTCCTCCAGCCAACACACAGGCCTATGTCTGGATAACAACAAATAAAATGGCGGCCATAGGTCTCGATAGAAAACGCAAAATTGGGTAAAGGGTGATTCTCCAGTAATTTGACCCTTTGGCCTTTTCCTGCCACCCTACTTTCGGGGGGCCAAAAAGGATGTCTCGGATCACTTATTTGTTTGAACTAACTGTCACACCACCAAGTGAATCACCCAGAGAGATAGTAGAGATAGTTTCATTAATATCTGACACATAGACAAGTAGATATTAAACAAATTATTAAATTTTTGAGTCATTTTGGGGTCGCCATTTTGTGACATTTTTTACACCTAGTATTTGGACATCAGCCATCCATCCAAAAACAGGTAATTTGATCAGATTATAAGTTGTACTCATAAAAGATACCTTTGACTATATGAATCATGTTTCCTTTTTATTTTTAATTGCATTCTTTTAAAATTATACAGGTTTTTAATTTCATGTCGCGGACGTTACTCATTCCGTCAAAAACTTCAGGATATTCAGATGATCAATACTTCACTATTCTTTGTACTTTATTAATTATAACTTGAGATATAGATTCTAAATATCTTCTAGTAAATATGTTTGAATGCATGAAAGAAACAAACTAAGATAACACTGGTTTTTTTAATATATTCTTGATCAATGTTGAATTCCGTCAAAAAGTAACGTCCGCAACATTTGGCTATAACTCATTGAATTTTGCATTGATTTTTAAGTGGATCATATTTCTTGATACACTTTATAATCTGGAGCTTTCAAACTTTGCAGCAGAGCCATCAGATCACAAGAGAGGGCCAAGGAGGAAAATTTAATTCATCCGTCAAGAATTGATGGCCTGTCACGTCCGCAACAGCATTTTGAAAATCATCCCACATTGCTTGATTGCCATAGGTTATGCCATGTATATCCTTTTATACATGATCAGAATGATAATATTTAATAAGTTTTGCCAGCAATAGCATCATTCTTATTTGAATAGTGCATAAATTGTGGAATTAGTGTTTCGGACGTTATGTTTGGACAAGTGCCTGGTTGTGCGGATGTTACTCTTGACCATAATTCTCCTTGTGACGAATGTTACTTTTTGACAAATATTATGAATGTCCACTTATTAAGCCATTCTGCTTTCAATTTCAGACTGGAAACTGTGTAACAATGTGACAACTTACAATCAGATTAAAATAAAATCATGTCACTGCATGCACAGTGAAGAGAAAGACATTTTTAAGGTGCAAAACCAAGATGTCGCGGACGTGACAAACTGACAATGTCAATGTTGCGGACGTGACAATGTCAAACCAAGCTGTCGCGGACATGAAAATGTCCAAATGGCCATATGTGTACGCAACATATAGTATCTCTATAAAACAGAATAAACACTAATCTAATTGCATATAATCAAGTTACCTTTTATTAATAGATTTACTAGTAAGCTATTGGTACCGACCAAAATAAAATATTGCCATTAGTAACACTGACATAAAAAAAAGTTGGTGTTAATTTTCCTGTCACGTCCGCAACAGTTGCGTTTTTGGTTATTTTTAAAAATATATCAATAATTTTTGTCAAGGAACACTGTCAAAGAATACTTTACCATTAAATGAAGGAAACTACACAAGAATTATAACTTTTGACCTTGTTGTACAGGTAATAAATGAGCAAAAGTGTTGGTCACAGTAACGTCCGCGACTTCTACCTCGCTTCAAAAAAATCTAAATATTTAACAAAATATGCCTTTAGTTATCTTTTAATCATTAGAAATATGTGCTATGGAATATTCCGCATATATCTGGTTTTTAAAAAACCAAAATAAAGGCATTTTAAAAAATTGATGTTTGTCCGGTGAAAGGGTCAATTTACTGGAGAATCACCCGTAAACTTAAAAGGTAGAGCAGGGATACTGTAATATTTGGTGTTGACTGATGGGAAAAAGTGTTGTGCATCTGGAAGGGCATGTGTAAATGAAGAGAAGGGGAGTAGGCCTATAGATTAGGAAATTAAAGAAAACGGCGATGTGACGTCATGGCATCCCAGTAGGCCTTAGTTGTGTATTAATATATTAGATTGTTGAAACACACCCATGCAAATGTCTGGTGTACTTATAGGTCTATTTATTAGTACATCGGCTGAATAAATTATCCATCTATCAATCAATCTATCTGACAGTTGTTGCATTTATACTTGTGAAACTTGTGTAAGAGCATATCCTCTCTCTATTCAATGAATAACTTGTTTGTTCTATCTTCATTTTATCCAGTGTTGGATTTGACAGAAAAGTTGCAAGAAAATTATCTCAACATCCATACACTCAGCTGAGCAGAGAGCACTCAGGGTTTTTCTGTATTTCTTCTTTTGCTGATTTTTCTTATTTCTGAGTAGCTGGATTCTCAAAATAATCTCATAACCTTTTGCCCCTTACCTAATATCTTATATTTTTGCTGGCATGTTACTTTTTAATGCATCAAGATCATTTTTAATACAATGCATTAACATCTGTAGACAGACTTTGGTATCAGATATCCACTTATCCATGCAGAAGCTATTAGCACAATCTTGTTCCACTGTCTTGTTTTTATCTAAAAACACAAGAAACAAATCTGATGCAAGCTATAGTGGGTAGGTGATACTGCTTTACATCCTATATTTTGACCAGTATAAGGTTTAATAGAACAATTAAGCAGTTTCTAAGGTGATGTGGCAATTTTCACTCTTAGCTTAATTAGCACAGGAATCCCCAATTATGTCAGAAAGTCAGAGGTTGCTGCAGTCCACAACAAGACTTTGTCTTAGATGGCTGCGTTATTCAAATATTGGCAGCACCTTGTACATATCCGTGTTTGTGCTGGGCAAGTGTAAGATTCCTCACATGGTAAATGTGTAACATGTTGAGGACTCCCACTCTCTCTCCCATCTCATCAATCAACCCTCGTGAGCACCAGAACAGGGTTTAGAGCCTGTACTTACCATTCTATCTGTCTATCTATCTATCTATCTATCTATCTATCTATCTATCTATCTATCTATCTATCTATCTATCTATCTATCTATCTATCTATCTATCTATCTGTCTATCTATCTATCTGTCTATCTATCGATGAATGAATGAATTAATATATTTTATATTTTATTGACAGAAAGAGGTCAGTATTGACCCACATGTCATTACAGCAACAATGAATGAATGAATCAATCAATCAATCTATCTATCTATCTATCTATCTATCTATCTATCTATCTATCTATCTATCTATCTATCTATCTATCTATCTATCTATCTATCTATCTATCTATCTATCTATTTATTTGCAATGTAATGTCAATTCAAAACCAGAAGTGTATCACAAGTCAACATCTACAAAGATATCATTCCTTTTGCACATTTACAAGCTATCTGTCTATCTGTCTATCTGTCTATCTGTCTATCTGTCTATCTGTCTATCTATCTATCTATCTATCTATCTATCTATCTATCCGTCTATCTATCCATCTATCTATCTATCTATCTATCTATCTGTCTATCTATCTGTCTATCTATCTATCTATCTATCTATCTATCTATCTATCTATCTATCTATCTATCTATCTATCTATCTATCTTAGGGACTCAGGTTCGATTCAATGCCTGGGCAACCCATGCCAGATTGATGTTTCATGAACACACAACATACAGCCTTATCACCCCTCACTCTCCAATACATTTATTCCTATCTTTTAAATATCTATGATATATCAGATATAGATACACTGTACTGTTCGAAAACTGGGTGATGTACAGAAACCTAATCACAAACCATAAGAATTGCACCAATCACAATCTCTTTAATCTCAAGAGTGACCAGTAGATTACACAGTGGCAAAAGGTGACCACAGATTGTAAGCACTGGCCATCCTTGATTTGGCCACCTTTAAGTCCTGAGAGGCATTTTGTGTTTGTTTGACGACCTTAAAGAGCTTCAGAAAGGACTTAAACAGCTTCAGAAAGGACTTAAACAGCTTCAGAAAGGACTTAAGATGGCCCCCATCAAAGGCCAAAATCTCCCTCATCCACTCCAGCAAGATAAGTAAACCGAAGCCCCAAATATTCAGTCCGATAATCTGGCTGGTCACCAAGATGACATTTGGCAACTTACAGATGTATATTATGTTTGACTGATGCCAAAGAAAGTTCACCCTCAGGCCGAGTCTTTCATATTTCCATATTTCCTGCGTAAGAAGTCCAATACTGCATAATTATATGTATTAATCAAATCTGTCTTTTTGGAAATATGTAATCAAAACAGCTTTAAATGGTGCTCCGATTCAGTAACTGCATGAAAATTAAATGATGATTCAGTAACTGAAAAATTCTCTTTGGAACCGTAGTTGTGAGGGTGAAGTCCTCACAGTCCCTTGAAACTGAGAACTGTATGCTGCTGCCACCTGGAACAAGTTGTTTTGTTTGCTGCTCCAAGAAATAGTTCCAATTTCATGGTACATTCACAAAGTTTCGATTCAATATCAAGGTTAGCCTAAGTCAGACTAGACAATCATGTTCTTGACATGGCCATCAGCATAATCTGGAACAGCCCAGGTTTCTTCCAGAGAAAAGTTGTGTGAGCTTTTCACACTGAGTTTCTGTTGACACTTGCTGCCATTTGCCGGAGCTCCCGAAATTGCTTCCTAGGTGGCAACATTATGTTCATTCAGTTTTATGCCAGATGGCAGCACAATGTTATGTCCAGCCAATGCTGGAACGCAGCACCAGAAATGAAACGCAGTCAACTTGTAGACAAAGAAAATATTGAGGAATATTAAGGTGCTACGTGACTCAGTTCACATACATTTGTAGCAACACAGATAGCACCTTAGATGGTCTCATTACCTACAAGGTATAAATGGGCCAGACTGAAGGTATGTTACTGCATGAAGGTCTGTTACTCAATTCACTGCATGGATTGAAAATGATGAGCAATTCCATGTAAACCACCCTGTTCTTCGGTCTAAGTTTCATACAGTAAAACATAAGTAGCTTATCCTCCTATGTACCTTATACAATATGTTAATGCAAAGCTCAAGAATATTACTTTATGCATTCACGAAATACATTTTCACAAGTTTTTTGCTGAAGATAATGAGATTTAGACTCCTATATTGAATCATGAATCTCAAAAATACCTTTGAAGCGGCTTGAAGCATACACATACACAGGCTCAGCTTCCAAAATATGAAGATGTTTTTTTTTTAAGGTTTTCATAACTAAACAAAGATGAAAAGATCTGAAGAGAAATTTGAGTTAGTTTCATATTTGCCAAAATACAACAAAAAGTCATCCACAAAATATAGTAGCCAATAAAATCGTGATTTCATTACAACATGCAGATTGGGAGCAGAGCTGCCGGATTTACATAATAGCGTATATGGGCAATTTGGGCAAGTGCCCAGGGCCCGGAGAACTAGAAAAAAAGTTTTTAAGTTTGTTCAGCCCATGATAATAGAAAAAAAGTTTGTTTCCACCTGTAGCTACCAGCTAGGGCAGGCTATTGTAATGGTAAAATCGCAATAGAAATGCTTGTCACACCTTTGCTTGTGGAAAAATTGTTTGTCGTCGATTCGCATGAAAAAAATTCATACTGGGGGTAAAATCCATAGCCCCCCTCCACTATTCATTGTGTTTTGACATTGATAAAAAATATCTAACTGACAGCCTCTATTATACCAAGTGCAAAAAGTATGCAAAATACAGTATAACAAAAATATATCTGGATATATACAAATAAAATAACTGCCAACCTAGACTATCTTCATTTACACTGGATGTTCAGTAAACAGAGTGTTCATGTCTGGAATGTGGTTACCAGTTTGAATGACACTTGAAATGCCTCTAATATTTACAAAACCCACCATAGGGGCTAATGGAATACTGCTTGTTGTATTTCCAGTAACCTAGCAACCATCTGGGGTAAAAATATGTGGGTTAAACAACTAAAAAGAGCGTTGCAACCCTCTTCCTGGGTCATTGTCCTAATGCATATATATATGTTTAGACAATTTGGTATATTTTGTATATTGTACAGCTGATTATACATCAAGTAGGACTCTCACTTATAGTGTGTGCCAATGTCAGGTTGTCAATTGAATATTGCAATAGGCTATATATGTACATGCATGTACAATTGTACATTATTGCTGTGTGGAAAGAATACCACCTTCTTTCCTTAATAAACTCAATTTCCTCTCTTTATAAAGTTTATTGAATTTAATTGAATTTATTTAATAATACAAAACAATTACAAACAGGGATAGCACACCATAAACATATAATATGTAACTCTAACAAAAGTGGTGAGGGTTCTTGTTCCTTTGCAAAAGATAATTTACATTGTATGCAACGCATGCAGCAGCAAGAAGTTTAACATTTCTTCTCAGAGATCGAGCCTGTGTTTATGCACATGGAAGGCCAATTGGATCAGGAGGAAGAAACAGCAATGAAGCTATTTGCTGCAAAGGATTATGGAAACTCAGAAACTGCTGCATGCTCATCATAAGTCCAGAGTGGGAATCCAACCTGGAACCCAGCGATTGGGTGCAAACTCTCCCACACATATACACTCTTCAATGCAAAACCAAAATGGATTTTTAAAATAATCCATGTTGGTTTTTTGCATTGAAATTTGGTTTTTCAAAAAACCATTTTGAATCTAAAAAACCAATTTTGTCTGTAATTTTTTAGAGTGTATTGTAACTCACGATCTCAGAGAAGCTGCACTCAAGATAGAGCTGTCCATATTACATTGGTAGTACGGTACTAGTACCCCATAATGTAATAGCCCAGTGTAATACTAATAGACACTGACAGCAGCCTCTTACACCAGCGAAGTCGCACATCTCAAGTTGTCAAATCTGAAGTCGAAATTTGGTGAAATACAGCTGTAATAACCCAGTTCTAACATACTAACTCTCCAGTTTGTCTCATTTTGGTTGACCAGTGAGGATAACTCCAATAACATTTTGCTTTTTTCCCTCCATCTGGTTTTTCTCATGAGGCGCCAACTGGAAGCATCTTTTCCCAGCTCAAAGAAAGAGAAAGAGATTTTGAGTTTGCACCATGAACCACACTGCTTTCTAAATAAAAACGATGAAAGTATCATGTTTTTATCTGCTCTTTCGCAGTATTTTCTGTCAGTCTGTTTGCTCACATATGATATACACATGTATAAAGACTGAGTCGAATATGTTTGTATACGTGAAGGTGTATATACTTATCAAAAGAGGAATAATTGTAAACATCAATAGATGCTCCCGACCAAAGAAAAAAAGACCATTCCAGAGAGATGAACAATGTGGATATGTACATGCATTGGCATATGAGAAACCATATGGCAGTAAATAGGAGCCATATTTATTCAGGATGACTTGATTATAATTTTAAAAATTACCCGTTTTGTCTGATGACGATAATTCTCATTCAGAACATTCTAATTCAGCATAGAACAACAGCTGTTGTTGATACCATCTACTTCCATTCAAGCATGGTTTATAACACTAAACACTCTCCCTCATGACAGCCATTAAAGCAACATGTGCAAGATGCACTTGAGGAAGATTTCTGGAAGACCACCCTCCAAGTCCCCTAACCCTGATCTTGACCTACTCCCTAAAGTTATTCAGCTATCTACAGAGGTTTTGCTTTTAACCTGCAAGGGAGTTAGTGAGAGCTGGTAAGGGCACTGTCTATCGATTTACTTGTTTATCTATCTGTCTATATGTATTCATCTATTAAATAATTTGTCTTCTTTTATCTTCGTTTTACATTGATCCATCTATCTATCGATCTATCTATCTATCTGTTTATGCATCTTTCCATTTATCTTTTTACTTTTTATCTACTTACAAAATTCTATCCCTCCTATCTATCTATCTATCTATCTATCTATCTATCTATCTATCTATCTATCTATCTATCTATCTATCTATCTTTATTTATCTATCTATCTATCTATCTATCTATCTATCTATCTATCTATCTATCTGTCTATATATCTGTCTATCTATCTATCTATCTATCTATCTATCTATCTATCTATCTATCTATCTATCTATCGAGAGTATGCCTTGTAGCATCACTTAGAATATGCTCAATAGCCTTTTAGCATGGTATAAGCACATGGTAGCTTTTTACCCCATCTGGTCTTACACCTTACAGTAAACAATGATAGCCTCCTTCAACAACTCACAGCCAAAACAAAGGGATCACTCCATCCCACTACAGCTCACTACCCTCTGTTTGGTTCCTGGGGTTCTACCAATGACCCTCTTTTTATGCCAGAACACCATGGAACACTTGGTACACTTAGTTCTTACCATTACGATGAACCATTGCCCACTGCAGATTTTGGTGCTTTGGCTTTACGAGACAAATCAAAATATAGATAGATAGATAGATAGATAGATAGATAGATAGATAGATAGATAGATAGATAGATAGATAGATAGATAGATAGATAGATAGATACATACATACATACATACATACATACATACATACATACATACATGTATACATACATGCATACATACATACATACATAGATACATAGACAGACAGATAGACAGACAGATGGATAGATATGCCAATTTCTCAAACTGACCTTACTGATAGCCTGAGAATCATTTTTATAGGGCGTAATTATAGTTAAGTGTCCAGTGCCCAGTCTAGAACTGAAAATAACTCATTTATTGATGACACAAGTGTTCAAACTAATAAGCAGGTAACAGTATATCTTTCATAAATGATAGCACTCGAAAGTCGAGGAAAAGACACACAGAACAAAACAAGACACTTTCATTACCATGATTACTATTTCTAGTCATAAAACAAAGTGTCAGAAACTCATATAAATATTCTACTGTAATGTATAAGAGCAAATAGACTGACAAAATACATTACAGAAAAGCAGATAAAAACATGATGCTTTCAACACTCTTTCTCGTTAGAAAAACAAGCATCTTGCAGCATGGTTCATGGTGCCAACACAGAATCTCTTTTATTTCTCTTTCTATGAGTTTGGAAAAGATGCTTCCAGTTGGCGCCTCATGAGAAAAACCAGATGGAAAAAGGCAAAACGTTATTGGAGTTATCTTCACTGGTCAACCACAACGAGACAAACTGGAGATTTAGGATGTTGGAACTGGGAAAGGCCTGCTACTGTTTCAGTAGTATCAGTACTACAAGTTTATCACACCCTTGACCACATCTTTGCTGCTGATGACAGCATTGACATCTTGATAACATCTTGATAACCCTGGGGCAGTAATTCACCATTATGTGTGCTATATGCCCCCTCTGCAGCAAGTGCACATGTGTTTGTAGTTTCTAAAACTTCATTTTGTATTGAGACTCTTTGATAGTTGTGGCCAATCAACAATCAAAAATTGCATCTGAGCATTCATTGACGTATATTGCATCTGAGCATTGGGTCTGGACATTGCAACTGAGCAAAACCTATGGGCATAGAATCACTGCATTGTATCAGAGCATGGGTTGGGATCATGAAATCAGAGCATTGCTTCTCAGTCTTGCCTCCCAGCATTGCATCGGAGCATTGCATCTGAACATCTGAGCAGTTAGCAAAAGCATTGTACCTGACCATGGCATCTGTGTATTGGATTTGAGCATTGGGTTTGAGCACTGTGTCTGAGCATTGAATCTGAGCATTCAATGTCAGCATTGCGTTTGAGCATAATGACTCATGTGAGCACTGCATCTGAGAACAGTGTTATGTTCCTGCTTGGCATCTGATTGGAGCAATACATCAGAGCATCATGCAAGCTGTAACAGGTCTGACTACAGGCCTTCAGATACAGAACTTGAATTAACCATGCACGTAAGCCAACAGAAAACACTGGAGGAGGGCCTGATAGCTCAGGGTTGACTGTATCACCAGTTCAACAAGTCTGTCACCATTCACCAATTCGACCCACATGTATAACCATCAATTGAATTAATGTTTATCACAAATTGCTAACAAGTAACAACTTTATCACCCCTTGTGACAACATCTTTGGTACTGATGACATCCATGACAACTTGATAACCCTGGGAAGGAATTCCCCTATGCATACCTACCCCAGTAATTCCCAAATGACATTGTAATTCATCCTAAGGGTTGGTAATTGAGCCCCCTCTGACAACCTTATGAGAACCCTAAAGTCATAATACACCTTTATGCCAAAAAAAACCATATGGATTATATACAAAACATGCAAACTAACTAAAGGAGACTTATGTTTATTTAAGTGTGTGAATTGAATGACATATTGTCCAGAAACTGAAACTGTGAATGCACAGCACATAAGCATAGACATAAATAGAGCCAATTCATACAAAAATAAACTCAAAATTTATGGATAGATGGATTGACGATTGGTCCTGTATACGTCCTGTAGCTGTGCACTTGGTAGGCTACTTAGGACAGGAGGAGGACATAACAATGAGGTGAAGGATGATTGAAACCGCCGTCCAACAAAGGTTCAGGCTTGCTGCAATGGTTTTGAGCTTCAGGTGACCAGCCAGAGGTAGGATTCGAAGCCGAGACCCACTGAGCTATCCTCCCCCGCCCAAGATGAACTTGACACAAAATTACAATAATACCACCTAAGCCGATTCCCTCGATTATACATAAATACACACAATCACAAAAAACAATCACATGCTACATGTATATCATAGAGTGTTATTATAGAGCTCTCATAGCTGCATCATCCTACAAAGCAGTACAATTTGTGATGCCAAAAATAGCAAACAATGATGCATGATCTCGTTAATTACTGTTCCATAAAAAGATACATGAAAGCTCACAACACCGAACTATGGGAGTTATTTTGGCCATTCAATTTTAGCAGGGCATTGTCTAGTCTCATAAATATGTACATGGCTGCAATTTTTCATGGAGCTACCTCATTGTTTAATTTTAGGTGGGCCTATCTAATCATGGGCTTTTGGAATAATTGCATTTTTGAGGAACAGTAACTGTTGATTAGTGTCTTCTGACAAGTTTCCGGGAGCTCACTATAAATATTTCCTCAATGATTACACAACTACACAATTTGATACTGTTATCAAAATACTGGACTTTTCAAATTGGTATTTTACCACAAAGGATCCCCAATTTGAAAATTTCCCATCCATAAAAATCATTGCCGAATAGGCCTATACTGCATGTTTGTTTGGCTCATATATATTTGCCTTTAATAGATATTTTATATGCATTAGTTGCAGTACTATAGTAGCAGCCTAAAGATAATTACAGTGTCCTTTTTGAGCTTTAAAGAATATGACAAATTATAACCTCTTTAAAAACCCCCACCAAATGACAGACACCAGACCAGTTTCAATAGCTTGTTCCTTCAAGTTTCTTTGGGTGCTTGACAATTAAAGTGCTAGTTAGACACTTGTGTACAATTTGTCACCATTTCAAGGGGCAGAAACTACAAATCTTCAAATAATAGGTTAAAAATGCCCCCAGCAAAATTCAGGGTCTAGCTATGGTGGACAGTTTGGACAGCCTCCAGGGACGGACGCAGGGGGGGGGGAGATGGGGGGATGTACCCCCCCCCACCAGACAATTTTTTTTTTCTTTAAATATTTTTACATGTTAATTTTTATCTATATGCAGTTGCGCTACGTCGCGAGCTATGCGTTCCGCGACGCGATAGCCCGATAGACCAGTAAGCTGGACTGACAAAGTTCCTGGTCTGGAGGCAAGATGTTGCTGTAGACAGAGAGACACAGATAATTTCATAATTTTACTGATTAAGACATGTCAATCAACCTGCAATTTTCACCATTATCATTATCGTGTGTTGGCTGTTGCTCTTGTCATGTCAATAGCAATCTCTGACAGACATATTTCTTGAAATTGGGGAACCTTGGATATTTGTGGGAGGCTATAGATAGACATCCAGGTGCTATAGACATACAAATAACTGTTGTTATTGTTGGCCTCAACTGTATGGGTCAATGGACACACTTACAATATACAGCAAAGCCTACTTATAAGAACTACTGATAGGCATAATTTTATCTCTTATTTTTTGGCAATTTTTGCTGAGATGCTAACTGCTGGGTCTTGGATCTGTCCCAAGCAACTCGTTTTATAAGGAAATTGATGCTCATGACCCTGTAACATGTCTAACATGGTCTTTGTCTGACCTACTGAGCCTAACCAGCACAAATATGAGATGTAAAGCCCTACCACACATCCACCATATGTCTATGTATCTTTAACCAAGTTGCTGTAATCACATATTTCAAAGTTTTATTTTATTTTATATTTTTTAACAAAAAAGGAGATTTTGGTTCTAAAAATGGGAGATTTTTACAAAATTTTGAAAAGGGAGATTGTGGATATTTTTGGGAAAGGAAATTATTGAAAAAGACGATATTGACTGGCTTCGTTTATAAGTATCATAGGCTCTAAAATTTGGGAATTTTTAGAATACAGTTGATCAGCATCTTCAGAAAAATCTACTTTTCCAAACACACCATGTTATCAACCCATTCATTCATAGAAATTTCATGAATTTTACTGAAATGTATAGATCTGTAAAATATCACATTTACATGCTAAAATCCTTACTTTTAGTTGATATCTTTAACCAAGCAAAAGTTGGCTGGGTGCACATTCCTTACTGAGTAACATATTCTTCACTTCACTGCCAACTTTCTCACACAGAAATCTGATATCTTCTATCTCAATATTGTGTTTGGAATACAAACATCATAGTGAGATTTTGTCTTTAGAGTACATGAGTGGGTTATAAGAATGTAGAGTCACTATGTACATACATAAAATCCCATTGCAATAGCATGCATTCTCCATTGCAGTGAGGGAAGCAGGCCTGGTAAGAAGTTAGAAGAATGCATGATTCATGTGAATCGAAATTTTGACAGAAAAGTTGAATTGTTATTCTTTGTATGGAGTAGGCATCACACTGCATGGTGACCATTATATTTCCATGGGGGGGGGGGGGTGTTCGGTGACCATTATATTTCCTGGAGGGAGCGGTCAGAAGTTTTCTTTGACGGGCAATTATTTATTTCATGGTGATAATAATTTTTTACTTCAGGCGCGCGACATCCTCAAATATTTGTTTCTATATCCAACAACATCAGGACAAAAAATATCCCCACCAGAAATTATCCATTTCAACACTGCGAGGAATGATTTCATTTATTTCACCAGAACTAGACAGGAAATGAGTTGTATTGTTGCCCCCTAAGCATACATGTATTCTGTTCCAATGTGTTCAAAATTTTAGTAATTGTCAAACAAGTCCAAAATATCATATATTTACCAGGGTTTAACATGGTAGTTATATTTCCTAAATTTCCAAATTCAAGAGCATATAATCTATGTAATATGAATTAATGAATGCAGTACACAGGACTTCTTTAAAATCATACTCTGTAAAAGTTTTGAAACAAATTACAAGTTGTTCCCTAAATAATTATCTTTAGTGAAGTTTAGTCACTATAGAAATGCACTTTTTCCAAGGTTGTTTTGAGTTTCAAAAGCGCTTTTATTTCATGTTTAGACTAGAAGATCTCTCTCTCTCTGAAACCAGTGTGTATAATTGTCTTATTGTATAGAACAGACACAGTGTAAACACAGTTATCTCCTACTTTAAATTCTTATCATTTACAACATGTCTAGGTTCAAGTAGTTCACAATATTTGTCTGCATCATTAATGTATGAGACAGGGTCACATTTCTAGGGAAAACTGAGAAATATGACATAATATATACATCAAGACTGAATGTCATAAATATTTGAAGACAAATGACTGACAAAAAGACTGACAGTACAGGCTCTTAAACTGTCTCTGGACAGATATAATAGCTGCCTGAATGACCAACAGAGTATTAGCTTGACTGAATGACTGACTGACTGACTGACTAAATAGCTGACTGACTGATTGATTTGAATTATTTCAGACATTTAATTGAAAAACCAGAGTCATTGGCCACAACACGGCACACAATATGTAAACGAAGTCAGCATGTAAAATATAAACAATCAGTTAATTCTTTCACCACTCATAGTCTCCAACTGCCAATCAACTGAGATGCTTATTGAATACAAATCCAGACACAGAACATAATATAATATTCAATGTGGACCAGTAATACATTATTCACCAATGTATGCATACTATGGAATATTGAATGCTATACATATTGGAGGAATTTGCAAAGTATTGGTCTGAGACTGCCAGGCTTATTGTTTTTATTACTTTGGTATCCCTGGGCACCCCACCATCCTATGGGTTCAATATACAGACATGGACAGCTGCACTGAATTCTGCTTCTGCAAGTTCTACAAGGGGTGTTTGCAGTTATGTTGCCCTACATGAGTTTACATGTACAGAGGCTGTGTAGACTTGTAAAACTATGCAATACTTCATGTTTGTATTGTATTCCAATGTATGAATCAATGCACATATTTGCAATTTATATAATTGTTTACACTGAAGTAGGTCTATTATTTTTTTCTGAAAGGGGCATTTTATATATATAGCTGCACTCAGCAGTTGTTCTGAACCAGAGGGGAAAAAATATATTGGTATTCAGATATGATCATTCATTCATAGCAGAACTTCACTATGTCCACTGATCTTGATTCATAAATGAGATATTATCATATGAATTGCAACACTGATGAAAGGTATGATGAAGCACCATGCATTCAAAGTTAACAAACAAAAAAAAGAAAGCTTTTGTCCAAATATGCAGGAACATTGCCCTGCTAAATTTACAAAGCAGTACAAATATATTCTTTGCAATGAACAATGCAATTTTCACACCAGATCAATGCAGTAGCCTATTCAAGGCACAAAACAAGTATATCTAAATCCCAACAAACCATTAAAAAAGACCATCATCATTGTAATCTGAGATTAAAATTATGAGCCTCACTATAGGCATGCATAAAAAAGGATGCAGGAATGTCAGACATAAATTGTATAAAATAAAATGAATGGAGTATGCCAAAATTGGTGTCATAGCTGGCAAAGTTTGTACATTTAAACAAAATTGGCTGACTGGAAGTGTAAGTTGCCAACTGTATTCTCCACTTTTGTGTTCAAATTTTGGCTAAACATTGCACTCTTCGATTGTTCATTGCACTATTTTAACCGAGTCCTACAAAAGTGGCTGCAAATGTTGTCAACTGTGCTTTCTACTTCTGTAGGGCTCCAGTGAATGTTCAGTTTAAATAAAGCAATATATCATCCAATAGTGTAAAGAAATTGCCAAAACTAAGTTAAAAAAAGCGTGCAACATAATGTATAAAAAGTTGCAGTAATAACCTATTGATGCTTTACATGCAGATCTGAAGTAGACAGTCAACAGTAATCATAAAGTTCTGTGAGAATCATGAGGAATGTGATGCATTTAATTCATTGATTGGGATGATGGGGCCTGGGCAGGGCCTTCTTGTATATGATGACTTTTCGTGCAAGATCATGCCAAGATGAATGAAATTGCACAGGTTGCAAATTTCAGAAATATCAATAAAATAAAAAGATTTTTTTAACAACTTACTATTGGTCGTTTGTAGTGTTCTTTGCTGAGCATTGTTGAATGCTATTGAAACGGTCCAGAGAGAGATGAGGGTAGTCCAGAGGTAATCCATGGTAATCTCCAATCTCCTTTGTAAAGGGTTGTTCCAAAATCAGAAATCACTTTCACAAAAACACCAACAACATTAGTTCCATCTTGTAAGACCGATGCATGTAATACTGACAGTAAATATGTAAAATACAATTTAATACTGCAAACTTGTGTTATCTGTACTCCAAGCTATACTCCCATGCAGCTAGTTCCCCAGTCCCCAGGCTGTTGTTAGCACATGTGATCTGCCTGGCCTGGCAGCAGGGAGAAAATTGTCTTGTTTCAAGCTGTGGGCTGTGCAGGCTGGAGTGCAGTGCAGTGAAGGGGGGTTGAGGGAAAGGGGGGCACTACTAACCACTACAATGCATTGGGTTATAGTTTGCACTGTGAGTAGAATGATCAGAGGAAAACTTCTTTGTAGTATGTAGGGGAGAGCGCGGCACAGTGAGAAACTTTTTATTTCCAAGCGTAGCAAGATGTTGGCTCTCAGTAATAAAACCAATTTAGTAGATCCACACTGTACAGATGATGAATCTTAGCATATTGTCCGGTAGTCTCGGGTTCCCAACTATTACAGGTTTGGAGTTACGTTGCGTAAAGTCAATGCCGAGCGGGGCACAGTGAGACAGCAGGAGGGGCACGGTGAGGCGGGGAGTGGACTACCGTAATATGGGGTGAATGGGGACACTGGGTGAATCGGGACAAGTCAGGAAATAATTTTTATCTTCAAAAAGCAACAACTTCTACTTGTTACAGTGACGTGATTTTTGGCAAGTTTTTAGTATATATTCCAATGGTGATTCATATAGATTTTCATGATTCTACCTACAGGCGGCAATGAGCTGCAGCACCTCAAACATTGCCCTGCAGCATTTACATTTTCACATACTGGTAGAAACTTTGCTTGTACCATAAAAACTATATAAGCTACAGACACAAAATTCTCACAAAATTCAAGTATACAGTTGTGGCCAATTGCAGAAAAAATCATAAACTTAGGTACATTTACACTGACTATATTGAACAGGCAATAATGCACTTTCAGTGTCAGAGTTATTTTAGTGTTATTTTCGATATAATGTTATAAATATGATGTTGGACGGGGTACTACAATGCTGCAAAATTATTTTTATCTTGTAGAAATGCTGTAAAAGTGTCAAACTCTGCAAAATTGTAATAAATGTGCACTTTCGGAACCTGATAAAAAATGATGTGATATAACATCAAAAAGCAGGAATAATAAAGATTTTACAGTAAAAATCAATTTAAACAGTTTTAAGAGACCAAAAGAGTTGCTGAGATGTGATATTTAGCCTGTTTTGTCCTGGGTTCGGATCCAAGTTAATGGCAGAATTATAGAGCTTGCCAAAAGAACCATACTAATTTTCAATCCAGCGTATTTTCATGCATTTTGGGTTTAAATTGTTGAAATTGGCATCATCTGTTGTAGATTTAGTCCAAGATTATTCATCACTTGTAAAATTAGCAGATAACTACATGTTTGTCAATTTACAGTGATTTATTACATTTTGTTAAAAACTGAATATTTTGCACTTATTAGACTTAAAATTTTACTAAGAGTGACTTTTTGGGGTGCTAAACATGTTTTCTAATGTTTATCATCCATACCCACAGGCCAATACCTGTACCAAATTTCATATCTGTAAGTGAAATATTAAGGTCACAATGGTCAGTTCAAGAATGACAAAAGATGGCTGCCAAAATGGCTGCCAAAAAGTGGCTGCCATCTTGGATTTCTCAACATGCTCCCGACTGATACCCACAGCCCCATAGGGGAAGGTGGGGCATAACCACCCCCAGGGGCATAACCACCCACCCAGTGGTTCAAGGTGATTGGTTCCACATAGTGAAAATATTGTTAGTGCAGGTGATTTTACTTGTGAAAGACACATTTTTAAAATACGGGGTTTCAAGCAAAAGGCAGAACCATACTGACCAGCTCAGTTTGTTTAGTTTTTTAGCTTTTTTAAGCGACTTCATCTTATTTTTACATGTGACTGTATTTGTGATGGCATTCTACATAAAGGAGATGTAAGGTACCGGTGATAGGCATTGTGTTGGTTCATATTCTGACTAATTTTTAAAATGGATTTAACTGTCATTAAATCATGTCATGAGTGATAATAGGGGTAGTGGCTGTTTTACCCCAATATGGGGCATAACCACCCGCCCCTGGGAAAAATATAGTAGGGGGTGACAGAAACAGGAGGGCGGTTTTCAAAAATGTACTGTAAATGGGTGAGGACCTTGGGAAGGGTTAGCATAGATTATGTCATTTGGGCAGTCTTGAAAAACCAAAAGATTGGTATTGGCGAGAGCGTCCCAGAGAGAAATATCTGAGAAGTCACTACCATAGCAAAAGTGAGGATACTGATATGGTTTGTTACTTTCCAAGTCAAGAGCATCTGCATTTTCATCAGAAAGGGACATAGTATCCTTCCACCAGATATGGAAATCCTCCTGTTATTTTTGTTGCTGGTACCTTGGGGGAGGGGTTATGGCCTATGGGGTTGGTGGTTATGCCCCGAGCATGGGGCATAACCACCCACCTTGTACCAAAAACTATTTCGTTTTCCTGTGCTATAAGGGAGAGTCATTTGATGCTGCAGGTAGGGGATATGAAAGTACTCTAAGAGTGTGTCATATTGCCAATTGGAGTTCTTAATTGTGTTGGTCATTATCATCCTGTGAGACATTTTGTCTTAGGGGGGTGGTTATGCCCCACTCTCCCCTACCTGTTTCAAATTTCATAACTCTAAACAAAATATTGAGGTCACAATGGGCAGTTCAAGAAATGAAGAAAGATTGCTGCCAAAATGGCCGCCATCTTGGATTTCTCAACATGTTCCTGATCCATACCCACAGGCCCATACCTGTACCAAATTTCATAACTCTAAGCGAAATATTGAGGTCATTATTAGCAGTTCAATAAATAGAAAAAGATGGCTGCCAAAATGGCCACCACAAAATGGTCGCCATCTTGGAATCTTGACATGTTCCCAATCCATACCCAGAGTTCCATACCTGTACCAAATTTCATAACTGTAAGTAAAATATTAAGGTCACAATGGACAGTTCAAGAATGAAGAAAGATGGCTGCCAAAATGGCCGCCACAAAATGGCAGCCATCTTGGATTTCTCAACATGTTCCCAATCCATGCCCAGAGTCTCATACCTGTACCAAATTTCATAACTGTAAGTGAAATATTAAGGTCACAATGGGCAGTTCAAGAATGAAGAAAGATGGCTGCCAAAATGGCAGCCATCTTGGATTTCTCGACATGGACCAGATTCATGCCCTTGGTACCACACCTGTACCAAATTTCATTACTCTAAGTTGAAAACTAAGGTCACAAATGGACTTTAACACACATGTTGACAAGAAATGTTTACATGGACACATGGACATCGTTTACATGCTGCCAAAATGGCCGCCAAAATGGCAACCATCTTGGATTTATCAACATGGTCCAGATCCATGCCCATAGTACCATACATGAGTCCCCTTTCACTACCCACCCCCCTCTAATAACCGATGTTAGGTCGGTTAAAAACAGCCAAAACTGTCCCAATTCACCCCATATTACGGTACCACAATTTCTATGTCTGCAACATTACCACAATGTTGCAATTGTTGCATGCAGATGACATATCTTGACATTGCTTCATAAGAATCACAATGGTTCCGGCAAATACATGCTGTTCAAAATAAACAGTTCAACCAAAATAAATCCTCCTTTCTGAAAATGTGTATCTCAAAGACCTCTTCTCCGATTTCTGTGAAAGTGGGCGAGTTTGTAGGCCTGCATATTGACAGTGTGCGTGAGTATTTGTAGCTTAAGGTGACTCAAGCGTGGTACACTGCACATACTTCTGAGCAGCCTGGTTGCCTAGCAACATAGCGTCACCACTGCTGCAGGCCCTGAAAAAGTTGTGACGTTACCATTTTCTGCTCTCTTTTTTTTTAACAGCATGGCAGCCAGTAATTTGCTATTTAAATGAGATCTAATGCAGCTAGAAGCATAATTATTTTTTTATTGAATGCAGTAACACCTACTCTATGCTAATTCAAAGTTTCAGCTTCTAGTCTTTATCAAAATAATTTTCTCAACTAATTTCGTTCAACTGTGTCTAAAATTGTCTTTATTTCTTTAAATTGACATTGGCATAGTCATGGTACTGCAGTTAAAAAACGACTCAGTGAATTTTTTTTATTTTTTGACATTTGTTTGACAATAACCTGTTTATGATATATGCAAATTTTTACAAAAATCTGTATGATCGTTTTCCTGAAATTTGATTACTGCCAAAATTGATGCATGCAAAATCTGCAATTAATTAGTGTGTTTGTGCCCTTTGAGCTGTTACAGAAAAAAGTATTTTAACCTTTTTCTTCAAATTTGTGGCAAAGGTATTGGTTTACATCCATGGGAAGACATTTCTGACATTTTTGTGTGACAAATGCATGTAATGCTTTATTCTGTGGTACATAACCAAAAACTCAATTTATAACTTTTAAGCAGTCATCAGGCCAAAAATGCTGTTACCATGGCAACCAAACGAGTTGGTGAAATTTTTTTATTTTTCATTTTTGGAATGTATGGTTCCCATAGACTACCTGTGCAAAATTTTAGAAAAATCTGTATGATCAAACTACCACGCTTGAGTCACCTTAATTGCATAATTTTTCTTTGAGCCAGTAGACCCCGAGTGCACGACTACCCATTTTCAAAAAATACAAAGTTTTGACATTTTCAAAAAGATTTTTACCGAAAGGTGTTTAAACTCCATACAAATTATTTGTTATTGCATCCAAGGAACCTAAACTGTAAAATTGTTACAAGAGAAGTCCCTAGTTGGCTCCTAAATACAATTGAGAAACAAATTTTCTCCGAAGTTTGTCCAGCTGGTGCCATACTGTGGAATATATATCTCAAATATTTGAAGTTTTAATTGCCCAAGACACAGACAGATTGACAGATATTTGATGGATTCCAGATAGATGGATTGTGAGCTGATTGACAAAGTGATGAGATCAATTTAACCCAAATAGATTATTCTAACCATACACAATTTTGTTGATTGGAAGTCAAGAAGTGTATAATTATAGAATGTATAGATCTATCAGTTTGTGGTCTACAATTTCAAGTTAAATTTTACTTAGAATCGGCAGACCTGATAACAGAATAGCATCTAGTTAATTTGAGTGTTATAAAATGTTAAACATACCTGAAATCACTCAAGTATTTTAAATCTGCAGATACCGTATCTTCAAAACACCTTTTTAGGTAATATTTGTTTGTTCTATTGAATTATTCAAGAATTCCGCTTTTGAGAGGTGATTGACTGATCGTTTGATTCATTGATTGCTTTACTGATTGATTCCTTTGGATAAATATGCTGTCTGATAGCTATTCGTTTGAACGTAATAACTGTATGGACCATATTTTTTGCTATTTGAATAACATCAACTATTGCTTGTTGTCTTTTTTTCAGAAAATGTCTAGTTTGGTTGGATAATAAAAGCAATCTGAATATATAGCATAATAGGCCGGATTATAACTAGACTAAGTTAGAAACATCACTATAAACACAATCAATTGATAATCTGCTACCAATTGACCTTTGATTGAAGGATGAAGAGAAGTGCGTCCCGAAAGTTCAATAACCTGGTCACGCAAAGTTAAATTAAAATGGGTTTTAATATAAAAGTTATTTTCATGTTATCTGCATTGGTGTTACAACACTTTCTGTTTTGGTATTTTGATACAGTGTGAAACGTAATCTCATGACGAAAAAATTCTTTTTTGAAATATAACAATCAAAACATTTGAAAAATATCAAATGTATTTGCAAATGTATTTGCATTTGCATTTAAATGCTTTTGAAAATATCCCATTTGTATTTGCATTTGCATTTGAATCATTCTGAAACATTTGCATTTGCATTTAAATGCTTTTTGCTGGGAAGGCATTTACATTTGCATTTGCATTTGGTCATATCCGAAACATTTGCATTTGCATTTAAATGTTTTTTATCGCATTTGTACCCAACCCTGGCTGGTGGCTCCCTCGCATGGTGAAATTGTTCATATCCATTGGAAAAGCCTGGGATTTTTTAAAACAGGGGTAGGCTCACTCGAAGGCTGCTAGCTCAGGCAGGAATAATGCCACTGAGATATAAATACACACATGTAAAGTCAATATTCGAGGCTATAGTTCTGTCATAAAATGGAATCTTTGAGATATTCAAGTTTATCCAAAGGGGGATTATTTTGTTGAACTGTTGAGTGTTGAGTAATTATTTGAAAAAAGTTTGTCAATCGCAGACGCACTAAAAAACATTGTCCTGGTGATAAAAGCCATAGCCCCCTTCTACGAAAGTATTACCAAGTTTTTTCCTGCCATATGCAGACATGGTTACAAATATAACAAAAATGCTTAAAAGGTACAGGTATCTTAGCTATTGTAACTTACCGAAAAGGCATAGATCTACATATAATATGCCACATACAGCTGAGAGCCCTCCAGCTATTTTCGAAGATCTTCAAGTATTAACCAAGCATGGAATTTTTATATAGGCCTATTCAGGAATAGCCCCTGGCCCATGTTTTAGTATGAGATATATCTATCAAGAATATTCAGTTCTAGTGACATTACTCGATAAACTCCGATATGGACCTCAATCTTTCAAAAAACAAAACTTTATGATTTTTAATATGATTTGATTTGATTGTCGTCATATGATTTTCATTTTCTGGCTGGAAGCAGCAGGACTAAAATAAGATCATGAAAATAACACAACTTTTGTCAAATCAGTTGGTTATCTAAAACTTTGAAACGCACAAATACAATTATGGGACCTTCCTAAAAAAAGAAGAAAAGGAGAAGGTAAGTTAAATCATACATTTCCTTTCTACCTATTTTCCAGAGATTCTTCAACTTTTACTATTTTCTGGAATAATGAAGAAAAACACACAATTTTTTTCTTTTTACAAAATTGACTCCCACTTTCTCAGTTCCTCTTAAAGTTGAAGCCAATTACTTTTTCCACTTTCTCAAGCTCTCCGATTACTTTTTCCACTTTTCATTTCCTTCTTAAGTTGAAACAAATTACTTTTCCAACTTTCTCATTTCCTCCTGAAGTGAAAAGACAATTACTTTTCCATTCTAGTTTCCTCCTGAAGTTGGAGTAACTTCCTTTTAACACTTTTTCATTTCTAAACTTGAAGCCAATTCCTTTTCCCACTTTCTCATTTCCTCCAAAAATTTAAGCCAATTTCTTTTCCCACTTTCTAATATCCTCCTAAAGTTGAAGCCAATTACTTTTCCCACTTTCACATTTCCTCCCAATTACTTTTCCCACTTTCACATTTCCTCCCTAAGTTAAAGCCATTTACTTTTCCCACTTTTTCATATCCTCCTAAAGTAGAAGCCAATTACTCTTCTCACTTTCACATTTCCTCCCAAAGTTGAAGCCATTTACCTTTTTCATCTCCTCTTGTCTTGAAGTTGAAGCCAATTACTTTTCCCAGTTTCTCATGTTCTCCAAAAGTGAAATCAATTACGATTGATGAACTAGGCCTACCTTCAGGAGATTTGAAGTTTTTAAGCAGAATTTTTCGTCGATGTCCTATCGTCTTCATCAGTGTTTGTGTTGTGGGGCGGCTGGGGCCGAGGTTTCAAATCTATAGAAGGTAAATTCTCTAAAATTCATCAATCGTAATGAATCCGTAGATCGATAATCTACATTCAAGATGAAAATAATTACTTTTTCCATTTCGTCATATGTCCTGAAGTTGATGATAATTACATTTCCTACTTTCCCATTCTCCCTAGAGTTGAGCCAATAATTTTCCCACTTTCTAATTTCCTTCTAAGGTTGAAGCCAATTGCTTTTTCCACTTTCTAATTTCCTTCTAAGGTTGAAGCCAATTACTTACTTTTCCGCCAACTCAAGTTCTCAATTCCTCCTAAAGTAAAAGCAAATTACTTCAAAACTTTCTCTTTTCCTCTGAAGTAGAAGCCAAACACTTTTCCATCTTTCTCATGTTCTCCAAAAACTGAAGCCAAGCAGTAGCCTACTTTTCACTCTGCATGTAATTTTCTTCGAAAGTTGAAGCCAATCTCCTTTCTGACTTTCCCGTTCCTCCTGAAGTTATAATATACCATTTCTTTTCCAACTTTCTCATTTTCTCCTTAAGTTGAAACCAATTAGGCCTACTTTTTCCACCTAGCTACTCAAGTTCTCATTTACTTCTGAAGTTGAGGCCAGTTACTTTTCCTACTTTCTCATTTCCTCCTGAAGTTGAAGCCAATTACTTTTCTCCCGGTCCTTTTTGCTTCCTGCCTATTTGAAAGTTTCCTAAATTTTAATTCTTGTCTTCCAGCAGAACCACCAATCTCATACATTTTGTTAGCATTCTAAATTGGTCTTTTCCTTATTTCCATAATGCTTCTACAACATTGATGGCAAAAATAACTTAAACTTATTTAGCATGGCAGGCCTATTCAAGCATTCAGCAGGCAGATTCCAGACCTACCCAGCAGCAGGTTGGTCAGTTCCTTTTGTAAGTTGGCCACCTCCTCCAGCATGTACATGTTTACACAGACTGTAGGACCAGTGCTATTCCTTTTGGAACACTGAATTCCAGAAACAAACCATAGAACAAACCTTGCCACCAGAGGCAGCACAATCTAGAAAGCACTCCGCCAAGTGGAAATTTCCTCAACTACTCAAAAATAACATGGCGAGTGATGTCTTCATAATGTTGCGGTCTGTGGTGGTAATAGCTCTGTTATTTGTGTCTTTTAGTAGCTGTCAAAAGGGTTTATACGCCCCGGAAGATAAAGTGAAGATCCTAGACACAGATAACTTCAATTCGACGGTTTTTGGAAGCCAGAATTCCTGGCTGATCGAGTTCTATTCCAGCTGGTGTGGACATTGTATCAGATTTGCTCCAACGTGGAAACAGCTAGCCAAATCTGTCAAAGGTAAAAAAAGTGTCTGAGTGTGACATATGGTAGATTTTTGTGACTGGGTGTCTCTGATTAAATGTATGCTAATATGTTGAGGCTGTGGTTTTCCTTAATGATTTTAGATCAATTTGTGAATTGATGTAGCCTAGTAAAAATTTTTCATATCTTGACAGTTTTAATTCTGATAGTTCATTTAAAACAGTATTGGTTATCTTTTTATGCTTGTGAATGAAAATGGTTTTAATTGGCACTTAGACTGGGCAGAGACTACAAATTTAATTAGGCAGCGGAGTACTTCAAACTGGTTTCCGCAATAAACAAAGCAATACGCGTACACATACTATTACTAACGTACAGATTCGTGGACTTCTGCACCTAAATTAAAACGGTGCGGATGAACTTATGTGTTTTGTGACACTTTTCTTTTGTTAAAATTTCATACATTAACATGTGAAAAGAAAGTATGTCCCCCTCTATACCCGTGTGAAAAAATATTACTACCCCCTCTGGCAAACACATATAAACTGCCCCCTCCTGTCATGAATTCTGAACGGACCGTAACTTGCCAACGATTTGATAAACATTGTTTTAACTAGACATGTCATAATCGCATAGCGATGAGTGATGCACTGCGCTATACTGAGTTTGCGACATGACGCATGCGTTCGAATATCAGAATGATATTCACTAATAAATGTTTATATAAGCTTCTACATAGCTGTAAGACATATTCTATCAAAATATGCCTAGGATACTAAATATTACATTTTATATATTTTTTACAGGATGCAATAGTCTTGAGACAAAATTTTTCAGGCACCAGGTCTCCTAAAAAGCACTCCCACAGTTGCCCAAAGGCACACTTTAAAATGGAGGACTTAGACTTGGGTGTGCCATTTAGGTTACAGTGTATGTTTCCTGGTTTTTGTTGTGCAAAACCATAGGGCATTTTGGATTTTTTTTTCTTAAATTTTCCCGAAAATAAAACAGAAAAAGACATGTTGTAGTCTCCACATGATCTCCACCACCATTATTGCCAGTATACCAGCTTAAATGCATGGAAATCTCATAAGAAATGGTGCCATTTTCACCAGTCCTTCTTTATGGGTAACCATGCTAAGCAGTATTACAAAATGTGATGAGATAATTCTATAATCAAAGTATTCCCTCCCTTCATTTCAATGTTAGCCATGCATCTTTTTTCAAGTACCCATTTTTGTCTGACCAGTGCATTTTATTTAACCGAACAACCTGGTTGACCTGGTGCATTCACTGTACCCCATCCATGCAACCGATTAACCAGGTGCATTGTGCAGCAGCCTGCAGGCCTCAATGTGCTGAGTAGTGAACACTTGTGAAATGTCGCAGGCACAATAGTTGGAATATGACACAATTAACCCCCTAACACAAGTCTAAACATGTGGGGGAAAAACTTCATGATAGATACAGAACATACATGTAAAGGAGAACATTAAAAGTTATGTCAATGAACCAAGAGCTAATACACAAAATTTGCATCAAATGTTAGTTGACGAATCTGGAAGCCTACGAAAACAAGGTCACTGCTATAGCCACCTGGCGGTGGGCTAGCGCAGTGCAATAAAAGAAGTAAGTACTAGAATTGACAACAAAGTCGAAAATGTTAGTAAACTGTAGTCCTACAATGTGTTAATTTGTAACAATGTGTTTGGCCCACAGAAACAGCTGTTTGTTCTGTAACCACATAAACTGAGTGGAAAAAAAAACCAAATGAAAACATAAGATTGTGAACCTGATTACAAACCAATCTCCATTGGAAATGTATCCTTGGCGTTACCAGTTTGTCCATTCATGTAGTGTAGGCTGTAGCTTAGAAATGGTGGGGCCTTTACGTCCTGTATTTATTTACACACTTGGTAGGCCAATTAGGATAGGAGGAGGACATAGCAATGAGGCAAAGGATGATTGAAAATGTTGTCCAACACAAGTCATGTGCCCCCCCCCCAAAGAAAATATGGAGCAACACGTGTCCGTGAATGCCAAAACAACGCCCATGTGGGCCTGCGAATGCCACAACGATGCGTGTGCCCCCCCAGAGTACCCTGTCTGGATCCACCATTGTTTTAATCTTAGATATTTTAGTTGGAACTTTTGAATCACATGTGTAGACCTACAATTTATTATTGTCATGTCAATATTTTGCCAATATTTTGCTTATGCGTCTTCTTCTAATGTTTCAGATTGGAAGCCAGTCATTACAATCGCTGCTGTGAATTGCGCGGAGGAGAAAAATCTGCCCCTATGTCGGCATTACGCAATTGAAAAATACCCCACAATGAAGGTTAGTAGCATCTTAAATAACTTTGGAAGAGTAGGAGATTTGAAAAGCTCATCTATCCTAAAAATAAAAAAACAAATTGCCTAAGATCAAGCATGTTGCCAACAACCATTTCTTTGGTTGATAAATTCACTTTGTCACATTGTGTCATTTGAATCTGACCCCATCCATGGATACCAGTTTTGTGGAGAAAACTTAAATTTTGCTTGAGCTATTTATAATATGAATGATGAAGAGCTGTATGTTGATTGATGTGCACTAGAAGTAGGGAAGGGAAAAACTACAATAACGATTAGGCTATGTCAATACGCTGTATTTAGCATTGATCAGAGCTTTAGGCCTAGACCATGTAGACTATCAAATCAAATTTGAGATCAATGTAACACATTATCAGTATCATCGTTTTGAACTGATATTATATGAGTGTTGATTAAGACTGAATGTTGAATTGAGGCATCGAGAAAACAGTTGCTCAATGCCCAGAGAAGGTGAAATTTTAAGGCCTAGACACTCTGTGAAAATTAACAATAATTTGCCTTAGATTCCTATCCACTTTCAACTAAATTATGACCGTTCTTAAATATGAAAACAAGAAATAATATTGAGGATTCAATATGGTGTTTTACTATTGAATAAATTGAAAAAAAAAACTTACATTTTCTCAATATCTGAAGAAAATTTGACACGATAATGTCATTAATGTCAATACCATGTAATCACAATAATGATGATGTGCTATGTTGCTATTTGTCACACTGTGCAAATATTGAAGTGTAATGATCATGACTCTGTTCAGCATCAAGCCATTGATGTGTACATTAAAGATCATTAATTCAACACCAAACAACATTTTGGAGTCCCATTTTCAGTTTTACTGCTTGTTTTGAAAAGTGTGTTCTAAGCACATGGCTTTGGTCCTCTAGTTAAAATTGAAGAGATATATTGTTTTAGCTTCAAAATTTTGGCATATTGTTTTTGCTTCAAAATTTTGGCAGATATATAGTTGTTTTTGCTTCAAAATGTTGGCAGATTTTCATTGCCATACAGGTCTTCTTAACTGATTAAAGTCTCCAAAATTTTGTTATCATGCCGTCTGCCAAAGTACGTTTAAAGCTGATCCAGGTGACATATTTTGTGGAGCTAATTACTGCAGTTTTAATAAGCATGAGTTTCTGTTAAACTTGCTAAGGATAATTTAAACTCAAGCATTCTGGTACTGGTACTAATGTTTGCTTAAAAAGAATTCAGATTGAAGTAAAATGTTACTTTGCATTATAGTTTGCAAGGTGGAAAAGAAGAAAGAAATTGGGAAATCCAAGTGTTGTACAGAAAAGGTCAAAATCACTCTTGTCAAATTGTCAATACTTACAAATTAAAATTAAATTGAAAATACTCTCCTGCTATGAATTTTGGTCTAATTTCTCTTTTGTAACCATATTTCGAATGACAATCACTGTCCCGAGTATTCAATGTTTGTTTTAATGATTCTCAAGTCAATGGTTGATACAGCTTGATAAAATATAAATTACATAATTTTATGGCTTGATCATGTTCATAACATCTATCAAGTAAGGTATTGGCAGATCTATATACTCTGCTCAGGCGAACCTCTTTTATCGCAATTATCATTTATAATTATGGGCATTAATGGCATAAATATACTGATATAGGAATAGCTGAATAGTAATTGTTGGCCACACCAATGCCATTTTACCTGCATACAACTCACTAACGAATAACTAAATGCGCAGTATGTCTGTAACAATACAATATCAAATTGTGGACTAGTGCTATTGCTGCACAAACAGAATGTGATAGGTCTATGTTTGATGGCTTGTGCCAATATTTGAACTTTGTAGATTATTAACTTACAGTGCTACCTGTAACATGTAACCGTAAGTGAAGGGAACAGCTCCCCCGTTACTTTTGTCGAGGGAGCTCAGCTCCCCCAAGCTCCCCCCATTTCACTTGGTTCTCAGAGCTGCCCGTTGTATAAATTCTCCGAATATTATTTGAAAGTTTTCGGAGAGATCTATCTACCTAATAATTTTAATGACAACAGAATCTTATTGAATTATGCGGCGATCAAACTTCATTTGCATATGAAGTGAATGATAGCCTGTTAAATGGCTCAGCTTTTGGTGATATATCTGACTAAATCACTTTCAAAGGCTTTGCTGATGTGTTATTTCCATGATTAGAGTCAAATATTTGCTTTTCGACCTTGAGCCCACCTGTATCTTATTCAAATTTCTGTGTATATTTCATTGAAATGTCTTTATATATATTGGGATTATTATTGGCCTATGTATAATTTACTTTTAAAACTTTTTCGACTTGTATATATGTATGCCTGTCTTGCATGATATACTGGATTGCCCACATTAAAAATTTTGATGATGGATGAAACATTTTTTCTTGTGATTGACACATTTCCCCTCTGCTATTGACGGGAAATGTCAATAGGCAAACAAAGGTTTGCTTATTTTAGCTCGATCCAGCTGTTCTTAATATTGATGTTTTATTTTATGCACATCATCCGTAGCCGATGATCGTAGGATGATATTTACTGAAAAAGTTATCCCCTTGATGCGGTTATCTTTTCCTTGTTGAGAAATTAATTAAAAAGTTACCCAGAAAATGCTGGCAATAATTGGTTAGGATGAATGATTATGATTTCTATCACAAATTCTAACACAAATTGTAGGTCTGTGGGAAGATTGGTTCAATGATTCAGATTCAGATTTATTTTCCCATATATATAATATAGTCTACAGTATTCAGTTGTTTCTATCCATTATCATATGCAGTGTTGGAGGTCTCGAGGCCAGCCTCGTCCTCGAGGCCGGCCTCGGAGCCATATTTTGATGGCCTCGGCCTTGGCTCGGTCTCGGATACGAAATCCTTGGCCTTGCCTCGGTCTCGGGTGTCTTATGACCAGTGATAGAGGCCTTGGGACCGGCCTCGTCCTCGAGGGCGGCCTCGAGGCCATATTTTGATGGCCTCGGCCTTGCCTTGGTCTCGGATGCCAAATCCTTGGCCTTGCCTCGGTCTCGGATGTCCTGGCCTCGACTACATCACTGAATTCATATGTATTGGGAAGGGAGACCTGTCAAAGAGTAAAAATAAAGTAAAAGTGAAGTGACTTCAAGTGATGGTTCTTGGAGGCAAGGTTATGTGTTGCAACTTCATTAGCCTGGTTGTTAGATCAAATGAGATGAAACTAGATTTATGCGAATCCACACCATAAGCAATAAGCATGATAAGACACATTTACCCCAAGCCAAATAGGATGTTTTTAAGGCTGCTGGGCTTCAGAGTCAGGTAGTAAGTGAACCAACTCTGATTCCAAACTTCTTTTCTTCCCAAAAAATGACTCCAGACTCCTATGTCTCCTAAAGTTTTACCTTCGACTCCTCCTTTCAGTATTACTTTCTTGTGGTTTAGCAAAAAAATCCATTCCACAGTGTTTCCAAAGGATTATATTCATTAATTTTATCTAAGGAAGTTCTGTGTGTTTGGACTAGCAAAAATTTTCAAGTTGTCTTATAATGTGTTTTGTCAATCATCTAAAAAAATTCTTAGGAGTCTGACATAAAATGTTTTCTTATTATTAAGTCAAAAATATGATTCAGTAATCAAGATGATGAACTAAACAATGCTCAACGATGCAATATAAGCATATTATTCTGATACTAGGCTAGTAGGGTGTGCATGCCAACCTCATGATTTGGCAACAATATAAATTTGCAGTTAGGTTACTAATATCTGAAAAAAATATCGAAATTTATTTGCAGATTTCCCAGCTGTGTAAATTCACAAATTATTTTTGTTGCGATTTTATCATCTCTGCTTTGTTTCAACGCTGTTCAAATTAGCTTTTTTGAATAAATTAAACACAGGATCATTAAAAATAATATACTGATGTTATGAATGAAATTTGAAAACATCATCAAATATTTATGTAATCTGTCATGGTGGCTGTAGGTTTGTTGAAGCGAAGTGTTGCCTGGTGTGGCTGTTTTTAAACAAAATGAATTAAGAAAAATAAGTGCAAAGAAAAAATAATGAAATTTTAAAATATGCTGTTGCAGACAAAAGTATTCAAACACCTTTTTATTCTCTTCTCAAATGGGTCTCACTCAAAATGCAGGGTTGTGGTATAAAAAATCTAGCATTATGTACATTATCTACATTCTGAGCCTGAAAGCAGATATATGCAGAATCTTGTGGTGTTTGTGAATAATCAACAGGAGGAATAACCTGTCTCTGTTCGGGACTGTCAAGTGGCATCAAAATGCTGACAGTCCCTGGAAAATCGAATTGGGTCAACAGTAATTTGATCTGTTTTGGACAGATCACCAGATCAGGTCGAACCACAGCTGTCCATATTACTACGCCAAACTACTTTCACAAAGCATGGTTGCTGGCAAATATCCAGTCCACTTTGAATGAAAATTTATTGGAAATCATGAGACAAAAAGAAAGTTTTGAAACTTTATCATACACTTTGCCTGTGAAAGGGATGATTTTACTCATCAGAAGTTTGCTGGTATTCAATCAACTTATGCCATTTAGTGCATGTTAAATTGTGGTCAGAAAAAGGTCCAAAAAGAATGCATTCTCACTTATTCACGTGTCCATACAAAGCCGATGTTTTTGCTTTGTGATATCAAAAATGCTCAATTGTATTTATTCTGTTACTTTATGGAGATTTATGAACTAGGACAACAATATAATTCACAATTTCATAAAAGCTATGTTACACTCAGCAAAATGTCTTGTCCATGCCACAAGTGGCCCCCTCTATACTGGCAATATATGTGAGCTACAATGTATACATCCTCCATGATAAAAAATAGTTCCAACTTATTTTGGTATTTAAAAGCTGTCTGCTTAAAATTGAAGCCAACCAAAGTCAGATTAGACACTTGCAGAGTTTTTGGAAATAAACTAGACCATCACTAAATGATGGAACTGTCCTGGTTTCTTCCACACTGTCCTGGTTTCTTCCAGAGGTCGAAATTCTGTTGACCGCTAACAGGAGCTCGCGAATTTTGCACCCTAGGTGGCAGCAAATAGCGGTCAACCTGTAGACAGAGGAATAACATAAACAATGATAAAAGCCCAATTTTTCTTCTCACAATACTGCATCTTTGAATGAAGCTGATTTTTTGTATGGGATTCAAGATGCAGAAGCAGTTCAGTCTGCAATTGTGAGACTACAGAATGTTAACGATAGCTCCGCTCTTTGGAAAAGTGTTATTACTGGATTTTTGGTTTCTTGAGCCCTATTTGCTGCTCACAGGGGTTGGAAGAGTCTGGATTGGGCTTTTTCATTGCATGTACACCAGGCGGGAGGGTGGACCACTGGCTATGCAATGCCCTCCCTCCCCGGCTGCGACTGCCACCAACTCACTCCATTAAGTTCCAGGACCGGGGTTCAAACCTATGTCGTCTCAGGCTAGTGGATTCGCACTCAAGCGCTTTAACCATTGGGCCACAAGGAATTTTTATCATTCAATAAAAATTTGGTGTTGATGACTACAAATTTGGCCTTTTCAATAAAAATTATTGAATTTCAGCCTAACTCAAATCTTATTTTTCAACCACTCTTTCGTCCGAGTCATAATCATGATAATTGATGCATTCATTTGGCTGCTCAGCACTAATTAGTCGAGGAAAGATCAAATTAATAAATTGTTATGCAAGGCAAATTTAGTGCAATGTACATCATGAATATTCATTGCCTGAGGATGACTCTTGAAAGTAATAAAGATGTTACGCTGTTAATTGCTGATGTACATTTTTACTTTTAGTCAAAGTTTGTTGGTATATATTTTATACAATGACATGTTTAATTAAAATATATATAGGTAAATCATTTGTGAAATATAAAAATTATGACTAGAAAAAAATAATTTTAGAATCAAAGTTTCCAGGAAGTGTTCATCTAATCTTTATAAATTATATATTGTTATCATGAAAGACTAGAAATTTGATTTTAAAAGTCGACTGTACAATTATTTCGACTAGATTAATTTTGCCTTTATAAAAAAAGATGACATTGAAGATAAGTAATCATAAGTTACACTGAACAAAGCGGTAACTTTACTGAAAAATGCAACCATGAATATGATACTTATTAGTGAGATATATGTAGCTTTTGCAATGAGCGTGAAATGCAAAGCGTGTGGGAGTCTCTACAATAACTTAATTTGAATTTCATTCACTTAGTGAGTGGGTAGATCTCCCCAGCATACAAATGAATTAAATTGAGTTACCTCTTGTAGAAATATGCAAATGAATGCTGAATGAATGCTGTAAGCTATATGATCTAAGATGAAGTATGTGCAATACTAATAGTCAAGAGGTTTTGCTGCATATGTCCCATAATATGTGTAAATTTGCTATCTAGTTACATTGTTGCCATGGCAGCTTGGATGTTCATGGGACCGTTCATGGGACCGTATAGTGTAGCAATTTAACCTGTCGAAGATAACTGTCTGATTGTGATCTTGGTATTTGTGATACTGTTTGTCAGTGATGAAAAATTTTGTAGTACTGTAATAGCTAAAGTAGACAGGTGCCACGTATCATTTAAAATTAAACGAAAAAGATGGATTAATTTGGGCCTAGTAAATAAATGATTTCATGGCCTGTACTGATAAATCTGCTATTATTTTGTAACAGGTTGTCACGGTACACAGATTAGCCTGGGCATTGATAATATGAAGACTAGAAAAATGTGACTGATCGTTTTGATAAATACACTGCTGTAGAAAAGTTTGTGAAACACTATTTTGTGTCTTGTTTTGCCATTGGATTTAGTGTGAATGGATTTTTTTTTAAAAAGGTGGATTTTTTCTCATTAAAAGAAAACATTACGTCACAGGCTAACTTTGAAAGTGCAACATATGGAGATTGATACCTACTTAACAATTGAATTGGGTCTGAGAAGGAATTCCAAGAAGTCTCAGAAAACTACTTAAAAATCTGATCTAATGCTCAATGCTTTACTTCACAATCAACCACATGAATAATTATTTATCCTCCTTGTTTTTATTTTCAGTTCTTTCCAGCCATGTCACTTCCGTCAGAAAAAGGGGATGATTATTCCGGCAAAAAGGACGTTGACGCTATCAAATATTTCATGGTGTCACAAGTTGAGCGACAGTCCGCCAGCAACCGGCCGCAATCTTGGCCTAAGTTACATGTCCTGCCGTAAGTATTACTTTAAAAAAAAAACTTAAAAGGAGATTTAATTGTGGTGTGTCTCCTGCCCCGTTATTGTGGGTTAATTCTGTTGGAAACACTCTAGGCTTCTAATTGCTGGGTAGGGTGGGACTGACGCCCCACATTTGGGAAATCTTAGGCGGACAAAAGCTTACTTTTTTTTGCAAGTGAGGTTGGTATATGGGGGTATGTGTGTAAAATTTCAGCTCATTCTATTAATATTTAGAGGTGGCACATTTCACTTGAAGTTTATCATGTAAACCCTAAAAAACCACTTTTCCAAAAATGAGACTTTGAATCAATATTTTTTTACCATTCAAAAACCACGGGGGAGGTGGGGGGTGTTGGATATAAGATATATTGTAAGGCCACTATATGGAGCTAAAATCTTGATTTGAGCTGCCCTCCCAAAATCCTCCCCCATCATGGTTTTTGAATGGTCAAAAAACATTGATTCCAAGTCTCATTTTGGAAAATCATGCGTTTTTCAGGGCTCGTCAATGGAGATTTACATTATAAACTTCAAGTGAAAATATTAATGGAATGAGCTGAAATTTTACACACATACTCTCATATACCAACCTCACCTGCAAAAAAAGTAAGGTTTGATTTGCAAACATTGGGGCGCCAGTCCCACCCTATTGCTGGGTCCTGGGTTAAATTCCAGCTCGGGCCGAGGCACCTGAACTTCTGTTGGACAGCAGTTGTTAGTCTTGTGCTTGTTCATGTGCTCCCTCTCTCCTCATTATTCATAAATTAATGATAAATGAAGGACGTAAAGCCCCGACCATTTATCCATTCACTTGAAAACTATAGTATATGGTAAACTGAAGCGTGTATGAAGTCGAGTTACTAATTACTGGATGCCAAATTGTGTCAAGACTGCTCATTGACATTCAGTGCATTCATTTTAGTGATGGCAAAGATTTCTCACATTCTTGTGTACATTTATGCATTGCTCTCCCCCCCCCCCCCAGTGCTGAGTGTGCATGCATAATTTGCATTTATAACTCTTTTTCATGTTTACTATTCGTCTTGAATGAATTAATACTTTTTCAGGAGCATGGAATTAATATGGCAGGATGTGGGACCAAAAGTAAAGAAAACTGTGATATTTCTAGAAGCTGAAGACACTGACATAGGTAGAGAGGTAAGTCTATGAATATCTTGTCCCCAATGAATGCACATTGCACAATATTCATGATATTCGTCAATAGCCTATATAGACTAAGATTCCTTGAGGCGGACATGTGCATGGGTCTCCTTGAGTCTGCCACATTTACAGGTTATAGACGGGCAGAGCCACCGGCTCACCGAGCGAAGCGAGGTGTCTCGTCCCTTATGGCTGATTTGTGAGTGGAATGATCCAGATGGTTCAATCAAAAATTTTGATTCAGACATCCCATAATATGATCCTGGCATTTGCTCCTCTTCACGCGTGTTAGAAAAGATTTTGGGGGGAAAAAAAAATCGAAAAAAGAAATTGTCCCAAAAAAAAAGTATGTTGGAAAAAAAAACAAAAATATTCGGAAAAAAAAAATTTTTTCCACAAAAAAAAATTACCCAAAAAATAGTGCTTCAGCATTTACCTATGAATATTGTTAACCAAACGAGTATTTACATGTCCCGTCTTCTATGCTGTGGCATTATCATATTATACCATTGAAATATCCAGATGAGTGCCCTCTTACCTCCATCTTTGTCATCAAGATTGAGTCGAGACTTCATTGTGTGTGGGACTGGAAGCTTCAGTATTGAAAATGGACAAGCAGAGTGTAAATGTTTCCTACAGCCCTAAAGATGGCTTCAAAACTTTGTACGAATCAAGGATACCCCCTCCTTTTCTTTGTTTTGAAAATAAACCAAATATTTAAATGTGTTGCTTTGCCAATTGGCTGATTTTTTGGCAATTTTCTTTACGATTTAGTGAGAACATTTAATTTGAGGGCCTTTTTGATTACTGATTACCTATAACCCATTGGTTGAGCAAAATATCACTTTCGAAATTTCTATAATCCTGGCGTTCGACTCAGGGAACCCTCCTCTATGTCCATATAAATGTTGTCTAGGCATTAAATAATGTTTTATAAATAATGCAGTGAACTTCAACTGCAGCTTTCTGAAATTGTTTAGTATAAATTATACCATTCGACACCTCTGTCTGCCAATCACATTACAGTATTTCAGGGGAATAATTCCCATATTCTTTTTTGTCCAGTTATCCTCTCATGTTTGACTGTTTGAGTGTTTGTCTCATGGTATAAGCCAGTTATTCCCCATGGGATCAGGAATATGTGTTTATCACACCTTGGCCTAAAGGCCTCGGGTGATAAATTACACATTCCCTCTCCCGTGGTGAATAACCTTTATTTATGTAAAAACTGTATAACATATCTATTTCAGCTTATAATAGAACTAGTGAAATTCCACCCCACCTTAACAATACGCAGGATGAAGAAGGACGCTGTTGCTCAATTTGGAATCAGGTCGTTTCCATCAGCTTATTTGATCGACAAAGGAGGAACTTTTGAACTTGTGGAAAGGTAAGGAGAATTATGCTTAATTTGTCCAGGTATGCGAACTAGTCTTTTGTACAGTAACAATGTACTGAATAATTAGATGTGTACCTAGAATATGAGTCGTGGCTTTGCAGTTTCTGCCTGTCACCTGGATCCATGTTAGTCGGCTGTTTCAATCATTCTTTGCCTCATTGCCATGTCCCCCTTTTGTCCTAATTAACCTACCATGTGCATAAATAGTAAATACAGGAAGTAAAGCCCAATCGTCTGTCCATTTATTTGCAATTTCTGCATTGATAGCGAGAGAGTTGCAGATTTCTTGTAGCTAAGAGGCCTGCCAAGTGGCCATCCCCTTTATAAACCAAAATCCCGCAATATTACTGCTGGTTTCACCAAGACAGGGATGGCCTCTTGGTTACAAAAGACAATGTGGGATTTTTTTAAATACTTCAAATGCTGCTGTAATAAATTGTAGTGTTGGAATAACCTTGCAGGATTTTTCTCATGAAATGTATTACCAAAACGTGTCTCCAAGTCAGGACTTTAATAGCTCACACTAGCCTGTTTTCAAATCATGCTATAAACCAATGTGGTGTACTAATTCTACATATTTAACGTAGGCCTATATCAAGCTTAAAAGTGCATATTCCACTAGACTGCCTGATGCTGTACTAAATGCATTATTGATTGCTATAATATTCCCTTTTGAAATTGAAACGTATGAAATAACATTCTATTGATTGCCGCTTTTGTTCGGTGACATATTTGCGTTTGCATGGTGAAAGATGTTGACAGATCTGTCTGTTTGTAGTATATGTATGATCTATAGGGGAGAGTGGGGCTATTCGTATCAACTAGATTATAAGGTGTAATAATGTGGATGAAGTATAGGCCTACTATCTGCAACCGAGCAATATACGTGAAATGGTACCTGATTACCTTGTTTTCCTTAGCCATTAGCCGCACTCACATTGGCTAATGCATCCTCCATGTGTTTTGTGAAAATTGCATGGTATTGGCTGTAAATTAGTCACTCATAATTTACCAATGTGGTCAATGGAAGAGCACTGCTTGAAGCATTAGGCCTAATATGCTCTTAGCAGAAGTGTAGTGTGATTTTTTCCAGAAGGCAATTTTCAAAGATAATCCTTTTGAAAAATACTAGGAAATATCCCATTTCTTCCCTTGTATCGAATTGGTCCGATCTTCCCTGCTTATAAATATACCGTTTTAATATACCGTGTATCAGCAGGTCTCTCCTATTGATATCGTTCTAGGTATTTTCCAAACACCTGCTATGTTTCTTTATGGAGATGTGTTGCCATGTGTGTAAATAATATTTGCCTCTTTCTTTAATCTTACAAAATTTGATGATGCGTGCGTGTAATGCTGTCACATACACTTATTGTATATTCCCATTCAAATGTCTCATTGCCTGCAGCCCAGCTTTCACTATTGATTACCGAAAGTGGTTTATGTGACATCTTCGAAGCAACAAGTGGAAACCTGCCTTTATTGATTTGTACATGTATTAAATAGTATTATCACTAGAATGATCATGCATAATGAGATAGGCATTGCAGATTATCTCCAAAATCCATTAATTCCACTGATTCATTTTACATGTTTAATATAGTAATTCATAAAAGTCAATCCGAACAAATTCATGATTTTGTTTACAATATTTCGGCTTTATTCAGCCATCCTCATTCCTCAGGTATGAAATGACAATGTTATACTCTCCATTTCCTATAACATTGTCATTTCATACCTGAGGGTGGCTGAATAAAGCCGAAATATTGTGAACAAAATCATGAATTTGTTTGGATTGACTTTTATGATTTACTAGTTTATCTCCAGTTTTGCTTTATAATTAAAGAGCTAATAGACTCCCTTGAAATTTAAAGAACGGAAGATCAAAAAAGCTCTCACTCCTAGCCCATATCCTTATAATAGATTCTTGAATAATTGTCAAAATAGGAGACAACAGTAGCAGCTTCTCTCGGCACAAAAATTTGCCAATATGTCCAAAATTGTATGAAATTATTTTTTATTTGTGTAAATTATGCTGTGAAATGGTCCAGACAACTAGTTGATAAAGCTTTGACGGAGTTTACCCTATGTAATTGAATATTGGCATGCCTCTAAATGACCCACAATCGTGCTGGTGGGCTCAATACTATTATAGTCTTTTATAATGAGGTTATAAATAAATTGCTCATCTTTTCCAGCAAAAAATCTTTACGTGGATTCTCAAGAGCTCTTAGGAAGTTGATTCACGCGAAAGATGAAGAGGACGAAGGAGATGGCTTAAACACAGAGCACGGGGATGACGGGGAGAAGGTCATGACCATTCCTAAGTAAGTCATAAGGCCACACATAATTGATCTTTAGCTTCTTGGATCGTTTCAAGGCACTTTTTCTAGGGTTGGTCGGTGGGATCTCTGTTTCCAGTACTTCGAACTTGCACCCAGAGACTCTAACTTCAATGAATGACTTTCAGGCTTGATATTATCATAATTTTCGTCATGCACGTCTTAGCCAATCAGCGTGCAGCATTTCTCTCCACTTGAAATTTGTTTTATGGTGATTTGCGTAAAAACTATTCACTTCTTACTGACGTGAGACCTATCGTTTTAAAGCACTCAAAGAGATCTGTCTAACTATGTGAGAGTCCTTTCTCTACGATTCACGCAAGTGAATAAACCAGCCGAATCCGCCTCTTTTGCATACCATTTGTGAAGGCCTGATCATTGGCCAGCTCTAGGGATATGGCTGCCTCTTTCACTGAAGGGCCTTTCAGTGAAATTGTTGATAAGCTGAATTTGTTTCCCACAGGCAGAAAAACTTTTGGGTCTGTCGAACCGAGCAGCTAAAAGTTAAATATTTCTGGCCTTATGCCTATCATGAATCAGACTTGGACAGGATATATTTCTGAAGGAAAAAAAATTTGGATATTTGTATTTTATTGATATGACAGGGAAGATCCTCATAAAGCACCAAGTTCCGCTATAAACCTTAGATCTGATTCAATGAACCTTAATCGAGGTTTATTTATTCAATGCACAGCACCCTTTCATTATTCAGTTTCGGCGCATGTAAGCAGCAAGTTGCAGTTTCAAGAGAGGTCACAACCATTATCTTTCAGTTCAACCTCATCCATCTGAAAATCTACAAATTAATAATTTCCCTTTAACTTTCAGGTCGGTTGGATTACACATAGAAGATTTGGAATCTGCACTCCACTACTCACTGAGGCAAGAAATAGCCCAAGTCAAAGTGATAGAAGGGCTGAAACTGAAGGCACTGAAGGATTATATAGCCGTGCTTGCCAAGGTGGGTACACAATCAAATATTTTGTCAATACAATAAATGACAACAATGTAAAAGCAACTCTTAGGTTGTCATGACACCTGGGTCCCCATATTTGCTATATAATGTATTGTGATTGTATGCAAAGTGGATATTTATTGAATGCGGAGAAGTTAAAAAGACGGGAGACACAGAAATAGAGAATGTGACGGACAGACAGACTGAGATGAAAGGAGCGAGATACAGTGAGAAATTTACAGATGGATGGAGAGAAAGAGACAACAACAAATGACACTTAGACCGAGAGATACAGAGGGACAAATAGATGGAGGCACACAGAGATATGGACGAATAGACCGAGAGAAACAGATACTCATAACGACACAAAAAGAGACAAAAGATATAGAGTTGCAGAGAGACACTGACAGAGCTCTACACGAGAGGGCAGAGACAGAGACAGATCTCAAGACATAGAGACACTGAAAGAAACGAAGACACAGAGACATTGAAAAACAAAGACACAGAGACATTGAAAAAAGTAAGGGCTATATGTCCCTGGCATATCTTTGTATGAGATTTTCACTCATTCCTGTCTTTGTTTCAGTACTACCCTGGCAGAGAGTCAACCTCCGTGTTTCTTCAGTTCATTGAGGAGTGGTTGAACGTCAAAGTTGACAAAGGAATAACAGGAGAGAAATGGCTGAGCAACATTAATGATTTACAGGTAAGAAAATATATATCATTGCATATCTGTACTTAGCTTCACATGGATCAAAGGTGAAATACCCTCAGGCCTTTACAATTTTTACACCATGTTTGCCAGCTGCATCAGATAAATTGATTAAATTTTTGCTTTTCTTTGTTTATTTCTCCTTGAGTACTCAGTAAAAATATCTTGTAGGTGCATTGACCCTCATCCAAAAATTTAAAGTTTACTACTGCCAATGAATTATCTTTGTCCTTCTATCTTCAGACAAGTTGATAGTAGGAATTACAGACTGTAAAATGCTAGTCCGAACATTGCTTCTGATCCCAAAAATGCATGTAAAATGCAAACTGAGAGTAGCATAGTTGAAGGATTGTGGATTTCTGCGCAATCTCAGGTCCCTTCATCTTCAAAATATGTGCAACATCAGACTTAAAATTTTTTAATTGATGTTGTTTCCAGTCAGACGACATATATCTCAATTCAACAATCAAGTGGGTGAGGTGTGCTGGAAGTTCTCCCAAGTTCAGAGGATACCCCTGTGGACTGTGGAGCCTGTTTCACACACTCTCGGTCACTGCCGCCCTTCGACAGGAACAGGAGCCTATCCCAGGTATTATGAAATATTTGCACTTTAGCTATTACTATTTTGCACTGCAAAAATTGGAAAATTTGTAACTGTTAATGTTTTATGGTCAAATTTATAAAAAATAATTAAATATCTGATTCTGAAGACCACTTTGGCTTTTCTCATATTGTTTAAAGAGTCTTTATCGTCTGTAGATTTTTCTTAAACTTGTGTTTATCGTTTATTGCTCTTACAACAGCTGTGAACTGTGTGGAGCATATTACTCGGAAGGAATGTAATATTAAGATATTGTGCTGAATCTTTAAATGGTATTTCTTCATTTACTAATATACACTAACACAGGCAAATGATTATTCACATTGTTCAACTGCAAAGACTAATTGCATGGTTATGATTTAGTGATGATGCCTGTGACTCTTTAAGATGTTATCGTTTTAACACTGGGGTTTTGTTCAGTTTAAAATGAAGCAATTGTCTGAATACTGGCAAATGATTATGTATATTTTCTTTTCAGAATTTAACTCCCAAGAAGTCTTGCTAGCGATGAGAGGTTACATTGAACACTTCTTCGGATGCAGAGAATGTAGTGAAAACTTCCAGAAGATGGCGTCGAAAATTGATGAAGAAGTTGGATCACCTGGTGGTGCCGTCTTGTGGTTATGGAAGGCACACAACAGTGCAAATAAACGACTGCACGGTGACGCTTCGGAGGACCCTCATTACCCGAAAATCCAATACCCAAGTGCCGAGACCTGCGATAAATGCTACTATTCAATCAGAGGCAATCGGGTTTTCAACGAAACTGCTGTCTTGAAGTTTATGAAACGAGTTTACAGCAACATTATAGGAAAAGTAGAGAAGCCGGCTGTTATTGTGGCGACTCCTGACGTCTATTCCAAACTCCAACGTCAGGGTCAAGTTATAAATAATCAAAAACCAAAATTAGGAACTCTTGAGGCCGAAGGACCTCCAGTAGACATAGATAAAATACAACGGTGGAAGGAGAATGAAAAGCAAACTCGTTTACGAATTAGATCTGCCACCTCGTGGGGTTTCACGTCACTTGATATGAGTTTATGCGTAGTTTTTTACGTCGTCTGCACCATGATAGTGTGTTTGTTATATCTCCATTTGTCTGTTCATAAAAAGAAATCTTTATTTTCAATTTGTCGCCGAAGTTCTTCTAAGTTGTACGTATGATATTTCTGGATGATAGATCTTATTTAAGTTATTTTTTATTAAATTAATTTTGGTTAAAAATGGTTGCCGTACATGCCCTATTTAGCCAGTTCTTGGCTACTATGTCTAGTTTTATAGACAATTTAGAACATTGATTGATTATTAGCAAAATGCTCTTTAATACAAGTGTTGTTGGGCTTGATTGGCATTAGTTATCACCACATAAGTTTTTGAATTATGCTATTATTACTTAATAATTCTTTGGCCATGCATACAATATGGATACAGGTTGGATAGGGCATATACAGCAAACATTTTGATGATTTTAGTGCATGCAGTAACGCGGACTACAGTGATGTAAATTGGTCCGTCCATGAGACCTGACATAATTGATCTTTAGCTTCTCGGATCCATCTTCTCGAGGCACTTTTTAAGTGTTGGTCAGTAGTACGAAATATTAATTTTTTTATTATGTCGAATTTAATAAACATTGTTGGTAAGCTCAACTTTTTTCTGTAGGTAGAAATTCTGTTGGGCCGGTCGATCCGAGGAGCTAAAGATCGAATATGTTTGGCCTGAAGAGTGAAGATATTGACAAGGAATTAGATTTTTTTGGAAAACATTTCACTTCATCTATCAGCTGACCAGCTACCACACTGGCAATCTAGTGACATTTTGTTCAGGCACTTTATCTTATTAGGAAATTGTCATTTTAATTTTTTTTTGAAACCCTGCTTAATTAGTCTTCTTAGGAACGTTTATTACTGAGTAGCGTTGGTGTGATACCCGCTAAGTTTGATATTATTTATTTTACAGCAATAGTTTAATCAATTTTATTTGAGACATTATATAATATGTATATATGTATATTATCTGCTGTACCATGACAATATGTGGTATTGAAATGCTTTTATGCTTGCCTTAGAAATGGTTAAAATAAGTCTAATTATAATATGAATACTTTAATAGACACTAAAGAAAATACCAATGCATTTTTTTCCCCGAGAAAGTTTAATAAAATATTTTGCCTTACAAAGATGTAGGCCTAGTGACGTCATCTGAATTGTTTCAAGTCAATCCTATTGGGAACAGTTTCTTTCAAGTAGGCTACTGTGCTGAGGAAACTTTTTTTTAAAATACCTGTTTTGATTTTGTGATCTCGGGTATCATTCTAATTGCCAGATACTTCCATGTTTTTTTCCTGTCAAAAGAGTAATTATCATTTCATCCATAATACTACAGCGATGAATGAAGATTGGTTACATATTTATAATTTCTTGATTGTTGGACATTCCGTTAATTAATGCATCCTATTTGACAAGAAAAAATGTGATTTTAATTACGAATTTAATCACAAAATCATAGATTTAAAGTGATAAATTTAAATTTGTTAGTGTTCTTGGAATGTATGGAGCCTGATGGATGAATGATATTGAAAAATTTTTGATTTTCTTCATGAATAGAAACTGTCTAAAAAGCACTAAGTAACACATATGTAATTACTTATTGATCATTTTACGTTTGTTGTAAGGATGTGGCATTTAATACACATACATGCCAATTGAGTAAATCTTGATGTTCCTTGATTTAAATTATTGAGTGTATCATTTTGGAAGATGTAAAATAATTTAAGAATATATTTATAATTGGTTTGCCAATATTAAATGGTGGATGTTTAATATAGCAGTAGAAAGACTGCCAATGTTGATTAAAAATTTGATTCTCTGGGACAGACGAAATTAGCTAATTTCAAATGAATTTAACACATTAAATGTTAATGCTCCCTAAAAATCTGAAAAGAAATCTATCATGATTGTTGAATGTTTAGTAAACAAGGTTTACTAGTCTGTTGTGAAATATTTAATAAAAAGCTGCTGATAACACAATTTGAATAAAGAGCTGTGTTTAAAGACTTATGATTTTTCGACATCTGCATGTGTTTAAGTTTATTGACTTATTGGAAGGTGTAGGCCGACAGATTCGATTGAATCTGAGTCATAAAATTAATAGGATTGAAGATTCGAAGTGAGGTGACCGATTGGTTAAGGTTATTCTCTGAGACTTTATTCGCTGTGTTCAACTATCTGGCCTAAGGTCATGTGTCTAGGAAAAGAAATAAATTTTAAAACTGCTATAATTTTAACATTTGCAGAACCATGAAACCTCCCAGGTCCAAGAACTTCAGTTACAAGCAGAAAGAAGGCTTTTTTTAAAAATAGCGTTTCTTGTGAAAAGAAAAAATGTATTCTAATTTTAAAAAGTCGCTGGAGGCACCTGTGTAGGTATGGAAACACAGCACCTGCGCAACATTAAAAATTAACACGATTCCTCAGAATTAAAACATTCTTTCCATCATTTACAAATGTCGGTACCAGGCTGCAACTTCAAGCCCCCGGTCTAAGATGTGAGGTTCTTGAGATTTTATGGTGAAATAAGTACAGGTGCTGACACCTGTGAAGAAATCCACCACACTTTGGCGTCCTCTGGTGTTAATTTCAAATCCAGGGTCCAAGATGGAGCCGCATGGCGCGAAGAGAGGGTGAATTCCTGTAATCGTTGTATAATTAATCAGTAACACTTCAATGGCATGCTTTTGAACTGTGTAGGACCCGAGTTCATAAGTTTGTGCCTATTTTGAAGCAGTTGGAAATGCCTCAGGTAGGTATCCTTCTGACTGAGACAGTGAACTTGGAAAGTTTGTAGTGGTCACATGTAGCCCCCCCAGCTCTTTCCAGGCAGAAACGTGGGGGAGACCCTGGGGCACCTTGTGACAAGTAAGGCTTGTCCCGGGGGGGGGGGGGTATCACTCTATAAAGGTGTATATAGAGGCGCCGCTGGATGGTAATGGTTTTTTGGCCTTCTTGGATTAAAATGGTTTTGGTTTTTTGACAATTCTGATTAATTTGGTTCTGGTTTTCGCAACCCCAACATGTTTGGTACTGTTAGAATCGGCTGCAAAAGAGGATTAAAATGGTTTAAAAACCATGAAGATTAAATTGGTTTGCAAGAAATTTTAGTGAAGGATTAAAATGGTTTGTGGTTTTGGCGCAGTTTCCGGATTAAAATGGTTCTGGTTTTCAAAATTGCCGTGGCGCATCCATTTGCAAAAGTCCGCGAAGTACCCCCCCCCCCCCCCGGGGGCTTGTCCCCAATGTCTGGTCACTGCCCTGACAAGGATGGACTGAGGCAAAGGCGTAGAAGGGCGATATAACAATAAATTTATTTTGGGGGGGGGGGGCTGCTTAAAAAAATTGTCCCAAAAATATTAAATTCTTCAGAAGTGCATGAAAAATTGATCTACCAAGATTTTTGGGGGGCTGCACATACCCGCCTCCTACGGTCATGGGTCAACTCGCCAGGGGAGAACCCGCCAGGTGACAACTCACCAGGTCCAAAACTCGCCAGATGAAAACTCGCCAGGGCACAAACTCGCCAGTATATTTTATTTAGGCTTATAAAGCACAGATTGGTACTGTTTAATAGTGTTTATGTTAGGAAATAAAAACATTTAATCAGTTTGTAACAAGTTCAAGTTATTTTATTGCTTAAAAAACGTTACATCAATTGATATAAGAGCGACTACATCCAGATACTAGTATGTATATAAGGATGATTAACAGGTTAGCATTAAAAATAAATAAATGGAAATAATAAGTCTAGGCCTAAATTCCCAATCACTGTGCTTTAACAATGCAATTTATTTCGATTTGTAAGCTGATTTGTTGAAATAAAAAAGTAGGTCTACTTTTTAAAGATAATTAACGAATGTAAAATTGTAGATCTTTGTGAGATGATGGCATATTAGACCAATTATAAATATATTTCATAGATTTGCATGATTGGTTATCTTTCTTGGATTTGTGAATTATTGCAGTTACTTTTGTTTTAAAACGTAGTAGGGCCTAATGTGCTGATGCAATTAGGATTTAATTTTCAGCATGTTTCATAAATTTAAAAAATGGAGTTAATTATATAATATAATTATCTTTTTTGTTGTTTATATTTTACCTGATGTAAAATGGTTGCTTTTTACCAGCTTTATTATATATAAAACTTTGGCATAAGAGCTCAAGATTTGCGTAATTTAGGCCTAAAAGCATCCCAAGAAGCATAGGTAAGTTGTCAAAACAAACTCAATAGGCCCTAACTTATTGGAATTAAGGTTCGGAGGTATAGGCCTAAAGGCTCACCTATGAAAATAGTTATTTGCTCAAATTAAACATTTACACATTTCTGCATAGCATGTATGCACCCAACACTTCAGCAAAGATTCTCTGGGTGGCACTTGTTCAATACTCAATTTAATTACAGAATTCCAGGCCCTGAGTGGTTTAAAAAATAGAATGACTTTAACTTGGAAGTAGGCCTATATTTAACAATAGTGAAAAACTTGAAAATGTTGACACTGCAATTATTTTATGATTTCTTTGTTGTACTTAATTGCACTTGTGCCAGACATATGTATCATTTCTGATATTTGAATCTCCAATACAATTTATATTTAATTAGCTGTCATCAATTGCGGCATGTTTTTATTTTAGTAGGTCTGATCCTTTGCTATGAATGCAAATATTTTAAACTAAAATTTTAATTGCTAAAAATTCATGTTTACTTCCACCTGTACAATTAACCCTGACACGTTTTCTGTAATTGTATAAAGAATTGCTCAATTAAAACGACGGTGTCATCCAATTCAACTTCACACCTTTCAGAACAATTGATAGACTAGCTGGTCTTAATACTGGGTTAAGTTTTTTTTACTTAAAAAGAAAGAAAAAAACATTAATTAATTCTTGAAGTATGCGACCCGACAATTAAGCCTAAACGAAAAATACGTTTTATTTGATATTGATTCAATGTTTTATAAACTTTGGTATACATATCTATATAGCCCAGGTGCTTACTGGAAGATAGTTGGCTTGATAGATAGATCTGTGGCTAATCTTTATTGAATAACAGAAAAGACCAAACACTGGGTTATAATAGGTAACCTGGCGGGTTGGGGAACTGGCGGGAAGTCAACTGGCGAGTAGTGGGCCTGGCGGGTTCTCCCCTGGCGACTTGACCGATCCCCCCTCCTACGCCTATGGACTGAGAAGGGGGGATGAATTTTGTTATATTTTCACATGCTAAGGGAGAAACCATTAAATAATCAGGGGGGGGGGTGTTTGAGTTTTCCTTAGGCAAGAAATTGTTTATTTCACGGTAACGGCAACAGTACAGTCCTCTTCACATCAATCGTGAACTGGGAACTAAATGGTGGTGACGCCACTGTCTATTGTGGTGATGTCATAGCCACGCAAAAGTGATTCTCTGATTACATCACGAATGAAAACGGTTGGGTGTCAGAAATTGTCATCAAAACTCGTCCTTACATCGCCGGAATTCGGCAAAAAGCATCGCGAAAGTGCGATAAACAGTTATAAATAGCCGCCAAAAGCATGCACGAATGAAATATATGGAGTTTGTGGGACGTCTGGTTGCTGTGAAAACGGCGAAAACGTGTGTTCGCGATTGACTTGAAGCTGGGTGTAATTATTAATTTCGCAACGTATTCCATCCTAAATCAAGTAACACCTTCTGAAGAAAAACTCCCACCAAAAATAATTTATTTAAAGACTTTCCAAAAAGAATTTATTTATTTCACCAAAATTGAGCAAGAAATTATTTATTTCAAAAAGCTCCAAGCCCCCCCCCCCCCCCGACCCCGACATTAAATGGTCTCCCCAAAGTTATATTCATATATATGAGTCCGGCGGAGTCGCGTGAAGCCAAGCCCCTGCAGCTGAAAAAGTTTTAGAACTATATCGTTGGACAAGAAATCTTATTGCATTTAATTTTCTTGTTTTACAATAAAATTGCAGAAAAGGCAGCTCAATTGGTGTATCCAACATAAGAGTGTCCTCCCTTGACTGAATAAACCGCATGATTGGCTTATTCACTGTTTTGCACACCTTTTCTGCCTATCCTGCCTTTGATTCAGTCAGGGGAGGGAACCCTACGTTCAGACGCTGGATGAAGTACTTGATGTATAAATTAAGTTAATTTAATTAACTGAAGTTACTTTTCGTTTGACAGGTTTACGACTTCGAACTGTTTCATGAAAATGCATTGAACCAATTGACAGATCTAACGAAGCTTGAAGTTTCTACCTTTATGAGTATGAGATGGGATTCTGTAGAAGGTGAGGCTTAATTTGATATATAGTAATTTTCTTTTGAAATTTGTGAACAGTCAGTTTTCATGGAGAAATTGGAGATAAAGCTGTTTTAGACTTTTTGTTGCAGATTTTATTTTGAAGGTCACCAAATATTTAGGAGAATGAATATTTTACCCTTGTAAATTCACAGCAAGATTTCTGATACTAATACATACAGAGTCCGCGAAAAGTGCTTTTGACACACAGGACATTCGGGCAGGTACATTCTGAATTCTACCTGCCCGAATGAAATCTTACCTGCCCGAATGAAATCTTACTTGCCCGAAGTTTCAAATTCAAGAATTTCAGCCGGCTTCGTGTAGCTGGTCTCCCTTCAAAAATATGAAATTACTGCAAACCCCCCCATGTCAACATAACCTATAATGTTGCCTATTGACCCTTAAATGTAGAGCCTATTGACATGTAGAACCTATTGACCCTTTTAAAATGTATTGTATTTATTGTATATGTTCTAATCAATAAATAAGCCAATCAATAAAATATTTCCGTCATTATATAAGATTTCAAGAAGTCCAGGTAGGGTTAATTGACCGCCGTATACTTGTATACGCGCGGTTACTGCGGTTGGTCGGTCAGCAATGCACGACATTTTTTCATAATGCTTATATTTGACATGAATAGAATTGATCCTAAGTTGTATTTTTGGTGTGTAGTTCACTCTAATGAATTAAAGAAAATCCATTAGGACCCCTGTTAACATGACTAACTATTGCAGCTTGCAGGACCTCAAATCTTGTATTGAAACAATTGAACTCCTAAACATGAAAATTGCTAATTGCAATGCTGAAGTATTGACACTTCTTACGACGTTTGATTGCAATCCATTTGACACTTGTGTCACTAATGTGTGTCATTGATGTTGTCAATTACACTGGAGATACGGAAGGCCTACACTAATTGCATTGATTGCTGTAACAGCTCATTGACACTGCAACAGACCTGTCGGTCATTTGGGCAGGTAACTACTTTATTTCTGCCGGTCAGACGCTAATTTTGCCGGTTTTGACCGGCAAACCGGCACTTTTCGCGGACTCTGAATACATAGTATACTGGCTATGTTATGACAGTTACGTTGTAATTAAATTGGTCTCTTATCCAAAATTGAAGATTTTATGCTGAACTGGGTTGCTTGGCTGCAAATTTAATCAGTTAATGGCATTGAGCAAATGCTACAAATTGTGTAAACAGGGTTCCCACTCAACCTGGAGAACCTTGAAAACCTGGAATTTTGGGTTGTGCTTTTCCTGGTCTGGAAAAACCTGGAAAATGTGATATTTCCACCGAAAACCTGGAAAAGTCTGGAATTTGGTGTTCTCTTGCTAAAATTGAAAAGTTTCAACAAATTGCGGACCTTTGACTGTCCAGAGTGCAACATCAGGTTGAAAAATTGCAGATTTAGACCTTGAGAATTGGTTTTGGCAGCCTTGAAAAACCTGGAAAAGCCTTCAATTTGAAGTTGGCAAAAGAGTGGGAACCCTGTGTAAATGATTATGAAAAACTTGAGTTGAGCTGCTCTTTGTGAACAAATTCTAAAGCCCCTTTCACACATTCACGGTTTTGCCGTGAAACCACTGCAGGCAGGTTGAGTGACAGAATCTGCTACTGACCGCCGATAATCCGCCACTGCCCGCCGACAAATCGTCTGCTTTTTAGGGCATACCGTCAATTACGGGGGATCAGGTCAATGTCCGTGGCGAAATCAAACATGTTTGATTTTGCTCCAGGCAGCCAAGGCAAACTGTCAACCGCCGTAATACCTGGGTATTTACGTCGTGTTGCCTTCGATCAACAGTCTGGCCTGAGTTTAATCCTTGTTACCGTCGGTTTTCCTTGCTTGCAAACATCTGCTGAGTCAATCCGTCGGCTATACGACGTGATTCCGTTCATGACTACGTGTATACGGCGTGTTTCCGTTCATGAAAGTTTCGCGGACAGCCAAAAATCTGAAGAATTTCCGCCGATTTGTCTAGGTTTTCCGCCGTTTTGCTGAGGTTTATCCTTTGATTCCTCAAGGTAAACCCCCGGCAGTCAATGCCAGGCCAGCTACGGCAATACCACGGCAGATCCGGCCATGTGTGAAAGTGGTTTAAGAGGTGTGAACCACATCAGTCTGTGTTCTCTGCCAATTCAGTCACAGTTGTTCTCTGTTTTTGATGTGTGTCAGTTTAACTCAGTTATGATAGGATGTGACAGATTTACCTGTCACTTGAATGGTAGAAGGCAACATGAACAATTATCAGTTGCATACAGAAATGCATTATGAAGACATCATGAATGGTGGACTCAATGACTCATTGATTTGACAATCTGGATATATGGGATAAATTCCAATGCAGCACATTGTTGTAAGTTCTGTTTATCCATAATCATTCATAATCATGCTTAGTTTTATGGAAGATTGTCTGTTGGAAATTTACAATTTTTTTCTTGAATTTATGCTTTTGGCCAAAAAATGGTGGATGGTGAGTGATGGATTAAATTAAATAAGCAGTCAATACTATTAATCTGCTTTTTCATTTCAGATATGCTCATTATAAAAAAGGTCCAGGAGTCCCGACATGAATATGCAGCCCATGGACAAGTTTATACAGGATGTGGCTCGGTACTATGATCATGATACAGACACTTGCAAGCAACAAAGATTTTCAATTGTTGGAACGAGCATGGAACCTGAGAGCTTGAGCTAAATAAGAGAGACGAGCATAAGCTATATATTATCCTCTATGCACCCGATTATATATGAAGAATGCTGGTCGATTGACATGGATTTTAGATATCTTCGTGCTTCACAGACCCTTCACACAGCAGGCGCTTGATGTTCATTCAATTGTAGTCGATGGTAAGAAGATATTTCTATCTTTAAAATTTGGACATCAAGTTTTATTTAGTGTTCTTTAAGAAAAACTCAATTATCACATGGTTACTCGCCAAATTTAAAGTCCCCACAAAGCACTGATGCTTGTTTCAAAGGCATTCAATGTTTCACTTAACTTAAGACCCCCATTAATGGCCATTAAACAATGTTAAAGGAACAGTGATATTTGGGTGACTTGAACGATTTTTGATCATACATGACAGAATGATCTCTATTTGCATAGCCATACTTTATGTGTACCTATACATGCATAGTAGTATTGCTAAAATGTATTTTTTTCATCAATTTTCCGGTTCGCTACGTAAAGTATGAAGTTATTTATCATGACTCCTTTGGCTGACCAAGCTCGTCTCGAAGTGACATTGTGAAAATACTACACTTTGGCTCCTAAATAATTATCAGTCAAGGAAATTACCAATGTCTTCAGCCCCAAATGACACTCACCCCAGCACTGTCATCTCTCTCATGACCTTCTCAAAGTGTCATGGCCCAGCCATGACTTAAGCAGTGTTCAAAATCATCTTTGACAGGCTATTTAAAAATAACTGCTGCTATCACTTCCAAACTTGGCATAAAGTTGTATCACAGTATCAACTAACTCTATAAATTTTGGCATACCTATTCATTACATAATGAGGAAAAGAACCTGAAGGCTCCACAGAAATTAGGAAACTGTCATCAGCTGCTGATGACTTTGTGGTACCTCGTGAAATGGGATAGAATATGTTCCGCTACTGTCATGCTGCTGTGTGATGGGGATGGGTGCACAGAGATCAGACTTCCTTTTGATGCCCAACTGATCAACCCCACACACTCAATCATCCTGTCAGGGCCAGGACTTAGTGGCGATTGCAATTGTCATCATGTGATGGTAATATCCCAGACTGATTATTATCCTCTCAGTTCATCTGATGTAATCAGGAGTGGTTGACTTGTAACAAGAATTCTTACGTTTGTTTCAGGAATGTTACATATGAAGTGATGAGGCCTGCGTCTGGCTCAGTGGTGGAAAGCCGCACTGCTTATCTCTGGGACCCGGGTTAGAATCCCGGTCTAAAAGGTCTAGACAACCGATATTGGACAAGAGTTTCATTTTGTGCTAAGAATAATGCAGTAAGTTAAACATTAAATTAAATTTTAAAAAGTTTAAATAATCTATTATTGTGAAGGAAAAATAAATTGATCGATTGATTATAAAAATGGCATGGATTCTTAGCTCTGTTATATTCCTGTTATCTTCTGATTTCTTTTTTTCCCATTTTTTAAAGACGTTGGTTCCAATTTTATAAACTATCATGATAGTCTATTGAAATTTTTTGAAATTTTGAGGTTAATTTCGCTTGTTTTCTCTTTCAGACATGTCAGTTGAACTCTTGGCTGGATGGTCGAAGAAAAACACAGAGGAACTAATAAAAAAAACGAGAAGAATGGAACAATGACACAGACTTTGATGACGGTCGATTGACAGCTAATGTCATGTATGCAACAACACTGACTATCAGAAGGGAATACCAGCCCTCAGCCTGACAATAATCGCCATTGCTACTGAGAATCATTTACTTCGACAATCTGAATCAACTTCAGCAAAATATGTCATCGGCGAAGAGACCGTGTCGGGGTAAGCCCTTCATTCTTGCTATGAACAACTTCACAGAAGAACTTATTTGTGTCTTGATTTTGACTGAAAACTGTTTACTCATACCTGGGTGTATATTGTACAAAATGCTAAAAGGTGGAAAATGTAGAGTCAGTGTCTGATTTAGGTATGCGGAGGTCCCTCAGCAAGGGAACCATCAGGGGGAAATTCACCCAAAACATATATGCCTCCAGGTATCCCCAAAAATAAATGAATTTAAGATACTTTTCTAACATTTAATTGTGGAGTAGCTGGGCACACGCCCCTTGTGTCTAACTAGTCCTGAATCAGGCACTGAATCAGGCACTGGGTAGAATCTTGATTTTTCCTAAGCGATATGTTAGAAGGTCATAGGAGTGAAAATGATGAGTCAAACAAAGATGCAACCGAGTTTTTAGCCTGGGCCCTGGCCAGGCTATTGTGAAGAGACTTGAAGAATGACAGAAAGTCGAAATATTGCAACTTTGATTTTGGGCAAAGTAGAAGTGTTGACAAATGATTGTAATTGTATATGATTTGAATGATGTCTCAGGTGTGTTGCTTTGCTGCAATAATCATAACAGATGCATTGTTGTGTCAGGGCACTCCTCCAGAGTCAAGAATTTTACAAGAACCACAGCAGCCTAGGCTTTGAATCTTCAGATTCTTTTTCCATGTTGCACGATTTCAGAAACTCATCAAGGGGTTGTATGGCATAGAATTTATAGAATAGGGCTGCACGATACAGACGAAATGTTCAATAACAATATCTGGAGAACTTTCAATTGTCAATAATCAGTCAAGGAAATTACCATCTGCTTATGACAACCAATGTCTTCAGCCCCACATGACTCTCACCCCAGCACTGTCATCTCTCTCCCATGACCTTCTCAAAGTGTCATGGCCCATCCATGACTTAAGCAGTGCCCAAAATCATCTTTGACAGGCTATTTAAAAATAACTGCTGCTTCTATCACTTCCAAACTTGGCATAAAGTTGTATCACAGTATCAACTAACTCCATAAATTTTGGCAGGCTTATCCATTACACAATGAGGAAAAGAACCCGAAGGCTCCAGAGAAATTAGGAAACTGTAATCAGCTGCTGATGACTTTGCGGTACCTCGTGAAATGGGATAGAGTATGTCCCGCTACTGTCATGCTGTTGTGTGATGAGGATGGGTGTACAGAGATGAGACTGCCTTTTGAGACCCAACTGATCAACCCCACACCCTCAATCATCCTGTCAGGGCCAGGACTTAGCTGGAATTGCAATTGTCATCACGTGATGGTAATTTTCCAGACTGATAATGATTGCTTTTTAAATTTTTGAGAAAATTTTAGAGCTGCTCCTTCTGCCACTAACTGCTCCTGACTGCTGTAATATCAGTTATCTTTAACTGAATTTTTCACTATTAATATCCTGACTTGGAACGCCTGGTAAAGATATATTTTCGATGTATTGTGCAGCCCGAAGTTCGTGAGGTAAAAGCATGAGATTGGTTAACTGCCCAAATACTCTTGATGGTTTAATAGAATATCAAGTGGACAGGGTAATGAAAACTAAATTTGTGTGTGCATAATGTGTTGTCATCATCTTCATTATCATCATCATGCCGCGACATCATCACCATTGCTTGTGGAGGTATATTATCATGTTTTGTGAATGTCGGTATGAATTTATATTGCCCAAACCGGTGCTGATGGGGCGTAAAACACAAACTCACTCACTCACTCACTGTATGAATTTATGTCATTTTTAACCCGAAGCTATTTTTAGCCTCTGGGTTACTTCGATCCCGTTTTATGTTGGAAGGCTTTATCTGTCACTCTTCCAGTATTCTTCATAATTAAATTTTTATAGTATTAATTTGTTGGGATGGACAGATGTCCGGCAAGGTATCCGGTATCTGGCCGGATATTGGAATTTGCAGGATATCCGGTATCCAGCAGAATTAGGGTTTCAGAACTGGATATCTGGAATGCTCAAAAATAAGTTAAAAGCTAAAAAAAAAACAGTCCTCCTGCCGGACAGATATCTCCCGGCTCTCGGAAAAAAAGTAATTAACCGCGAATGCTGAAATATTTCCCTTTTCATAATTATGTTTTATTATCCGGTTGCTATCCGGTATCCGGCAGTTGGTGTTGTCGGATTATCCTGTATCTGGCTATTTTCGCTATCCAATGGTATCCATGCATCACTGTTAATTTGTCACATCCCAAGACTTATGTTGTCATTTGAGTCCGTCAGTTTGTCCGTCAGTTACCAAGGTAAAACTCCTTCAGCAATATTTTATGTACCTTGGTAACTGACAAATAATAACTACTGATTTCTCATGAAACTCTAAGGTAAACATTCCATTCACTATACCAAGGGGCTGATTCTGTTTGGAGAAGATAAAACTGTGCCAGGTAGTTACATTTTCTCCCAAGTACCGATGCTAATGATGCCATCTGTACGGGAAGAAGATGTGGTCAGAATCAGGAGTGTGCCAGAGCAGGCCATATACTATTTCATGTTAAGTAAGTAATAATTGCTTCAACTGGCAGGGCTATAGTACTTACATTTAATTGTCACATCCATGGTCTTCATCAAGGTTCTGCAATGTGTGGTTGATCCAATGAGCTGGATCCTTGGTCTTTCATAGTTTTTCCAATACACTTCAACCTCTCCATTACGACCACCAATGGTTCTGAGGCAAAATGGCCGTAATAGCGAGGTGGCCGCATTAGAGAGGTTCGTAATGGAGAGGTTGAAGTGTATATATATGTAAAAGACATTTAAGACAGGGAAATCAAGTATTCAAAATACACCTTAATAGTTACTACTAATTTATCCTACTATAAATTCATGGGCCCCTTTGTCTTTCCAAGCCAAAGCATAGGGTGCCCATCCAATAGTAGTCTGCAACCTTTTCTCACCCACTACAAGGACATTTTTAAAAGCAACCACAGCCAGCCAAATTTGAGTCAAGCCACAGCCAGTGGTAATGCTGCCAATAATCAAGCTTGCATGGAATAGCCCAGTGGGCCGCTGAAGAAGAGTTCCCCCAACCAAAATGTTCCATTTCCATCACTGAATTTTGAAGTGTTTTCTTTTTTAATTATTTTCTATCTTTCAATTGCCTGTTTACCCAGTTATAGATCTATTTTGTTGTTGTCCTAATATCTAATACCTTGGAACATTATATCTAAATGCAATAATGTATATAAAAAGCAGTGGCAGCTCCAGACAGCGTATTCCAGGACGGGCATACATGTTTCTGCATTTGCAGGTCTGCATATTTTCGGAGGGGGAGGGGGCAGCTGCCCCCACAGGCCTGCTCTCTGGCTCTGCCACTGACAAGTCGCTATCCAAATTCCCTATTATATTGTTTGTTCTACATCTCATGTTAATTTTACAGACAGTGCATTATTTTGGTTCTTGTGGAAGTTACACAGATAGATAGAATGAATGGTCGGCTGCCTTGTCCCATTTCTAACACTTTTGCCTTGCCCATTGCCCCACCTGCGTGGCAGGTCTGGTGGGAGGTCACTGATGATCATGCCAATATTTTCTTAGTTATTTCACTTACAGTCAGGAAATATGATATGCAAAAAAATGGACTGTTGCACTGTGAAAATGGCACTTTGTGTCTTGCTAGGGCTCTCTTCCGTTTCATGTTGCTTTTGTCCTGGAGTTTGGCATTGATAATCTGGCGCTGTACACCGATGTACATGTACGTTTTTGCAACTTTCATTGGGACGGGACACCATTCCTTCGCACGTTTGCTGTAGTGCTTGCTGAAGCTGAAAATCGATTTACCTTCTTACACACAAATGTATTTTCACCATGTATAGTGAACAAATACAACTGCTAGCACATTTTATAATGGTTTCAGGGTCAATCGCCCAAATTAAAGTGCATTCTGGGACTTTTGGTGATGTTTTTACTTTATGTGTATTGCACTCCAAGCCATGCCATGATACTTGAGTTGTCTGTCGTCTGGTAATCCATCCCTCCCAATAGGCCATATAACAGTGCCTATAACAACCAACGCGGTTTACGTGCTTGCACAGTTTTTTTTTTTTCTAAGGTCCACGCCATGTTGTATTCTTGGGAATGTTGAAGAATGGAAAGCTTCTTCCTTCACGTTCCGATTTTGTAAACTCATGAACAAAATCTTCACGTCTTCCGTCTCGATCTCTGGTGCATTATTGTAAGTCCCAGTTTTGTTCTCGTCCTCATTCCTTTTCTTTGTTTGATAATTTTCATCCTCTGAAGTGGATATTCTGATTTTGTTGCCTCTTGCCCAAGCCTCCACAGGCACACTCCTGTAAAAGTCAATTAATATTCAGTACATAAATATCTCAGATAGAATGTACAAACAGAATGTACAGTCAGTCCAGGTGAATGCCCGTGAAGCCTCCTTCATTTTGTTCAGCTGTTTGACTTTTTCTTGCAGAACCTCATTGGTGTCTGTAGATGAGCAATTTCCTATCTTCCTCAGAATGTTCATCACATAATAGAACCGCTTGTTAGAGGTAGACGGAAGAGATGATTTCTGATCTGCCTTGCCCTCCGTCTGCTTTCGTAGCCGTCGCCTGTTCAGACAGCATTTCTCCAATTGTAATTTGTCTTTCAGAATGCAGGAAAAACCATGGGGACAAATCATTAGCATTGTTCTGAACCTGCTGCAGGAGCATCTAAAGTTTTTCCCATGAGATACTTGGTAAAATTTCTCGTCCTGGCGAACTCTGTACTCCCCATTTTCCTCTCACTCAACAGCCAACTGGTCTTTTCTTCTTTGACTTTGACACCACATGAAAATGCTTCATCATTTTTTTTAGCTGCATAATCATTGGCGAATTGGAATAGAGCTCTACTGATTTCACATTCTTCTTTTAGTGAATATGTGACCTTCGTGCGGTTGATGACGTCGCCTTTTGCAGACTGCTCAGACTTAAATTTGTCAAACTCTAGAAGGTGCTTCAGGAACGATGACAAGGAGTTGCACATTGAAAGCTTGTCCTTGATCTTCTGATGGATGCTCTCTAGGTGATTTGTTGTCTTCGTCCCGAAATTGTGCTTCTCGTTTTTTCGTGAAAATCACCCACCCATCCCTGCAACCGTCCCAGTGCTCTTCAAAATGGTTGAGAAACTCCGGGATGTCAGATGTCCTGTTCTTTAGTTTCTCCATTCGAATTTTGTAATCCGTCAAAGATCTTGAATAGCAAATGTCCTGCAAAATCCTGTGCAATTTCCTGCTTTCGTTGAACAGCAATGGCTTCTTTGTTAAGTCTCCTTTTTATGGCAAAGATGACATGCCACATGCACAGATTCATGTCTGTCCCGGGCAAAGCTTGCTCGATGGCTCCAATTTCGCTGAAGTCTTTGTCCACCAGGACCAACTGAATCTTTGGGACCGTAGAAGATTTCTCCAATGCGAACCATTCCTAGAATTTTCTGATGGACTCCAGGTATTCAGTCCACATGGTCCGTGGGCAACTGTTTGGCCCTTACCTTTTCCATCAATCACAATCAGGGTTGTCAGGTGCATGTTCCTGTTATTGACTTAGTAAGTAGTGTGCAGAATCACAGCTTTGGGGAATTCACGCTTTTTCTTCCATGAAAAACCGTGTAGTTGAAGATATGCTCCTCTTCATACAATGTTTATCTTTGTAACTCTTAGTACATTCACACAATACATTGAATCCAACGTTGTCCATGCGCTGCTGGACACAATGTAGTAACAGAAGAGCTTGCTTTGCTAAATTGGTGATGTTGATTTTAGTGTGACTGTTCGTATTCCTTTCATCTTTTCGCTCATTTGAGCAATAGAACGATGGTCCACATCCGTTCCATCTCATGTCAACTCTTTGAACAGAGGGCACTTACATGCACCTCTGTTAAAAATTGTCCTCCAGGAAAAAGGAAAGGAAACACTTTAATTATTGCATATTGGTGGAACCCCACATGTTTTTCACACTTATCTTTAAAGGTAAACCCAGTTTGCCACATATGCAAAATCGCAGAAACCACAGAAACAATGCATACATGGTAACTCCAAGGATATGGACCACTGCCATAATCATATAATAGTTCATCGCCTTCCAATATACGTCTTGCAGCTTAAAATACTATGTGCTGTTCATTTTCCAATACAAGAGGCTTGGCCAACAGATTGAATTCAAACTGGCTATCATTTATGTATCTTGCGATGTATTGATGTTCAGAGGTGTCGATCCTGTTTGGAGAAATATAAATTCGATTGCTCTTATCCAAATCAGGAATTCTTTGGTACAATTTTTTTTGTCTTCAGACAATCATGCAGTTCAGCGGGCTATCTCAATCATTTTTTACCTTCTAACTGTGGCACACATGTAGCATGTTTGTCTTGTGAGAAAGTAGGAACAAGCTTTTCCAGTCGAAGGTTTTATTCATCATAAAGCCTATCCTTAAAGCCTAAAAACAAGAAATGCAAACTATTAGCAATGTCCTAATTTGAGATACACAAATTTATATGATGTATGTAAAAGATAATGATAAATTAAAATTATGGAACACTTACCCGGATTGGGCTCTTGTTAGCTTGCTGGTTCCTCTCAGTCTGAGGAGGTGACCTGATTGCTTTGGCTCAGTGGTCAGCACTAATCCTCTCAGACTGAGAGGCCGAACAACATAACCACTTTTGGTTAACAATACAAATGAATGGGGGAGAATATCCAAACATCCAAACATAAAAGTGCTAACTCTCTTGGGTCCATGTCTCAAGCATAACTCTGTCCCTGTTATCATCACACTCATTAAACGTTGCATGTGCCACATCACTGACATTTACTTTGTTTTGCAATGGTACCTGTACTTAAACAATTCCTACCTTCTTTAAAATACACCTTCATTTCACACCTTTCCCTGCAACTTTTTATCAATGTGCAGAACTGAGTCATATGCTTTCTCTCAGGCTATCCAGGTGGCAGCAGGGGTCAGGCATACTGACAACTGCTGCCACCACAATATGCCCATAAATACATTGTACAAAGCGCATTTGTATTCCCAGCCCAATCTGACATTTTCCATCAATAAGACACATAACCATTAGCCCATTAAATTTTAATTTTATGTGAACTGTTTCATATCAAAATTTCCATTTATGCTTATCAATTTGGACCACCACAGCTTCCTTCACTGTCCTATTCAGGCACACATGTCCTACCCTAAATGGCTCAAATGCCTGCTTGCAACGGGTTTTCTAGTATACATAATTAGGGAGTGCCACATAAAACCATGTTAAGAAATGTATTCACTTTATCAATTCCCGTGCCGAGGCATTTAGTAACAACAATCACATGGAATTCATCTTTATGCCATCTTTGCAAATGTTTCTTTTGTCTTGGAGCATTTACCTCATCATGATTTGTATATATAAAAGGTACAGTCCTGGCAAACTGAAGTTATTA